>CM016616.1:10964723-11594602 GCA_005393395.2 Gossypium australe
ATATACGTACCTGAGTTCTTTTAATTCAATTTCACATTGGCCTTCACTTACACATGCCCGTTGAACCATTCGAAATTCAAAAGGATACGCGGATAGTTGGAAGCTCGTACAATGCCAACGTCCAGATGTGGTCTTACATGTAATCACATATCGATGCCACTATCCCAGACAGGGTCTTACGAATCAAATACGATGCTAATGTCCCAGACATGGTCTTACACGTAACACAAATCGATGCCAACGTCCCAGACGTGGTCTTACACGATTACACATATCGGATATCCTATGTCATGGCATATGTATCCTATTTATTCCTAAGGTTCGTACGGGGCTTACGAACATCGAACTCGATTGAATCAAGCTCGGAATAGCCAATCACCACAATCACATTCGGCCATAGCATAAATAATTCAAATAATTCATTTCGATTATGTAACATATATATTCATAGATATAACAACATTTAATGCTTATTGACTTACCTCGGACGTCAACGACTATGAATCGGCTATTCGACCACTTTTGTCTTTCCCCGATCCAAATCCGATTTCTTTAATTCTTGATCTAAACATCAAATTAGCTTATTTAAACACCATTCTATTCATTTAGCCTAAAAACACATAAATGGGAAAATTACAATTTTCCCCTAATATTTCACACTTTTTACAATTTAGTCCTTTTTGCACAAAACACAAATACACAAATTGACTACACCATACAAGGGTCGAATCTTCCTAGTCCTTGCAAGTCCATACATTTCATTTATTTCACATTTTAGTCCTTCAAAAATTTACTTTTTTGCAATTAGTCCAAATAACTCAAATTCATCAAAAATTCAAAGACAAGACTTGTAAATCTAACACATATATTCATTTTTCATCATCAAACACAAAAACCACAAGGTATCATCAATGGAAAAACACAAAATCATCATCACAAACAAAAATTAAGACATGAGTTTTGTACATCTCTTAGCAACGATCAAAAACATAAAAATTATCAAAAACCAAACCAAAACATACATTAATCAAGCTAAATAGGTGCCGAATGCCTCAAACTTTTCTATTTTATTTTTCTTTTCTCTATTCGGTGATGAAAGATGAAATATGTCTTTGTTTTTTTATGGGTTATTTACCCTTTAAGGACCTCACATTAAAAAGCCCTATCAAATTAGCACTTACACTTGATTTTGTAACTTTTATATTTTACACATTAAGTCCTTTTATTTAATCGGACACCTAAACGACAAAATTAAAACACGAAAATTTAGCACAAACAAATTCACACATAATAAATACGAAAAATAATTTTAAAATATTTTTTTGGACTCGAATTTGTGGTCCCGAAACCACTTTTCCGATTAGGGTTAAAATCGGGCTATTACAATTTAAGATTAAATTGATTGTATATGAAATATTAAAGGGAAAATTTATTATTAGGCTAATAAGCAAAGCTCACATTAGAATTATGTTAGATAACTAATGAAGAATGACTAAAATAATTAACTTTGAAAAGTTGAGTGACTAAAAAAAAAGATAATAATAATTAAGTGACCAAAATAGAATGAATTAAATAATTGAATGACTATTCTTATACTTATCCTATGGTGGCGATGGTTGAACCGTCATTTCGTCACTTCTTATGTCATGGTGAAGAGGTTAAGGTCTTTATCTCTTCCCTTAGAAGACATCTCCCCATCCCAAACAAGGGTGATGAAACAAACGTGGTTTATTCCTCATGTCCTTATCACCCCTCACAACTATGTAGGTGACCTCAACTTGCACGATAGGATCCTCTACCTTATTTTTATTTGGATATTGTCTCCTACCAACAAGCACTTCAAATTTCGTAATTAGGATGATTGGATGTGCATTGATTTTGTACAAACCATTGCCTTAACCTTGTCTCGATCATTTTCCTTAACATTATCGAGATTGTCTGTCTTTCGGTGTCTAGCAACAACACTCTCTTCTCTCATATTTTTGAGCCCTTAAGTTAAACATTAATGTTGACCTCAGTCGAGCCATTTCTTCCTATCTCGATATGTCAGCCGCTCATAGTTGTGGTTGGATCAAATGCGATGATGAATGAATTTGCAATCTTGAGCGGACATATCAAGCTCAACAAGTAGCCGCTGGTCATCAGGGGAAGACACGCCACAAGAAGATGCTCCGCAACAAGCGAATATTCCTGTTTTGGCACCTCATTCGTCCCTTCATAACCTCGTCCTTCTTGATGCGATACATGAGTTGTCTTTGCGTGTTGATGCTTATTTTGATGCATTAGCAACCTATGTTAATAATTGGTACAATCTTTTGGATGAGCGCATCTCGATCTTGCCTCTTGATTCCCTTTGCCTCCAGACACCTAATTTAATTTTATTGGATTAAAACTTTCCTAGTTGTTTGATTGGGATATTTGCTACTTAACTTGCTTTTGTCTACTTTGGATGATATTTTTTTATGTTTTTAATGTTTGACACATGATCCTTTGGGTGCCTCTTATTTGCTAATATGCTTTGGTTGTGTCTTGTGTTTTACTTTCACTTCTTTCTCATTTCCATGTGCTTATTTGCTTTATTTTATTATAATTTATATCCTTTTTCTCATGGTCTATCTACTCTTTTAAATCTCCCTTATTTATATCCTTTTCTCATGGTCTACCTACTCTTTTAAATCTCCCTTACTTTTTCAAATATATAATTCTTTTTTATATTACGAAATGGGGAGAAGAAAAAGTAAAATTTGCAAGTGAAAATATCTTTATACAAGCTATATTGATTAAAACATAAAATAATAGTTTTTCAACTAATTCTAAAAAATGCTTTCACTATTAGAGTTGAAAATCAATTCAAAACTTTTGTAAAATGTCTTCATTAAATATTTTTGAGGAAGCTTAACTTGAAAACAATGTTTGAGTAAGGAGGAGTTAGCAAATTTTTTCAATGATTTTGTTATATCTAAAAAGGGAGGATTGTTAGCCTTAGTTTTTCAAAAGTTTTGACATAATAAAGTCATGGTAAATTATCTAATCAAATTTGCAATCAATTGTAATAAGCTTTTGTAAAATTATTTTTAAGTGTTTATAATCTCATCAAATGATAAATTTTATAAAATGTTTTTGAAAAATAATGTTTCAAGTCAAATTTACAACTTTTGGACACTTCTACCAATAGAAGTGTATATAAGTATCGTAGAACCAAGATAGAGAGCACCTCGAAATCATTTAGACTTCTATCGATATTTGGGGGCCCTTCTATTGATACATCCCTAGTTGTATTGATACTTGGGAGGAGTTCTATCGATAGAAGTAAGTTATAAAGCATTCCAAGCAAAGTCTTAGATTTCTACTGATACTTAGGGGAACTTTTAACGATACAAATAAGTCAGTAAGCAATTTTTAGATTTCCCAACACCTTCTACCAATACAACTATCTATACAAGTCTGAACCCTTGAAACCCTCAGACTGTTACTGATACATTAGGCTCCAACGGTCATAATTTTGAAGATTACTACCGGCACAAGTCCACTTTTATCAATACAAGTGGTCTACAGTCTGAAATTAATGCTCGAATTAATTGCAAAAACAACTCTAATTGACTCTTAACGTCTTCAAATGTCCCCAAGGTTGTTAGAAGGCATAAATACAAGTCAATAGCTCCATATAAAGTTAAGAAACAAGCTTGTAAAGTCAATTGCACAAAAATCCAATCTTTTCATTGATATTCTCCTTATTCTTCATACACACACTTGAGTGAGCTTAATCATTGTAATATCTTCCTTTGAGAAGAGTCTTTAATCCTTATTATTATTTCTCATCTTTGTAAGGGATTGGTTAAGGTTTTTTGGTAGAAAATCTTAAGGGAAGTGACTCTATCTCGTCTAGTAAAACAATAGTGTTTTGTAAAGGTTAAACCTTGTCCTTAAAAGGTTTCAAATATAGTGAATTTGGGAAATCCTTAGTTGTGCTAAGTTAAGGTAATGAAGGTAGACAATTGGGGTCAAACCATTATAAACTCTTGAGTCTCCTTTGCTTGCCATATTTTTTTAAAAGTTTTTTAAACACCGATTCACCTCCTCTTGGTGATTATCAAACTTAACGTTTTCCTTGACCCATACAAAAATAGATTTGTCTTATTGAATCCTTAATCAGTTTGTGATTAAAAACATCAACATTTGAATGAGCTCCTTGCGAAACTCTTAGAAGTATTTCTAAAAACATCAATGATGGGGCTTTAAACTTGAAGACTTTAACAAACTCTAAAAATAGAGAAGAGAGGAATCACTCAACTCTCAAATTAAACTTACTTCACGCAAAGCAAAAATAACACTTCAGCTTTATTCAACCTATAAAATATGACTAGTCAAGCTTCCTTTATATAGGTTGTTACATAATAATGTTTTTAAAAATATATATATAGATTCTTAATAAATAATATAAAATGTGACATTAACAATTTAATCTATAATCTAACTATATTTAATAAATAAATAAAATTAAAAATTCTTAAAACTATTTAAATATTTGATTTTACAAATCTTGTGTAATTGAAACCAGTAACAGATCTTAGGACTAAGTAGAATATCCTCGTAAGTATATTAAAAAAGAATCCTCTAGTACCCCCGTTCAAGTGGGAGTATGAAGCACAGAAATGCCCAACTTTTCTGACAATTCATGAAACCAATCATGCCAAGATTGCATATTGGTTTTGTGAGGCAATGGAGCAAGTAATAAGTTGAATGTGTTGCAAAATAAAATGATAATCTATTTCAATGTGCCACAATATGAATGGCTATCTGATTGTCACAAAAGAAGGGAACCAAAGAAGTGCATCTTACTTTAAGATCATGTAAGAGCCTTAGGTGCCAAATGATCTCACTAGCAGTAGTTGCCATGGCTCGGTTTCAACTCCACCAAAAGAATGAGAATGTAAAGTTTGGTTCTTGCTGTCAAAATCGTCTTTTGAAAACGGGAATCGAACTTGGGTTTAGAAGATAAAACGGGAGTCGCCACCGATATTTTATTAGGTGTGATCGGATCACCTTGTTTTAATAAAAGCACTTGATTTACTAAAACAGTGTTTTTAGGTCCACGAATATTCGAGAAACTAGGTTCGGGAGTCGGTTATGTGCGAGGAAGGATTAACACCCTCGCAACGCCCAAAAATCGGTACCAAATTGATCAATCAATGTCCTGATGTCGAAAAGTTTGAAAAGGTTTTGAAATCTTATTCTATTTTTTTAACGACTTGATTGAATATCGAGTTTCCCTTGTTTTGAAAGAATAGAGTTTCACATCCAGCACGATTGAACGCGATAATCTAAATCTTTGAATTCAAGATCGTCTCTGAAATTCTCCAAGTATGAAATTTTGGAAAGGGCACTTGCTCGTTAGATCATGCGAAAGAAAACACACCCAGCACGATTGGGCGCGATCCTTCGAACTTCCAAACGCACAAATATCACTTTATTTGAAAAAGGAAACAAAATTTGAAAGGTTATCCATTTGTTCGGTCAAACAAAAAGTCACACCCAGCACGATTGGGCATGAAGTTTCGAATTCCCGAACTCATGAATGTTACCTTAGTGAAAACTCGTTTTTTGAAATAAAAAATAATAAGAAATAATAGAAGATGGAATATTGGATTACCATGGAACGATGAAAACGATAAGATTAGCAAAACAGGGTAATAAGAAGATGCAGTAATGAAACAAAAGTAAGAAGATAAAAATAATAACGAAAGATAAAGATAAAAATATTAGTAACGATAGCGACAATAATATGTACAATAATAATAGTACTAATAATAATGGTGATACAGCTAATATAATAATAATAATAGCAATGAAATCATGATAATAATAATAACACGAAATATGTACAATATAATAATAATAAAGATAATAATAACGATAGGAACATAATAGAATTAGAAATAGGAGCAGAGAAGTATAAAATGTAGTAATTGTGTAAACGAGAATTAAAATATGTACAAAATAACGTAAAGGTAAATAGAAGCCAAATGGATGATAATAGTATTATACTAAGAAAATATATAAATAATAATGGTAAAATCATGTAATAATAAAATAATAATAACGATAGAGAAGATGTATATATATATATATATAGCTAATAATACTAATGATAATAATTAATAATAATAATAATAATAATAATAATAATAATAATAATAATAATAAATAATACAAGGATAAGGTATATAATAGTAATAATTATAAAATATTAAAAAGGGATCAAATTGGGTAGAAAACGTGATCTTGGGGGTCGATTTGGAGTAAAATAAAGGTGAAGGGGCCTATCAGAAATATGCGTAAAAGGCAGGGGACTAAATCAGGAAATAAACCATCCTTCGAAAACACACTGCGTGAACGGAGACTTGATTGAAAATCCTATGAAATTCTGGGGCTAATTTTAGAGAAACAGGAAATCCGATTGCGAATACAAAAAAAGTGGAGGGGCTAAACTCGCAATTAGCCCCTCTCATCAGAAACACGCGGATCCCTTGGCTTGCGGGTCGGAATGAAACGGCGCCGTTTTGGGCTTATAGGCCAGGTCCTAAACGACGCCGTTTAGGCTACTTTATAAATGCCCATTTTTCTTTTTCTTCATTTTTGCTGCGTTCCAGAAAGAAAAAAGGGGAGAGTTCTCCCTTCTCTGCTAGGGTTCTAACCCTCAACCTGCGCCGCCGCCCGCTCGACTCCGACCGCCGCCGAAGGTAAGTGTTATCCCTTTCCTTCCTTTTCACTTTTTGTTTTTATTTTATATGTATGTAAGATGTATAAAAACATAGAAACGAAATATGTTTATATATGTGTATTTCGAAATAGAGTAGAGATAACCTTCGAAATTTGCTTCTTGCTACTATATTAGCCTTTGATTGAGCGTTTTTCCCCGTTTTTATTGATTGATTGCCGAAAAAGAAAAAAAAGCGTCCCCTTTACATTGTTCATTCATGGCTTTATAGCCGAATGTTAAAAAAAATAAAAATAGATAAACCCATTCTTTGGCCTGCGGCGTGCTTGTAATTTTGTCTCTTTTTGCAGGTATGGGCGCGGTACCGGCGTCGGTAGTGGAGGCCAGAAGGCGTGGTGCGTTGGGGCGCACATGGGGCTTGCGGCGCTAGGGTTGAAAACCCTAGTTATCTGAAAAAATAATTTTTTGGGCCTTTTGGGCCGATCATTATTTGGGTTTGATTTGTAATGGGTATTTGGTTGGTTTAACGGGCTGGACGGGTTTGGGCTTCTACAGCTGCCCCTCTTTGCTCGTTGTCGTGTAACGAGAACAGAGCAAAGACATAAAGAAGGCCCAAATTCGTTGGAATTCACCGAGTCTGGTCTTCTTTGGTGCTTTTCTCTGCCAGGTAGCTTCAAACTCCACTGTAACTTGTTCTTTTGCTCTACTACACTGTTAACTCCGAGAGATAGGGCTTGTAGCTTCAATCTGTCTTATTGCCTTGTGGAGTCTTCAGGGAGATATCATTTGTAATCTTCAACCTATTCCACTACTGGTTAGTGGTAATAGAATAATCTTCAAACTTCAATCTTCAATCTATTCCACTACTGGTCAGTGGTAATAGAACAATCTTTGATCTATTCCACTACTGGTCAGTGGTAATAGAACACTCTTCGATCTATTCCACTACTGGTCAGTGGTAATAGAACAATCTTTGATCTATTCCACTACTGGTCAGTGGTAATAGAACAATCTTCAGTCTATTCCACTACTGGTCAGTGGTAATAGAACAATCTTCAGTCTGTTCCACCGCTGGTCGATGGTAATGGAATAATCTTCCACCCATTCCACTACTGGTCAGTGGTAATAGAATGATCTTTGACCTTCAATCTTCAATCTGTTCCACTACTGGTCAGTGGTACTAGAATAATCTTTAACCCATTCCACCGCTGGTCGATGGTAATAGGACAATCTTCAATCTATTCCACTACTGGTCAGTGGTAATAGACAATCTTCAGCTTATTCCACTACTGGTCAGTGGTAATAAGATAATCTTCAATCTATTCCATTTTCAATTTATTCCACTACTGGTCAGTGGTAATAGAATGATCTTCAACCTAGTCCACCGCTGGTCGATGGCCGTAGGATAATTTATATTACCTCCTTCAGGAGGTTATCAATCTTCAATTTGCCCCACCTGAACTCGTTACACCGTTCTTTGAGGAACCTGTCCTGCTAGAAAATGATGATGATGCAATGCTCAAAATGACTCAAATGCCCCTATCTACATGTGCTATGGATGACATGAGAATGGTCTTTTTACTATGATTAGGATGCAATGATCGAAGTGAATCGAATGCCCCTAATTGGATGCGAATGAATGCATGAGAATGATCTCTTTGTGACGGATCACCCTGCTTTCTTGGTTTGATTGGTCTCTTTGGGGGGTCACCAATTTAGGTTTCGATTGCCCCATGAACCTGGTTAGTTTTGAACATTGCTTCCCCTTTGGGTTCTTGTAACAATTAGAAGTTTTCAGAGTATTATGCGAAACTCTCTTAGTTTGAATATTAGTGGTCCATTAATCGTTATTTCAATGAAAAATGCTTAAAAGTATAATCATGAGAGATATCGAGGGTAAGGCTCAAAATGAATAGATTGACCAAAAGATCAGATTTTGACAAGGTAAATTTAGCTAAACATGTTATGAGGAAAACAAGAACAAGTGTCCAGATATCATAGCATGAGTTTCTCTGCACAAAACTTCTTGAGGACTCCTTTTGAACGCGATAGGTGTCTGGCGGAATAAGAAGACTTCATTGATGCCCCCAAGTCGTGACGTTTCTTCTTGTTAATTTCGGTTATAGTGAAGCTACCACATGCTCCCTCCAATCAATGATTTGCATCGCCCATTTTTGGGTTTTCAATCCAAAACCCCTTGAGTCACAAAGCGCCCTTTACGGGTTTTCACTTTGACCTCTCCAGTTTTTTTTTTTTTTAGGCGAAGTATTTATTGACTGAATCTGAGTTTACTGGATTCGGCAAACTTTTGCCATCCATTTCCGTCAAGATTAGAGCTCCACCGGAGAAGGCCTTCTTTACTACATATGGTCCCTCCCAATTTGGCATCCATTTCCCTCTAAAGTCTTTCTGTATGGGAAGAATCTTTTTCAGGACGAGGTCTCCTTCATAGAATTCCCTGGGGCGAACCTTTTTGTTGTAAGCCCGTATCATTCGCCTTTGATACATTTGTCCATGACAAAGGGCTTTTAGCCTCTTTTTCTCAATTAAGTTCAGCTGATCGTACCGAGATTGAGTCCATTCTGCTTCGTCTAACTTTATCTCAGATAAGACCCGAAGGGAGGGGATCTCAACTTCAATCGGTAGTACTGCCTCCATTCCATAAACTAAAGAGAAGGGAGTTGCCCCGGTGGAAGTTCTAACTGACGCCCGATAGGCGAGAAGGGCGAACGGTAGCTTCTCATGCCAATCTTTGTAAGTCTCGGTCATTTTTCCCACGATTTTCTTGATGTTCTTGTTGGCTGCCTCGACTGCGCCATTCATCTTCGGACGATATGGTGACGAATTGTGATGTTTGATCTTGAATTGGCTGCAGACCTCCGCTATCGTGCTATTATTCAAGTTTAGTGCATTGTCAGATATGATCCTTTCAGGCATCCCGTACCGACATATGATCTCTTTCTTTAAGAACTTGCTGACCGCTGATTTCGTGACATTTGCGTACGAAGTGGCCTCTACCCATTTGGTGAAGTAGTCAATTACCACAAAGATAAATCGGTGCCCATTCGAAGCTTTTGGTGAGATCGGTCCAATGACGTCCATCCCCCATATAGAGAAAGGCCATGGGGATGTCATGACGTGTAGGGGTGAAGGAGGCACGTGAATTTTATCTCCATAGATTTGACATTTGTGGCATCTCTTGGCATAGCTGATACAATCTCCCTCCATAGTGGACCAATAATACCCGAATCTCATGATTTGTCTTGCCATCGTAAATCCATTAGCATGAGTCCCACAGACACCTTCATGGACTTCTTCGAGAATCTTCTTGGCCTCAACTGCATCCACGCATCTCAGCAGTACTTGATCCTTCCTTCTCTTGTATAGGATTTCTCCATCCAGGACGTAATCATTGGCCAATCTTCTCAACGTTCTCTTATCATTTTCGGTCGCTTGATCGGGGTATTCACGGTCCTTTACGTATCGTAATACATCGTGATACCACGGGCGACTATCTCTTTCTTCTTCTTCGTCGATGTTGCAGCAATATGCCGGGGCCTCATAAATGCTCATTTGGATAGGCTTCACTTCTTCTGCTTTGTTTATTTTGATCATAGAAGCCAAGGTAGCTAAAGCGTCGGCCATTTGGTTCTCTTCTCGTGGGAGGTAGCAGAAAGTAACGTTGTCAAACTCTTTAATTAATTCCAAAACCAGCCTTCGATAACTGATTAACTTGGGATCTCTCGTTTCCCATTCACCTTTCAGTTGATAGATTACTAGTGCAGAATCCCCGTACACCTCCAATGTTCTAATTTTTCGTTCAATGGCTGCACGAATTCCCAGGATGCACGCTTCGTATTCGGCCATGTTGTTTGTACAATCAAAATCCAACTTGCTAGTAAGAGGATAGTGATCTCCGTTGGGGGACACTAGGATTGCCCCAATTCCATTCCCCACAGCATTTGAAGCTCCATCGAAGTTTAGTTTCCATGGGTGCCCCTTCTTTTGGACCTCTTCTTCAGTGGCTGCCACATACATTAATTCTTCATTTGGGAAATCAAAGTCCAATGGCTCATAATCTTCTAACGCTCTGCTGGCTAAAAAATCCGCTATTGCACTTCCTTTTATGGCCTTCTGATTTACGTAGACTATGTCAAACTCCGAAAGCAGAATTTGCCATCGGGCCATTCTTCCATTCAGTGCAGTTGACTCCATCATGAACTTGAGGGGATCCAGTTTAGAGATAAGCCAAGTGGTATGATATAGCATGTATTGTCTCAATCTCCGTGTTGTCCAAACCAGAGCGCAACATAACTTCTCGATCGACGAATATCTCGTCTCGCATTCTGTAAACTTCTTACCGAGATAGTATATCGCTCTTTCCTTTCTTCCTGACTCATCATGCTGGCCTAACACACATCCCATAGAGTTCTCGAATACTGACAAATACAATATTAGTGGCTTATTTGGGCATGGCGATACCAGTACTGGGGCTTTAGACAAGTAATGTTTGACCTTATCAAATGCTTTCTGGCACTCCTCATTCCATACATCTGAGTTGTGTTTCCTAAGGAGGCGAAATATGGGGTCACACTTCTCTGTTAGTTGTGCGATAAACCGGGCGATGTAATTTAATCTTCCTAAGAAACTTCGAACCTCCTTTTGGGTACGTGGTGGAGGCAACTCTTGGATAGCTATCACCTTATCAGGATCAACTTCGATTCCCTTTTCACTGACTACAAATCCCAACAATTTTCCGGATCTAGCCCTAAAGGTACATTTTGTTGGATTGAGTTTCAGCTGGAATTTTCTCAATCTTAGGAATAGTTTCCTCAAGACTTGCACATGTTCTCTCTCAGTTCTGGACTTCGCAATCATGTTATCTACATAAACTTCGATCTCCTTGTGCATCATATCGTGGAAGAGAGTCACCATGGCCCTTTGATATGTTGCCCCTGCATTCTTTAGTCCGAAAGGCATCACTTTATAATAGAATGTCCCCCACATGGTAATGAACGTGGTTTTCTCCATATCTTCGGGGTGCATTTTAATCTGATTATACCCAGAGAAGCCGTCCATGAAAGAGAAAAGAGAATATCCAGCTGTGTTATCCACTAAGGTATCAATGTGGGGTAACGGAAAGTTATCTTTTGGACTGGCCTTGTTCAAATCCCTGTAGTCTACGCACATTCGCACTTTCCCATCTTTCTTAGGGACAGGCACTATGTTTGCTACCCATTCTGAGTATTTAACCATTTGCAAGAAACCGGCATCAAACTGTTTTCTGACCTCTTCTTTTATTTTTAACAAAACATCTGGCCTCATTCTTCGAAGTTTTTGCTGGACAGGTTTACATTCTTCCTTGATGGGGAGTCGATGCACCACTATGTCTGTGTTTAACCCGGGCATATCTTGATACGACCAAGCAAAGACGTCTCTGAATTCTTGGAGTAATTCGATGAGGTCTTGCTTCGTTTTTGTGGCAATGCTAGCCCCAATTTTCAACTCTTTTCCTTCTCCTAAGTTCACTATTTCTATCGTCTCGTCGTGGGGTAGGATTTGTTCTTCGCCTTGCTCTACCATTCTTAACAAATCAGGAGACACATTACGGTCTTGGTCATCTTCGAAATCTTGAGAATCCTCCATGTCCGTACCTTGTTCAAAAGGGGATCCTGAGTTAATGGCAGTGTCGCTCACATCATTGATATCTGGGGACCTGTTAAAAGGGCAAAGAAAGGCGCAGAAGCAACAATCTAAGAATGGATATTTATGTGAGTGACTATGAATGGAGAGTAAAAGGAAATTTTTTTTCGAAATATGTGTTTTATTGAAATAAAGACGTTTGAGCATTTGCCTATTCAACAAAGAGTCTCTCATTGCCCCTAGGCTTAGAGCAACAAGCGTGTTTCGAACATTACTCTGAATTACTCCTAAAAGCTACAGGAATTTCTTCTATTGTCCAATTGTCCAAAACACTTCCAGGAGCATAAGGACGAATCCCAGATAAAGCTCTTTCCTCGGCCCTTTCCTCCGATACGGCGTTGATGCTTAAGCTCCCCAACATTTCTTCCATTGCTTCTCTTGCTGCCATGCCTCGGTCAGGGTACAAGATTCCCCCCGAGACAAATGTTTTAGACAGAGAAGGGAAAGTCATTGGCTCCCATTTGATCTCCTCCTCACTTAGGCGTGCCCTTCTTCTCTCTCTTCTTTTCTCTTCTTCTCTCTTCTTTTGTTTCGCATCTGGCTTGAAACCTAAACCGAAGCAGTCTCATTTTTCTCTTTGCGTCGGCACCTCAGTCTTTCCTTGTAGGTTTCTTCCGAGTCCTCTCCCGGGCAAAGCTCCCTTCCCAATCGTCATTTGGAGGCTCATCATCGTAGACTTGGATATTTTAGGCCTAGGGATCTTGCTGCCCTCGGCCACGAAGGTGGCGTTAATGAATTCCAATGACCGGAAAGAACATTCCATTGCCTTTTCATCTACCTCAATGTATGGAGCGTCACTAGTAACGGATGCTATAATCTCTTCTTCCGCGTTGATCGTGACCAATCTACCTTCCGTCACCAATTTCAACTTCTGGTGCAGCGACGACGGCACCGCCCCTGCCGAATGGATCCAAGGTCTCCCCAGCAGGCAATTGTAGGAAGGTTTAATATCCATCACCAAGAAGTCTACCTCATATGTATTTGGGCCAACTTGAAGCGGTATATCAATTCTCCCCATGACCTTTCTCTCCGTTCCATCAAATGCTCTTACAATATTATGGCATGCCTTCATGTGGGAGCTATCCACCGGTAACCTATTCAGTGTGGATAAAGGTAATACATTTAGGGCTGATCCGTTATCAATTAGCACTCCCGGCAACGTGTACCCTTTGCAGCGCGCGGTTATGTGTAGGGCTTTTGTAGATCCCATGCCTCCTGAAGGTATCTCGTCATCATTGAAGAAAATGAAGTTGTCTACGCTTATATTACCGACGAGACGGTCTAACTTATTAACAGATATATCCCCCGTGACATATGTTTCATTTAGTACTTTCATCAACGCCTTTCGATGAGCTTCTGAGCTCATGAGCAAAGCCAGTACCGATATGCGAGCGGGCTGTTTGTGCAGCTGCTCCACAACACTATATTCGCTGTGCTTAAGGAATTTTAAAAACTCCTTAGTGTCGCTCTCTGTCACGGGCACGTTGACGAATGCTTCGGACTCGACGGTTTCCTCTTCCCTTCGCTCAGTTGCCACCGCTTTCCCTTTGGTTGCTACCGCACTCGTGTTTGGGGTGTAACGTCTCCCACTACGTGTAAAGAAGCCTCCATCTCTATCTTCTTCTGTAGCATTGACCGGATTTTCTCTTCCAGGGATTTCTATCCTACAATCGTAGCTCCAAGGTACATTTTTATTGTCTTTATAAGGGGTAGTCGTGGGTTTTTGAATTATGACCTTCGGTGTGATCGATATTTCAGTCTCCCCCGTCCTTGGTCGTGATATAACTACTGCAGGGTAGTTGCCCCCATAGACTCTCCTAGACGTCCCTTCTTTTGATATGTCGGCCTCTCTCTTTGGCGTGATTTCGACCGCTCTAGGTTGTGATATAACTACTGCAGGGTAGTTGCCCCCATAGACTCTCCTAGACGTCCCTTCTTTCGATGTGTCGGCCTCTCTCTTTGGCGTGATTTCGATCGCTCTAGGTCGTGATATAACCACTGCAGGATGATTCCCCCCGTAGATCCTTCTAGCCGATCCTTCTTCTGACGCGTGAACTTCTCCTTCTTCTGGATCTCCGATCTCTTCGTAGAATTCTATCTCTTTGTTATCCATGAGACCTTGAATGAGAGTCCTGAACATGAGGCATTCTTGAATATTATGGCCTGCTTTGGCGTGAAACTCGCAATAATTCTCCGCTTCTTCAATCTCTTCTCCCGGATGTTGGGCAATTAAGCCTTGGCTTATCATTTGCCTACAAACCCAACGCAGCGGGGTTTTTATTTCATCGACGTTCATTTTTACTTTCTTCCCTACCTTCTCCCTCAACATGTTTACCCCGTTATTAGCATGGTTGGGTAATGGGTGCTCTGTGTCGTTGACTTTCACCACGCCCATTTGGATAAGTTTCTCTACCAGCTTCTTGAAGGCGAGACAATTTTCTATTGAATGTCCGACAACCCCAGCGTGGTATTCACATTGCGCATTCGCATCGTACCATTTAGGGTATGGGGGTTGTATGGGCTGTAGGTAATGGGGGGCAACAACATGCGTGTCATATAGTTTTTGGTACAACTGCCCATACGTCATGTAGATCGGAGTGAATTGGAGCTTCTCTACATTCGGCTTTGCACTAGGTTCTTGTCTATGCAGTCTTGGACGACCAGTGATTACAGTTTTAGGTTGATTCAGGGTGACTGCTTTGTCACGGGCATTCACGTTATTTATGTCACCCTCTCTTTTCTTTAGAGTCATTTTTCTGGAGCCTTCCCCTGTTTCTATCTTGCCGCATCTGACCGCGTATTCTATCCTTTCCCCACATCTCACAATTTCTGAAAAATCGGTCATAGAACTTCCCAACATGTGGTTGATGAAAGGGGCCTTTAAGGTATGAATGAAGAGTGTGGCCGCTTCTTCTTCTAAAAGAGGTGGTTGGACCTGTGTGGCTACCTCTCTCCACCGTTGCGCGTACTGCCTGAAGTTTTCGCTTGGTCTCTTCTCCATAGTTTGGAGAGTGACTCTGTCAGGAGCTATGTCTGCTATGTGGCCATAATGTTTCATGAAAGCCTGAACTAAGTCCCTCCATGTTTTGATTTGGGTACTACTGAGTTGATCGTACCATTTGGCCGCAGACCCAACCAGGCTATCCTGAAAGCAGTGTATTAATAATTTCTCATTATCAGCATATCCCGCCATTCGTCGACCGAACATCTTCAGGTGTGCTCCCGGGCTGCTGGTCCCGTTGTACTTTTCAAAATCCGGAGTTTTAAACTTTGGTGGAAGCACTAAGTTTGGGACCAGGCTTAGCTCTTTGATATCGACCCCGTAACGAGTTTTAGACTTCTCAATTGCTTCGACTCTCTCCTCTAACCACTTGTAGCGGTCTTCCATTAGCATTGAGGGTTCAACTTTCATCTTCTCTTTCTCCATTTCATCAAAATCTGGTACCATAGGGTTGATAAGGTCATCTCCTGGGTTGGATCCTGAGCCCATTTGGAGATTCATGGGAGATCTAATGTTAGCTTGGCATTGCTGAGGCCTAATTGTGACAGGTGGCCTTCGGGGATGTTCCTCGTGCTGCAAAGGCATTTGCGGCAGGGTAGATTCTAAAGGAATATCTTCGTTCTCCCCTCCAGTGATGGCCATAGGGCTTTTCCCTTTCCCCAAGAACCTGTTCAATAGTTGGGACATTTGAGATATCTGAGCCTTCATGTCCCTCTGGGATTCCTCCATTTCTTGCTGGATCTTGGTTAAGTGCTCTTGCATCTGTGCTTCCATTTGGTCGCTCATTTCCTTTTGGAATTGTTCTAGTTTCTGATCCATTTTCTTTATCTTAGTGCGGGTACCGTATGGGTGTTCTGCCTCCAGATTCTTTTTTCACTGGAGAATCGAGTGTATCAGACACTTTTCTACGTATGTGACATGATATGAATGCATGCAATGCTGATGCATGGAATGAATGCAAGCCAAGGAGTATCAATTCAGATTCAATTTCGTTTTAGAAAGCTTTTATTGGAAAACAAAACTCTTTACATAAACTGGATTACAAATAGGCTTTTGCCCTAAAGCCTAGAACTTTGATGCTGCTAAGCAAAGAGATTAGCTCTTGATTATAATGAGGCTGTAGCTCATATTTCACACTTAGTACATCGGCCTGTGCCGCCAGAGTTTGCAGGTGATCAGCTACCTCTCTGATCTGAACTATGGCCTCACTCATAAGGAAATCTCGGCTCCTGATCTGGTCATGAGAATGGTGAATTTCTTCTTCCACATGCTCCTTCTTGGCTTCAAGAATTTCCACCCGCAGTTCATAACTGTGTAATGCTGCTTCCAATTCCTCGACCCTATTCTTCATTTCCTCGATCCTGTTTAGGCTTGACTTTAACTCGATCGTGACATTACGGCTTTGATAATGATGGAGGGTCCTCCCCAGTTCTGTTATTCTATCTTTTAACTTGATCCTTTCGTTTAGGCTTTCTGTTAAGTCTTTCTCTAGGGTCTCTTCTCGCGTTCGCATTTCCCGAAATTTCCTTTCCCAAAAGTCAGCTCTGGCCTTTCCTTCTTGGACTTCTTGTTGCCATTGTTCAGTGGTCTTTCCTAGTCCGGCATTCTTCATTGATAGACGCATTTTCTTGTATTCGATTTTCAAATTGTCTCGATCTTCCTCGACTTTTCTCTTCTCCCTTTTTACTCTTTCTGTTTTTGACTTCTGAACATCCACATCCAGTTTCAAGTACATCTTTTCTTCTTCTAGCTTTTCTATCCTCTTTTCTAGCGCCAGGTTTTGTCTCTCAAAGTCTTGTTTTATGATTTCCAGCTCTGATGGTATCACTCGTAAGCATTCTTCTCTAAGTCGGGAGTCCCCCGTGCCTTGTTCGGGGACGTTATCGTTAACTCTTCCCGTCCTCCACCCGTCATATTCTGGGGTTGTCGTTGGTCGCGCGGATAATCTTTTCATTCTATGCACTCGATTCCAAGCGCCGGACATCTCTTTGGCCCTTTTCTTATAGCTTTCTCCACTATACGCAAATTCACTTTGGGCTAGTCCGTTTGTCGTCGGTATGAACTGTCTTGACTCATATTGCCTCAGTGTGATCAAAGGAACGTACCCAACAGCTCCCCAAATTCCTAGCAAAGGTACCCAGTCAAAATTTCCACATCGATAAAGGATTTCATTAGGAATCATCCAAGGGGCCCTCCACTCAACGTCTTCTTCTTGCAGATTCTGAAGGAGCGTCATCCAGTTTTCCTCGGGTATGTCATCTTTTCTTGGTGTAGCTACTATCTTCTTCAACGGAGAGTGGTTCTCAAAGAATACGTGACGAGACACCCTTTCCATCTTCCAGAAATGGCCATGGAACCATACCAATAATAACTGCGCACATCCAATAAACCTGCCTTCACCCGTTTTCCGACATGCATTCAAAGATCGGAACGTTTCGGCTAAGATTGCCGGCACAGGTGTGATCCCTTTGTCCAATCGATCGACTAGATCCGTAACTGCTTCATCTATATGTCTTAGAGCCTTAGGAAAAATCATTAAGCCATAAGTACACAAGGCAAAGACACCAATCTTCTTTTTCACATCTGGGTGTGTTACGATCAAGTCCTTCAAACTTAACCAAGGTATGCATTTACCTTCGCCTTTCTTTTGAATTCTGGCCGAGACCCACTGCTCATCCATCCCTGTGATATTCATTAACTTCTTTACGAAGGTAGGGGCATTGGCGGCCTTAAAATAGACTTTGTCGGCTCGAGCTCGTCGGCAGTTAAGCAAGGTTGTATATTCTTCTATGGTAGGTACTAAGTCCACTCTCCCAAAGGTGAAACAGCTATAAGCAGGGTTCCAAAACTGAGTCATGGCTCGGAATAGATGCTTATCTACCTTAATGTCGAATAAGTAGGGTAGATCACCATAGTTGTGGTAGAACAGCTGCCTCGTCTTATCGTCCCATTGATCCCATATCTTCTTTAGCTCGCTAAAGTCGTTTTGCGTAGTGTTGATGCGCGTGAAGTCCCATAGCTCTGACACATACCCAACGGCTAAACTGTTCCCCTTTTCTAATTGTGATCGCTCTGACCATACGCGGACCGCGGCATTGTCTTCCACTTTATCAAGGAATTCGTTTTCCATAACAAGCTTTCTTAACTTGGAAACTGATCGTGAATTGATACTCTTTGAACCATGGAATGACATGCACCAAAATAAAGTAGACAAGTTGGTATCATGAAACAAAATTTAAAGCAAATAACAAAAATCTTATCTAGGTGACCGCTAAGGATTGATATGGCTCTACCTAGGGAAGGCCCTTAAGTCTCTCTTCATGTGTTTAAGTTCTAAAGTCAAGGTACCCAAACCAGCAGATTCCTCGGCCCTCACCCATTATAGGCTCATACGGACTGAGTTCGGTTCAGGGAGATACATTTCCCTATGGCCATGCGGAGGTGAAAACCTCACGAAGACATAGGTACGGATGTATCCCGGAAGCGGTCCTCTAGCCCATGCGGAGGTGAAAACCTCACGAAGGCATAGTTTCTCGCTCCCACTTAAGGGTGTGACCACAACGGTCATGCAAAGATGAATGCAGAAATTTCCTATGAGACTCAACATTATTGCAGTAAAAGCACAACCAGATGCACCAAAAGGAGCACGGTTTTTTTTCAAAATGACTTTCGAAATTTTCAACAAAGGGACAAAAAGTAATCAATTTTACAGCCTGACTCTCTTATAAAAACGTCCCCAGTGGAGTCGCCAAGCTGTCGAAATCGTCTTTTGAAAACGGGAATCGAACTTGGGTTTAGAAGATAAAACGGGAGTCGCCACCGATATTTTATTAGGTGTGATCGGATCACCTTGTTTTTATAAAAGCACTTGATTTACTAAAACAGTGTTTTTAGGTCCACGAATATTCGAGAAACTAGGTTCGGGAGTCGGTTACGTGCGAGGAAGGATTAACACCCTCGCAACGCCCAAAAATCGGTACCAAATTGATCAATCAATGTCCTGATGTCGAAAAGTTTGAAAAGGTTTTGAAATCTTATTCTATTTTTTTAACGACTTGATTGAATATCGAGTTTCCCTTGTTTTGAAAGAATAGAGTTTCACATCCAGCACGATTGAACGCGATAATCTAAATCTTTGAATTCAAGATCGTCTCTGAAATTCTCCAAGTATGAAATTTTGGAAAGGGCACTTGCTCGTTAGATCATGCGAAAGAAAACACACCCAGCACGATTGGGCGCGATCCTTCGAACTTCCAAACGCACAAATATCACTTTATTTGAAAAAGGAAACAAAATTTGAAAGGTTATCCATTTGTTCGGTCAAACAAAAAGTCACACCCAGCACGATTGGGCATGAAGTTTCGAATTCCCGAACTCATGAATGTTACCTTCGTGAAAACTCGTTTTTTGAAATAAAAAATAATAAGAAATAATAGAAGATGGAATATTGGATTACCATGGAACGACGAAAACGATAAGATTAGCAAAACAGGGTAATAAGAAGATGCAGTAATGAAACAAAAGTAAGAAGATAAAAATAATAACGAAAGATAAAGATAAAAATATTAGTAACGATAGCGACAATAATATGTACAATAATAATAGTACTAATAATAATGGTGATACAGCTAATATAATAATAATAGCAATGAAATCATGATAATAATAATAACACGAAATATGTACAATATAATAATAATAAAGATAATAATAACGATAGGAACATAATAGAATTAGAAATAGGAGCAGAGAAGTATAAAATGTAGTAATTGTGTAAACGAGAATTAAAATATGTACAAAATAACGTAAAGGTAAATAGAAGCCAAATGGATGATAATAGTATTATACTAAGAAAATATATATAATAATAATGGTAAAATCATGTAATAATAAAATAATAATAACGATAGAGAAGATGTATATATATATATATATATATATAGCTAATAATACTAATGATAATAATTAATAATAATAATAATAATAATAATAATAATAATAATACAAGGATAAGGTATATAATAGTAATAATTATAAAATATTAAAAAGGGATCAAATTGGGTAGAAAACGTGATCTTGGGGGTCGATTTGGAGTAAAATAAAGGTGAAGGGGCCTATCGGAAATATGCGTAAAAGGCAGGGGACTAAATCAGGAAATAAACCATCCTTCGAAAACACACTGCGTGAACGGAGACTTGATTGAAAATCCTATGAAATTCTGGGGCTAATTTTAGAGAAACAGGAAATCCGATTGCGAATACAAAAAAAGTGGAGGGGCTAAACTCGCAATTAGCCCCTCTCATCAGAAACACGCGGATCCCTTGGCTTGCGGGTCGGATCGGGTCGGGTCGGAATGAAACGGCGCCGTTTTGGGCTTATAGGCCAGGTCCTAAACGACGTCGTTTAGGCTACTTTATAAATGCCCATTTTTCTTTTTCTTCATTTTTGCTGCGTTCCAGAAAGAAAAAAGGGGAGAGTTCTCCCTTCTCTGCTAGGGTTTTAACCCTCAACCTGCGCCGCCGCCCGCTCGACTCCGACCGCCGCCGAAGGTAAGTGTTATCCCTTTCCTTCCTTTTCACTTTTTGTTTTTATTTTATATGTATGTAAGATGTATAAAAACATAGAAACGAAATATGTTTATATATGTGTATTTCGAAATGGAGTAGAGATAACCTTCGAAATTTGCTTCTTGCTACTGTATTAGCCTTTGATTGAGCGTTTTTCTCCGTTTTTATTGATTGATTGCCGAAAAAGAAAAAAAAGCGTCCCCTTTACATTGTTCATTCATGGCTTTATAGCCGAATGTTAAAAAAAATAAAAATAGATAAACCCATTCTTTGGCCTGCGGCGTGCTTGTAATTTTGTCTCTTTTTGCAGGTATGGGCGCGGTACCGGCGTCGGTAGTGGAGGCCAGAAGGCGTGGTGCGTTGGGGAGCACATGGGGCTTGCGGCGCTAGGGTTGAAAACCCTAGTTATCTGAAAAAATAATTTTTTGGGCCTTTTGGGCCGATCATTATTTGGGTTTGATTTGTAATGGGTATTTGGTTGGTTTAACGGGCTGGACGGATTTGGGCTTCTACACTTGCATTGCCAAGAAATGGGTGAATCACCAAGAAAAATAATATACCCAATTGTAGATTTGAGTGTTATTTGTCATCCTGCCCAACCTAGATCACCATATGCACACAAAAATGCTGAACCATTTGAGAGAAGCAAGATTCATTGTCCTATGGAAAACTGTGTAGTTAAAACGTAGCTTTGGAGGCTGGAGCTTTGAAGGTTTTTTTGCTTGGATTATAGCTATGGATAGGAAGACCAACTGAGCAATCGAAACAGCTAATGGTTTTTGTCATTCTTAGAATTTCCTACTGTACGGATAGAGACTGATGAGACAAAGAATCAACGTAATGACTGATTTGACTGCCTCAGTTTGGAATTGGAAGTTTTCATGTTTATACATACAACAAAAACCAATGGAGCTTTCAGCTTTGGTTGCGCTCATAATTCTTACATTTCAAGTTTTTTAGAAACAGGGCATCTTCCGAGTCCAACCAAGACTGCCGTCATCCAGTCGGTCTTACGAGCAATCGCTTTTAATACCATATATGTTTTCATGACATTGTATCAAAATAAATACATTCTAATGTCTTGCATGAGGGCTATCAAACCCCTTAAACTGAGGAATTCTTACGCGCTTCTCTCTATTGACGCAGCTATTAGCACTTGTTTTGGAGAATCCGATGGAAGGTTCCTTGTATGACCTTGTGGAGAACATGGAACAGGCTTAGGAAGCATTTGTATGTCACCAACATGTTCTGCATTACCAACCGTCTTTCGCGTAGTTAAGCATTTGTGGAGAAGGAAAACAAACACAACCAAGGGAGCTAAGATGAATCTGACGAGCAATGCCTTATCTGCAAAGCCAGAATATTGAACAGAATTTTAGACCATATGCCAAAACAACTGAGATTTCAGCAAGGAACGAGTGGAATTCATACCAATCAGAGAGCGTGAAACAAGATATGCAATGACAGCCGATAGTAGGGTTTTGTAATCTGCAAAAAGTACATAAGGCAATATTAGGATTCGAAAGATAAAAAAGCCAATTGAGAGATAGGCATACAATTACAATTACAAACCACCTTCATAAACCGTTTCGCACTGAAAGATTCTTGGATCGTTGTTAGACTTGTAGACACAGGAAAGCCCAGATGTATGGCAATTCCTACACTCAACTGACCATCTAAGATCAAACCCTGTTGCAAGCAACTTCAAGGTGGTTTCATTGTAAGGGTAATTCAACTCGTTTTCCCAGCTTGTAGGAATCCTTGAAATGACCTTGCAACCCCTTGGAATCTCATAACCAAACAAGTTCCTGTTACTGAAATTGACATAAACATGAGAAGTATCTCCACTCAAACAAGGTACTTTGCTATCTGTCAGCTCAGGGATTGTGTTGGAACAGTTCACAAAATTGGCTTGCCAGAACGTAATTAATGAAGGGAATCGACCATCTTCGGTGGCTTCACTCATTGAAAGAGACTTGTAAGGAATACCGCAGGTTCCATGGGCTAAGTTAACATCAACAACACGGATGGTACGCTTATCGTAAGAGATTCCTTTAACGTAATACTTTCCTCCTCGAAAATTCAGGATGGCGGTGTTGTTCTGGCAAGATAGTTGAAAACCAACATCACCACAACCAGCGGGATCTCCCTGGAGACGAAAAGGGTAGCTGATATTTGTCAAATCTCCGCATGAAGAAGAGCATTGTTGCAGATTTCTTGCGTGGAAACCTGGAATAAAGAAGAGGAAGATGAATAGAGGAAACAGAGGTCTTGAACTTGTGAAAGCTGCTGAAGCTTCTATTCTCATATCTTGTTCTAGTACGAGAGAATTGTGTGGATAAGATAAGAAGAATTGAGCTTGTATTTTAAAGATAAAATGGTAATGGACGAAAGCCTATGATTATATAGGTCATAAGTCAATAAGCCGCGTGCTTGAAAATTCAACGTAGAAGGGGCCAAGGCAAGGGGGAGACGCCTCGTCCCTTTCATAAAAAGTGAGTCCAGGAAGGTACGTGGGAGTGGAGTAGTGGGGGTTCCAAAATTGATTATGCTATTTACTATTTAAGCCACTTGTACTACCATGGGCAAACCCAACTTTCTCGCTAGTCATTCTCTTTTGTATTTGTAAAGACCAAAACATGGTCAGAGTTTTTGGCTACTAATAATTTTTTGGACGAATTTGACTTCTAATAGTTACTTTAGTGGGTAAGGAAATATTAGGCTTAGTTTGGATGGGCAGTGTGTTTACCGGTGAGGTTAAAAACATGGGTGGCGGTGAGTTTAGTTACTGTAGCGGTGAGATTGGATACTGTAGCAGTGAGATTAAAAACAATGGTAGAGTGTGTGTTTGAATTCAAACGCAGTTGTAGCGGTGATGTGAGAATATAAAATGATTAATAAGGACATTAAATTAAAAATGATATATAATAGAATTTTTTTAAAATTATTTTACTTTTACGAAATTATTAAAAATAGGTAAATTTATAAATTTATTTAATAAATATGTTTATTAAAATATTTATTTTTAATTAATTAATATTAATTTTATAATATATATAACTACTATTTAAAAAAAACAGCAATACAAACATATATTAGATAATAGTGACCAGTCTCTAAAGTACCTCAACTTATAGAGCTGATGAAATTAGACTTTAAATTTCAAAAACTAATATAAATTAAATCATTGTATATATAATTATTATTTATCAAATTTACATAAAATTTTTATTTAATAATGATTTTGAAATTCCAAAGAAATTTATGAATTTAGCATACTTTCCAAATATATATTACATTAAAACTCATCTTATTCTTCAAGCATACATTTTATTTTTACAAATTATTAATAAAAAAAAAACTAAATGATCACCATTAATGTTAAAAATACTGTACCGATAATTCTTTCTGAGTTCTAGCAATTTATGCCAGATTAATAATTTTCTTGGAATAATTACTTGAAAACATACGGCAAAAAAAAAAAAAAAAACAAAACCATGGCCCAAACATAAGTCCATATGTGTTTGGAGCGAAAAGGTTTGTTAATTCAATACAATCAAGGATATGAAAACCATGAAAAAGATACGAAGTTAGCACTGCAAAGAAAAAAACATGCAAGAGCCCCAAGTGGAAAGTAATTTGACACCCAGATTTTACATTTGTGAATATGATCTCATAAAAATTATCTTTGCTTTGTTTCCTACATAAAGTGAGTTAAAGTCTCAAATATCTATTTGTGTGATATATACTGTTGGAAGGCAAATATGAAATACTTAGATGAAAAGTCTTTGTCAAAATCACACTCCAGTATACTACATAAATGCATACATCAGAAACATAGGTTTTAATATTATTAATAATATTTAATACATACTACATTTATTTAATGGAAATATTTACATAACACCAAATTGAAGTACATTTATCTCGAATCCATGTTCTCAACTACAAAAATTATAGTACTTCATTGAAAGCATATTATTTGCTAAATGTTTGTGCTAAATGTACAAAAATATAATTACTAGTTCAACCATTTATCTTCTAATTCAGGCACAGGAAGAAAAAGGTACCAAAAGAAAGAGAAAATCCTCAGAGTGAAACCCTGCCCCGATTAGTAAAGGCAATCTGTATACTTAAAAGGGTACCTATTTTGCATCTTTGGTTCAATAAAGCATCGTATAGCACATGCTTTTCTCAACTTCTAATAAGATTTCAATAGATATAGAATCTCAAGCACTAAACCTGAAACTCAAATAATTTTTCAGTCATAGTAACTAGACATTTTAGGCCAAACCCATGAACTATTTGATTCCAATGGTTCAAGAGTCCACGTCAAGAGAAAGAAAAAAATGCATGATCTAACAGCATCTATCTTAACAAAAACTGTAGAAGAATCTTCTAACCATGGGCAGGTTAGCTAACACCTTTCTTTTTCATTATTTGATCCCTCATACCCTTTAAAGACCTCACATGCCAACATGCAGCATTGACATTCACCTCTCATTGCTAGCAAGGGCAAGAGACTCGTAAAACTGGTAAAACTGTTAAAGTAATGTCATCATGCAACCAATAAAGGCAGCTTTAAGTAATCTCATCAAAGATGCTAATTAAAGAAATCAAATACTAAGAACACTCAAATGGAAATAATCCGACCCTTTGATAACACTTTAGAACGACATGATTTTATGTGCTAATTGTATATTAATTTCGAATGTGACTCTACTAATTTGGGCTATTTATGGACTTTTATTTCGTAGGGGCTAAATTGGAGACCAATGCAAAATTGAGGGCTAAAATGGTGAAATTAAAGATAAAAATGGACCAATGTGCAACAAAGGGAAAAGATGGTGCCAAAAGTGCAAACATGGAGAGCAGAGGGATTGAAATGCAAAAAGAAGAGACTTTGCTTTATCAAATTCTATTTTAAGTTATATTAGGATAATTAATATTAGGATAATTATCTAGGATTATTTAATTTCTTTATTTATCTCTATTTATCTTTAATTAAATTGTAATTATCTTTGGGAGTTTGAGTAGAATTAGACTATCTACCTTAAGCACTATAAATAGGGGACGAAGTAACTCATTTGGGTTGTTCATCTTTTTCTGTACACTCCTCCCCCATAATTCTTTTGTGTTATTTTTCTTTCAATAAAAATTCCCTTTTCCATATTTTTATTTACTTTTCCACCACAAATATGAGCCACTAAATTCCATCTAGCCGAAGGTTGTCGAATTTCCCAAAAAAAGGTTCTTGAGGCTTAGAACCCGTACTTAACTTTCTCACCCAAGTATTCATCGTTTCTCCGCATTACGGGGCTGACGCTTTCGTCTAGGTCCCTTTAAAAGTAACCCTTTCAACGTATGCAAAGGCGGCCGCTTTGTGTGTTTTGGGAGGATTGCACCGTCGGTTCGTGAGCTTACTGCGTCAGAGGTTAGCGAGCCCAAGAGACAAAATGGCGTGGGATTCGCCATTGAGAAACGTTGATCTAGCGTAAATGACTCCACAAAAGCAATAGCAAGCTAGACTCAGGCTCCCTAAATCCGTAAGTTTAAACTCTTGGAGTTGGTGGTCGTAGGCGTCCTATTCCACTATAACTGGCTTACTTGGGCAGAGAAGGGTCATCCAAAAGCCGAAGACGGAGCCCAAGGAGGAACGAGACAACCGGAGGCTGGAATCTCTCCACATAAGAAACTTTTCTCTAAACCCTTTCTTTTTTTATTTTCCTTATTTTAATTTTCGTAATTTATTCTCGTGATTTCAATTCGTCTTAAATTCTGTTTTTATTATTTTTTTCCAGATCGAAAATTATTAATTCTGTTTTTTTATTTATTTTTCAGGAACGCAGGTTTTCTTGGGCACGATTCTGCCCAGGATCTCGAGAAACAGGCATTTGTATAATCCGATCCCTGTGGATTCGACCCTACTTGCCCTTTACTGTTATTTTCATTATTTTGCAGGGAGTAGGATATATTTTGGTGCATTCAACGACGCATCAAATTTTGGCGCCATTGCCGGGGATCGGTAACGTACTAATCCTGTTTTTTTGTTTTCTATGACCAGATCTGCTCCAGGCATTCTTGCGTTTGATTCGGAGATCGAAAAGACTGCGAAAGCTAATCGAAAAGAAACTAAGTTGAGGAAAAAGCAGTCAGCGGTGGTAGTGACTCGAAGCAATCCACCACCAGAAATTAGGACCGACGACGAAGCGGAGTCTAGGGTTAACGAAAACCCTACTCAAACGCTCGAAAGTAAAGCAGAAGAAGTCGATCCATTTGAAGAAGTGTTCAACGCTAGGGTTGACGAAAACCCTAATTTGGTACAAGAACCAATGGCTCAAACGATTCGGCAACTAGCCGAAGCTCGGACGGAACAACCACCACTGTGCATCGCATATCCTACCATGGATACCGATTTTGAGTTGAAATCAGGGTTGATTCAGTTGCTGCCAACATTCCGAGGGTTACAGAATGAAAACCCCCATAAACACTTAAAGGAGTTTCATATGGTTTGTCTGAGTATGAAACCTCAAGGCGTAACTGAGGATCAGATTAAATTGCGCGCTTTCCCTTTTTCCCTAGCAGATTCAGCTAGGGAGTGGTTATTTTATTTACCTCCTGGATCTATTACTACGTGGGCTGATCTATCTCGTTTGTTTCTCAACAGGTTTTTCCCAGCATCTAGAGCAGCTGAGCTAAGAAGGGAGATCGTGGGGATAAGGCAGAAAGAAGCGGAGACTCTTTATGATTATTGGGAGCGGTTTAAGAAGTTATGTGCGAGCTGTCCACAACATGGTATAACAGAGCAATCTCTCCTCCAGTACTTTTATGAAGGATTGAAATCGATGGAGATGAATATGGTAGACGCTGCTAGTGGAGGAGCGTTAGTCAACATGACCCCCCAACAAGCAAGGGACTTAATCTCTACAATGGCTGCAAATTCTCAGCAGTTTCGAGCTAATCCTGAGCCCCCTAGAAGGGTTCACCAGCTAAGTAATTCAACCTTAGAGGATAAAGTTGATAGACTTACTATTATGATGAATTCTTTTATTGCAGAAAAAGCTAAACCAGCTCGGTTATGTGGAATATGTGCTACACCTGAGCACACAACTGATACTTGTCCCAGTTTATATGACGATACTATGGCTCATTTAAATGCTGTGGGTAATTTTCCTGGCCCACCACAGAGGCGATATGACCCTTACGCTAATACCTACAACCCAGGATGGAGGGATCACCCTAACTTAAGTTATGGGGCCAACCCACAATATACCCAGCCATACCAAAACCGAGTTCCACAGCAGCCACAAGACTCAGGTAATTCTCTAGAAACTTTGGTCAATAAATTAGCAGCTAATATGCTTGATTTTCAACAGAAAACCGAGGCATCTATAAGAGAATTGACCATATCAGTTGAGAAATTAAACTCTCAAGGGAAGCTGCCATCACAAACAGAACCAAACCCAAGGCAAAACGCATATGCAGTGACGCTGCGAAGTGGAAAAGTTCTGGAATCGATTCCCGACAGGAATCATGCCCAAGAAATCGCCCAGGAAAAATCTGAGAAAGACGAACAGGTCCGACCTAGACTTCCATTGCCCAAAATTCAACCTCCCTTTCCAGAACGTTTCAACCAATGTCGAAAAGGTAAGGAGGACAAAGAGATCCTCGAAACATTTAGGAACGTCGAGATCAACATTCCGTTGTTGGATGCCATCAAGCAAATACCAAGGTATGCTAAATTTCTTAAAGAGCTTTGCACCAACAAACGAAAGTTAACAGGTAATGAAAGGGTGAATGTTGGTGAAAATGTGACTGCAGTGTTACAGCGGAAAATGCCGACAAAATGTAAAAATAGGGGTATGTTTGCAATACCATGCAAAATAGGACATTTGGGAATTAAAAAGGCTATGTGTGATCTAGGAGCCTCCATAAATGTAATGCCCTATTCTATTTATGAATCACTTAACGCAGGTTTTTTAACAAAAACAGGTGTTATCATTCAACTGGCAGACAGGTCCGTTGTGCGTCCCGAAGGAGTCCTCGAGGACGTGTTGGTAAAAGTTAACGAACTTATTTTTCCTGCAGATTTTTATGTGATAAAAATGGAGGAGGACAGTGCTCCGGGATCTTCAGATCTCTTGTTGGGACGACCATTCCTTAGTACAGCTAGTACTAAAAATGACGTTCGAAGTGGAACTCTCACGATGGAGTTTGATGGGGAGATCGTGAAATTTAACGTCTACGATGCCATTAGCCACCCCAGTGAAATTTTGAGCGTGAATTGTGTCGATATAATCGACTCATTAGTGGAAGAAAATTTTGAATCCATTTATGACTTTAAATTTGACTTTGATAAATTTGAATCCGTTAATGAGTTGTTATCCCCAGGTACTAAGCTTTTACCTTCTGTTGCGCAGGAGCCAGATCCAAAATTAAAACCACCTCTCAAACATTTCAAATTCACATTTTTGGAGGATGATGAGACCATTGTCAACTTAAAAGGGATTGACCCCTTGGAGGAAAATATAAAACCAATGAAAAAAGCGCAAGGACAATTAAACCCAAAGATGGTGGATGTGATAAAAAATGAGAATTTCCAAGCTCACATGATTAAAAAGATTTATTTTGAGCCACCGTAGAACCATTTAAGTCGTCGAGCTAATGACGTTAAACAAGCGCTTATTGGGAGGCAACCCAATCTTTAATTTTCTTTTATTATTTATTTTTATTATTTGTTTTTATTTATTGTTTTCTTTTCTTTTCTTTTTAATTTCTTTTATCTAAATATCAATAAATTTCTCTTCTTTGCTTAGCTAAAATGGAGCGCATTGAGGTTCGACTCGACACTTTTAGCCAGCAACTCACCGAACTCATTGCTATCCTCCGCATTCGACAGTAGCAACACGGGGAGTTTTTCTAAACTTTTCTTCTTATTTATTTCTTTTGCGTCCACATTGAGGACAATGTGCTTTAAGTAGGGGGGAGGTACTCTTCGTATTACTGTCGTATTCTGTTGAGATTTGTGTTTGCTGCTTGAGGCTCTTTTAGGTTGTCCATATTTATTTTAGAACATTCTGTCGCTAATCATGCCCAAGAATTTGCCCACGACTTGCCACTGTTTCACCCACATGCATGATTCTTGGCCACTGAGTTAATTCTGATTCTGTCTGTTTGATTTTATCTCCATTGTTTTATTCTTATTAGGCCAATAATATTTATGATTAATAAGTTAACTCTATCTTGCTTTTCGTAAAATTGATCAAGTTTAATATCAAGTGGACACTTAATATATTTGCATGCCTAAGTTGTGTTCATGACTATTAGGTGGATACTAAAACTTATTTTTGACACTTGATTATTTCTCTTAGGTCCTCTTGAAGTTTATATTTCGCGAAAATAGTGATTAATAAATATTTCCAAGGTTATGAGTACAGCTTAGAACGTGACTGACTGAGTAACCGGGGTAGGGTGCTTGGGTTGTCATTCTACTTCGCGTCAAAAGGTTGTGTGACGTGATAGGTAAAACTCCGCTAGCTAAGATTATGAGTATGGCTCAGAACGTGACTGATTGAGTAACCGGGGTAGGGTGCTTGGGTTGTCATTCTACTTCGCGTCAAAAGGTTGTGTGACGTGATGGGTAAAACTCCGCTAACCAGAAATATATTCCTAAGTAAATAAAAAAAAAAGAAAAAAAAAAAAAAAAAGAAGAAAAAGAAAAAAAGGAAAAAAAAATAAAAAAAAAGAAAAGAAAAAAATATAATAATAAAATTTCAGCTAAGGACTAAAAGTGGGAATAAGTAGAGTGACTCGGTAGGTTTAGTAAATCACCTAATTGTCATGAAATAATTCAAGACGATTTTAATTTTTGTGTGTGTTAATTAGAATACTTTTTCTATTTTACTTAAAGCAAGCTTAGAAGTTCTCTTTATTTTTCATATGCATTTTTGACTAATCTTTATAAAACCTTGGAGTAGAATTTCTTTCAGGATCCAATTTTCACAGTGGATAGGAACCATGCTTGAGGGCAAGCATGGGCTAAGTAGGGGGGATTTGATAACACTTTAGAACGACATGATTTTATGTGCTGATTGTATATTAATTTCGAATGTGACTCTACTAATTTGGGCTATTTATGGACTTTTATTTCATAGGGGCTAAATTGGAGACCAATGCAAAATTGAGGGCTAAAATGGTGAAATTAAAGATAAAAATGGACCAATGTGCAACAAAGGGAAAAGATGGTGCCAAAAGTGCAAACATGGAGAGCAGAGGGATTGAAATGCAAAAAGAAGAGACTTTGCTTTATCAAATTCTATTTTAAGTTATATTAGGATAATTAATATTAGGATAATTATCTAGGATTATTTAATTTCTTTATTTATCTCTATTTATCTTTAATTAAATTGTAATTATCTTTGGGAGTTTGAGTAGAATTAGACTATCTACCTTAAGCACTATAAATAAGGGACGAAGTAACTCATTTGGGTTGTTCATCTTTTTCTGTACACTCCTCCCCCATAATTCTTTTGTGTTATTTTTCTTTCAATAAAAATTCCCTTTTCCATATTTTTATTTACTTTTCCACCACAAATATGAGCCACTAAATTCCATCTAGCCGAAGGTTGTCGAATTTCCCAAAAAAAGGTTCTTGAGGCTTAGAACCCGTACTTAACTTTCTCACCCAAGTATTCATCGTTTCTCCGCATTACGGGGCTGACGCTTCCGTCCAGGTTCCTTTAAAAGTAACCCTTTCAACGTATACAAAGGCGGCCGCTTTGTGTGTTTTGGGAGGATTGCACCGTCGGTTCGTGAGCTTACTGCGTCAGAGGTTAGCGAGCCCAAGAGACAAAATGGCGTGGGATTCGCCATTGAGAAACGTTGATCTAGCGTAAATGACTCCACAAAAGCAATAGCAAGCTAGACTCAGGCTCCCTAAATCCGTAAGTTTAAACTCTTGGAGTTGGTGGTCGTAGGCGTCCTCTTCCACTATAACTGGCTTACTTGGGCAGAGAAGGGTCATCCAAAAGCCGAAGACGGAGCCCAAGGAGGAAAGAGACAACCGGAGGCTGGAATCTCTCCACATAAGAAACTTTTCTCTAAACCCTTTCTTTTTTTATTTTCCTTATTTTAATTTTCGTAATTTATTCTCGTGATTTCAATTCGTCTTAAATTCTGTTTTTATTATTTTTTTCCAGATCGAAAATTATTAATTCTGTTTTTTTATTTATTTTTCAGGAACGCAGGTTTTCTTGGGCACGATTCTGCCCAGGATGTCGAGAAACAGGCATTTGTATAATCCGATCCCTGTGGATTCGACCCTACTTGCCCTTTACTGTTATTTTCATTATTTTGCAGGGAGTAGGATATATTTTGGTGCATTCAACGACGCATCACCCTTCAATCAGTTCATTGAGCAGTGGCCATAGTTCCTTATCCCTTATCTTATTAATTGTCACAGATATCTTGTCAACAACTTGAATTGCTATTCTATAAATAATGTGTTTCATATAGAAAAACCAGACTCAGGCAATGTATTTTTATAAATAGAAGCAGTCACCATGCATCAGGTACAGAAGGACAACAAAAGCACTAAATATAGAGAAAGTGAAAAGAGGAAAATTAGCAGGCAAAAGAAGCTTGGAAACCTTCAGACAACCGAATGAAACTACCATCCAAAATCTAGCATATCTCATATGGTATAAGAAAACAACTGTTCAGCCTTCAGTTACATCAGTCACAAGGCTAAACAAGGCTTGTCCTTTGAATGTTAGAGATTCCTTGCTGAAGCCTGCCATGTGAGCTGCAAAAGGAATCATCCAAGACCAAATGAACCAAAATGCAGCTACCATGCTGTTTCCTTCTGTCTAATTAACAGACAAACCATGCTCAACATCTACAAAAGCTAAGAAGGCAGTTGCAGATGCCAAATGTATTTCTACAGAGTACCAAATAAAACAAACTAACCTGCAGAATAGTCTCTGCTGTCCATGGTACAATCCACCAGCTACCAACAGCCCTCGAGACAGCATCAGCAGACTGCACTATAACCAGATAATTTCATCATTTTTCCCTATATTGTTAAAAAAGAAGGAATGGAGAACAAAATTGTAAAGAAATTAGCAAACATGTTTACACAATTGACAAACTCTGCAATTCAAAGCTCAAACTTTTTATCCCTTGAATCTATTTCTACCCCTTTGATCTAGAACCACCTAGTCTGTATTGTGCTAAGAGTCAGATGGTATTTAGTAAAATATGCCATATAACATTTTCTCAACAATTGCCAATAAGTTCACCTATGACAAACGAGCATGAAATTTTCCATTTCTGCAATTTAAAAACAAAACCATTAACCATAAATGACTATGAAACAATATTATAGTTAACCTAATTTCATTAACATAACCGGAAAAATAGATATTCAATTGAACGACCAAAAAAGAAAAACCCAACATGTTAACAAAAGCTACTTAACAACTATTATTGAAGCGGTGGTCTCTTTTTCCCTTTCCACTAACAGGCATGGGTTTCTTACTTAGGGGTTCAATGTGGGTAGCAATGGTGTTAGAAGAAGAAGAAAAAGAGTGAAAATTACAAAGATGGCTTCCACCATTAACAACTGAATGAAGAATAAAAGAAGAAGGAAGCTTGCCCATATCTTGAAGGTAAGCAAAATGGGTATTTTTGTCTGTGAAAAATACCTACTGCCCCAATTGCCTTCAACTGCTGCTGAATTCTCCAGTCCCGTTTCAGCACACCAGTGAGTCTGAAACCAATTTTCACTGCACTGAAATGCTGAACCAAACAGTAGTGCAGTGAGATTGGTAGCCTAATCTCACCACACTGGAGGAAAACGGGCATCCAAAGGAGCCCTTAGTGATACGTTTGCATCATGCTTGTCGGTATCGATATATCCCCGACTACTTGATATATAATAGTTGGAAAATTTTAGGGAAAGTTCACAGTAGGCTTCTCATAAGTTACTTTGTAATTACAAATGGGTTATGTTTATTTCTAATTCAAATCAACTTGATTATGAATTAGTTATTTGTTTAGGTTTGAAGGTCCTTTCGAAAAATAAGAGGATTTAGACAAAAATATAAACTCGAGAAATGGACTTATGTAAAAAATAAGACCATTTTTTTAAATGGGCCGAGCCTCGATAGATTTTTTACACTGGTCTAGCTTGGCCCGAATAAATTGTTTTCCTGTTGTTTTGCTGTCATTTTGCTATTATATTATTAATATTTTGTTACTATTATTTAGATACTGTATAGCTCTTGTTTTATTGTTAATTTTGCTACTATTTTAGAGACATTTACTTGCTAAGTTATAATTATCTTAATTTTATTTAAGTATAAAGACTTTTTAAATTTATTTTCAATTTATTGGGAAACATTTATTTTAATATTTTAGTGTATTTGATGTATTATATTTTTAAATTAGTTTTTTTATCTAAAAATCTAAAAAAAAATAATATGAGTGGGCCGATTCAAGCTCGAATTTAGTATTTTTAATCTGGGCCAGGCTTGGGGCAAAATTTTATGCCCATTTTAGGGTCGAGCAGGGTCTGGACTTGAAAAATGGGCCTAAAATTTTACACCGGCTCAGTCCAACTCATGATCAGATTTGCCCGTAGGCCAACTAAAATAGTATAATCCCTTCATTTAATTTTCAAATCTTTTAATCTTTGGATTTACATTATTTATCAAATTTGTAGCACCCCCAACCCTTATCTGTCTTCGGAACAGGGTTACGGAGTATTACCAGTCATTTCAGTTCAAATATAAACATTACGCAATTAAATAATATACATTTCATAAATTAATCAATCTAATGACCTAACCTATTTATTTATATAAATACTTTAACCATAATATCCAAATTAATTCAAAAACCACCATTTGAACCAAATATAATATTATACTAATTTCAACCAAATATACCATTTATTAGCTATAACCCAAAACATATTTATATAAGTACCAATATTAACTTATACTTCATTTACAAACATTATTCAAAATGACAAGTATAACATCCTAGGTACATGCTATTTACCAAAAAGAAATGTATATCACCACTTTGAGTTCGAGATCAGCTCTGAATGTTGATTCAATGATCTGACTTTACCTAACCTGCGCACGGAGACAAACTGTACGCTGAGTATAAATTCAGTGGTATTTCTATAATCCGAACTTTAATTATTATTTATTATGTATTGGTTTATATTGAAACACCCCAAACCCGGCCCACGAGCCTTGACCGGATCTGGTATGTTCCTCAAGAAAACCGGTTCAAAATTCTTTTATTACTTTGGAAAAATTTGTGTGTTTTGAAAAAAAATATTGTTTGGGTTGGGCTTGTGCTGAAAACCAATTTATCTAACATTGAAATCCATTTATTTAAAGGGACAAAACATTTAGGGTTTATTTTAAAATGTATTTGCTTGATCTTTACTTAATAAAAATTCGTAAACATAATAATTAAAAGTAAAAAGAAATAAAGAAATCCAATTTGGGCCTTATGGCCTTATTACATTAAACAAAACCCAAAATAAAATTATAAAGTACTTAAATGAAATAAAATGTCCAAATTCAATAAAACTTCAAGCTGAGCATGGCCACCTTTAGCTCCTGTCGACCCGGTCCATTATTGCTCATCACCTGAAAAATGTTCCCACAACGGGGTGAGTCAACAGACTCAATGTGTACACAACACTAAATCATAATAGAATCAGGCATACAATAGTTACACATTCAAAACATAAAATACAAGTTATGATGCATTCCCAAACCCAAACCTAATTGTCCATCCGCTACACACCCCCGTACCTGCCAGTCACACCGTGGGGACTACTAAGTCGACCCTCCTTCCGCTACACTCCAAATTTGCGGTCTTAGGTCACCGCATACTGTGGTCTTAGGTCACCACTTTCAGATTACTGTGGTCTTAGGTCACGACTTTGCAGATATCACGGTCTTAGGTCACCGTGTTCGTGGTCTTAGGTCACCACATTCACTTCCCCTTTCAAACAAACCCATATGCCCCATATAATAAAAATATGCATAGATATGCTAGAGTTCACATTCTTATTCTTATTCTCATGTTATAAATAACATATTTCATAATCCTAGTAGGAGTAGGAAACGTACCTGAGTACTTTTGTACCATTTCATGGTACTTAGCCATATTCACATTTTTAATATCACATATATATATATATATATTTAATCATACATAACCATGAAACATATTAAAAATTAGTGTGGGGTACACACCTGATTTGCTTAACGAATTCCTTGAAATCCCGAAATCTGATCTACTGCCTTAGATCTCAAATTCCTACATTTGATTAATCACTTACTACTTTAATAAAAAGCCATTCGGCCATAAATCCAAATCCTAGTAGGATTAGTATACTTAAAACTTACCTTGAAATTCTCAAATCCCGAAATCCTTGTATCCCTCTGTCGAAATCCCTATAACTACATGTTAGATCAATTTCTAACATTTATTCGCAACAAATAACCCTTAGCCGAATGTTAAATATGACTTACCTTAGATTCTTAAATCCCGAAATTCACCGAATAATTAGGGAACACGCGGCTTATGGTGTACCTTCGGGAAAAGAACTTCTCCTTCCTTGTAGTCGACACTTAGTAAATCCCGAAAGATCTCCTTACTTTAGGAATCGACAATCCTTGCTTGAGCTTTTAACAATATTCGGCTATGGCCTTGATGTGGAATAAAATTTCGGCTTCTTGATGAACAGTAGAGGATTTTTGGTTTTTCAAAGAAAGAAGAGGAAGATATAAAACTTAGGAAAATTCGGCAAGACTAGGGGAATTCTGCTTTCGGCTTTATGAAGAATTGAAAAGAGAAAGAAGAACAATGACAGAGAGAATTCGGCAGAGAGAAAAAGGAGAAGAAAATAATGCTGAATGGCCTCTCTTTTCCTTTTATAGCCGAATTTACTACTCAGAGTCCCTTACTTGGCCACCACTCTTCTATTTTGATAACTTTATCCCTTGATTTATCACTTTAATTATCAATAAAACTTAATCCAATATTTATCTCTTATCTCCTAATAAAAATAATACTAATAATAATCCTCTTTTATCTCTTCCTTATCTATCAAAATAAAAGAAATAATATCCACATTTATCTCTTGAAAATAATCTAAAATAAATCTATTATTTATCCCTTATTTATCCACCCTTTATCTCTTAAAAATAAAAGAATAAAAGCTCCTAATTTGTAGCCATGTGCCGTCCACCTCACTTCTTCTGGAAGCAAAATAAAATTTGCTTCCCATGTGACTCGAACTCAGGCCCAACACCCTTGCATGTGGCGCCATTTCCAGAGGCCCTAAGTGGCATCTTCAGGCCACTTTTCCAAGCCTGTTTGTGTGTCAAATTTCACAAACTTTTTCTTTTAAGGCCACCTTGCCTTAATTTCCTCTTTTAAACCTTAAAACTCGACATTTCTAGGTCATTTCTAAGTTTCCAAAAATTTTCGTTCGGCTCTTTAAACTTGACATTTCCTTACATTTCTAAGTTTCCAGAAATATTTACTTTCCTCTTTTGAATCATTTCCACATCATTTCCTTACATTCCCTAGTTTCCAAAAAAATGTTCACTTTCCTCTTTTAAACTTAACGTTTCCAAAGCATTTCCTTACATTTCCTTACATTTCCATACATTTCCACACATTTCCATACATTTCCATACATTTCCATATATTTCCATACATTTCCATACATTTCCATACACCTTAGGGTTCCTAAACTCCTCAGAACACTTCCAACATACCCACTGAGCCCACTTTGCCACATGCATTCCTTGTATCATGAGTCCAACACAAATTTTCCTTAAGGCCTCTTTGCCTCGTTTCCTCTTTTCACTTAAAATCCAATAATTTTTCTAAGCTTTCTCTTCCATCCTAGAATTTTAAAAACCCTTAATACACTTCCAAACACTGCCAAAACCTACTAACTCATGAATTATGCACAAACACATAACCCCTAATCTAGGATGTTACAGTTCTACCCTCCTTAAAAATAATTTCGTCCTCGAAATTACTTATTAACAGTCGTACAATCCTTCTCACCGCACTATGCTTACGCTGCGCACTCTGATCTTAATAGAACCATCATACTTTCTAGGCACAATCTCTAAGTTCATGTCCCTTAGAACTCATTTTCTAACGTCGTGATTTAATCTGATTTAAGAGTTTTATACATTAGTCTTTGTTTCACTTGATTACCCGCGAAGAAGTTTTATGAGGAGAATTTTAGGAGTGGTTCTTTCGTATTCATACATGCACACAGTCTTTTCATTCATTCATACATCCATCAAAAAATTATGAACTTTCGTTCATTTAGAGAAACGTTGTAATTTTCATTGTTGTTGTTTTTCCACTATCTAGGGGTATTTTCGTAATTTTGTCCTACCGGGGCATTTTCGTAATTTTTTTCAAAAGGAAAAAGTTCCTTGGTGATTTTGTCAACAAGTATTTTGGTAATTTTAAATTTTCGGAGTATTTTGGAAAATTTAGAAATCCAGGGGTATTTCGGTAATTTTGGACCTCGGGGGTATTTTGGTAATAAACCAGGGTAAAGTTGTAAAATCTAATAAATCAAGGATATTTCAAAATTTGCAAAACTTGAGGGTTCTTTTTGAGAATTTTGTTTTCCAAAACGATAATGTTGCAAAAATTTTTGAAAATCAGGGTCATTTTGGTAATTTTGTAAATTAGGGGCAATTTTGTAATTTTCCAAAATCAAGGTACTTTGGACGTTTGCAAAAATAGGGTTTTTAAATACTTTTACAAAATAAGGAAATTGGACAAACTGTTGGGTAGTTGAACATTTTATAAACCAAGGGCATTTTTTGTAATTTTACCACTAGGGGTATTTTAGTAATTCTACAAATCGAAAATTTTTCGGAAAAATGTTGTAAAACAATAGTTCTCACAAATTAACAAGAAATTTTAAGAGTTTTAAAACTAGGGTTTTTATGAAAATACGGCTAGTTCCCTTTCGGGTTTTAGTTAGGGTTTAGCCCATGAATAAGTCCTCTTGGATAGGGTGAACCGAAGCTACGCACCAGGTAGGATTCGAGTGGAGGGGAGGTGAGTCACGCGGACTGCTTAAATACCAAGCTCCCACCGAGTACCAATCCTAGACATGCGCACAATGGTTGCCACACCCTAACTCGGCGACTTAACCACATGTTTGGTTTATTAGGCATTTAAGTCTTATGTAGTAGTTGGGGTAGACTAGTCCTAGAGTTCAAGTACCTATCATTCTATTCTACGTTCCATTCCATTTCTACCCTTCTACAATCACAATATAAATCACCCAAAGGATAGGGGTACTTACCTGGTGGACTGCGGGTCGGAGACTTAGGTGCCATGCCATAAAACCTGCTTATTTCATAAAATATTTCCATAAATCTTAATTGGGCTTGATTTGAAAATGTTTTGGGCCTTAAACCACAGGCCGAGAGTTTAAAACTGGGCTTTGATACCAAACTGAAACACCCCAAACCCGGCCCACGAGCCTTGACCGGATCTGGTATGTTCCTCAAGAAAACCGGTTCAAAATTCTTTTATTACTTTGGAAAAATTTGTGTGTTTTGAAAAAAAATATTGTTTGGGTTGGGCTTGTGCTGAAAACCAATTTATCTAACATTGAAATCCATTTATTTAAAGGGACAAAACATTTAGGGTTTATTTTAAAATGTATTTGCTTGATCTTTACTTAATAAAAATTCGTAAACATAATAATTAAAAGTAAAAAGAAATAAAGAAATCCAATTTGGGCCTTATGGCCTTATTACATTAAACAAAACCCAAAATAAAATTATAAAGTACTTAAATGAAATAAAATGTCCAAATTCAATAAAACTTCAAGCTGAGCATGGCCACCTTTAGCTCCTGTCGACCCGGTCCATTATTGCTCATCACCTGAAAAATGTTCCCACAACGGGGTGAGTCAACAGACTCAATGTGTACACAACACTAAATCATAATAGAATCAGGCATACAATAGTTACACATTCAAAACATAAAATACAAGTTATGATGCATTCCCAAACCCAAACCTAATTGTCCATCCTCTACACACCCCCGTACCTGCCAGTCACACTGTGGGGACTACTAAGTCGACCCTCCTTCCGCTACACTCCAAATTTGCGGTCTTAGGTCACCGCATACTGTGGTCTTAGGTCACCACTTTCAGATTACTGTGGTCTTAGGTCACCACTTTGCAGATATCACAGTCTTAGGTCACCGTGTTCGTGGTCTTAGGTCACCACATTCACTTCCCCTTTCAAACAAACCCATATGCCCCATATAATAACAATATGCATAGATATGCTAGAGTTCACATTCTTATTCTTATTCTCATGTTATAAATAACATATTTCATAATCCTAGTAGGAGTAGGAAACGCACCTGAGTACTTTTATACCATTTCATGGTACTTAGCCATATTCACATTTTTAATATCACACACACATATATATATATATATATATAATCATACATAGCCATGAAACATATTAAAAATTAGTGTGGGGTACACACCTGATTTGCTTAACGAATTCCTTGAAATCCCGAAATCTGATCTACTGCCTTAGATCTCAAATTCCTACATTTGATTAATCACTTACTACTTTAATAAAAAGCCATTCGGCCATAAATCCAAATCCTAGTAGGATTAGTATACTTAAAACTTACCTTGAAATTCTCAAATCCCGAAATCCTTGTATCCCTCTGTCGAAATCCCTATAACTACATGTTAGATCAATTTCTAACATTTATTCGCAACAAATAACCCTTAGCCGAATGTTAAATATGACTTACCTTAGATTCTTAAATCCCGAAATTCACCGAATAACTAGGGAACACGCGGCTTATGGTGTACCTTCGGGAAAAGAACTTCTCCTTCCTTGTAGTCGACACTTAGTAAATCCCGAAAGATCTCCTTACTTTAGGAATCGACAATCCTTGCTTGAGCCTTTAACAATATTCGGCTATGGCCTTAATGTGGAATAAAATTTCGGCTTCTTGATGAACAGTAGAGGATTTTTGGTTTTTCAAAGAAAGAAGAGGAAGATATAAAACTTAGGAAAATTCGGCAAGACTAGGGGAATTCTGCTTTCGGCTTTGTGAAGAATTAAAAAGAGAAAGAAGAACAATGACAGAGAGAATTCGGCAGAGAGAAAAAGGAGAAGAAAATAATGCTGAATGGCCTCTCTTTTCCTTTTATAGCCGAATTTACTACTCAGAGTCCCTTACTTGGCCACCACTCTTCTATTTTGATAACTTTATCCCTTGATTTATCACTTTAATTATCAACAAAACTTAATCCAATATTTATCTCTTATCTCCTAATAAAAATAATACTAATAATAATCCTCTTTTATCTCTTCCTTATCTATCAAAATAAAAGAAATAATATCCACATTTATCTCTTGAAAATAATCTAAAATAAATCCATTATTTATCCCTTATTTATCCACCCTTTATCTCTTAAAAATAAAAGAATAAAAGCTCCTAATTTGTAGCCATGTGCCGTCCACCTCACTTCTCCTGGAAGCAAAATAAAATTTGTTTCCCATGTGACTCGAACTCAGGCCCAACACCCTTGCATGTGGCGCCATTTCCAGAGGCCTTAAGTGGCATCTTCAGGCCACTTTTCCAAGCCTGTTTGTGTGTCAAATTTCACAAACTTTTTCTTTTAAGGCCACCTTGCCTTAATTTCCTCTTTTAAACCTTAAAACTCGACATTTCTAGGTCATTTCTAAGTTTCCAAAAATTTTCGTTCGGCTCTTTAAACTTGACATTTCCTTACATTTCTAAGTTTCCAGAAATGTTTACTTTCCTCTTTTGAATCATTTCTACATCATTTCCTTACATTCCCTAGTTTCCAAAAAAAATGTTCACTTTCCTCTTTTAAACTTAACGTTTCCAAAGCATTTCCTTATATTTCCTTACATTTCCATACATTTCCACACATTTCCATACATTTCCATACATTTCCATATATTTCCATACATTTCCATACATTTCCATACACCTTAGGGTTCCTAAACTCCTCAGAACACTTCCAACATACCCACTGAGCCCACTTTGCCACATGTCTTCCTTGTATCATGAGTCCAACACAAATTTTCCTTAAGGCCTCTTTGCCTCGTTTCCTCTTTTCACTTAAAATCCAATAATTTTTCTAAGCTTTCTCTTCCATCCTAGAATTTTAAAAACCCTTAATACACTTCCAAACACTGCCGAAACCTACTAACTCATGAATTATGCACAAACACATAACCCCTAATCTAGGATGTTACATATATGTTATGGTAAGTAATTAAGGTAAGTATTAGCAATTGTTATTGAATTGAATTTGTATGGATATATGTGATTGATATGAAAATTGAATATTGGATGTATGTTATATTTGAAAAATATATTGATTGGGAATGTGATGAAATTGATATGAATATGTGATTATTATGAACTTTGAATATTTGTTATTGAAAAGTGAATTGAATTGTATTGAATTGAGAATATATGTGATTAACTGAAATGTGTATTGATTGGAAACTGGAAAGTGAATTGAATACCCTATTAACTGTATCGGGCTGAGTTGGATATAGTTGGCATGCCATAAGATTGGAAGAGTTAAGGGATACTTCGACTTCGAGTCGATGAGGCACTATGTATCGTATTGTTACTTCGAATAAATCTGATGAGGTACTGAGTACCGTATTGTTTTACATCGGCATGGCCGATGAGGCATTGAGTGCCATATTGGTGTGTTTTGGTTGGATCCAAGTATCCGTCCGAGTCCGAGTCATGTTAATAGGGGTGTACAACTGTATTGAACAATTGATTGTTATTGAATGGTATTGAATGATATTAAATGTAACACCCCTAACCTGTATCCATCGTTGGACTAAGGTTAAAAGGCGTTATTGGACATATCGGATCATATCAGAAACATTTCACTAACATCAAATATTCACAAACATTCCATAGTGAAATATACACATAGAATCCCTTTAGAAGGTGTACGAGACCTTAAACATGCATTGGGAAGGGGTCGGGACTAAACTGAGCACATAAAAAATTTTCTGAAACTTAAACATTTTTCAAAGTTACAAAGGTCACACGCCCATGTGGACAGGCCGTGACAAAATAGAGCATACATACTGACTTGTCCACACGGCCACAAGACATGCCTGTGTGCCAGGCTGTGTGAAAATTAGGGAGGCTATTGACTTGGCCACACGGCCAGCCACACGCCCGTGTGTCTAGCCCGTGTACCTATTCGAATTGGCCTCACACGCCCGTGTGCTCGACCGTGACAATCGAAGAGGGTATACTAACTTGGCCACACGGCCTAGCACAAGCCCGTGTTCCTGCCCGTGTGGGCACAAAATAGGCCATTTACAAGGCCAATTTGCCACCCAATTTGGGTCCTCCCTACTAGCTTCAAACAAGAAACAAATATGCCACATTTGCAGCCAATTTCAAGTACAAAACATACACCATTTAAACCATAATATCATCGATTAATTCCACATTCAATTACCAATCCAAAGGCATACCTTTCATGGACTAAAATCACATACTTCATATCCAAATTAAACCATTTCATACATAACCAAAACATACCAATTCATTCACATCAAGACATATCAAATTGGCCTTTTCCCTTGACCACATATATACCTCAAAATGTACCATTTCATAACACATAGTACATACCCAAAATTCGTTCATAAACTCAAACTTAACCAAGCCATATCACATGCATATAAGTACCCAACTTCAAAACCAATTAGATCAAAACTAGCCTATACATGCCACATAACCAAATCTCAAAGCTTTTATTTACCGAAACAATATCCGGATAGTGTGATAAGGCCTCCTGCGACTTCCAACCCGAGCAAATCTCTGAAAATCTATAAACATAGGAAAAACACACGGAGTAAGCTTTGAAAGCTTAGTAAGCTCGTATATTAATAAACTTAACATAACAGATAATTTTAATTCAATGTCATAATCATAATATGCTATCTCACATGCCAAAACACAACTTATCTCAAGTTTATAACATGATTTCATATCAAATCATCATCATTCAATAATATACTTACTTCATTACTAACGTTAGCTTTCACAAGCTTATTCAATTCGATTTTCATATAACATTCAATTCTCACTTTCGTATAGCCAAATGAGCACATTTTGTGGAATAACATATCTAATCATATATCTTTTTTAGATGAATCTCATTTCATCATTTATACCCAAATTCACCTTTCATTCATATAGTATCTGACAATTTCACATATGCCACTTTATAAATCACATCTTATTAATGTGTTCCTATTTCTTTTGCACATATTCACATTTCATTTGCATATACATCCCATAACATTCTTTGCACAAATATACTTACCTTTCATTATCAAATATTGTATACATTTTAACGTACCTGAATCAGAATGTCATTCACTTAATCAATTATTTCTCGGAAAGCTCGTTGAACTGTTCAAAATCAATAAGGATACTCGAATAGCTCGGAAAGCTCGTACAATGCCAACATCCCAGACGTGATCTTACATGTAATCAAATATCGATGCCACTGTCCCAGACAGGGTCTTACAAGAAAGCATATACGATGCCAATGTCCCGGACATGGTCTTACACGTAATCTCTAATCGATGCCAGTGTCCCAGACACGGTCTTACACAATATCTCAAATTGTTGCCAACGTCCCAAACGTGGTCTTACACAAAACCATATCTCGAAATCCTATGTCATGACATATGTATCCTCTACTATTCCTAGGGTTCGTACGGGACTTTTTAGACGCCGTCACGTTATCGAAACTTTCTCGTATTCATATGTTTTGCTTCTCGAACAATTCAATATCATAATAACATATATATAACTTATTCAAAATACATACATTTGCATTACCATTAGGCATTGAATCCAATCATACAAATAATATGCATTTATAACATGATTTTGTAATGTCTATTAAAATACGAACTTACCTCGTTCGTAGTAATAACAAATTAAGTCGACTAGTCCAATATTTTGACTTTCCCTCAATCTAGATCCGAATTCCGCTTTTGCCAATCTTGATTAAGCTTGAACAAGGCCAAATATTTGAAAGCTTTGAACCCTTGTTTTCTTTTTTATTTTCGGCAAAATGATGAAAAGATGAAGCAAAAATCATGTTTTGTTTAATTAGCAAACATTAATTCATCATTTACCAAAATAACCTTATTAAACACATTTAAAATCCACTAACCCTTGTCATATATGTCCATTCATAAATTCAATGGTCCATTTACAACATAAGGACCTCACATTTAATACACTATAACATAAGGACCTCACATTTAATACACTATGTCAATTCAGCACTTAATTAAATAGAAGGCTACTTTTGCATTTTCTACAATTTAGTCCTTTTTGCAAATTAAGCACACAAAAAATAATATTAACTCACGAAAATTTCACACATACTTAATCACATACGGTAAACTCGAAAAATAATATTAAAATATTTTTTTGACTTAGATTTGTGATCCCGAAACCACTGTTCCGACTAAGGTCTAAAAATAATATTGAAATGCATGAAATTGCATGAATCATAGATTCATGAAAAGGATATTGATATTGAAATTGAATTGAGTGTCTTATTGTGAAAAGTTATTGAATAGCTATTATGAGATTGATATAAAAGAGATGATAATTGAAAGTGTTATGAATGATATGTATAAGAAATTTATTAATTGTTTGAATGATTTTGTTTGTGTGAATATATATATATATATATATATATATATATATAAACAATATAAATTTTTGCTTAATACATATTCGGATTATAGAAATACCACTGAGTTTATACCCAGCGTATGGTTTGTTTCCGTGCGCATGTTAGGTAAAGTCAGATTGTTGAATCAGCATCCAGAGCTGATCCCGAACTCAAAGTGGTGATGTGCATTTATTTTTGGTAAATGGCATGTACCTAAGATGTTATACTTGTCATTTTGGATAATGTTTGTAAATGAAGTATAAGTTAATAATGGTACTTATATAAATATGTTTTGGGTTATAGCTATTAAATGGAATATTTTGGTTGAAATTAGTATAATATTATATTTGGTTCAAATGGTGGTTTTTGAATTAATTTGGATATTATGGTTATAGTATTTATATAAATAAATAGGTTAGGTCATTAGATTGATTAATTTATGAAATGTATGTTATTTAATTGCGTAATGTTTATATTTGAACTGAAATGACTGGTAATACTCCGTAACCCTATTCCGACGACGGATAAGGGTTGGGGGTGTTACAAAATTAGTTTAAAATAATAACAAATTCTATTAAGTTTATTGATATGACACCATATAAAAATTTATTATATATCATTAGCAATAAATTATTATTTTTTAAATATAAAAAATAATTCACTCTAAGTTATTAAAATGTTTATGTAATTAAAATAATGCGTTAGTAAACACAACCCAACCAAAGTCAAATGAAATTAAAAAGAAAAAGAATAAATCAAATTGCAAAGGGAAAATTACACCAATAATTACTAAATTTTGATTAAAATGATATTTCAATTATTAAATTTATGAAAAGTGATAAATCGGTCACTAACGTTTATGAAAAGTAACAAATCAGTCATCCAAGTCCATTTTCTATAACAAACCTAGCGGAATAGCTGGCATGGCTTGTTAGGGTGTCACGTTAGATATAATCGAACGTTCATTTAATGGGTAATCAATTTTTACCGTGTGATCTAGAAAAAAATTAACTTAATGTGCTAAGGAAAACAATTAAAACATGAGAAGAAACTAAAGAGAGGAAAACAAGTTGGTTTATTCTTATATTTGGAAACAACTTGACCTTCTTAGCATATACTACAAGTCATATAGGATGATATTGTTTTTTGTAAACAGTTTGACCTTAATTAGTGGATGAATTACAATGTTTTATGCTTATATTTCATCTGTATAAAATATCTTTGTTAATTTTAATCCATCCCATAAAGCAAAATTAAAGATTCCATAAATCAAACTTTCCAACATCTATTACATAAAATAAATTATAGATAACATACTTTTAACTCAAATTATAAACTCTTCTTACATTTAACATTGCCTCCATCAATGTCCCTCATACCATTGATTAAAAAAAAACCATAAGGAGGTTTTTCATTTCAACAATCACAACAAAATTACAAATAATAGCACCATCAACCATTTTTTTCTCTCCCTCCTTTTTACATCCTCCATTGTCCTTACTTCTTTCAAAACACTCAACAATACAATTCGTGAACATCAAAAAAATATAACATGAATTTTAAAACTCACTCACATACTTCTTAAATCTAAAAAATTTCTACTTGAATTGTCATTGGACCAAAAAAATTCTTAAATTGGTTGGGTTCCAAAATAGCACAATTAAATCACAATGGGTATCTCCATTTTTTTTATCTTCTTTTCTTCATTCTTCTTTTTCTTCTTACAGTTAGGGTTCTTCTATTTAGCCAATAATCCATATAAATTGAGAAAATATCTGATATGGACATTCGATCATGTCTGATTTGACACCCTAATAGGCAGAAATTTACTTGAATGATTAATTTGTTACTTTTTCGTATCATTTTTAAAAATTTATTTATTCAAATATTATTTTAATCAAAATTTAGTGACAGCGGGCAAATTGTTTCACTTCTCTTGGTGTGAGACTCACTCAGGGGAGAAGTATTAGGCAAAATGGAAAGTACCCTTTCGGAGGTCTCAAGGGTCTGACCCTTCGATGTTTCCGAAGCTGTCTTAACCTCTCTGTTTCTTTTCTTCTTCAAGCACCCTACTCCTCCCCTTTCTCCTTTTACATAAATTCTCATTCTTTCGCTGTCGTTTTGGTTTTCCTTGATTCACAGAGGAAAGAGCTTTTAACTTTTTAATAGAGAGATGGCAGCCTTTTCCTCAACGCATTGCCGTTCATATTCATACTCTCATTCTTCATCGATAAATGGAGGAAAAAATCAACGCTTTTCTTTCTCTTCTTTTTCGAGATTGTCTGTTCCAGCTAAAGCTATAAGAAATTCCCATCAAACTGTTGTTCTCATGCAAGATGGTTAGTTTTTATTTGTTTATTTATTATTTCTAATTTCTCAGTTTTTTTAGTTTCAGTACATTTTCAGTTTGTTGTTTTTTTCTTGTTGCAAGGGAATACAAGCAAAGATATTGGAGAAAAGAATTTTCAATTCTGGGAAATCTTTATTCTGTTTGGAATTGGGAAAAATCCTTGACTATCAATTTGCTTAATACAAATACATGGTTGATATTTAAACATAGTTATAATTTATGAATGGTTTTTGATGCATAGGTGTAGTGGCCACAAAAGTGACCCCTGTGGAAAAAGAAACACCGAAGGAGAAATTGAAAGATGAGTTGTTGTCAGTTACATCTACAAAGGAATGGGATGAGAAAGCAGGCTTTGATAGCAACGAAAATGAGTCAACTGTCAGTATCACAGTGGTCGGAGCTTCTGGGGACCTTGCCAAAAAGAAGATATTTCCTGCACTTTTTGCACTTTATTATGAAGATTGTCTTCCTAAGGTTTAGATTTTTCTTTGAAAGTTTTGTCTTCCTAAGGTTTAGATTTTTCTTTGAAAGTTTCACTTTACTATTGCCTTCTAAACTGCTTGAAACCCTAATCTGGTTAATCATTAATGTCTAAGTGTGCGTTTATATTTGTTTTAGCACTTTACTATCTATGGTTATGCGAGGAGTAAGATGACTGATGCAGAACTAAGGAATATGGTAAGCAAGACCCTTACCTGCAGAATTGATAAAAGGTGAACTATTTTTTTTATCTTCTGTTTGTCATTTGAAGCTTGACTGCAGCCACAAGTGGATTGGATTGTGGCCTTTAATTGCTTCAACTTAAGGGTGTGTGATATGTAAATCCAGGGAGAACTGCAGTGAAAAAATGGACCAATTTCTTAAAAGATGTTTCTACCACTCTGGCCAGTATGATTCCGAGGAAAATTTTGCTCAGCTAGACAAGAAGCTTAAGAAGCATGAGGTAATGAGTTTGTGATTTGTGATCCATTTTATTAGAATTTCCTACCATTTTTAGGGGTGGCTAGGGTGGGGCTGGTGAGTGATTTGTGGCTGCTTGTTTATGATCTTTGCTCAGCTGAATGTGTTGCTGAGATATTGCAATTTTGGACCAAAATTTTTTATGCATTGGAGATTGGACACAATCTTCACCTATTTCTCCATATTTATACAGATGAGTTGGATTTGTGGCAAAGCAATCAACACTTTCTCAAATTTAAGTTTATTTTGTGAATTGAATGATTTAAGGATTGTATGTTTACGTAACTCGGTATCCATATTTGATTAATAACTATTCATGATCTATCACTAATCTTTATCTGGGAATCAATGACCGGAGAATCATTATCTTATCTAGGCTTGTGAAAATGGTGTCATTGTAATATTATCACCAGAGACTATTTAGTTAACGCACGCCAAGCATGGAGTCACTTAATCCCTTTTACATGTTTCATTTATTTATTTTTGTCTTCTTTAAGATCTTGTAGTGTGGAAGGATCTTCTTGTACCTTAGTGTACTTTTACTTTTGGTGGATAGAATTCTCTTAACTGTTCTCATAAATTGAGAATTCATTTGTGTTTGATGGTGGCTAGAATTCCCTTAACTTTTCTCATAAATTGAGAATTCACTTGTGTTTGATGATATGAAATTGCTCATGCAGGGTGGGAGGGTTTCTAATCGCCTCTTTTATCTGTCTATCCCTCCAAATATTTTTATTGAGGCTGTCAAATGTGCCAGCTCATCAGCTTCATCTGGTAATGGCTGGACCAGGGTCATTGTTGAGAAACCTTTTGGTCGAGATTCAGAATCTTCGGCTGTGCTAACAAAATCTCTGAAGCAGTACCTAACTGAGGATCAAATATTCAGGTGGATTTTTGCCGCTCATGTTGGTACTTGTGTTTGTGAACTGCAATCTGATTAGATGATATTCTTTCTACAGGATAGATCACTATCTAGGAAAGGAACTTGTGGAAAATCTTTCTGTTCTTCGGTTTGCCAATCTTATTTTTGAACCCTTGTGGTCAAGACGTTATATTAGAAATGTACAGATAATATTCTCTGAAGATTTTGGAACTGAAGGACGTGGAGGGTAATTTTCCTTCTTTTATGGTTTGTACTATTTAGCTAAAACTCTGTGTAACACTTACAACATTTTGCTTCTGTTTTTTGATTATCTAGGTATTTTGACAATTATGGAATAATTAGAGATATAATGCAGAATCATCTACTTCAAATACTTGCTCTCTTTGCTATGGAAACACCTGTAAGTTTGGATGCCGAGGATATAAGGAATGAGAAGGTAAAGTGGTAAAATGATGTTGGCTATTTTAGGATGCTTTAGTATGATCTTGTATATGTGCTTGTATAGACTAAACTGCTTTCTGTGTGCCAGGTTAAAGTATTGCGGTCAATGAGGCCATTGCGACTTGAAGATGTAGTTATAGGACAGTACAAGAGCCACAGTAAAGGAGGGGTTACTTACCCCTCCTACACTGATGACAAGACTGTGCCCAAAGATAGCTTGACCCCAACTTTTGCAGCTGCTGCTTTGTTCATAGACAATGCAAGATGGGATGGGGTGCCTTTTCTAATGAAAGCAGGAAAAGCATTACATAATAAGGGGTAAATGAAATCTATAAAGAAATTTGAATTCATATAGTAGATTTATATAGCGTTGGTTATTTAATAAATGCATGCTGCTATAATCTCTTTCACTTTTCCAGGGCAGAGATAAGGGTGCAGTTCAGGCACGTGCCTGGCAATTTATATAACCGAAATTTTGGGACTGATCTTGATCGTGCTACAAATGAGCTTGTCATTCGAGTGCAGCCAGACGAAGCTATTTTTTTGAAGATCAATAACAAGGTTCCTGGATTGGGTATGAGGTTGGACCGCAGCAATCTAAACCTTCATTATGCTGCTAGGTAAACTTTAAAATTAACCATGTTTTCACTGTTTCTGAAGTTGCTCTTTACTGTTTAAAGATGTTTGTACATTTCTTATTATTTAATTTGACAACACAATTTTAGCAAAACCAAACTGTCCTTACATCAATAAATTTAGTGATTAATAGATTTAGTTCCAAACTGAACTTAATGGGATGTTGGTTTTAGATATTCAAAAGAGATCCCAGATGCATATGAGAGGCTACTGCTGGATGCGATCGAGGGTGAGAGGAGGCTGTTTATCCGAAGTGACGAGCTGGATGCGGCGTGGGCACTCTTCACTCCAGTATTGAAGGAGCTGGAAGAGAAAAAAATTATACCCGAAAGCTACCCTTACGGAAGCCGTGGTCCTGTCGGTGCTCATTATCTTGCAGCGAGATACAATGTTCGGTGGGGTGACCTTGATATAGAGCAGTAAGGGTTTTACATCTCTAACGTTGCTATTTCCATGCAAGAGTGCTGACCATTTTTGGATCTTTACGAGGCATATTTATTGTATCAAATAGGGTGGCTGAATTAGCATTGCTGTTTGTATGGAAATCAAATGTAATCAAGAGATGGATTTTGGCTGTCAAGAGCTGTGAGAAGCATTCGAGTTAAGCCATAGGTTTACTAAAGAATTACTTTTGAAGTTCAAAATAGCTTTATGTTTATAGTTGGCCATTTCTTGTCTTCTCCTTTTAGGTAGAATGTGAAATAAGAATAAGAATGTTTCGTTTTATACATTTTATTTTTAGTTTTGATTAACAAAATGCCCTATATTATGAGTGTCTCCAAATTTAATTTGATTACAATTTTTAATAAGAATTATAATTGTATTTTCAATTATTTTTAGAAAAATAAAGATCAAATCATGTGCATCGCTGTATACTTTGGTATATAGTATTTACCAAAATCGAGCTTTTACAACTCTCCCCTTTAGGAATTTGTCCCCGAAAATTTTACCGGAAAAGAGGTTTGGGTACTATTTTCTCATGGCTTCCTCAGGTTCCCATGTAGCCTCTTCGACCCCATGTCGTTTCCATAAAATTATTACTAGGGCTATACTTTTATTCCTCAACTGTTTGACTTCCCGAGCCAAAATCTTTATCGGTTCCTCACCATACGTCATATTCGATCGAATCTCAATTTCTGTGAGAGAAATCATATGTGAAGGATCGAACAATATCGTCGCAACATCGACACATGAAACACATTATTGATCCTTTCCAACTCCGTCGGTAAAGCTAACCTATATGCTAGTGGCCCTATTTTTTCAATAACCTCATACGACCCAATGAAACATGGACTCAACTTGTCTTTATGACCAAATTTCAGAATTTTCTTCCATGGGGATACTTTCAGAAATACTTTATTTTTAAACGATGTGTTAAAAATTTTGGGTTAATTTAGGATTCATACTTGACTTTACTATGTAAAAAAAGTTAAAACATTTACTTAATACTTTTTTTTTTTTTTACTTTATCTTCAAATTTTTTTAATTTCAATTAAATTTAAAGCTTGAAAAATAATCCTATGATAAAGTCCATCACACAAGAGAATAAAATATGAATCACAATTTTATTTTGATACCTTTTATTTTTTAATTTTAAATTTTTTTATAGCACAATAAAGTGTAAATATTTTAAAGCATGTATATAAATAACATTTAAAAGGGCAAATATCCAATAAATACCAAAAAAAATCAAAAATCACCGGAAAGGACAGGTTTCAAAAATATTGACCGGAAAGGACAATTTCCCCCAAAAACGCGTCCACGTCAGCGCGTTTTTGGGGGAAAACGGGCTAAAGCGCGTCCCAGAGGGAGCGCTTTTGTCCACCTCAGCAAAACGCGTCCACGTAGGCGCGCTTTTGCTGAGATGGACAAAAGCGCGCCCTCTGGGATGCGCTTTAGCCCGTGCAACGGTCAAATTTTTTTTGACCGTTGGGCCCCCAACGGTAAAAAAAAACTATAAATACCCCCCAACCCTTTATTTTTTTCACACTTCAATCCTTTCTCATTTTTCTCTTAAGTTTCTCTCAATTTTCTCTCAATTTTCTCTCAAGTTTCTCTCAAAGTCCTTGAAATTTACGCTCAAATTTTAAAATAGTCATTTACTATTTACGAAAAAGCCCTTTATAATTGTTTTAATATATCTATTTTTTGGATAATTTTAAAATTCTTTATCGGATTACAATGGCCGGGGAATTACGTCGCCTAGACAACAAGCACATTGCCGTCGAGCAAATGAAAATGGTAAGTTTTAATGTTAATTTTTCAATATTATTAAATTTTTTTAATTATGCAATTTTAATTAATTTTGAATTTTATAATTTTTTAAACAGTCTGTAGATCGGGTGTTGGAATGTTATATTCGCAACATGCCTGGTCCCCCATCGCCGTTGATCGAGAATTACCTGCAGGAAGCGGGTTTTTGGCACGTGGCCACGATAGGCCGGGGGTTGAAGTTGGAGCCGCCTTTGATCAGTGCGTTGATAGAGAGGTGGAGACCCGAGACGCACACTTTCCATCTGCCATGCGGAGAGTGTACCATCACCTTAAAAGATGTGCAGTTGCAGTTGGGATTACCGGTGGACGGGTCGGTAGTCACCGGGTCCGTAACATCTCTCGATTGGATAGCCGTATGCTACGAGCTTCTGGGTGTCATTTCGGATAGAATTCAAGGAGCTCGGATCGATATGGCCTGGTTACGAGACACATTCCCGCAGCCGAATGAAGGTTCGACCGAAGAAGAAAGAATACGGTATGCGCGGGCATACATGCTTCAGATAACTGGAGGTTATCTGATGCCGGACCTCTCTAGAAACCTCGTCCATCTGAGATGGCTCCTGAAACTTGTTGATTTCAGAGCAGCCGGTGAATTGAGTTGGGGGTCTGCCGTGCTATCGAGGTTGTACCGGGAGATGTGCGGGGCGACGCGGCCGAGTAAAGCAAAAATCGGAGGTTGCCTATCACTACTGCAGTCATGGGCATGGTTTCGATTTCCATTTTTACGTCCTCGACTCGACCAGCCATATTCATTCCCACTGATAACGAGGTAAATTTAATATAATATTTTACAATTATTTTGTAGATTTATAGTATAATTGCATGCTAAAAGTTTATTTAATTAGGTGGAACCATTCGGCGAGTCATGTTAGGATACCTAACTCGCTTGAGGATATACGGCTCCTATTGGAACAACGGTCGGAATCACAAGTAAGTTTCGAATTTCGTTATTATAATTTAGTATTTCGTATGTAGTGTCTAGCATTATGTATATAACTAATATTTTGGTAATGTTAATATAGTTTCAATGGACACCGTACGAGGATCCCGAAATTCGGGCAGTAATTCCGGAGGAGTTCCTCCAAAATCCGAACAGTTGGCACGTTAAGGTCCCACTAATCACCTACTCGACCGTGGAGATGCACCAGTCAGATCGGGTGCTGCGGCAATTTGGATGCTGGCAACCGATTCCCGTGCCTCCTGAGGTGCTCGATGATGAGCACACAGTGGACTTACGGCAGCAGCACACGGATTGGCCAAGATTTTGGTCAGGTCATATCGAGACGTGGGAGAACCGGTATGACTTTTTACCTAACCGGGAACCGATCATCGTTCCTGAGTTAGCGTGCGTGCCGGAGTACATGCCATGGTTTAGAATCCATGGCAAGCCGTATCTGTTGTCGGATGAAGAGAGGCGACGGCAAATTCGCGAGCGAAGGGAACGTCGGGCCCCTTTACATCCAAGGAGAAGAGGTGATGAGACGGGGCCAACAACAGCGCCTACACAGTCACCGGGCCCAGCAACTGCGCCTACACAGTCACCGGGCCCATCAACAACGCCTACACAATCACCGGGCCCATCAATTCAGCCGACAACACCGACATCACAGCGTCCACAGTTTATGCCAGGTGCGTACCCTGCCCCTTATATGTATCCTCCTAACCCATATATGTTTCCTTTTCCTAGTCCCACCCCAGGTTGGAATGCATGGCCGGGTTCGAGTCTGTTCCCGACTACTCCCGTTAGCCAGCCGATCGTGAGGCCGACGTCGGGTGTGAGATTAGAGGAGGCGCCGTCGGGGAGCAGTTCTTTCTACCAGGCTCCTTCACCGTACGGGATGCAGTCACCCCCGCCGTGGTTTATGCAAACACCTCCGGGGTCATTATTTTATCAAGGTGGGTCATCATCGCAACACCCAGAACCAGACCCACTGCCGGAGGAACCCGATTCCCCGCCTGAGGTTCCACGACCCCCGCCGGAAGCTAGAAGAATGAGGAATCCAGCGCGTAACCGCCGACCGCCCTCCTGTGGCACTGGTTCCCACCGGCATCAACATTGATTAGGATGGGCTTTTATATTTTTTAAATTGTAATAAATTTTTTTATTTTTTGAATAAAAAAAGTTGTTTTTTATTTGTGTTGTAATTTAATTTTAATATCTTCACTAAAATAGAAGTTGTTTATTTTTTTGTATGTAATTTAATTTGAATTTTTTAATAAAAAATTTATTTTTTATTTTTTATTTTTTAATTTAGTTTTAATATATTTAATAAAATAATAGTTGTTTAATTTTTTATTGTAATTTAATTTTAATATCTTTAATAAAATAGAAATTGTTTAAGTTTTTTATTGTAATTTAATTTTAATATATGTAATAAAATAAGAAGTTGTTTTTTATTTTTTATTTTATTGTAATTTAGTTTTAATATATTTAATAAATAAGAAGTTTTCTTTATTTTTTATTTATATTTTTTAATTTAGTTTTAATATATTTAATAAAATAGTTGTTTAATTTTTTTATTGTAATTTAATTTTAATATCTTTAATAAAATAGAAATTGTTTTCTTTATTTTTTATTTGTTTGTAATTTAGTTGTAATATATTTAATAAATAAGAAGTTTTCTTTGATAAAATAGAAATTGTTTTCTTTAATAAATAAGAAGTTGTAATATATTTAATTTTTATTTTTTGCAATTTAATTATTTTATATTTAATAAATTTGAGTTATTGTACAAAAGTTCACCGTTTTCCTCCAAACAAACAGAAATTACATAGCCAGCAAGAGACAAACAAGCTAAGAACACGGTCAACTATTCCGAGTTGGACACGAGCGAGATGTATGGCCCGGGTTCCTACACCACCCGCACCGCCGACTTTGGTTGGTCGGTTCTCAGATATCCATATTGTTGCGTATTCTAGTCGAGGAAGGTCGACCTTTTGGTTTGCGCCTCAATTCTCTATCCGGCAACAGCTTATACAGTGCAAGCGATACCGATGGCCACTTACGTTCATCTGGGACTGGTGGGAATACGTGTCTCCACACGTTGTACATGTTTTCTAATTTGTAGACTTCGTCGACATAGCTCATGGGATCAAGACGAAGATTATGACAAGCCGCAAGTACATGAGCACATGGGTAACGAAGTGCATCAAATATCCCACAGTCGCATGTCCTATTTGTCAAGTGTACACGATAATGCCCGCCAACAATATCTTGGTTCGGTCTGTCAAACTCTGTGACACGAAACCATAGGCTGTCGCGGTCGTGACACACTGTGTGCATGGTGTTCGCCCGTGCCTTCCCACGGTTAATTTCTTGCAAGACCTTCGGGCTTCATACATGGCCTCCTTGCATCTGCCCTCGATAACTCGCTGCTCTCTTCGGAAATAGTGCCGCTAAACAAAAATATGTCTCCCGCACAACCGCTGTAATCGACAGATGACGGGTTCCTTTTAGCACAGAATTTATGCATTCGGCCAGGTTTGTGGTCATATGACCATATCGTAGGCCGTCGTCATATGCTTGTGTCCACTGTTCAAAAGGAATATTGCACAGGTACTCTGCTCCTTCGGCGTTATCTGCGCGCAAACTGGCCAACATCTCGTGAAAACGATCTTTATTGATCTCGTACCCTGCCAATATAAGTTGATAGCGGATATTACATACCACTATTCAATTGCGAATAAATTGAAAATTTCAAAAGAAATTATATTAATAGATATTTCATACCCATATCGGTCACTTGTCGTTTCTGTCTTTTAGATCGGTGTTGCCCATAGTAGTTGGATGAAACATGCCTCAAGCAATATCGATGGTGTGTGCGATGCCACATGCTTCCCTGTCGTTCTATTGCCGCAAGTATTCCAGGGCCCCGATCCGATATAGCGCATATGTCAGGTTGAGGGCAGACATGCCTCCTTAACCTATATAGGAAGAAGTCCCAGTCATCAGCTGACTCTCCTGGTGTTATTGCGAACGCAATCGGAAGGATTCTCCCACAGCCGTCTTGTGCCACAGCTAGCAATAGCCGATGCGTATATCTACCATACATTAAGGTACCGTCAATTTGTACCAATGGCTTGCAGTATGTAAAAGCATCTCGGCATTGCTTAAATGTCCAGAACAGACGCTTGAACACTGCGCATCCACGGAGCAGATGATCGTTGTAGTACGCCGGTTCTGTTTCAAGGTCTGTTGTGCTGCCTGGGACATACGTCTCCAACACCTGACACCACTGCCACACTTCATTATATGAAGCGTCCCACCGACCGTGCAACTTTTCCAACGCCTTCTGCTTGGCTATCCAAGCCTTTCTGTAAGAGGGCGTGTACCCCATTTGGCTACGAATATTGCCAATTAAGGCCGGCACTGTAGTTTTGGGATCTGCCTTCACCGTCGGGATTATTAAATCAGCCAACATGTCTGAATCCATCCTCGGATAATCTTGTGTTACACCTGTCAACGAAGTACGTTAAATAATGCAACATTACATAATATTAGTGTTATTCGAAATCATTGAACACATAGTGGTACTGTACCGGCAAGACATGTATGCGGACCTTTGTACTTTTTCACCTCCCACATCCCTGTCCTTTTCCTCAACGACGCCATGATTTTCCATGAACATGTGCCGTCTTGCACTGCACACTTCGCCTCGTACCTATCGAACTTTGATTTAACCATAGTGTAGTTAACCCCGTTCCTGATGCTATATTGTTTCAATGCAGCAAGAAAAGTATTCTTGTTGGAAAACTGGTTACCAACTTCTAATTGGTCTGAATCCAACGAAGAATTTGTACGGTCATGCGTCCGGTGTGGTAGTTCAGGAAACTCCAATGCATCATCTTGAGATAGATCGACATTATGCATGTGCGCTGGAGGTGAGTATGCCCTGAATAGCGGATCTTCTTCTTCTTCGTCTGAACCGCCCTCAACGTCTTCAGGTACAATTGGAACAGGCTCCGGTTCAGAAAATAATCCAACTTCTGCACCGTCAGGCCCTGGCTCCCGAGGTGGATCCACATCGGATTCATCGTCCGATCCTCCATAACTTGCAACAAACAAGGGCCCCTCGCTGGTGGATGTCGTCGGTAGTATATCATCCCTCCTTAAACATCTTTCGTAAAGATCCCAATCATATGTGGATTGCCATCCACTAGAAGTTGATGACGTCCCCCAATACGTATTTCTGTCATCCGACGTCAAATGACGAATATGCATGTCCCATCCACCAACCGAGTGTCGTGCAGGGGTTATGTTTTCCATACTACCACCGCACACGGGCACTTCTGTGTTTTGCCTCCCACTTACAGAGTGCCGGCTTGGGGTCGTGTATTCCCCTCGAACGATAGTAGATGTTGAGGTCGCAGAAAGATCACTTGGAGATGAAAATTCTACATATACCTCGATATAGGGTGAACCACTGGCAAGATGAGTCTCCACCATTGCCTCAAGGCTCCGAGGACCTTTGATGTCGAATGAGTCATATCTCACCGGATCAACCGAAGCGCAAAATCTATACTTAATAGACTGAACTTTCATTAGCGTTGTTCCGAATATTTTACGCCTAATTCTTTTGCGAAGTTCTACCAAATCGACGTTCCGATTAAAACTCAATCGCGCTGTGTTCTCCGATAAGAAAACAACACCATTTTCGGTGTCACGCACTTCACCATCGTAGTAAATAACAGCATTAATACGTTCACTCATTTTCACTTTTTTTTTTCTTTTGCCTGAATTTGCTTTCTGCCAACTGAGAATGAAATTTGGCTGATTTATAGCCTAATTTTGCCGGAGACCACTGTAGCAAAAGAGCGCCCACGTGGGAGCGCTTTTCAGTACTCCTGCTAACAGTGCACCCTGCTGGAAGCGTTTTTGTCCACTGTTTGTTCAGAAACGTCTCCTCAAAATAATTTTGCCGGAGACCACTGTAGCAAAATAGCGTCCACGTGGGAGCGTTTTTGGCCACTGTTTGTTCAGAAACGTCTCCTCAAAATAATTTTCCCGAGACCACTGTAGCAAAAGAGCGTCCACGTGGGAGCGTTTTTGGCCACGGTTTGTTCTGAAACGTCTCCTCAAAATTATTTTGCCGGCTGGCCAAAACTTAATTCATTTTTCACATTGCAAGTGGACGGGAGGTGACCCCAAAAACGTGTCCACGTCAGCGCGTTTTTGGGGGAAAACGGGCTAAAGCGCGCCCTCCTTTCCGGTCAATATTTTTGAAACCTGTCCTTTCCGGTAATTTTTAATTTTTTTTGGTATTTATTGGATATTTGTCCCATTTAAAATGCATTTGTAGCAAGTAATTTATAGAGAAAAAAATTATTGTAAATTTAATTTTTATAATTAACAAAAAATAATTATCTTAATATTTTTTTTATAAGAGACTATCTTAGTATTAGTATTAATATTATTACACCTCAAAATAAATAAAAAATTAATAAAAAGTTGGAATTTAAAGGAATTTAATTTTAAATTATTTTTTATTTTATATAAAATTAAAAAAGTTAAAACCTGCCATAAGTGGCTGTAATTTTCATATATTTAAAATTTAATGATTCTACTTTTATTTTTAAAAAAATAAATTTGTCTACTTTTCAGATTTAGATTCTATTGTTAGCATTGTAAAGATATATTATTAAATTTAAATTATTACAACATTATTTTTTAGTTACATTGTATTTCAAAATGTAACAAAAAGAATAGTATTAATAATTGAACTAAAATTTAAATTTTAGAAAATAAAAAACTAACTTTCTAAAAATAAAAATATAAAAATTAAATTCCAAGAATATCACATATTTTAACCTTTTGGTGGGCTTTCTTCTGGTTATTTAGAGGAGTCAACCCATTATCTTTTAATTTAGTGATGGCATTGCCAGTGAGGTCAGTGATATCAGGTTCCATCTTCTTAGGTGATTGCTGCCACGCTCGACTATACTCCTTCGCTGCCCCCTCTGTCCTATACAGGAGAACACAATACAAAGCTTCTACAACAAAAATGGCGTCAACTAATGCCCAAGGCAGACCCAAGACTATCGATTCACATTTGCACATATGGGCATCCCCTCAAGAGGTAAAATCCTCTCTTCCTTGCACCACTGTTTCTTTGCAAAACCAAGTTTAGAGGATGGGATTGGACAAACAGTAACACAATTCCCGCCTTTTCCTTTTTGTGTTTGGGTGTACAGGCTGCTGATAAATATCCTTACTTTCCTGGCCAAGAACCTACTTTGCCTGGACACTTGGATTTCTTGCTCCAGGTAAGATGTAGCCTCAGAGAGAGATAGAGAGAGACTATGCTTTTGCTTATTTATTCTCTGATAAACTATTCTTGATTTTTTTTCTCCCCGCAGTGTATGGAAGAAGCAAGTGTAGAAGGTGCACTCATTGTCCAGCCCATCAATCACAAGGTTGATCATTCATTGGTGACCAGGTCTGCTTCGAGTTTGAGGATAAATTACTAACATTTGCCAATTTCTTATCATTTCTTTAACTATCATTTTTTGAATTAAGCTATAAAGCCATATGAAAGTATTGGTGTGAAATGGATAAATCATTCAGGGAGTTGACTAGTATTATGGTTAAGAAGTTACCATTTTGGTTATATATACATAAAACTATAAATTCTCTCAGATAGAGGGTTGAAGCCGATGATTGAGAAATTTTAGCATTTAATTACACTTTTTAGTTGAGTTCCTTCTAAGAACTGGCCCTCATATCATGGTAGAAATGAATGGATGATCCCATTGCTATCGAAGGTTCATGTACTTGCAATGTTTCTGTACTACCTAATTTCTTGAACAAATCAGGAAAGCATTGCATGCTGAATACTAATATTTTGAATGATTGATAGTGTCCTAAAGAAACACCCCACCAAATTTGTTGGTTGCTGTCTTGCAAATCCTGCAGAAAATGGAACTGGAGTTAAGCAGCTTGAAGATCTCATTTTGAAGGTTTTTAATTTATTTTCTTTTATTAGATAACTCTTCTATTTTACTGTGAGAACCATGCTTACGATCTGATTTTTCATGCTAGGATGGTTACCGAGCTGTTCGCTTTAATCCTTATCTATGGCCTTCTGGCCAACAGGTATCAATCTCAAAATCTTTTTCAGCTATTAGGCCACAAGATGTCTCTTCTATTTGAATTATTAAAATCTAAGCTGAGTTCACTAAAAATTCAATCCATATATGTGGTTTAAATTGGAGTAACTGTTCTGTCCGTAAAATAAAGCCAGGTAAACAACTGATTGAAGAAACAGAGCTTTCACCGAATTAGCTTAGAAATTTTTTTACATCAAACCCCTTCTTAAAGTATTTATTGAAAATGTTAGGAAAGGTTTGATAAGATATGTAAATAGAATAATATAGTGGATTATTAGGGATTTGATTTTATTTACTTTCCTTAGAGAGTAGACTCATACTTGTATATATATATATATATATATATATATATATATATATGTATTGTTTGATGATGAATGATAAATAGAATTTCATTCTCTCTTTCTTCTTTTGCCTCGTTAATTAGTATTTCGTTCATAAATGGTAGCGACACTTCAAGGGGAATTATCTTAGGTGGACTGTCCATATGAACTAAATATCTTATCATAAATAGACATGTAAACTTCAGACATGAATCATATATTCCTATAAAGCTGTGGGTTTTTACTTCATTTTTTCTTTGATGTGAATCATATATTCCTAATATTTACCCTTCTTATGCTGACACTTCTATTATTCTTAATGATACCCAGATGACAAATGAAGTTGGAAAGGCAATGTTTTCTAGGGCAGGAGAGCTTGGAGTACCAGTGGGTTTCATGTGCATGAAGGTATTGCAGTTCCCCTAGGCTCTCAAGCAGAAATGAAGAAGCTCTTGTAGTTTTTATTTTATCTGAATAGGGGTATACGGTCTTTCTTTCTAAAGGAAGGATTGTTCTACTCTGAAACTGAAAATTATACTAGATAATTTCCATAATCTATTTTGTTCCAGTGGCGAAGTGCTATTCTGAAGTCTGAGTCTATATTTGGTTGATAAGGATGACATCATCTTCATGAAATTGGACTTTTTCAGGGTCTCAATCTTCATATTTCAGAGATTACGGAGCTATGCACAGAATTTCCTTCAACGGCAGTTTTGCTTGATCATTTGGCTTTCTGCAAACCACCATTGTAGCCTTTGTGACTAGTTTCTCTAGGGAGAAATATTTAAATCATTAGCTGGGTAATACCATGTTTATTATTTAATATTATTTTCAATTTAACTTGCAGAAATGATGAGGAAAAGCTTGCCTTCTCTGAGCTCTTAAAGCTTTCCAGATTCCCTCAGGTATAAAGAGCTATGCATAACATAACCATCAATCTTTACTCAATTCATAATGATATTCCTTTTCCTTTTTAGCAATTCTGGCATCATGAAGATGCAGTGGCTATTGCAAAGATTTTTGAGTCTAAACAATGGTGGAGAGAGCATCAGATTTCCTCAATTTCCAGAAATATGACCTTGCTGTTTTTCAGCTCCTTTACCCTTGTTTCAAAAGTTTTTTTAATCATCTGCACTTATATGGTGGATGATTGTTCCTTTTGGTATTTGAGATTTCTAGGAATTGAACAATGGTCACTACAACTAAAAGCCCTATATTCTTCGATAGATCACAAGGTTGTTAGCCACCCCAATTTAAAGTATGATTTACTATGATTTATTCAGATGTAATTTTAAACGTACAGGTATATGTCAAATTCAGTGCATTGTTCAGGGTTTCAAGAATGTCATCCCCGTACCTGGATTTAGTTCCACTTCTAGCTGAAGTTGTCTCAAACTTTGGAGCAAATCGTGTCATGTGGGGAAGGTAACTGTCAATCTATCATTGTTTTTATTTCATACTTCCAAGTTTCAGCCTAAAGTTTAAACATTCAGAGGGTTCATCTTTGACACATTCTCACTAGAAGTGGAGTTTTGTAACTCTGCAAGAATGGTTAAAAGAGTGGCGGAGGATGGTTTGTTGATTGGAGTGGGGTATAAATAATGGAGATTTTGAATGTATGATTGCAGCGATTTCCCATATGTTGTTCCTGAAAGCGGTTATAAAGGAGCAAAAGAAGCCGCGTGTCTTATTGCCAGTCAGGCATCTTTGTCATCTTCTGAGGTAGAATGGATCATGGGGAAGACAGTAATGCAACTCTTTCAAGGTCAATGGCTTCCTTAGGCAGGTTATGCTCATCCTAGTAACGAGTCTTTTTATCTTGCCCCATTACCACTTCTTTTTTTGTTTTTTGTACTATTAATCTATTATATGTTTAGGATCTGAGCTTAAGTCATTGAAGTGAGAGAACACAGTACAATCCACTATATATTAGCCTACTTTCAAAAGCGTACATGCTGTTGTAAAATAAGAGCTTAATAGCAAATAAGAGCTATTGTGAATACAATTATCCTACAATAGATTTAAATTCTTTCCTCAAGTGTCATGATCTTTTAGGCAAAATTGTAATAAAATACAGTTTTATGATTTCACAAGGCTTATTAGTCATCGCACAACTTCATTTTCAATACAAATGCAAACTATATGATTTCGAACCTTTGTACTGTATACAAACTATATCATTCAAAACCCTTCTAAAAATTCTCTGGTACTGTATACAACACCTTCCCCAGGGCTTGACGTCTTCCAGTCGTCTCCCAGTTTTGCATGTATTCAATATATACCATGTCAGTGCTCCTGACATGTTATTAAAATGGTCTACATTCAAATTCCCAAATCCCATGATCACATTGCCACAACAATCAAACATCTAGGATACAGGATAGCAAATCCAAGTGTTATGCCTTTTTACTCGATTATTTTCCTTAATGGCAGCATGTGCAGGTATTATTTTCTGGTTGTTTTCACTTATGTTCAAAGAGGATCTGCTTGTTCAATCCCTTGTGCTTGTCAAATACATGTTACTAAGAGGAATATGGCAATGTAGAAAGCTTTTTCCTCCATCTGGTCCTTCCTCGAACTATCTCTTCATTTTTACTATCCCCTTTGATTTGGAGGAGATGAGTATATCCGTATGACTTCACATCCAGGGGGCCTAGGTATCCATTTCCTTCCATGATTCCAGGAGTCAAAACCATATTTTTAAGTAGACTTTGTTCCACTCCATTTGTTAAAGTTTCATCTTCATCTGGTTGGCAAAGTGATTGAACTCTATCTGAACTCCCACATTCCCTTCTATATTCTAGTACAATACCAGATAGCTGATGAGACTCCAAAAATTTGTCAGGGATTGTCTGCAGGAAAAAAGAAGTGGTGATGATTTTAAGGTTGATATGGAATTTGAGAGAGTTAATATAGATTGATGGCAGAGCTTTGTCTTTCACCTCGAGCATCCATCTTACATACTTGACATTATTCACATGGTGGTTCATATCCAAATCACTCCTCTTTGGCTACAAGGTAAATCGGAGATTAGTTAGTCTGCTGTTTCAGCGATTAAATCCATTATCTAGCTGTTATAACATAGTACCTTCAAGTCAGAGTTGACATATCTTGCGTTATCGTCCAACTTGACGATCTTTTCGGGAACATCTTCATTGATTGCTCGTTTGTCTATAAACCAAGGAGAAATCTCATCTCTCACTTCCTCCGGCATCTTTGACAGTCGCCTTGTTTTCTCATTCATCATTACCCAAGTGCTGTTTCATGCATGATTCATTAACTGAGAAATATATGATACAAACTTAAACAGAAGGGATGGTATTCATAATACCATACCTAGTTGCACGTGCGTAAGTGATGCCTGTGGCTTGGCTCCGGATTAGCCAGTCTCGTCTCATCCCATTCTTCCCTGATGCTCCAACCCATGTGTCGATTTCCAGTACCTCGCCCCTGCAATCAGCTGCAACTCATGTCATGTATGTGTAGACTGTAAACTAAGGAGTGTAGGCTACGGGCCTAAGACGTAATGACACTTGGATTCTCCAATATGTTGATCAGATCATTAAGATGCTAAGAAATACTATGCAATTGAAAAAACCGTGAAGCGGATGGTTATTTGATTGTTAAAATTGTCTGATGATAAACTAATAGGCTTTATATTTGAAGAGATCGAGACTGACCATATGGGATAGTGATCCACTTGGACTTGCATTCTTGAGACGACCCATATGAGATTGTTTCTCACCATTCCATGTGTGGCTCCAAATCCATTGCTTAAAAGTCCTGACATCCATACATGATTTAATGCTGTTTCCTACATAGTCATGAGTAGTTCAACATTACAAACTTGTCTGCATATATATGACAAACTAATTATTCCCAAGAATTACACTGAAAGAGGCTAAGCTTTATAACCTGGAAAAGATTAAAGAGGCTTTCCAGGGTTGCTGTTTTATAAGGGCCAACTTCATAGGAGCGGACCACAACCGTCTGTCTATAGCCAACTCCCCTTTCGATGATGAGACCTTGACGGTAAGGATCAACTAGCTGCTTCTTCGTGGGGATCCTCTGACGAATCTGCTCTTGGCTTAAGTGGCCGATTTCAGTGGAAGTAGCAAGTGAAGAGGAACCTTTTCCAGCTCCAGCAATTTCATTCAACGTCTTTACCTTAGTAGAACTAGTGGCATTGATTTTGATCTTGATTCTGCCATGATATCGATTTCCATTATAAGAAAATGTAGAGGGAAAAAAGACTGGACAGGAGAAAGCTGCCATTGCTCTCTCTAGTCTAGTCTAGTCTATTCTAGTCTATTCTAGTCTAGTGTAGGTCTGGAAATTTTGGAACAGAGTAAGTATCATTGGTATTTTTTATAGTGAATTCATGGCGGACCTGTCCAAGACAGTTAATTCCTTGCAGTGGACAATATCGAGGAAGCTTTGTTATAGTGACTTTCATTACAAACCAACCTTTGTCTCTCTTTGTTGATCACATGGGGCGGTTTAGGTACAACAAAATTATATAACCAATGCATCCTAGAATGGCTCGATAGGAGAAAATGTTGGAATTGTTTTTTGGAGTGATACACACTATACTTGACATGCCATTCTATGCTCTTATGCTACTAATTAAAAAAAAAAAAAAAAGGCTGTACCGGTGTTTTCGAGTACGCCAAGTATTGTGGTTCTGGTTTGTGACGAGGGAGCAAATAATGCCAAGCAACACTCTGATGCCATTTTTGCTAAGTAGACAATAAACAACAAATGAGGGGAACTTTCGACTATGAGACCAATGATACTCGTTCTCAGCAATTATCAACAGCACCAAATGTTTGACATTTTCTATGCAACTTGTGAGGGACTTGTTACTTATTGGTATACCTATTTGGCTTTCATTAATAGGTGGGTATTCCAAAATTATTTCTATCAATAATCGGAGAATGTTTTGATTATCCATTGATTTGGTTATGTAGTTTAAAAATAACAAATTTAATTGAATTCCTCAATATTTCTAATTATACTTAATTGAATTCCTCAATATTTCTAATTATACTTTTCAATCAGTAATTCAATTACTCCATATATAACTAGAAATGGCATACTGATACCATAAGTAGGTGAAAATAAAAAATATATTTATTAAAAGTACTTAGAAAAGGAAAAAGCTATAGCTAGCGGTTAAAGTATGGGTAGTTTTTATTTAAAGAATTATTTCCAATTTTCTTTTTAAAATATAAGTTCAACTGATTCATCCCAATTAACTTGTAACATCAAACTTAATCAAGATTTAAATAAGATTATTAAAAATTATACATTATGATATATATTCACTTATCACTTATATTAGACATTTGAATATCTAATTTGTTAAATAATTATACTTTATTTGAATTATAAAAAAATTAAGAAAAAAAAATCTTAATTTACTCATAAGAGAACAACTGAACTTTGGGCAATCAATCCAAATATTTTTATCCTTTAAGATTTTCTTATAACAACTAAGGCCGGTTAAAAGGGGAAAAAAAGAACAATTGAGCGAGGATAAATTGAAAATCCGAAACACATTCAATTTACATTGTACAAAGGCTTTGTTGAGAGTTACTGATCTCCCTCAATGATACACTTAGGTGAGGAAGAGCGAAACGTGAGCAACCTTGCAAGCAATTTATGGTGCATGTGGCTCCAGCGAAACAAAGTTTGTTCTAACGGAGTGGCAAATCCCCTTTGCAACGGTCCTTCAAAGAGGATAAACTGGAACTGAAGGCAGCAACAATCCACAAATTGTACGGTGCGGGTGAAAGGGAATAGCAAATATGGATTGGCTTCCTGTATAAACAACGGTGACAATGAATGCTTGTGCTCCTACACTAACAACTCGGAAACTGATTACAGCGACCTAGTTATGCTGCCTCCACTTGCTGCTAAGGGAAAATGATAACTAAGTTCTAAAATGATTCAGTTAAAAAGAAGGGGAGGAGAGAAGGGAAGGTTAGTAGAACTTCTAAGTTCCCCTACAAGCAACTTGCAAAAGCAAAGGGCAATGCCAAGACTCCACGTTGTTCTTTAAAGAAAGAAAGGTGGACTTCTTTCTGGAATTAATAATTTCTCTAATCACATATAGGCAACAGCTTTCACAAAACTGCATTAAGGGGGAAACTTAGCAACTATCCTGCCATTTTTCCAGTTAGTCTGTATATGGATCCTATATCCATGACTCCCTTCACCAGCACAACCATCACCACAAAGCTTAGTATAGATCTGTATCTTTCACAATCTCAAACTTCAAAGCTGCATGAATCTAGTAGCTGGATTTGGCAGTCCATCCTACTGCAAGAATGGAATCTGCGTCACATCCAAATATCAAAACTATCATAACATTGGTGAATGGGGACAGATTTTCAGCTGCAGTCACCATTCAGAAGGTGGTCCCATTATTGACAATGCTAGTATATTAGATACATACAATTGAAGCTACTGTAACTGTGCTCTGCTCTTGTAAAGATTAGGAAATGGCGAGGTCAACGAATAAAATGCTGCTTTTAGAGCCACCACCGAAGCATATGAGCTGAGAACATCTTCTAAAAATATGGTTTGACACTAATGCTAGGAGGTTTCCATTACAAGGCTTCTCATATGATCAATTTTATGATATGAGAGCTAGGGATGTCTTTATTTATTTTTACATATGATATTGGCCTAACAATGAGAGACCAGCTTCCACCATTCCATAAATCTGAGTTTCGTATGATGAATCAGACTGTAGATCAACATGATTAAGTCTTTCAGCTCTAACCATTAATGCTGTTAATGACGGAAGGTGCACTTATATGCTAAAGTAAAATGCAACATGTATACCCTTATCTTGCGTGTCTATACATAAAAAAAATATAAGGAAAAAGAAAGCTTAAGATATATAACTATGATAATAAACTTAAAGATCGATCCAATTTAAACATGCAAACCTTTTCCTTGAATTTCAATCAAGCAACCTTGTTTAGCAGCTTTCACCTTAAGGATAACACACTTGCGCACCCCAAACCTGTGCCTAATCAAATACAACTCAGCCCAAAGAAAGAAAGAAAAAACACTGAAGCGCTTTTGCTGTCTTGCACTAGGCACATGCATTGAGAATACTTCTAATTAATACGTTACCCTTCTAGGGACTGGATCTTGTGATAGATGGCTAGAAATACGGTAGGAAATATAAGCTAAATTAGAAACAAAACAACACAAACTAATAGTTAGTATCGAAGATTCCTGTCAAATAAAAACACATTAAATTAACAAAGATGAAAGTCAAACCAATTTATTTCCATGCAACCTATTAACAGAAACTCGTAAGGGTTTCCTAGAATACTACTGTAAAGTGTCATTCCATTTAAATTGGAATGCAATGCTAGTCAGACTCAGCATATCATGACTGGGCCAGAATTCAGAACAGGGGATACCTTGGTGGCCTCAGCGGAGATGCTCCAGATTGAACATGAAAAGGGCTCCACTAGGGACTCTCAGTAACAGAAGCGATACGCACTACATGGATGGTTACACAGGTGGAAAGTGGAAACAGGTTTGCATAAATATTGCTGTCATCATTACTTTCTTGTTATTTATTTTATAACAATTTTGATTATTTTTAGTATCTGTTCCTCAACCCGACCCTGTTCATCCCGCTTTTACCTATCAAACAATGGAAGTTGTATAATATAAAAGCTATGTAGAAACTTCTTATTAATGATTCATAACCGTAGAAAATTTGGGGCAAAAAAGTGACTACTAAAATTTGACCGGAACATATATAATAACCATCACAATATTACAGAAAAAAGAAAAAAGAGCCCCCCACCCCAAATTTCCAATCACACTTTTCTCCTATCTCAAAAATGTTGAAAGAATGAATAAATACATTTAGTCAGAGATTTTATTTGAAACAACTTGATACAGTACCGAATTTCATCTGTATACCTGTTGTTGACTCTGTGTAATATTAGATCCAAAGACTGGTCCAAGCATTCGCAAGAAGAGGATAGCAAGGAGATCTGTATACTCAGCTGACTAACAAGACGTAGCTCTGCTCCATAATCCACATATAAACATAAGTAAAATTGTAAAATTAATAATAACTCAGCAAATGTCCATGGCATATCATATGCTGACAACCAACCCCCCCCCCCCCCAAAAAAAAAAAAATCACAACAATTATAATAATGAGAGAGAAGCAAATGAAGCTTACTGTCCAATGGTATTTAGATTATGATCAAATTTGAACGTGACAATTCTCCAAAACCAAGTATGTGTCAATCTCACTATCTACATGGGAAATCCAAAACTCCCTTGAAGGCTATATCAAGTCTCAGCACCGCACGATTCTTTACATTCTAGAATTAAAGTCTCTAGCTGACGAACTGCATTCAAATTACAGTCCTTGTTAAGTTGCTTCAAGAGTGCATTGTGTGTACAAGAATCAGGCAGAATTTCTCTATCTAGCATTTCTTGGTACAATCTCAAGGACTCTTCCCAATTCCCCACGTCGCAGTTCTCATTTATTAAAATGGTGTAGCTATACTTATTAGGAAGTATTCCTTTTGCTTCCATCTCAGCAAAAAACTTGTAAGCTTGACCTATTCTCCTCACTTTGCAAAGACCATTTATCATAGCATTGTAGGTAATAACATTTGGCTGAACACCTTTCTCCTGCATCTCTGAGAAATACATAAATGCCAATGATAGAAACCCCTTAGCTGCATGTCCATGAATTAATATAGTGTAAGTTACCACTGATGGGGATAAGCCTTTGCTCAGCATCTCGTGGAACATTTCTCTAGCTTTCCTCAGATGTCCATTTTCCAGGTAAGCATGAATGATGGTGGTGTACGTTACATGATCTGGAATAAGACCAATGCTAATCATCTTATGCAACAAATTACATGCTTCTTTGAAATCACGCAATTTAGAATGCCAATGAACAAAAACATTATAGATGATCAAATCAGGAGGTAATTCCTTTGCTACCATTTGTTCTTCCATACTAAATGCTCTTGCAGGATCACCATGCTTCAATTCACCTACTACTTGAGTTGTATATGCAAAACGATCAGGCTCCAAACCATTATACAACATCTCATTGAAAAGATCCCTTGCTGCAGATAGATTGCCCAGCTTGTAGGATCCATTTACCAAAATCGTATAGGTATAAACATCAGGGAAAATTCCCTGAGTGATCATGGTATCCTTAAGATACCGAGCAAGGTCCAGATCCCCAACTCTGCATAGACCATCAATGAGAGTATTATACGTGACAACAGTAGGAACAAGGCGTCGACATCTTAACTCATCGAACAAGAGAAAAGCCTCCCAAATGTTCCCTATCCTACAATACCAATACATTAGAGTATTATACGAAACAACATCTGGTATCATATTCCTCTTCAGCATATCATTAAACTGCTGTCTGGCATCATCCAATCTCCCCCACCTGCAAAGGCCATACATGAATGTATTATATGTTGCCACCGTATGAACAACTCCATTATTTACCATCTGTTCTCCAAGGTTTAAGGCCTCAACAAGCAACCCTTTCTTGAAATACCCACAAATCAAAGGATTATATGTGTATGCAGAAACTTTAATCCCCAATTTCAACATCTCCCTAACAAGTCCCTCGGCTTGCTCTAATTTGCAATTCTTTGTTAAACCATTAATTAAAACATTATAGGTCACCTCATTTGGAAAACAGCGCATTTCCGATAAGAGTTCAATAGCTTGTTGTACTTCCCCTTCCTTGCAAAAGGAATCCAACATGGTATTATAGGTAACAATAGTTGGCTTAATCCCAAATTCCTTCATCATCCTATACACTTGGCTTGCTTTAGCTACAAGAGATTTATCCCTAAGCATAGTAAGAATCCTATTACAGTTCTTCACATCCGGCAACAACCCCGTCCGGACCATTTTATCAAATATCCACAAACAATGATCAACCATCAATTTCTTAGAACAAACCAACAATAAAAGATCAAGTAACTTAACTGAAACCTCAAATTTCAGGTAGCCACAAATCAACACATCGACAATACCATGCATATGAAACGTAATGACCCTTTCCATGACCCAATAAGCTGATCTCAGCAAATCATTCTCAACCAAAATATCGAGCATAACGGAAAACACAAGCTCGGATCTTTTAACACCAGGTTGCATCTCAACCCACCTAAAAAACCTCAAAGCAATTCTGGGTCTTTCTCTCATCAAATTAAGAACTTTGATAAACAAATGAGGATCAACAATGATAGCATGGAATTTATTGGAAACCCACTTGGTGTTACAAAAGGCCCAGGGCTTTTCATCAATGGTGTTAAAGATGAGTTGTTTGTAATGGGTTTCGGAGGAGGAGGAGGAGGAGGAAGAAGAAGAGTCGGGTTCAGGGGGAGAGGAAGGGGAAGGTAAACTGTGGAGAAGAGAGAAAGAGAAAGGAAAGAGGAAGCGTACCTTGCAAGTGAGAGAGAGAGGGACGATGGTGGCCAAAGATTTTGAAGCTCTTTTTATGCAAAGGGTCATCGAGGATACATAAGGTGATTGTTGTATCGCAAGACTACCAATCCTCTCTCTCTCTCTCTCTCAATCTCTCTGTGTCTTTCAATCTAAGAAATGGTTGACAGCAATAGAAGTAAAGGAAGCGGTGGTGTTATTGATACAGCGAAGGGGAAGACGGAAAGGGGAAGTGGGTTTTGGGTTTAGACAAATTGCCATTGGCGGCGTAGGCTAGGTTGGTTCTCACCTCTCGCTCTTGGGTTGGTTGGCTAATCTAAGGCCTCACGTGAAGCTTTTTTTTTTTTTCCTCTTTTGTTTTAGAGATTACTCATGAGTTGAACCTCTTGGATCCGGCTAGTTTTAAGATTTGAATGAATTCAAATTTTATTATTTGAGAAAAAAAATCAAAATTTTATTTTATAAAAATATTTATATGGGTTTTTATTTAAATTATAAATAAATTAGTTCTTAAGAATTATTTATCAAAATAATACGAAATAAATAGTGTGATTGAATGTCTAGCAAAAAAATTACCATTGCAAATGAAGTTTTTCTGTTTTTTTTTTTTCTGTCGAAAAGAGAACTAAAATTGAAGCATGGTTCGATACATAAATTTCTCCTAGGCATCATCCAACAACAAGGGGGTTTAAACAACTAGAAAGAGTAGAAAAAATATAAAAATAAGTCTTAAAAATTACTAACATCTGAGGGAGGAAGAGATTGAAAATTGCTCCTAATCATGCTAAAGCATCAGCCTATTTGTTTCCTCCCTAAAAAATATGCTACAAGGATCTAGAACTCATGCGCTTGTCAATCAAAAGAGATAAAATGTGATTAGTGTTGGACGTACATGGTTCGTGGGATTGTTCTCAAGTTTCCTATTTTTTTGCCAACTACTTCCATGTTGTTTGTGTGATAGCGGGGCATGAATTGGGGATTTTTTTAATGGGAAACTACCATTATAAATATCCCCAAGCATAAGATCCCCAAGCACTAAAAACAAATTTTGAAAACAATTTCATCTAGTGAGGTTTTGGAGTACTTAGAAGACTTGACGATTTTGTGTTTTTTGATTTTCGTGTTTTTGTATAGCTAAACACGACATCCTCATCGGTTCTTTGACGCGCTCGATCAATAGTGTTACAACGTCAGAATTTTGATATTTGGTTCAGGCAATAACCGAAGGTATTTATGTTCGATCTTTTTCATTGCACATTAATATTTAAACATTCATTTTTGCTATCAATTAGAAGTACAAACATTAAACATAACATGGATAAAAATGGAAACATTAAACATAACATGGATAAAAATGGTAGCACCAACTCCAATCTCAAGGTTCTCTATGTTTAAATATCTAGCCATCAAAAATTCGTCCCTAAGAGCCCATAGCTCAGTTTCCACACTAGTTGCTCTCGTGATGTGTTAGAAGGCTCCAACTATCCTATTCCAATATGACCTTGGATGAAAGCTCCTACCCTCACTTTCCTTAAATTACCCATAGACTATCCATTCATATTGAGCTTAAACCAATCTCTCATGGGTGGTTTCCAGGCTATTCGGACAAATGAAATAAGAGTTCTCCCTTTTACAAAGGGGAAAGAGTAACAAGTTCTCCTACAGCTGAGAGAACTCTTTCTACAGACTTCTCCTTTAGTCAAACCTTACCAAATATCAATGAGTTTTGACATAGCCATATCTCTCATAAAGTAAAATAAAAAAACACACCAAGATAGTTTGGGACTATTAGATTGAAGTTTATAAGAGAGATTTGAGAAAACCTACTCTTTCTAACTAATAAAAGCCCAATAACATACACTGAGATATGAAGTGCATACTACTCTAGAAATGTTTCATGATTTAGCATTCCTAAAAACAAATGTTGAATATCTTTTTCTAGGAGTTCAAATAAAATAGGCACACGTCCACCACATTTAGTCATTTGTTCCTTAAAAGGTAACTCGTAAGGAGGGCCTTTGTTCTTTATTGGGGCATGTGTTGAAAAATTTTAGTTCAGAAATTAGTTTTGTTGCATAATGGAAAGTCAAAAAATTAAAACAAACAAATGATTGTGATATTTATAGCAATAAACATTTTATAAAATTTGTACATGTGTTTTGGAATAGACAGTCTAACTCATTTCTTGGTTTTCAACCAACATGATCTTTTTCGCTATTCTTGAACGTCGGCTCGCTTAGAGTGTGGGTTCTAATTCAGAAATCAATGAAAACTTGATTGATATTCCATTAGGAAAAATTAATATCTTTCTTTGCTAGAAACCGAAAAGAAACTCTTTCAAAAGTTAAAATTTATTTGAAGAATAAATTTCACCAAATTTTGACATAGTGTCGACACTCAGTGTCGTCTGTATTTGACCTAGCCTATGGTCTCTATTTATAGAGAAAATCACAAGAATCTTGATTGAACAAGAAAAAGCCAAAAATAATATTTTTATAGAAAAATACACATAATTCCCTATTGGAAATATGTCTGGGAGATGACACCCTTTTTCTGAGAGCTACAGTTGCCAAGGGTTCTCAAGTTTGTCTCATATATTGGGTACAATTATATGTGTTATCTGAAATTTTAACCAACTCATATAATTTAACCAACCCAATAAATAATTTTCTATTTCCTAAAATATTATTTATTTAAAATAATTTTCATTAATTTTCCTAATTAAATTATTTTCTCAACCTCATTCTAATTCTATTAAAGTCATCATAACTTTTGCAAAGTTACATCTAAATTTATAAGAATTGGCAAAATTACTTTATTATATAAATAATAAAATAATAACATACATTCATTTACACATATCCTTAAACATGTTGATAATTACAAGAACGTCATACCTTATCAAAAAAGTAATCATACATGAAGAAGATAGAAAATTTTGACATTGGTTTATACTATAAAACATAACACAACTTGACTATGATACTAATTGTTGGAAAAAAAAAAACTGGTTCGAAAACGGTTTTCTTACATAGCGAAAAATTAAAATTTTGAAAATCGAGTTAGTTTGTGATATTTATAGTAATAATTTTATTCCCGAAATCACACTTGCATTTTGGGCTAGACAGATCCTAGACATTCCCGACTTTCAACTAAACTACTTTCTCTGCTATTCTCGTATCACGAATTGTTTCAAGTGTGAGCTCGAACACTTTCAAATTAAACACAAAATCAGAAATTATTTTTTTTTTTACTTTTAGTGGGAAAGTAAAACTTTCTCTAAAATAGAAACAGGTAGAATTGCATTTCCCAAAAAAAAAAATAGAATTTATTCTAGAAAATAAATTTCCACTACTTTCTAGCAGAATAATAAAATTGTAAACTTATGAGAGACTTGTGTTTCTCTGTTTTTTGAGATGTGTTTTGAAACCCATTAGTGCCATCTGTTTATAGTGAGAGTTGGGAGAATCTTGATTGAACTCATAGAACCCAAATAATATTTATTTAATAGAAAAAACTCTAACTCCCTAATATTTAAGAGAGAGGGGCGGCAACTCTAGGAAAAAATACTAGGGTTTGTTGTCCTCTTATTTTCATCAAAAGGGAATTGAGCCTCTCCCTTACTGGGTCCAATTATATGTGTTTCTTGAACTTTTAACCCAACACTTTATAATTTAATCCAACCAGAGTACATGACTTTTCTATTTCATTAAATAAATATTATTTTCACAATTAAATAATTTTCTCAGCCCAATTCTAATTTTGTTAAAATCTTGAAACCTTTATCATAAAAGAATCTATGAGAAAATATGTAACAGCCTGGTTTATACCCTAGTCGAAATAATGGTTTCGGGACCACAAACCCGAATCAAAAAAATATTTTAATATTATTTTTGGTGTTTACAGCATGTGATTATAAATGTGTGGAAGTTTCGTGAGCTAATTTTATCGTTAGGGTGGTTAATTTGATAAAAGGACCTAATCGCGTAAAATGTAAAAATTATGTTCTAATTGTTAAAGTGCTTATTTGTTTGATTAATTTAATATGAGGTCCTTATAATGTGGTTAGACCATAGTTAGTGGATTATGACATAAATGGTCATCCATTATATGATTTTGTAATGTTTTCATTAATGGCATTAAAGTAATTTTATAAATAAGTAATATTAAATTAAAAACAAAGCCATATGTTCATCTTTTCCAAGTGAGTTCCACCGAAAATGCATGAATAAAACAGCCATGGATGAAGCTACATTCGGCCAAGCTTTGAAGATTAATTGGTGAGTGGTTTTTGCTCGGTTTTTAATAATTTCTATATTTTTGAAATCGTTGCAGCTTAATCTAGTTAGCACGTATCTCCGATTTCTGAACTGTTAAGTATTTGAATGATGCCATTGTTGAATGCTTGAGTGTTTAAATGTTTAATGATAGATATTGAAGGCTAAATGATAGATATACAAGTTTTGTTAAGTGATTTTTGACAAAATTGTCAATTAGGGATTTATTTGTGGAATTGTAAAATTTTATGGTTAAATGTTTGAATAAAATGAAAATATGGGCTGTTATGAAGCTATGAAAAATTCAGCTAGTATGGGTTGTCCTTAAATTTCATGAATTTTCAATTTTACGAGATAAGGACTAAATTGTGAAAAATGTAAGACATTAGGGGTAAAAGTGTAATTTTTCCAAAATGTGTAAATTGTGTTAAATTGAGTGAATTAGTGATTAAATAGGAAAATTTTGTTATTATATAGATTGAGAAAAATGAGATTCGGATCTAGAACGGGGGAAAACAAAGTATCAGATTAGTCGACCTAATTCGTCGTTACAACGAACGAGGTAAGTTCATATTTTAATAGACGTTATGAAATCATGTTATAAATGCATATTATTGTGTGATTGAATTCAATACCGAATGGTAATGTAAATATATATATGTATTTTGAATAAGTTATGTATATATGTTATTATGATATTGAATTGTTCAAGAAGCAGAATATATGAATACGAGAAAGTTTCGATAACGTGATGACGTCCGAAAAGTCCCGTATGAACCCTAGGAATAGTAAAGGATGCATATGTCATGACATAGGATTCCGAGATATGATTTCGTGTAAGACCACTTCTGGGACGTTGGCATCGACTTGTATTTACGTGTAAGACCATGTCTGGGACATTGGCATCATATTTAATTCGCGTAAGACTCTGTCTGGGACAGTGGCATCGATATGTGATTGTATGTAAGACCATGTTTGAGACGTTGGCATTGTACGAGATTTTCAACTATCCGAGTATCCTTATTGATTCCGAACGGTTCAACGAGCGTTCCGAGAAATAAGTGATTAAGTGAATGACATTCCGATTCAGGTACGTTAAAATGCGTACAATATTTGATAATGAAAGGTAAGTATATATGTGCAAAGAATGTTTTGTGAATATGTGAAAATGAAACATGAACAAATGAATAAGATGTGATTTATAGAGTGACATATGTGAAATTGTCAGATACTATATGAATGAAAGGTGAATTTGGGTATAAGTGATATGTAATTTATATGAGAAAGATATGGGATTAAATATGTTATTTTCCAAAATGTGTTTATTTGGTTATATGAAAGTGAGAATTGAAGGTTATATGAGAATCGAATTGAATAAACTTGTGAAAGCTAAAGTTAGTAAGTAATTAAGTATATTATTGAATGGTGTTGATTTGATATGAAATCATGTTATAAACTTGAGATAAGTTGTGTTTTGACATTTGAGATAGCATATCATGTTTATAGTATTGTAATAAAATTATTTGTTATGTTAAGTTTATTAAGATACGAGCTTACTAAGCTTTAAAAGCTTACTCTGTGTGTTTTTCTTATGTTTATAGATTTTTCAAAGATTTGCTCTGGTTGGAAGTCGGCGAAGATTGCATCACACTATTCTGCTAATGATTTCGGCATTTATACCCTTTATGACTTGGTTATATGGCATGTATAGGCTATGGTATTTGATATTATGGTTGGAATGTATTTGGTCATTTGAGATGGTTGATTATGAATGTGGTTGTGGAATTTAGTATATTTTGATAAACTTGATATTGACTAAATAGTTTAGAATTGTTATGAGATTGGCTTGATATGATCTAAGTGTATATGACCATTTTAATAATGGTTTAAGCTATTCATATGATCATTTGATAGATGATGAGTATTTGCTTAAGAAATACATAAAAATTTAGTTGATGAATTGGTTTATTTTTGAGGTATAGATTGATGTTTGAATTGGGAAATATTGTATAAATGAAATAGGTTATATTGATGATTATAGCTTGTGTATTTGGAAATGTTTTGGCTATAATACCCCTAACCCCGTATCCGTCACCGAAACAGGGTTACGAGGCATTACCAAAGAGTACAGAACACTTACAGCTAATTTGAAATCATTATCTTTACACAAATAGTACACTTGAGATGTACAATTATATAATTATGAATAAACACATTTATCAAACATATTCCATGTTTTTATATATCACAATCTCATATTTCCACATGCATTTACTTTCCACATTATGAACTCAAATAACATATACAAGATATACCAATGTATTTCAAGTACGGTTTCATAATATTTCATTTCAAATTTAAGATTATTTCATATTAGAACTTTTCTCATTAACTCATTTGGAATACCAATTCATACGAATAATACACTCAAGGGTGTACAAATATATAATCACAAATGAACTCATTCATTAACCAAGTTGTATGTTCATGTCTCGTATTTCCTTATATCACATAATATATACCATGATTGATGAGCTCATCAATACCATGATTTCCATTTCCTTGTTATTTTTCCATATTTATCCTGTTGAATTACTCGGAATTTCGATGGATTTTCAGAGGTACACTTTAGTGTACAAATCCGGGTTCATCAATTCATATTCATGTGCGCACATTTCCATTTCAGAGAGCACACTTCCGCGAACCCCGTCTTTACAGCGGGATTACCAGTCCAGGCTAAATCCCCTATAATATAAACTCATAGAGTATTGAAAGATTACCAGTCCAGGCTAAATCCCCTGCAACGACAATTACTCTAATGAGTTTGGATCTGAATTACCAGTCCAGGCTAAATTCAAACCCTAATTCGAATTACTCGTCCGGGCTAAATTCATTTTCCACATATTCTTCGGGAGGGCTATATCAGTATAGGATCAGCAGTTCGGGCTAGATCATTTTTTTACCGTCAATTCCTTTTCAGAAATCCATCGAATTTTCCTTTCATTCAAACGGGACTTCTTCCCCTTTTTATCAAATATATCAATGTTTCATCAATCTTCATACAAAATGGTGTGGCCTATTTGTACAGTTTATTAGTTAAGTTCTCCCCTGTTACACATTCTGACGGCTCTGACCTCTCTTCATTAAAAATCAATTATCTCATAATACGATTTTCATATAGTGTTTAGGAATACAAACATATAAATTATAACTCATAATTCTTTTTGTACAATTTTTAGTGAATTTATAAAGTAAGAACAGGGGATCACGAAGTTATTCTAAACCAGTCTTACAAAAATTTAAATATCTCAATATGTAGACTTCCTTTGCTTGTTTTGTTTCTTTTATATGAAAATAGACTCAACAAGCTTTAATTATATATCTCACTCAACTTCTAATTAAATTTCTACCATTTTTGATGATTTTTCAAAGTTAGACAACTGCTGCTGTCCAAAACTGCTTTAGTGTAACATGTTGATTTCTATTTTTGTCCCAAATTCCACAATTCATACAATTCAGTCCTTGCTCAATTAACCTCTCAATTGATCTAATTTTCTCATTTAATACTTTTCTCTATCATTTTAAACTACTTCATAACCTTTGAAAATCAGAACTTTAGTATTAGACCTTAATTCCAAACTCTTTCACAATTAGGTCCTAAAACCAATTTCCATTAATTTTACTTGATAAAATCATCATATATCAAAATTAAAGCTTCAATTCTATATTTATTCATCATATGCTTCCAACACTAATCCATAGAAACTTTAAAAATTAGCCATAGAATCAAAAACTAATGACATAGTAAGTTGGTAAAAGTCCAAAAAACATAGAAATTTCAAGGAGAAAGCAAGAATTAAACTTACATGAAGCTAGAGTATGAAAACCAGCTTGAATCCTCCTCCATGGTTGTTTTTCAACTGATGAAAATGAAGGGAATTCTAGATATTCCAATTTGGTCCCATTTTTATTTAGCTAATTTTGGCAATTTTCCAATTTTGCCCTTATTTCACCCATTTCCTGATTTTTCTCAGCTATTGCCGCCCAAAATATCTCCTTTGGGCTTATTTTCACGTTAGGTCCTTCCTCATTTGACAATTAAGCTATTTAATCCTTCTAGCAACTTTTACACCTTTTCCAATTTAGTCCTTTTTATTTAATTAACCACCCAAACGTCAAAATGTTCTAACGAAATTTTAATACTACCTTATTGACATTCCATAAATATTTATAAAAATATTTATGACTCAGTTTATAACACCAAGAACTCAATACCTCTTTTTCTCGATTTCTTGACCAAATAAATCTTTATAAAACACAATTTACTATTTCAAAAATATTTTAAAAGCTACATTTGGCTCGTAAATATTAAATAATATAGTCTACGAGTTCATTTATTAGATTTGGTGGTCTTAAACCACTATTTTTGACATCACTGAAATTTGAGCTATTACATTGGCTGCCTATTAATGGTGTTGAAATGGTACAAAATGATGTGGTTTAGGTATGCATGAGGAGGGGGAGAAATATGGCTTAAACCAAGCCTAATTTCGTGCCACACGGCCTGAGCACACGGGTGTGTGACTCAACCGTGTGACCCCTGCTGCTTAAATAAAACAAGTCAGTGTGTTACACGGCCTAGACACACGGGCGTGTCTGGTGGCTGTGTGACCATGTCAATATGTATGCCCTATTTCCACACGGTCTGTGACACGGATGTGTCTGGAGGCCGTGTGAGACACACGACCTGTCCACACGAGCGTGTGACATTTGAAAATGTGAAAATTATTCTAAGTTCCTGAAATTTTTATATATGTTCGGTTTAGTCCCGAACCACTTCTAAGCATGTTTTAAGGCCTCGTAGAGCCTCGTAAGGGACAATATGACTGTGTTTGAATAACATATGTATTTGAATGTCTAAATGTATGAGATATGTTTATGTTATAAAGTGAGTGATCGGTAATACCTCGTAACCCTATTCCGACGACGGATAAGGGTTAGGGGTGTTACAAAATATATTTAATTTTTCTACATTCAACAGATTCAAAATGACCAATTAATTTAAATTCATTTTCAAACTTCAATTAATTAATTCATTAATAATTCAAAAAACCATAAATTAATTCTCAGGTCATTTTTATACTTAGTGAGAAAAAACAACATTCATTTTTGAATGTAACCCAAATGTGGTGCCCCCAAACCTGACTAAGATGGTTCGACCCGAATCTAAAACGTCACTTAGCCACTTACGTGCCTCTCTATACCGACCATCAAAACACACCACAAAATCCACCATTCACACCATATAGATAAATGCTTAATTATCAACCAACAATTGAATTAAACAATCAAGCCTTAGAATCACGCTCTTCTAGCAAAATTATCAAAATAACATTCAAGGGTAAAAATGTCATTTTACATACGATACTCAAAACATTAAAAAAAAATGTAAACATTCATACATGCTATGACATAGTATTTAAAACATTAATTGGAAGAAAATACTAGAACTGATAAGTAAAACTCATTTAATTTTAAAAACGAAGGTTAAGGACTAAATTGTAATTTTGGAAAAATATCTGAAAAATATCTTTTTATAAAATTCACAGTAAAATTATGAAACTAACCTTATAAAACTTGGCCATGCAAATTTTCAAAATATTTTATGATTTTTAAGGCTTCAATTACATAGTATAAAAGTCAGGACTAAGTCGGTATGACCACAAAACATGCCAAATTTCCTTAATCTAACATATTATATAACATACATATAACACACAAAACATGCTTACAATCATTAAAACATACAACAACATGATTCAACACTTCATTCAATTATCTATACTAGCATGCATTTACAAGTCCATAACCAATTTACCTAGCATACCATCCATTAACATGCATACCCGTTCAAGCATTTTAAGTGACATTCTAAAACAACCCAAAGTCCCAAAAACCAATTAAACAGTCTATAATGTCCAATTACAATCCAAACAAAACAAAGTCTAATTCCCTCTATGGATGAGTCTCACATTACCTCTATTATTTGCAAAATCAAACCAAGTCACCTACTCAAAAGATTGCTTTGCTTTGGATCACCACTTGCACACATTCCCCACCTTACACAATCTATTTTTCTGAAAAATAAACATAAGGAAGTGTTAGCTTTTTCAAGCCCAGTGGGTGCACAAGGAATTGCCACAATTAAGCATAAAATCCGTAGTTGAAAGAAAACATACGAAATCATGCAACCACGACATAACATTAAACATATCACAAGGCAAACACAATGATATATTGGTATAATGTGACATGGAAACATAAATATAATCAGCAATGCATTGGATAAGTTGATCTTCAAACACTCCAAATGACTCAAAGAGCCTTACGCTATCTCCGTATAAGTGTAGCACAAATGCTAACACTCTCTAAACACTCTACGCTATCTTCAATAAATGGAGTTATGCTCTACATTCCCTTATCCCTCCATCGATATCTTCAAGCCAAAACGCCTCATCATAAACAATAAAGGTGAGTACTCACTATCCTATAGTATGCCAATGATATCCAATGGTTCCAGGCATTCACAATGTCAACATATCCACTTAAACACACATTTACATACTGTTTTATGCACATATTCACTTGTTAAAAACACTTTTACAACTCATTATATGCACTTTCAAGTGCTAACACGCTTGTTTAAAAGAGCCATAATCACTCTAAAACATAATAGTGCATACATTTAGCAGTTCACTTAACAAACACTATTATATTCACATATCACTCACTTAAACATTTCACATGATTTTTCACAACCTCACATACAAGCATCATATGTAATAGGATATAGTTATAATTACTTACTCTCGGACTTAGATTAGGTGTTTAGACCAACCTAAGCCCCCATTCAACCTTAGAAATCATGCTTAAGAGCTACAATTCCAACCACTCACCTAGTCGACGCATTTCGTACAACGATCTCAAACGAGCTTTTCTTTCCCTTTCGCTTTGCTCGTAAAAGCTCTTGACGAGTCCGGAACTTTGCATACACATTAAATAAAATGTAGCATCATTATTAACAGCTTTAAAGTCAAACAAACATCAACAAAATCACCACTCTAAGCTCACCTTTCTCATACTGAAAATTAACTCGTTTTTCAGAAAGATGAGGTTTCCACTCTCAATTTTTGTTCCTAAACCTCAATTAAGTTTCTAAACATCCTATTTAACCTATTATTACAAATATAAACCTCTAATTTTACCTAATCTCACAAATTTAAAATTTCTGAAAAATTAAGCTTGTATGAACACAAAAAAGGGGGAAACTCAAAATTCATTAAAATTGGATAGCGATCTATCAAATTGAGTTCAAATACATTCTATTTAGTTAAAAATAGGTTGGAAATAAATAAAAACAATAGATTTAATCATTATTTCAGAGTTCAACATTGGAACCAGAATTTGATTAAAAAGCTTTAAAGCTTAAAAGCTTTCAACACACTCGATTAAATTTCGAATTAGAAAAACAACAACCTTAATCTAACCATAATAAGTTAAGATATTACCTCAATTTGAAGAAAACAACAAGTTTTGAAGCTAATTCAAAGATGAACGTGAGAAGGTATTTGACGAATTTGATAAAGAAATCATATTCTTTCTTTGAAATTGGAGTTTATTTTGGTGTTTAATAGGTTAATAGATGTAGAAGGATGAGTTAATTTTGAGAGTATTTATCAGATTTGGGTTTGGGAAGTTTTTGAAAGTGAAGTTAAAATGAGAGTGAAGGGGACGATTGGGGGTTTAAATAGCCAACCACATTTTAAAAATTGGGCTATTGCCCCTTTGACCCCTTCCTATTTCTTCTCTTTTCCAAATCAACCTTAATTCAATTTAAAACCCATTATTTTCAAATTTGACCTCGTATTTAAATTTCGTTTTAAATTAATTAATAACCAAACGTTAAAATTTTAATTTCTCTACTTAATATATATTTTAAAAAATCCCGATCATTATTATTTTAATATTTTAATTAATTATTTACGACCCTAACTTTTATATTTGACTCAAACTATCAGCTTGATAACTTGATTCCCCTAACCTGATTTTTGGGATGTTACAATTCTCCCCATCTATCATGTAATGCTAATGAGAGGATACCATTTATCTATGTCTTGAGCTATGAATTCCAATATTTTGAACGATGTTAGATACTGCAGAAGTTCTATACCCAACGTACTAACTTTCAATTCCTTATCTATTCGAATTGAGGCTTTTACTTACATCAAAGTATACAAGTCACACATATATAGTCCACATTCCACTCTAGATTAAGGTAAACGACACTATAAATGTCACAAGTGAATAAATTCATAAACGGATTCAGGATTTATTTTGCTTAGGTCTAGTCGATGTATTGTCAATCCAATCAGTCACATATATGTCTCTATCTTCTGGGAGTCATTCATTCCGATGCCCAAGACAAAACATCTCCCCAATTGGATTTCATAGACGGTATATTAATCTTTCAATCGATTTGTTCATTTCTGATTAGACTAAGGACATGTTTAGGTTCGTCTACTAATATAAGTTGTCTTTTCATATTACGATCCGATAACGTAATACCGCTTAGTATTAGTTAAACATTAGACAATTAGTGAGCTAATAGTTAAACATTAGACAACTAGTGAGCTAATATTTGCTTCTACTTTGCTTTACATGCAAAAACCACATGAGGATATTATACAAAGGATATTAATGTAATTCATGAATACTTTTATTAACCAAATTGTTTGAGAAAATTATAAGTGTACAAACGAATATACTACACTTAGGGCACGAGATCCAACAACTTGACCATACTAGAATTTGAGTAAAAATTTTAATTATCTTGTTCAATAAAACTAAAAAATGAATAATTAATTTAATTTCTAATTCAAAATTTAAATATTTAATTACAATCAATTAAATAATAATCCAAAGAAATTAATTTAATCTCTAAGTCATCTCTTGCTCATAACTAGAAAATGTATTCATTGCGAATAATGATGCATGATAAACCATAATAGTAACATATTTTAATCCCACGTTTAGCATACTTTTGGATGATTTATCCCTTGATTTATGTAAAAAGGTGCTCTTAATCCTTTCTTTTCATGTCTTATACTCAGGAAAGCAGCCAAGGATGAAAAGAACATAAAACGGGCCTAAAATGGACCAAATCGGGCCAACTCACGAAATCAGAATGGCCTGGGCCTAAGCCCACACGGCCGTGCCTCATTAAACTACTAGAACACGGCCTGATCCCAAGCCCACACGGTCGTGCCATGGGCGTGTCCCTACCGCGACCAAGAGGAGTTTTACGCGGAATAGGATACTTGGAGCGAAAAAAACACATTCCAAAGCCTATTCAAACACCTTAGGAGGAATTCTACTCGAATTAGGATACTTAGAGACCAAGTAAGGCATCTCAAAGCCTATATAAACACACAAGGGGGCAACTTAAGCGGGGAGTTCGACAGAAGCCTTCTGCTAGGGCTTTTGTCGAGGCGGTTAGCGAGGCCAATGAGCCAAGCCGAAAAGGTTTGGGAATCACTCGAAGATAGCCAGTTGATCCATCTCTAGAAAGCCGAAATTCTACTAAAGACGGCGGATCTCTCCTTCAATTCCTTCAGGGAGTTTTAGGGATTTCTTATGTTTTGTTTTATCTTTTCTTTTGAGATGTTTTCTTTATTTGATATGACCTAAACCCCTCAGATACCTGAAGGGGATGAAACCTAGATGAATCTTGTTATTGTTTTCTGAACTATAAGATAAATACTTGATTTGTTCTTAATTATGTGTGCTTAATTCTTGTGTTGATATTTTCGGGATATTGATTCAAGCCAGATGGTCTTAGGTGGAGGAGCTAAAGTCCCTGCTTAAGAATAGATCTAGCATAACTAAAGAGGAGTCGTTCACGCGCATAGAGATAGGGTGACGAGATTTTGCCAGATTAGGGTGAAACCTAATATGGGAATCCATAGATCGATTTACTGCTATTCTAGGGGGTTATTAAGTGAGAAAGAGATTTTCGTTAATTAACCTAGGGTTAGACGTTATTCGCCTCGAGAGAGGGTTTAATATAAATTAGGGAGTCCTACGGATCAAGTCAAGTGAATAAATCGTATGGTTCAGGGTTAAATAACAAGTGAAGTCAAGGTGGATTCTTCCTGAGGGTATCGCCTTAAGTCAACTGAGTCTTCCTTCAAGTTATTTCCTAATTCATTCTTTTTGTCTTTGCGTCTTTAGCTTAGTAGTCATTAGATCTAAACAACTTCACTTATTTTAGGCTAGATAATAAAAAGAAGGTTAGTATTAGTACTTTTAGTTCCTTTGGGTTCGACAATCCGGTCTTGCCTAAGCTATACTACTGTTCGATAGGTACACTTGCCTTTAATCGTTGTCAGAGTTAGTTTGCAGGTTCGGTCATTCTCTTTATAAATTTTAAGACTCTGATTCCAGTGATCAATGCATACGATCTATTTCTCTAATTTATTGTTTTCATGTATTTACTTTATCGATTCAAATGCAAACCATCAAGGTTGTATTAAGCTAGTGGAGAAACCGATTAGACATATATAATTAGATTTCAAATAATTTTTAATTAAGATCCGACGTTTCGTCTATTAATTACAACATTATTTATTCATGGAATCATTTCACTAAAGTACCATAATTGAGCTATCCCTATTATATACCATTAAGAAAGCTACTTATCAAGTGTTCGTCCAATGACATTATCATAAGTGTCTTACCCTCATAGGATATTATGAATCTTTTTGGGCTAAATCCATTCACCCAACATGACCCTATTTTATCTCATGGAAACTATTACATCTTCCTTCATGATAATGTCAATTACTAATACATAGTAATTAAATTACTCGTCCCATGCAAATAACTCGTGGCCACATTACTTTTCCATCTATCATGTAATACCAAAGAGATGATATCATTTACCCTTTATCGGGCTATGAATTCCATTATTATTAGTGAAACTATGTCATGCAGAAGTTGTATACCCAACTTCCAACTTTATTACCAATTGAGCTTAGACTTTCAATACATCAAAGTATACGAGTTATGCACACGTAGTTTTTCACTTAATCAGGATCAAGGTAAGTCACACTATGATTGTCACAAGCGAATAAATCCATAAACAGATCTAGGATTTATTCTACTTGGGTCATTTTCGATATATTATCAGTCCATACAATCAAATCTGACTTTATCTTTTGGGAGTCACCTACTTTGATACCCAAGACAAGGTATCTCCTTAATTAAACTTGATCAACGACGTACTAGTCCTATAAACGATTTTCTGAATTCCAATTAAATTATGGACCATTTAATTACCTACTAATATAAGTTGTCTTCTCGCATTATGATCCGACCACATAATGCAACTTAATATTAGTTAAACATTAGGTAATTAATGAGCCGATCTTTTCTTGTTCATTTTGCTTTACGTGCAAAAATCGTTGTGGAAAAATGTAAACGATATTAATGTGTATGATGGAATTTTATTAAACCAAATTGTTTGAAAATTTACAAGTATGTATGACAGAAAACTACACTGAAGGCACTAGATCCCAACGGCCTCCCATTTTTCTAGTGAAGTAGATGAGTCATACTTTGTATACCCATACCCTCTACATGTTTCCAAAAACTCCTAGCCACCAAAGTTTTGGTAAACAAATCTGCAAGGTTGTCTTAAAAACTAAATTCTTAAAAATAGAAGTATAGCAGTTAAATTCCAAATTTTTGAAGAATATAATGACTTATAACATATTTTGACCTAATTTTAAAAACTAACTTGATAGAGTTTGTAATCCCTGTAAAACATATTGGTTGAAATGATAAGTAAATGATTACGCTGGGGAGTTACAAGGATGCTGTAACTTTATTCTCACGTAAAGTTTATTATGATCAATTTAAGGAGCTTATCAAGAAAGTTATCACAAATTAATTCTTTTATATATGTCAACTCATACTTTTAAAGGATTGATTGTTTAAAGATGTTTGAAAATTAACAACCCAAAATTATAACAACGATGCTAAGGAAACTCTAAATCAACATGTTTGCGTAATTCATAGGAACCTATAACATTGTTTGTAAAAATTTGGTTCCATGGTAAATTAGTTTTATTCGATCACTAAAAAGCATTACTTTGATTGGTAAATCAATCTTGAGATTAAGGTAATTCACAATTGGGAACAACTTAAGAGTGGATTCTTCAATAAATTATACAACATGTGTCGCATTGTGACACCCCATACATGATCCGATCATTGAATCCGAGTATGAGACACCACATTCGTTGCCAGAGCAACTTGAACTAACTTCCAATTAATTTCATCAAGAACAACCAAGCATTAACAATTAATATTAACACCTTCACATTGATTAAGAGAATTTTATGTCATTTAAAACAGTTTAGAAACATTTTAAAAGGAGTTCTAAGTGTTCAGGGGTGGTAAGGACCAAGTGGGTACTTAATGTCGATTGTACTGATACATTTGGCTAGTATCATTCATTTTTGGCTACTAACTTACTTGTTGTAACGCCCTGAATTTTGGGCCTAGAAAAATTGGGCTTTGGGTCTCAGAAAATTTTTAAGTGAGCGAGAAAGTGACAATTGGCATGTGGGCCTTGAGGGTTAATGAACTTGGAGTGTCTAGGGGTGTTGGAGAAGTGTTGGGTTCGAACTTTATAGGAGAAGGAATTTTTAATTAATTATTAAAGGAACCAGGGCGGTGAGTAGTTGGGCTTTTAAATAAAAATAGGGAAAAATGGCATCAAAGAGCCTTGTGGTGGAGTGGCTAAGTGACGCCACTTAGGGTATAGGAAGGTGGCGTTATGGGCTAACAAGGGGATCCTAGATTCGAATCCTAGCTTAGTATTTTTAGGAGTTTAATTTTGGCCTTCTAGAAGGTTGGAAGTGGTGTGAGGATGGACTCTAAGAAGAGCGATCAGAAGAGAAAATTTAGGAAAAGGATTGGGGAGTTATCAGGGAGAAAAACGAGGAGATGAGATGGGGAAGAGTTGGAGCCGATTGGGACTTTGGGGGGTAGGCAGAGTTTCGGTTTTGTGTATAAATAAGGGGTGCCGAATTCCCTCTGTGCTATTTCGGCAATTGGAATTCCTTTTGTGCTATTTCAGCAACTATAGTGCTCTGCCGAATTCTCCTTCACTTTTTTTTTCTGTTCTAAACCTCGCCTCTTCCTTATGTGTTTTCTTTTCTTCTCTCGTAAAGCCTTAAATCAAATATCATTCTCTTCTTTCCCCATTGCTTGTGTCGTCCCACCTTCATCTCAATTGTTTGGGACCGAATATTTGTGACTTCAAAAGCTGAAAACCTTTGCTCTTGGAGCCGATTTCTTCATCACCCCAATACTTATGCCGAATACTCTAGTGACCAAATCTCTGTCGTGCTGTCATCGTTCCTTTGATTTTTGGTGGATCAAATCTTAGAAAACTTCGAATCAAGCTTGGATCTAAAAGTCTCTGTCGAAAAGCTATCCATACGTTTCGGCTTTTGGGTAAGTGTTCTTGATTTTGGGATAAGTTGGCCGAATAGTCTATAGTAAGGGAAAGGGTGACTTAAGTGGACACAAGCAACCTATTAGTTTGTCTTTAACGATTAAAATTGATGCAGATTTAGGGGATATTCGTGAGTAGTAGCTAAGGAAGGGCTATTAGGACTAGTGGCACACGGTAAGGTTATTGTAAGGTTTCGATTTTTGGTAAATATTGTGGTTAAGGGTGTGATTGATTGGAGGTTGGTATTGATTGTAGGTTCAAGGCTGAGGATAGTGTAACACATCTCATTTACCAAGTGTGTACATACACTTCACACACGACAAATCGAAAAAAGCCGAAATCCTAAAAAATCGGAATGCCGAAAAGCCGAAAGGTTGGCGCCGGCAACCGCACGAGCGTGCGAACATTCGTGTGGGAACACCGATACGACTACCGGGACCAAGAGAGCAATCTCATGGTCTCGGGCCACTGTTTGGCCAACCGGGCCAGAAGGGGTTAAATGGGCCTACCGAGCTCGTGGGCCCAAATCGGCAAAAGTTGATATGTGAAATTGAATGATGGATTGATATGGGTGGTTGTATGATTTGATTATGATCGGCCCTAATGGGCTACATATACATGATTGGGCTTAATAGGCTATATGGACGTGATTGGGCTTAGTGGGCCTTATGGGATTTTAGAAATGCATGCTAGGGTTTTAATGGACTCTAGGCTTAGTTCTGATGAATTCTTAAACAGCATAAAACTTAATTTAATAATCAAACATGTCTGTGGACAAGTCGCTAGGGTAGAGTATGGCAATGGACATATGCATGTCTAGGATTAGATCTAGGGAGAGCTTGGTACTTAAGCGGTCCTAGTGACCCACCTCCTCTTCTCTAGAATCCTACCTGGTGCGTAGTGTCTGTTCACTTTAGCCGCGAGGACTTGTTGACGGGCCAAGGTTCGTAATTAAGACCCATACTGTTAAGAATTACTGAAATACCCCTGTAAGGTATGATTACAGAAATACCCTTGATTTGTGAAATGACTAAAATACCCCTATGTGTTGAATGTAAGATTTATGGATGTTACATGTACATTTGCTGCATTCATATGATATTTTGTTTAGGATGCATATGGGTGGGAATTATGGAACGGAGGAAGTATATGAGGATCGCATGGTTGCTTGACAACTGTGGATCCACCGATGGCTTTTAAGCCTATTAGGGGTGTGCAGAATTCGGGTAAAACTGAAAAAATTTGGTTAACTGAATTTTTTCGGTCGGGGTCGATTAATTATTTTGTGATTTTTCGGTTAACGGTTAATTCGGTTCGAAATCGGTCGGTTAACTGAATTTTTTCGGTTTAACCGAAAAAATTAATAAATAAAATTATAATATATAAATAGGCCCACTATTCACCTAAACCCAATCTCTAAACCCAAATATCCAACCCAACCCAATTACCCAATCCAACCCAATCATAAAAATTACAAATAAATTAATAAATAAAAATAAAATTCTAAAACTAAAATTATGTAATCTTTTTAATTATGTAGTGATTCATTTCAGGTAATTCGGTTAATTCGGGTAATTCGGTTAATTCGAGTAATTCGGGTAATTCGGTTAATTCGGTTAACCGATCGAATTAATCGAAAAAATTTCGGTTCGGTTACTTTTTTTGAAAAAATTTCAGTTCGGTTAACGGTTAAAAATTTTGAAAGGTCGATTAATTCGGTTAATGTTATTTCAGGTCGGTTAACCGACTGAACACCCCTAAAGCCTATTATATGATAAGCAGCTTTGCTGCAACGTTTGGTAGTACCGCAATCGGGCTACTCTTGAAGTGTATCGGATGGGTGGATCGATTTAGAAATCCCCACAGAAGTGTTTCGGTTGGACGGAGACGATGTGTACCGGATGGATTATTTGGGGAGGGTTTGCACTGCATTGCATGTATGATATTACTATGTTAATAATATGATATGTATGCTATTTGTTTGACGAGGGTCGTACACACTGAGTTTTTGAAAACTCACTCCCTCTTTTATTTTTCTCAGGTGATCCTCAGTAGGCGGTTCGACGAATGGAGGGACTCAAAGGTGGCCATCTAGCAAGACGATTAGACCTGTTTTTCTTAATATCTAAATTCTAGACTTTAAGTTATTTTATTTCGGATTGTAATAAGGCTTTCCCTCTAGTTATTATTCCATTACTTCCACTATGCGTTGTAATTTTGAAACGTAACCTGGATTTATTTCTTTTAAGCATATTTCAAGTTTTTAAAAATAATTGTGTTTTAAGAACGAGCTTCCGCTGTCAAAGGAATTTTTTTTACATAGTGACAAGGAAATGTTTTTTTTGGATACACCTCGTTTTGAAAGCAAACTGGATTTTACTTAACTTTTCTCTAGAAGGGTTTTCAATGAAAACACGGTTTTCGCAAAAACACTTCATGTGACATGCTAGATTCGGGCCTAACTTCTAGGTCGGGTTTGGGGTGTTACACTTGTATCGATATATTTGACCCCTTATATTGAAACAAGTTTGTCAAAACCCAAAAATAACCCCTAAAGTCACCTAGTTTGGTTTGAAACATTACCATTTCATTTCTAACCATCATGGGGCATTAAAAACATGTTCTAAACATCATTCAAGCATATTTAAACACATCCATATGTCACGGGGCTATAACTTTAGTCTAGCAATCCATGCGACCTTAGATGATTTCTTTGTTTCAGATCCACCTAAGTCAACCTAACTTTTGCAAAGTGAGAATTCTTGATAGAAATTCTCTAAGGTACCAAAAATAAAGCAGAAGCAACTCAAAGACAAAGAAGCAATGAGAGAACATAAAAAAACCACAAGAAAACGATGCTCACAAGATGTTTGAGTAAATGCTCTCAATAGTAGTCAATTACTATAGAATAAGGTGATTACAAAGGAGGGGACTGCCTCCATTTATAGTTGAGCTCCCCAAGATCCAACGGTACAATTTAATTTACACCAACGGTCGAGATTGAAGCCAATCTACAATTGAGATTTTTAAGGGATTTACACACTCCTCTAAGAATACAAAATCAAATATTCTGAGATTAGCTTCCATATTTACCAAAATAACCCTAATTCCTCTTAAGTGCTTCACTTGGCCATCAATGCTTCAAGTAGATGGGCTTCTTCACATGTTCCACAAATTGGCCCAATTCAAGTTGGTCAAATAAGCATCATTTAATCAATTGACCTCCATGGGACATTCTATGCGTATTCTTCACGGGATTTGATTCCCGGCTCATGACATACACATGGTTATTAATATGATCACAACTTTCCAATTTCCAACATCAAGTTCACTAACTTCGCATGCAAGCATCACTTGAATCATAGCATAAACATTGCTTAAAGTTCATGCATACCAACATATCCATAGAATAACATATTTACACACTAGTATACATATATAACCACACTTCAATTTCAAGTCTCTAGTAGCATAGTAGATACCAAAACATCAAAATTGACTCCCAAAACTAAGTTATGACACTAGGTACATGCCAACTTGCTACAAAGTGCATATAAGTTATACAAACTCTATTGAGCCGAAAATTGAGTCTCAAATGTTGTTAACCATCTCAAAACCTAAATGTCACCTGCGCACAAAAACAAATAAATTTGCACGCTGAGTAAAAGAGCTCAGTGGTGCTAACATAAACTGAAAGATGCAAAAACAATAGTACATTAATTAGTCATCCAAATCATTTATAAAAATGCTCATATTATTTATTATATGTCTCTTTATCATTTCATTATCACTTCATTTGATTCATTATTCAATTTAGGTTCCAAATGCTAACTTATTAATGTGCCTTCAAGGCTTTACATTTGGTATTTAGTATCTATACATGAAATCAAATCACAATATCAATGTTATCTTAATATCTTTTATAAACATATGACATTCTCATATCACTATCCATATCTCAATTTCACCAATTGAGTAGTTCAACTCATTTTCAGAGCATCATCTACCATTAGGGCTCGTATTACAAATTTCACATAATCTTTCAAATGCTATCTTTCAATGCCTTAACATTTGTATGCAATTACTCAAATCAACATGAAATATTCAATATCCAATATCGATTAACATATCTAATCATATATTACATAGTTTACAACCCTTTAAATCAGACACGGGCTCAAGACGAATACACAAATTTAAACCCTTAACACTCTATAATAATCACCAAAGTGCTTATCAGACCTATATAAACTAATCCCCTAACACTATACATATCAATCACATCGAAGTGTCAGTATCAATCACACCGAAGTGCCAATATGCTCCCATCAACAATCTACACGAATCATATAGCATGCTAACTATACCCAACTCTATTCGATATCGTTTAACAAGGTATTCATCATTTCAATGGATACAATATTTACTTATCAATTACAATTTACATGTCATTTTCATATTATTTGTACTACATTAACAAGCCTTTGTATATCATTCATATATTATATCACACTTCCATTTAACGTGCTTTACATTTAACCAATTCTCATATAAATTACATCAAACATTCTATACAATTATTCAATCATATTATCAAATAACATTTATTTGATTCATGTAATTATCATAGTTTTTTCATTATTTCATAACATGCACTCAGTCACATGCATGATCATAACAATTCATCAAGTCTCAATTTCATCAAATATTAAGTCATAGGTGAAACTTACCTTGCCGAAACCATTTTTTTGTTTGAAAACGGGCCGACTTTAAAAACATGGAGTCGCCACCAATCATTTCTTGAAGTGTGATTGGGTCACTTTAGAAAATATTTTGGTCTACGAATTTTCAGAAAACGGGCTCGGGAGTCGGTTACGCACGAGGAAGGATTAACACCCTCGTGACGCCTAAAATTGGTACCTAATTGATTAATTAATGTCCTAATATCGAAAATTTGGAAGATTTTAAAATATGATTCTTTTTATTTTAAAGGAAAAAAACTTGAATAAAATATGAGCAATCAGACCCTCTTATCTCGAGGAAGTAAAATGTCACGCCCAGTGAGTTAGGGTATGACATCTCAAATCCCCAAAATTGAGCCTGTCCTTTGACTTTCAAAATTGATGTGTTTAAAAACTAAGAAGGATACTCGGTTATTTGGGGGCTAATGGAAAATCGGAACCCAGTAAGGCTCCGTTTGTTTGGCAGTAAAATATTTTCCGGAAAATGATTTCTGGAAAATGATTTACTTTTCTGGAAAATGATTTACAGAAAATATTTTCTGGTGTTTGGATGAATCTGTGTAAAATATTTTCTGTTGTTTGGCAGTTTTCCTGAAAATATTTTCCAGAAAAACTGTTTTTACATATATTAATAAATTTTATATACATATTAATAAATTTTTATATTTTTAAATTGTTTTTATATATATTGCAATGATTTATTTACAAATAAATAAATCAAATTAAATATATAATAATACTCAATTATTAAGCTACATTATTAACCGTCATAAATTGAAAACAACCAAAGTCAAATTTTATAATTGTGTTAAAAAAATAAAAAACAAGGATTAAATAATTATAAATAAACTTCTAAACCACAATTAATACTAAAAATTAATAATATTATCCAAATGCATAATTAGTAGTACACCACATAAAATTTTTCAAGCGTCCGAGATCAAAAGCTCTTTGATTATAGGTATAATCGATGTTTTGTTGCATGGACATGCTGCTGAACATATCTGAAAATAGGTTGTAGTTATGCACATCGATGACTACTCTATTCATGCTACTAGTCAACGAGAAGAACTCTTGTGGATCAGTTGGTCCTAAATGTGCTGATAGGATCACATATGCATCTGTGTGCTTCCTTACGGCATCGTATCCAGCTCTATAATACTTCGTAAGTGCATCGAAAGTTATCCAGCTCTATAAAATGGGTATTAATACCATTGTATTAGAAAATAAATAAATAAATAAAAACCGATCATAGAACAATTTATAAATTCTTAATTACTATAAAACCCTAATCAATTCACCAAAATTTAAACATTACCCAAAACTACAACTCAGGCAAATTTTAGATTGAAATTAACTTTGTCCAAATTCAAATCCATTATTTTTAGAATTCAAATCTAAAGCATTAAAGAATTTATTGAAATATGAACTATGCCCTCAACTCATTAGGAATGAAAATAAAAATTAGATGACAATACAACAGAGAGTAAATGAAATGCAAGAACTTGGAAATATCAATGAACATCTCTCAAGAGTATGGATAGCTTAACTAACCAAAACTATAAACAAAAGCATAGTGACCCCTAATAAATAATCTCAGGTCCAATATTCCTATTCCAAACAGCCAATGACATTTTTATTCGAGAAAAGTGAATATAATAAGCCACTAATGACATTTTTATTCGAGAAAAGTGAATTACCGTCTTTAAAAATGCTGCCGTACCTTTTCCAGGTCGGACCAGTGGAATCGAAGCACCTTGCCGCTTCAGTTGTTCACTAACATCATCAGGGTCCAGTTGTAGGAAAGTGTAGTAGTAATTAAAAAAGGCTATCAACAAGATATTGGTAGGAAGGTAGAAAGAACCTACAAACATTTGTAACTTCCAAATTATTTATGCATAACTAATTCCCCGCTCAAGCATCTATTTTAAGCATCATGAAATTTATGATTTATCACAATGTGTCGATGTGATCTATCCGGACACACAAGATTCTGTCAACTAGCAAGCTTTTACTACAGAAAACATAACGGACTAAACTTCTAACAGTCAAAATCATTGATCTTACCTCTGGGGTTCAAAGCAACTGCAGCCTTCTTTAGAACAGATATGCCAGTAAATCGTGCCAAAGTACCGGGAAGAGCTAGGGATGATGTAGAAAATATAATCGGCATCACTCCAGAACTGTTTACCTGGTTGGCAAAACAAGTGAATGAATACAAAGACGAGGCACTAGATTTTGACTATAGGGTTAGTTGCACATTCGACACCCAAAAAGATAGTTTGCTTTGATAAAAAATACCATCACAATGTCAGAAACTTTATTCACAATTAAATAAATCCTCTATCAAACACTACGAAGTTCATGACTAAAATTTCAACAAGTTAAAACTGTCATCAAAAGACCATGGAAAGATTGGCGGGGCAAAATAAGTACACCGCTCTCTTGAAGATAAGCAATTAAAATTAACTGCCAAGTCAAGGCTAAACAACTTGAGAGCACAGTCACAAGAAAGGAACGGTATTGATTCTCACATGATCTTTGTATATAAGATGCACATAGAGAAATGCATTAATTTTCTTCAAGAACTTCGTTATGATCAAACGGATTACCTTAAAACCATTGACTAAGACATGATCAACGTTATAGAGTACAAAATTATCATTAAGATCACAAGTCAAACGATGACAGAGATACAGGTGTTTTAACAGCCGGTGTCAATGTTATCACAACTATTAGCGTTAAGCCCATTATAGTGTTAGAAACTTTTTAAAGAACCATTACGAACACATACCTTAAAGGGTAGGTAAGCAGATTTTTGAAGTCCTCCGCTTCTGCTGGTGTATCTTGAGGCATAGTTGATTGGAATCTTCCTCTCTGCTTCCTGAAATCATAGTTGATTGGAACTGTCCTCAATTGCAGCTGCCAAAGTCCAAAGGACCCATGTCAATAGCCAAGACAATAAAATCGATAAACCCGAAGTTAAAAATCTTAAAAACAAACCTGCCACTCCTCTAGCTGAAGAAGATTTCTCCTTTCTAGTACCTGAGGTACTCTCAAATGTAGGTGTTAACGAGGATAGAAAACTATCCCAAACACCATTTAAACCTGAAGACTCGTCCGGGTTGATACCCAAAGGATCAAAAACAGATCCTTTTTTGGCTGAAAAGGAATTCCAATCAAAACACCAAAGCATTAATAAGTTAATAAAAACATGGAGTTCTTTGCGTAAGTCTAATATTTCATATCGCCTTAGCGTATAATCCTTGTAATTGAAACTAAGAACTTGTTTCTACCCTAAAAAGCTCAATCCAGAAGCAAATTCAAGCAAAAAAAAAAAAAAAGAGCACCATTTCTGAATGGGATGATAAGAAAAAGGAAAAAAGAGTTACCTGTTAGAAAGAAGACCAAGGTTCCATGATTGGGAATTGGAGGTGGGTTTTGGATGAACATTAAAATATGCTTTTGTTTAAAATATGCTCATTTATCAATTCATCATTAACCCACTCTCACCATAACCCCTTCATCATTCAACAAAAATTCCAATTTCAAACCCACGATAACTCTATCATTCAACAAAATAGCCAATTATGCAAAGCCCGAAACCAAGTTAATGGAAAATTTGATTTTTCAATATGTGAAAAGAACAAAAGTAGAAACAGAAAAGAGGAACAAACAGAGAAAGAAAAAACCCAAATTCAACATAGTCCCAAATTCAAGAAATCATGATATAAGACCTTCGATGAGAAAGCTTTTGAAAGTTTTTTTTAGCTTGAAAACCCATAAACAGAACAAAGAGGAATAAACAGAGAATAAACAGAAAAAATTGAGAGAATAAACAGAGAAATATGCACATAAGAAGAAGGGAAGAAGGAGAATGTACCTGGGAAAGCTTTGGAAAATGACTTACCGAAAAAAATTTGGTAAGACGTTTTACACAAATAAGGAAGACATTTTACCCGTGTTTGTAAAATGTTTTCCTTGAGGAATTCATTTTCCTTCAACCAAACACTGGAAAATTCGGAAAATGTTTTCTGGAAAACATTTTCCACCAAACAAACAGACCCTAAGTTAGGGCTCGATTTCCCAAAATACCAAACACGGAATATTGCCTTTATTTTTTGAAATCCTTATCTCGAGATATCAAAACGTCTCATCCAGTAAGTTAGGACACGACGATCTAAATTCTCAAGAATAAGTTTTTATTTAACTTTTCAAAAAGAAAGTGATAGGTTCTTTAGACTCGAAAGAGAAATCGAAACCCAGTAAGTTAAGGTACGATTCCTTTCGAACCTTAGAACACGGAGAGTTTGCTTATTTTGAAACCAAGTTTTTGACGCATCAAAGAAAATATGATTGAAAAATAAATCATAATGGCCACATGCACGGAATAAAAGTGTGAGAAATAACATACATAATAATAATGAAGGCAATAATAATAAAAAATATTAGTACTAGCAAAAATAAAATGGTATTAATAAAAAAGAATAGATAACAATTATGAAAAATAGTAATAATAATGATGAAAAAAAGTTTAAAATAAAAACAATATTGATAATATAAATATAATAGGAAAAAAATGTTAATAATAAAAATAATAATGAATATAAAATCATAGTAATAATATTAACATTTAAAAAAATAGTTGGAGTAAAAGAAATAAAAGTATATAGAAAAAAAGCATAATAATAATATAAATAAATAGTAAAAAAATTAAAGTAAACCAAAATGATATATAATAATAGTAAATATAATAGGAAGAATATGATTATAATGATAATAATACATATGAAAAAATATAGATAATAAAATATTTAAAAATAATTTATTTACTGGTAAAATAGCAAAATAATCGAAAAAAGGACTAAATTGGATCTAAAACAGAAAATTTGGGGCCAAATTTAAAATAAAAGAAGGTAAATGGGCCCAATCGTAATGCGCTGAAAATATGCGGGGGTGAAAAAGGAAATATCCCTCGCCCATCTTACGCTGCGTTTTATCAAGGATTAAAATGAGAGAAAAGTAAAATTATTAGGGCACATTTAGAAAAAATAAAAAAAATGCAAAGGGATGCAATCGAAACAGGGGCACAACAGGGAGGACCTATCGTGCAAATTACCCATTTTGGGTAAATGAGCGCGGGCCCCCCATGAATATACGGCGCCGTTTTAATATAGGGTTTAAAACCCCTTTTGCTTTGCAACCCCCATTTGATTTCAGAAAGAAAGAAAGTTCTTTCATTTTCTCTTCTGTTTCAACATTCAAAAAACAAACAGAACCCCCCATTTATTTCATTCTTTTGCAGATTCATTTTCCAATCAACCCCCCAAAATTCCCAAATGCATTTCATGTTCCCTCTACCAGGGCAAGCCCTTCTTCACCGCAAGCCCCCCGTGCACACCAAAAATGGCGGCCGGAGGAATCAAGGTACGTTTCCTACTTTATTTTTATAAAACCTGATCTATATATATTATTGTTTGGAAAGATGGAATGTAATGAAAATAGAAAACGTCAAGATACGAAAATAATGAAATCGGGAAAAAATAAAGAGGGAAAAAAAAGTAAACCTTCTGATTCAGTGTTTGTTTCAGATTAATCTGTGTATTTCTGCGAAACGTGCTTGTATTCTTTGTGTAAATCGTGTAAAAAAAAACCCCTCTTACAATGATTTTCCTCCCTTTTATAGCCTAAAAACCCCCTAAAAATAAAACAAAATCAAATCCCGAATCCCCCTCTACTGTTTTACTGCTTCCTGCTTTGTAGGTATTGTGGCGTGCACGACTTGGAGTTAGAGGCGCGCACGATGCGATGTTGAAGCTGCTGGCAAAAAGCGTGCGGCGTGAGGGCTCCCACTTAGGGTTTCTGATTCTTGAACGATTTTGGGCTTTTGAGTTTGTGATAGTTTTTGGGCTTGGCTATTTGGGCCGAAGTTTTGGGCTGTTTTGTAGTTGGGACTTTTATTTATTGGTTTTTATTTTGGTTTTTGGGCCCGAGCATCAATTGGGCTCTATAGCTGCCCCTCTTTACTCATTGTCGTGTAACGAGAATGGAGCAAAAACTTTAAGAGGACTAATTTTACCCGGTCTTGCTGAGTCTCGACTTCTTGTTGCCTCATTGCTTTAACCCCTGCATCTTCAGGGGTATAGGAATTTTGTTTTGATCTGCTCCACTACTACTCAATGGAGATAAGATCTGCTCTTTTTAGCCTGCTCCACTCCTGCTCAGTGGAGATAAGGCTTATAATCTTGAGTCTGCTCCATTGCCGATACATGGAGATAAGACTTGTTGTATTCGATCTGTTCCACTCCTGCTCAGTGGAGATAAGGCTATGATCTTCAGTCTACTCTATTGCCTATACATGGAGATAAGACTTGCAATTTCTGATCTGCTCCACTCCTGCTCAGTGAAGATAAGATCTGCTTTCTTTCAGCCTGCTCTACTCCTGCTCAGTGGAGATAAGGCTATGATCTTCAGTCTACTCCATTGCCGATACATGGAGATAAGACTTGCAATTTCCGATATGCTCCACTCCTGCTCAGTGGAGATAAGGCTATGATCTTCGATCTGCTCCACTCCTGCCCAGTGGAGATAAGATCTGCTGTTTTCGATCTGCTCTACTCCTGCTCAGTAGAGATAAGATCTGCTAATTTTAGCCTGCTCCACTCCTGCTCAGTGGAGATAAGGCTATAAACTCAAGTCTGCTCCACTCCTGCTCAGTGGAAATAAGACTTGTTGTCTTCGATCTGCTCCACTCCTGTTCAGTGGAGATAAGATCTGTAATCTTCTGTAACTCCCATCAATTTTGCTACATTGTCCTCTGGGGAACCTACCTGTAGAATTGATTTCATGGGGTCTATGCTTATTTCAAATGATTAGGATGTCATGAAAATGCTCCTAACCATATGTATTATGAATGTATGGATGCATGCAAAATGTCATGAGTATGATCCAATTTTTTAACTTTTGGGTTATCATTGCTCGCTGCTTGTTAGGGCAATATCCCGTTGTATGCCTTCTTGTTCTGTTGATATTTCTAACACAGAATCTGAAGATGTCGTCACTGCTTAGACTCTTATTTCAGGGGTTCCAAGCCCCTTAAGCCTGGTGAGTTCTAAATAATTGTCCTGTTTCAGATTCTTGTATTATTTAGAGACTTTTAGAGTAATATGCAAAATTTCTTTCGTGAAAGTATTATTAGTTCAGTAATCATTACTTCGATGTGAGATGCTTGCAAAAAGACTGTAGAAATGAATAAAACTAAAATTTATTCAGGATAAAACCCGTGAAGAATAGATTGAACAAGGAGAACAAATTTCACCAAGGTGCCAAAATGAGTAAGAATGGCATTGATGCCCCAGATATCACAGCTTGAGCTTCTCTGTACGTACTTCTTGAAGTCCACTCTGAGTACAACATGTGTCTAGGAGATCGGAGGTACTTTGTCGATGCCTCAAGATGTAACATACCTCATCATTGTTAATTCAAGCGTAGCGAAACTACTGTATGCCCCGTTACGAGTTGGTCATAATCTGAGCTGCCCTTTTTGGGTTTTCGACTCAAAGCCCCTTTGGTCTCAAAGCGCCCTTTACGGGTTTTCGCCTTGGCCTCTCCTTTTTTTTTTGAACTCAAGACGCCCTTTGTGGGTTTTCGCCTTGGCCTATTTTCATGTGAAGTACTTCTTGACTGAGTCTGCATTAATTGGATTTGGCAGACTTTTGCCGTCCATCTCGGCTAGTATCAAAGCTCCTCCAGAAAAGGCCTTCTTTACAACATAAGGTCCTTCCCAATTAGGCACCCACTTTCCCCTGAAGTCTTTTTGCATAGGGAGGATCCGTTTCAACACCACGTCTCCCTCATGGAATACTCTGGGGCGGACCTTCTTGTTGTAAGCCCGCATCATCCGCTTCTGGTACATTTGACCATGGCGAATGGCTCTTAGCCTCTTTTCCTCAATTAGATTCAGTTGATCATATCGAGATTGAACCCATTCTGCTTCGTCCAACTTCAGCTCTGACAAAACTTGGAGAGAAGGGATTTCAACTTCAATAGGCAAGGATGCCTCCACCCTATAAACCAACGAGAAAGGAGTTGCCCCGGTAGAGGTTCTAACTGATGTTCGATAGGCGTAGAGGGCAAGCGGTAACTTTTCATGCCAATCCTTGTAGGTCTCAGCCATTTTCCCCACAATTTTCTTGATATTTTTATTAGCCGCCTCAACTACTCCATTCATTTTCGGGCGATATGGCGACGAGTTATGGTGCTTAATGTTGAACTGACTGCAGACTTCCGCTATCGCGCTGTTGTTCAAGTTTAGTGCATTGTCAGACACGATCCTTTCTGGCATACCGTAGCGACATATGATCTCTTTCTTCAAAAACTTGCTAACTGTCGTCTTCGTGACATTGGCATATGAAGCCGCCTCTACCCATTTGGTGAAGTAATCAATGACCATGAAGATGAAACGATGTCCATTAGAAGCTTTTGGTGAGATCGGCCCAATGACGTCCATGCCCCACATTGAGAAAGGCCACGGAGAAGTCATAACATAAAGAGGTGAATGAGGCACATGTATCTTGTCTCCATAAATCTGGCACTTGTGGCATTTCTTGGCATAACGGATGCAACCTCCCTCCATCGTGGACCAGTAATACCAAAATCTTATGATTTGCCTGGCCATTGTGAATCCATTGGCATGCGTTCCGCAGATACCCTCATGAACCTCTTCCAAGATTTTTCTAGCCTCAACAGCATCAACACATCTTAAGATCTTTCCTCTTTTTGTACAGGATCTTTCCGTCTAAGACATAGTCATTGGCTTGTCTTCTCAATGCTCTCCTGTCATTTTCCGTTGCTTGATCAGGATATTCACGGCTCTTCACATACCGCAGAATATCATGATACCAAGAATGATCATCTCTCTCCTCTTCTTCATCGATATTGCAGCAGTGAGCCGGAGTCTCGTAAATACTCATTTGGATGGGCTTCATACCCTCTTGCTCGTTTACTCTGATCATAGAAGCTAAGGTGGCCAAGGCGTCACCCATCTGGTTTTCATCACGCGGGAGGTGAAAGAATGTGATATCATCAAACTCCTCAACTAGTTCCAAAACTAACTTTCGGTAGCTGATCAATTTGGGATCTCTTGTTTCACATTCTCCTTTGAGCTGATATATTACTAACGCGGAGTCTCTATATACCTCTAGCAACTTGATTTTACGGTCTATAGCAGCTCGGATTCCCATGATACATGCTTCGTATTCTGCCATGTTGTTTGTGCAATCGAAGTCCAACTTGCAAGTGAATGGATAATGTTCTCCATTTGGGGATACCAGGACTGCCCCAACCCCATTACCAACGGCATTTGACAATCCATCAAAGTTCAACTTCCAGGGACGATCTTCTAAGATATCTTCTTCAGTAGTTGCTACAGACATCAAATCTTCATTTGGAAAACCAAAGTTCAAGGGCTCATAATTGTCTAGCGCTCTGCTGGCTAGAAAATCCGCTATTGCACTCCCCTTCACAGCCTTCTGGTTCACATAGACTATGTCAAATTCAGATAGCAAAATTTGCCATCGGACCATTCTTCCATTCAGAGCGGTAGACTCCATCATGTACTTGAGAGGGTCTAGTTTGGAGATTAACCAAGTCGTGTGATATAGCATGTATTGCCTCAACCTCCGAGTTGTCCAAACCAAGGCACAGTATAATTTCTCAATTGGCGAGTATCTCATTCCACACTCAGTGAATTTCTTACTGAGGTAATATATCGCCTTTTCTTTCTTCCCTGTTTCATCATGTTGGCCGAGCACACACCCCATTGAATTGTCGAATACCGTCAAATACAAGATCAATGGCCTGTCAGGACTAGGGGGCATTAGCACTGGCGTATTAGACAAATATTATTTGATCTTGTCAAATGCCTTCTGGCATTCATCGTCCCAAACGCCTGGATTGTGCTTCTTAAGAAGATGAAATATGGGGTCACACTTCTCAGTCAATTGCGAAATGAATCGGGCAATATAATTCAGCCTTCCTAGAAAACCTCGAACCTCCTTCTGAGTGCGTGGCGGAAGCAATTCTTGTACAGCCTTGACTTTATCCGGGTCGACCTCAATCTCTCTTTCACTGACTACGAAGCCAAACAGTTTCCCTAACCTAGCCCCGAAAGTGCATTTGGTTGGATTGAGTTTCAGCTGAAACTTTCTCAACCTCAAGAATAGCTTCCTCAGAACCTATACATGCTCATCTTCTATTCGGGACTTCGCGATCATATCGTCAACGTAGACCTCGATCTCCTTATGCATCAGGTCGTGAAACAAGGTTACCATGGCCCTTTGATATGTGGCTCCCACATTTTTTAACCCGAATGACATCACCTTGTAGCAAAAAGTTCCCCACAAGGTTATGAATGTGGTTTTTGCCATGTCTTCAGGATGCATCTTGATCTGGTTGTATCCAGAAAAACCATCCATGAAAGAGAACAACAAATAACCTGTCGTGTTATCCACCAAAATGTCGATGTGAGGCAGTGGAAAGTTGTCCTTTGGGCTAGCCTTGTTTAAGTCCCTGTAGTCGACACACATCCGTACTTTTCCATCCTTCTTAGGAACAAAGATGACGTTGGCTACCCATTCTGAGTAATTCACAACTCGTAAGAACCCAACGTCAAATTGCTTCTTGACCTCCTCTCTGATTTTCACCGCGACATCGGGTCTCATCCTTCGGAGCTTTTGTTGAACCGGTTTGCATTCTTCCTTTATGGGGATACGATGTACTGCAATATCAGTGCTCAACCCAGGCATGTCCTGATATGACCACGCGAAGACATCTTTGAACTCTAACAGAAGTCTAATGAGGTCTTGCATTGTTTCCTTGGTGATGAGGGTTCCAATTTTCACCTCATTCCCTTCCTCTAGAGTCACTTTCTCAATTGTCTCTTTGTGAGGCAAAATCATCTTTTCTTCCTATTTTACCATCCTCAACAAATCCGGGGATACACTACAATCTCCGTCATCTGCAAAATCCTGAGGTCCCTCTAGGCACATGTCTTGCTCATCAGGAAAATCTGAGTCCGTAACAGCATTGTTCATGACATCGATATCTGGGGACCTATGGTAGGTATGAAAGAATATTCAATGAAAATGAATTTAAGAATGACTTATTTATGTTATGATTATGAAAGGCACGGAAAAGAAATAAAAGAATGATTGCACGGTATGAAAGGAAAAAATGCATTTCTTATTGAAAATAACAATGCTTGAACATGAGCCTATTTCACGAAAGATTCCTGTTGTTCTTAGGCTTGAAACAACAAGTGTGTTTTGAACATTACTCTGTTTTAGTCCTAAAAACTATAGGAATTTCTTTCGCAGTCCAGTTGTCCAGAACACTTCCAGGCTCGTAGTGGCGAATACCCGCCAAGTTTCCTCTCCTCGAACTTTCTTTAGACAAAACATTGATGTTCAAAGCTCCCATCATATCCTCAGTCGTTTCCCTATTCATGTTCTCTAGTCCTGAATGGATAATTCCTCCCGATACGAATGTATTAGATATATGGGGAAAGATCATTGAACCCCACTCGATCTCTGCACCATTCAATCGTGCCCTTCGTCTTTCACGTTTCCTCTCCAACTCCTCCTTTCTCTGTCTGGTATCTGGCCTGTGCCCCAGACCAAAGCGATCATGCTTGTCAACCAACCCTGGCACTCTGACCGGCCCCTGGAGATATTTTCCGAGTCCCCTCCCAGGCAATGCTCCTTTTCCTGCTGTCAGCTGTAGGCCCATTCTTGTTGCTTCAGAGATTTTGGGCACCGGAATCTTGCCTCCTTCACTGATGAAAGTCGCATTTACAAACTCCAACGACCTGAAGGAGCACTCTATAGCCTCCGTATCATTCTCTATGTACGGTGCATTACTAGTAGCTGACGCGATGATATCCTCCTCCGCACTTATGGTTATCAACCGGCCCTCTGTCACCAACTTTAACTTTTGGTGCAATGATGATGGTACGACTCCCGCTGAGTGGATCCAAGGCCTCCCCAATAAGCAATTATAAGAGGGCTTGATGTCCATTACGAGGAAATCGACTTCGTATGTATTTGGCCCGATTAAGAGGGGTACCTCAATTCTTCCCATTACTTTCCTTTCGGTGCCATCAAATGCTCTCACTATATTTTGGAATGTTTTCATATGAGAGCTGTCTACGGGCAACCTGTTCAGTGTAGATAGGGGCAAGACATTCAGTGCCGACCCGTTGTCAATTAATACCCCTGGTAATGTATACCCTTTGCATCGGGTAGTGATGTGTAAAGCCTTGGTGGATCCCATGCCTCCTGGTGGTATTTCATCATCACTGAAAGAGATGAAATTGTCTGCGCTTATGTTACTAATAAGGCGGTCCAGCTTATTTACTGAAATGTCTTCAGCGACATATGTTTCATTTAACACCTTCATCAGCGCGCTACGGTGTACATCTGAGTTTAAGAAGAAGGCTATTACTGATATACGTGCCGGCTGCTGACGTAATTGTTCCACAACACTGTACTCACTATGTTTTAGGAACTTCAAAAGCTCTCCAGCCTCATTCTCTGTTACTGGTTCATTAACCAGTGGCCCTATCTTCTCGTCTCCCCTTTTCATCATAGAGGACTCAGCTTCTGGGTTGAGTGTGCTGGCCGAACTCTCTTTCCCAGAAACTGTCACAATACAATTGTAATTCTAAGGTACCCTCTTGTCATCTTTATAAGGAAAATTCATGGGTTTTCTGATTACAACCTTCGGTGTATCTTTATAAGGAGAAGTCATGGGTTTTTGATTACAACCTTCGGTGTATCCCTATGAGGAGAAGTCACGGGTTTTTTAATTTCGACCCTCGGTGCCATTTTCACTCCTGCCTCGTCAACCCTTGGCCGTGTGATAATCACTATTAATAACTTTAAGGATCCTTTCTACAGACTCACCCTTTGTGGCGCATACATCCTCCTCTTCGGAAAAGTCAAAGAACTCCAGCTCTTTATTATCCATTAACCCTTGCACTAAGGCTCTGAATTCGTTGCATTACTGGATCTCATGGCCTTCCTTGCCATGGAACTCACAGTAGTTCCTTGCATCTCGAGATCCGTTCACATTCTCTTGCAGAACTAACCCTATTTTCTGCATTGCTTTCCAAACTTCCCTCAATGGGGTTCTGACCTCAGCAACTTCCTGTTTGGTTCTCCTCCCCCTGTTCTCAACTATCGCGTTTACCCCATTATCAGTATGACTGGGTAACGGATTTCCTCCACCATGTGGGTCATTGAAGTCTACCACCCCCCTCCTTGATAAGTCTCTCGACTAGTCTTTTGAATGAAGTATAGTTCTCTATCGAGTGACCTACTACATCCGCATGGTACTCACACTGAGCATTTGTGTCGTACCACTTAGGATATGGAGGTTGCAGCGGCTTCAAGTAAAACGGAGATATGACGTGCGCATCGAATAAAGTTTTATACAACTCCTTATACGTTACAGGTATAGGAGTAAACTAAAACTTCTCAGTTTTCTGCCTCGTGTTGGGCTCTTGTCTTGATGGGACCTGCTGGCCCACGGTTACTGCTCTCGGTTGATTAACGGTAATGGGTCTGGGATAACCCGAGCTTACATTACTCACTTTATTCTCCCTTTTCCTGGGAGCTAATCTTTTCATACTCTCCCCGGCTTCTATTTTCCCACACCTTATCGCGTTCTCTATCATTTCGCCAGACATCACTATATCTGCGATACTCTTGGACGCGCTCCCCAACATATGATTGATGAAAGGTGCTTTCAGGGTATGAATGAAGAGCATGGTCATTTCCTTTTCTAGTAGCGGTGGCTAGACTTGCGTAGCGACCTCCCTCCACCTTTGGGCATATTTCCTAAAACTCTCACCTGACTTCTTCTCCATGTTTTGCAACGTGATCCTGTCAGGTGCTATATCAGTCACATGGCTGTAATGTTTCATGAAGGTCTGTGCCAAATCCTTCCACGATTTGATTTGAGTACAACTGAGCTGATTGTACCACTTTGCTGTAGCTCCAGTCAGACTATCCTGGAAACAGTGGATCAACAACTGGTCGTTGTTGACATATCCTGTCATTCTCCGACAGAACATGGTAATATGGGCCTCAGGACAGCTTGTCCCACTATATTTTTCAAACTCTGACATCTTAAACTTTGGTGGGAGTACCAGATTTGGGACTAGACTCAACTTCCTAACATCCACTTCACATTGGTAATCAGCACTTTCCAATGCCTTAAACTTCTCCTCTAGCCATTTGCATCGATCCTCGAACTCCTTTGGGAGCTCCGCTTTTGGTTTTTCCTCCTCTGTTGAGTCATCGAAATCAGGGACCATCGGTTTTGTCAGGTTGCCTCCAGGGTTGGAGCTCGAGCCTATAGGGAAATTTACTGGCGCTGGGATATCAGATTGATACTGAGGTCTGATATTGACAGACACTCTCGGTGGTTGTGCTTGAGAATTTTCCGGGGCTAAACTTAGAGGATAAGCAGAATTTTCATTTTCATCTCCAGCATCACCCATAGGACCCTTTCCTTTATCTTGCCCTCTAGACAACAAATGCGTTATCTGGCTCATCATGCTCCTCTAGGACTCCAGCATTTGATCCCTCATGTCCTGTTGGATCTTAGCCAACTGTTCCTGCAGTTGGTCTTGCATTTCCTTCTGCATCTGTTCTAACCTTTCCATCCTTTGATCCATTGCTTTCGTTTTTTTCCGAGTGTAATAGCGGTGTTCCAGGATAACTATAATATAACCTCTAGTTAATAGGGTTGATTATGATATTTAATGCAAATGATGTGATGCAATGCAAATGCATGAAATGCAATGCAAATGAATGAATGCAAAAATAAGAGGAGTCGATTCTGATTCAATTTCTTTTAGAATACTTATTGAAAAAAACAAAATCCTTTACATAAAACAGAGTCACATATACGACCTAGCCCTTATGCCCAAAGTTTTAACTTTCTCAAGAAGCGAAGCTAACACTCGACCCTGGTCCGACTTTGACTCATATACTATACTTAACACATCAGCCTAAACCGCCAAGGTTTGTAAATGATCAGCCACTTCCCGTATCTGAGCCACAGCTTCGCCCATAAGGTAGTCCCTTTCTCTGACCTGGTTCTGAGATCTTTGAAGCTGTTCCTTCTATCGCTGGTTATCTGCCTCCAATAGTTGGATCCGGAGCTCACTGTTTTGTAGCATCGCTTCGAGCTCTACCACATTTCCTTTCAACTCTTCAATCTGGCTTAGGCTTGATTCCAACTTCACCGTAGAGTTGCGGCTTCGACACAATGCCCTCTCTAGTTCTGCTACTCGAGATCTTAACATCTCATTTTTGCTTTGACTCTCACCCACAGTCTTTTTCAGAGTATCCTTTTGTGCTTGAGCCTCATGAAACCTCCTCTTCCACTGATTGACCTTGGTCCTCTCCTCTTGAATTTCTTGACGCCATTGTTCTGAGGTTTTACCCAACCCAGCAGTCCTTATTGACGAATACAATTTTTTATAGTCAGTCTTCAAACTGTCCAAATCTTCTTCGGCTTTCCTTTTTCCTTTCCTCAGTTTCTCTGCCTCTGATTTCTGGATGTCAATATCGAACCTGAAGTGCACCTTTTCTTCTTCTAATTGTTCTATCATTTTCCCTAACTCCGAATTTTTACTTTCGAAGTCTTCTTTCAGGATTTCCAACTCGGAAAAGATTATTTACAGGTATTCCTCTATCGGTTGAGCACCATCTTGTGTCAGTCTGGGGACATTATCATTGATTCTCCTACTCCGCCAAGCATTATATTCGAGGGTCATCACGGGACCTACATCAACTCTTTTCATTCGGCGAGTTTGATTCCAAGCATTGGAAATCTCCTTAACCCTTTTCTTGTATTTTTCTCCTCCATACGTAAATTCATACTGAGCTAGCCCATGCGTCGCCGGTATAAATTGCCTTGATCTGTATTGCCTTAGCAAAAGCAAAGAGCATACCCAACAGCTCCCCAGATTCCTAACAGAGGGACCCAATCAAAACTCCCACATCGGTAAAGAATTTCGTCGGGAATCAACCAAGGAGCTCTCCATTCGACGTCCTCCTCTCATAAATTTTGAAGAAGCGCAATCCAGTTTTCTTCTGATATGTCATCTCTTCTGGATGTGACCGCTAACTCCTTTAACGGAGAGTAATTCTTGGAAAAAACCTGACAGGAAACTTTATCCACCTTCCAGAAATGGCTATGGAACCAAACCAATAATAACTGTGCACATCCTATAAATCTGTCTTCACCTGCCCTCTGACAAGCGCTCAAAGATCTGAATGTTTCAGCAAGGATTGCAGTAACAGGTGTGACCCCTTTGTCAAGTCGGTCGAAGAGATCCGAGACTGCTTCATCTACATACCCTAATGCCCTGGGGAAAACCATCAAACCGTAGATGCTAAAAGCAAAAACGTCAACTCTCTTCTTCCTATCAGGATGCACTAGAATCAAATCTTTTAAAATCCTCCATGAGATGCATTTATACTCACCCTTTTGCTTGACCCTCACTGTAATCCACTGTTCACTCATCCCTGTAATATTCATCAACCTTTTCAAAAAGGCTGGGACACAAGCGGCTCTAGAATAAGCCTTGTCAACTTGGATCCTCGGGCAATGAAGTAAAGCGGTATATTCTTTGACTGTGGGTACCAAATCTACCCCCCAAAGGTAAAACAACTATAGGCAGGATTCCAATATTGAGTGAGGGCCCGAAATAAATGCTCGTCCACCTTGATGTCCAGTAAGTAAGGCAAATCCCTGTAATTACCATAGAACAACTGCTTAGCCTCTTCATCCCACTGGTCCCATATCTCTTTTAATTCCCGAACGTTATTTTGTGACACACTAATGCGGGTGTAGTTACATGACTCTGATGTATATCCCTCGACTATACTATCCCCTTTCTCAAGTTGTGTTTGCTCCGACCATATTCGGACGGCCGCATTATCCTCTACTTTATCAAGGAACCTGTTCTCTATAATAAGCCTTCTAATATAGTAACCGAACGTGAATCGAAACCTCTTTGAAATGAAATGACATGCAATCAAAAAAACGCAATGTAGCAAAAAATGGGGCATGCGAAAAAATAATACAATACCTATCTGGGTGATTGCTAGGGTTTGGCATAGCTCTACTTAGGGTAAGCTCCTAGGGCTTTCTATATGTGGTTTGGCTCTAAAGCAAGGGTACCTGAACCAGCAGATTCCTCGATCTTTACCCATTATAGGCTCATACAGACCGAGTTCAGTTCAGGGGAATACATTTCCCTATGGCTGCACGGAGGTGAAAACCTCACGAAGACATAGGTACGGATGTATCCCGAAAGCGATCCACTAACCTGTACGGAGGTGACGACCTCACGAAGGAGGAGCTTCTCACTCTCACTTAAAGGTGTGACCACACGGTCATGCAATATGATGCAAATGTATCCTAGACACTTAAGACACGACCCAAACTCATGCGATAGGGAAAAAAAATAAAATTCAACTTTTGATAAAAGGACATTAATCAATCAATTCTAACGGCTTGACTCTCTTATTGGTCCCCAGTGGAGTCGCCAAGCTGTCGAAACCATTTTTTTGTTTGAAAACGGGCCAACTTTAAAAACATGGAGTCGCCACCAATCATTTCTTGAAGTGTGATTGGGTCACTTTAAAAAATATTTTGGTCTACGAATTTTCAGAAAACGGGCTCAGGAGTCGGTTACGCACGAGGAAGGATTAGCACCCTCGTGACGCCCAAAATTGGTACCTAATTGATTAATTAATGTCCTAATATTTAAAATTTGGAAGATTTTAAAATATGATTCTTTTTATTTTAAAGGAAAAAAACTTGAATAAAATATGGGCAATCAGACCCTCTTATCTCGAGGAAGTAAAATGTCACGCCCAGTGAGTTAGGGTATGACATCTCAAATCCCCGAAATTGAGCCTGTCCTTTGACTTTCAAAATTGATGTGTTTAAAAACTAAGAAGGATACTCGGTTATTTGGGGGCTAATGGAAAATCAGAACCCAGTAAGTTAGGGCTCGATTTCCAAAATACCAAACACGGAATATTGCCTTTATTTTTTGAAATCCTTATCTCGAGATATCAAAACGTCCCATCCAGTAAGTTAGGACACGACGATCCTGTATTCTCAAGAATAAGTTTTTATTTAACTTTTCAAAAAGAAAGTGATAGGTTCTTTAGACTCGAAAGAGAAATCGAAACCCAGTAAGTTAGGGTACGATTCCTTTCGAACCTTAGAACACGGAGAGTTTGCTTATCTTGAAACCAAGTTTTTGACGCATCAAAGAAAATATGATTGAAAAATAAATCATAATGGCCACATGCACGGAATAAAAGTGTGAGAAATAACATACATAATAATAATGAAGGCAATAATAATAAAAAATATTAGTACTAGCAAAAATAAAATGGTATTAATAAAAAAGAATAGATAACAATTATGAAAAATAGTAATAATAATGATGAAAAAAAAGTTTAAAATAAAAACAATATTGATAATATAAATATAATAGGAAAAAAATGTTAATAATAAAAATAATAATGAATATAAAATCATAGTAATAATATTAACATTTAAAAAAAATAGTTGGAGTAAAAGAAATAAAAGTATATAGAAAAAAACATAATAATAATATAAATAAATAGTAAAAAAAATTAAAGTAAACCAAAATGATATATAATAATAGTAAATATAATAGGAAGAATATGATTATAATGATAATAATACATATGAAAAAATATAGATAATAAAATATTTAAAAATAATTTATTTAATGGTAAAATAGCAAAATAATCGAAAAAAGGACTAAATTGGATCTAAAACAGAAAATTTGGGGCCAAATTTAAAATAAAAGAAGGTAAATGGGCCCAATCGTAATGCGCTGAAAATATGCGGGGGTGAAAAGGCAAATATCCCTCGCCCATCTTACGCTGCGTTTTATCAAGGATTAAAATGAGAGAAAAGTAAAATTATTGGGGCACATTTAGAAAAATAAAAAAATGCAAAGGGATGCAATCGAAATAGGGGCACAATAGGGAGGACCTATCGTGCAAATTACCCATTTTGGGTAAATGAGCGCGGGCCCCCCATGAATATACGGCGCCGTTTTAATATAGGGTTTAAAACCCCTTTTGCTTTGCAACCCCCATTTGATTTCAGAAAGCATTTTCTCTTCTGTTTCAACATTCAAAAAACAAACAGAACCCCCCTTTATTTCATTGTTTTGCAGATTCATTTTCCAATCAACCCCCCAAAATTCCCAAATGCATTTCATGTTCCCTCTACCAGGGCAAGCTCTTCTTCACCGCAAGCCCCCCCGTGCACACCAAAAATGGCGGCCGGAGGAATCAAGGTACGTTTCCTACTTTATTTTTATAAAATCTGATCTATATATATTATAGTTTGGAAAGATGGAATGTATTGAAAATAGAAAACGTCAAGATACGAAAATAATGAAATCGGGAAAAAATAAAGAGGGAAAAAACAAGTAAACCTTCTGATTCAGTGTTTGTTTCAGATTAATCTGTGTATTTCTGCGAAACGTGCTTGTATTCTTTGTGTAAATCGTGTAAAAAAAAAACCCCTCTTACAATGATTTTCCTCCCTTTTATAGCCTAAAAACCCCCTAAAAATAAAACAAAATCAAATCTCGAATCCCCCTCTACTGTTTTACTGCTTCCTGCTTTGTAGGTATTGTGGCGTGCACGACTTGGAGTTGGAGGCGCGCACGATGCGGCGTTGAAGCTGCTGGCAAAAAGCGTGCGGCGTGAGGGCTCCTACTTAGGGTTTCTGATTCTTGACCGATTTTGGGCTTTTAAGATTGTGATAGTTTTTGGGCTTGACTATTTGGGCCGAAATTTTGGACTGTTTTGTAGTTGGGACTTTTATTTATTGGTTTTTATTTTGGTTTTTGGGCACGGGCATCAATTGGGCTCTACATACCTTTTATGAGACAAAGCACCAAATATTACCTTACTCAATTTAATACTTACTTAAGCTATGAATTGAGGTCAAGTCATGAAAGCACAAAACAAAAAGAAGCTACTCGTCTACAGCCTTCACCTTTCCTTTATCATTCGACGTCCCAACATCGTCGTTAACTATGTACGATGAATCCACTTATGCAAATGACATTAGTTTCACTTATAACACATAGAAACACATTAATAGATCATGTAATGCAATTTATTCATTTTAGTCCTTCTAAGCCAAAATATTCGAAAAAAAAATCAACTTTTATTCTTTATCGAACCAAAGTTCAACTTCTTATTTATTCACTAGAGGCCTCAAGCTTTCAATTCATAACATAATTTTACAAAAAAAAAAACTTTTATTCTATTAAATTTGGTCCCTAATGTCATAAAATTAACTATAAGGCTTAACTTAAATTTAAGCTTAATTCATTATTTCTTACTATGTACTAACATACTATTAACATAATCTAAAGTTAACATTTCTAATTTATCACTTCCAAGCTTCAATTTCTTCAAATATCAATAATGACAACTTGAATTTAATACAACAGTTTGAAAAATCTAAAACATAGTTTGTCATGATAAGCTTGAGAGATCATAAATCTATAAAAATTATCTAAGAAATCCTTCTTACCTTGGTAGATTTAAGGACCACAATGGCTAAAAATTTACAAAGTTTTCTTTCTCTTTTTTCTCTGGCATGGATGACACACTTGAAGAAGAAGAAGAAGGAAATTTCATTCTATTTCCACCCACTTAGTATATAGACAAGTAATTACTATTTGATTAAGCTTAACTAAACTTAATTAACCTTTAACAAAATGACCATGACCTAATATTAATTGAATAAATGGAAGTGGATGGATGAGATCATTCTTTCCCACTAGTTCATGAACTAAATATGGCTAAATAGCTATTTAGTCATTGGTCCAATTACCTTATTGGGCCTCATGCATTTCTTTAATCAATTCTTACTTAAGTTAACACTTTACAATCTAACCCTTGTACTACAATTAACGATTTTTTCTATTTAATTACTCAATAATTTAATATTATAATTTCATAATAAATATGCAAATCCTTTAATTAATAAACCTACTGACTCAATTTAAGGAATTCGACTTCAAAACTACATTTTTCAACATTAATAAAAAATCGAGTTGTTATACCCATGGCCAGCATTATTTGAATACTCTATCATTGACACGTGCATAGAATGCATAAATTATAGTTTATGTAACATTTGTCAAGGCATTATTCTAAAAACCTTTGAAGAATTAGCTACTCATTATCATGACTTGAAATCTAATATGACAACCATTGGAAATCATAAACCTCATTGCAAGAGCTAAAGAAAATGAACTAAAGAAAAGGGGAGCTTTTTTTTTTGCCTATAATGAAGAAATGAATCAATCCATGTTTTTGAATATTAAACTTCCTAAGATATTTTCAAAGCCGAAACAATCTCAAGAGGCAAGAAAGAAGCAATGATGGATCTTGGAATTAAGTTTTTTCTATCGGGAAGGTAAAATTTTTAAAAATTTTAAGAGTTTAATGAGAATATGTTTAAAGAAAAATTGGGGGTCTAATTAAAATTTTTGAGAGATTAATGAGAATTTTCAAAAATTTTAAGAGAGCTTAATTAATTTTTTTTAAAAAGGTATAATGAGAATATTCAAAAATTTGAGGGGCCTAATTGAAATTTTCTAAAACTTCAAAGGAAAAAAATATTGAGGGACCTAATTAATTTTTTTTTTAAAATTCAAGGGAAAAATCAAATTTCTCGAAATTGTGTTTTCTTACATGGTTCTATACTCTATTGAAGTCCTTGGGCTTTACTTGCCTGCAGTTTTGGAACAATCCAGGGGAAAAAAATATAAGAGAGAAGAAGACTAAACCAAGCAAGCGAAATTGAAGTCTCTCTCAAGGTAGTTTAGTGTTAACAATCTATTAGAAGGTAAAATTACCATTATACAAATGAAGATTAGTTGAAATTTTTAAGATTAATCCAACCAATGTTGTTTTTCTTGTCAAACCTTTGGCAAGAGCATAAACAACCACAGCTAAGTTGCAATATTATACAAGATTTTGAGAATGGATGACAAACCTGTTTCTCCCAATTTATGCAACTTGTAACAATGGCGAGCAGAATTGTTTGGGTGAAAGCACCGAACTGTATACCAATCCATAGGCCAATCCCTCTCAAGTGTAACCAGAAGGCAAGGGTGGCTGCGACAGGGATTCCAACAAGATAAAATGCTGCCAAGTTGACATAAGCTCCTATATGCTGCCATCCACACCCTCTTGCAATACCTATTTTATGCATGTAACCATTTGTAAGACTACTATAACATTCATCTCTTAGAAAAACTATTAATTGCTCACCAAAAGGATAATGAGTTTAACCTGAAAGAAACCCCTGTAAGCTGTCAAGAATAACAGACACACAAACCAAGGGAGCCATGGTTGTCACATAATCCACCACTTCCTTCTCGTTGCTATAAACATAACCGAAAACATGTCGGCTTGTGAATAGGGTTCCAGTAACTATAAGGGTCTCTAAAACTGCAAGAGCCATAGCAGCATACACCGCTACATGTGCTGCTTGGGGTTTCCCTTCCCCTAGTTCATTCGAAACTCTAGTACTATATACACAAATTGAAAATGGTTCTCAGCTAAATTAATCTGGTTTGAAAAAGTTGCAACTTCAATTAGTAAAGAATTACAAAATAAGTATATGCATGCATATCAGGGCAGACCTTGCTGGAGCACCAATTCCATGTGGTATGGCATAAAGTGTTGTAATGGTGTTGAGACTGCTTGGGAAAGTTGAAAAACTTGTGAGTACAATAATTACAATATGATGCACTTGGAAAAAATCACAAAATTACAGTATCCAATTAAGATTCTTATGATACAAGATGCATCGACCCAAAACAATAACAAATGAACATACCACACAGATAGGACGGATGTTTCTAGCTTTGGATTTGGTAAAAACCCAGACAGCATGGTAAGTAGCTCAAATGACCACCATTCAAGGCTGTATTGTTTAAATAAAGAAGACATTAAGGTTCTTCAACAGCTTAGATATATATATTCAGGTGGGGAGGAGAAAACATACCAAACCATAACAGCAGAAGGGATAGCAAAATGAAAAAACTCTCTAAATCCTTGGAATAATTCCATTGTAATAGGGACACGAGTTTCTGTACAGGTGGGAGAGTACCACATGTAAAGTGAAAGGAATATAGCATTTAACCAGTTTGAGATACTAATTGCTAATGCTCCTATACTTTCTAACCCAGACTTGAATACCAGAACCCAACATAGAGGTATATGTACCATAAGACTGGCACAAGAGCATATGAGCATGGGAGTGATCAAACTTTGTGTTTGAAATGTAGCATAACCAAAGAGTGCTGGGATAAGCCACGAAATGAAATTACCAGCTTCATGTGAAATTAAGGGATCTTGACCAATGAACACAAGTAGCCTCCCCATGTTTAACCATAGGACCGACAGAGGGATGCATACTAAGATCAAACAAAATATAGCAGTTTCGGTATTGTTGAGCTCCATAAGCTTGTCCACATAGTAATGCACATGCCATTCCTAGCTGTAATCACATGCAAATTACAAAATTTAGGAAATTATCTAAGTTTAGATAGTGATGACATTTACTGTAACCCAAACACAGTTCATCAGTTGATCTAGACTCAGCAGCAAACCAAACTTTCAATTATCGGATTTCCTTTTTTTATTTGTTAAATTAGTAATGATTGAATAGCTATGTTATTGAACTACTTAAGAATCAACTAGTTTTTTGACGACATGTTGCTCATCTTGCTGGATGTTCTCCATATGTTATACAAACTAGAAATTCATTAGCTTGTCCAAGTCTTGCTATTGTAGATTTAGTCATATGTTCATTGCACAATGCTAAAAGTTTTATTATGCCATGTTACTTTTTAAGTTAAAAAATGTATTTCCTTCCTAAACAATACATCTATTCAAGGGTCGAATAGCTCACCTGATCCAGTAGACCTGACTTAAACTAGATCGATCTTGAGTAAGAATTTTTATTACGGCCCAACCCAAATTCAATTTAGATTTAATTATAAAAATATATAAAATATCGACTAGAAATATATTTTTAATATTTTGTTAATTTTTAAATAGTTAAATAGGTTTTTTGAGTGGGTCTAAGCTTAAAATTGTTTTTAAAATTAGACCTCAATCATGAAAGCATCACTGCAAATTAAGTCTTTCATACCAACATTATCAATAACCTAACACACTAAATATAACTCAAAAGCACAAAGCAAGTTATTTCTGCCCAAGGAATTAACTGAACAATGAAGAATTCTCAAGTCAACACAAACAATTAACAAATAATAAGGCTGATTTGATCATATAGACACTTGTTTTGTTAGAAGCTGAACAATAAAAAAGGACTTGTTTAAAATAATTTCTTTTAAAAAATATGTATAACTTGTACTTTCATTCAATCCTCTAACACTTTAGTTGTCCACTAGTTCCTTAACGAGCCCAAAAGATCCAAAAGCATTAAGTGAATGCTTATAAATATAAAAGAGATGGAGGAGATCCAACACAAAGATGTAATTTGATGGCAATTGTTATGAAATTAATTTCCAGGATTAAAATCATTGGTACAATTCACATAGAGCATGTTTAAGTCTATATGGCCGGATATAATCATCTGGAAATTTAATTTCTTAGTAAAATTTCAGCAGCCACCCAAAACAGTAGGAAATGTGCAAAATTTTGAACAACTTTAGTCGCTAGGTGATTACAACTCTTGTTACACCAATTTGAAAATTGGTGTGCATGATTCTACTCAGGGAATTGTAGCAGTTTAGTTTAGTTTAACTATCCAATTAGCATATATTTTATTCCTTATACATGTCTCACTCATCGTACCTAATGTTATCTAGGGCTTGTTCTGCAATGCTTAAAAAATCACTTCTGGAACATCATTCATGTATAGCGTGCTTATGGAACATCTCTTATTAGCATCGTCAACTCTCCTCTATGCATGGACAATTCATGAGAATTCATCTGGTTCACTCAAGTCTAAGGCTCCGTTTGTTTCACTGAAAATAACTTCCGGAAAATAATTTACTTTTCTGGAAAAGTTAATATTTTCTGGTGTTTGGATGGATCTGTATAAAATATTTTCTATTGTTTGGTAGATTTCTTAAAAGTATTTCATAAAAGTTGTTTTTAATAAAACAAATATACATTTGAAATTTTCTTATTTTTTTCATTGTTTAATTGAATTTATTTTTATCTATAATTTTTTATTTTACATTTTTTTTTGCATTTATTAAAAATATTATGTTAAATTTAGGTTCATTACAATGTCATTATTTAATTACATGACTACCGAGTAAGTATTTTTTATTTGAAAATGTGACATAAACAAAATTGACAAAAAAGTTTAACGATGTCAACAATTGGACTTGATTTTCAAATTTGAAAAGTAAATGGACTAAATTCTTAAAAATAAAAGTACAAAAACTAAATTGCAAACCTATGAAGTGTACATAGACTTATGACATATTTTAACCTTGATACTACAAAACATTTATTATTAATATATGTATAATTGTAATGAATATTTATTATTAAAATATTAATATTGAATATTTTCAATAATATGTGAATAATATTATTTAAAATTATTATTTTTAAAATTTATTATTAAAATAAAATTGAAATATTAAATAATTTATTAAAATAATAAATTATATTTATTGTATTAATAATTTATTATATGACTAAAAATAAATAATTAAATATGTATGTTTAATAATATTGAAAAATATAATATTTTAATTATTTTAAAAATAAAAATAAAAAAAAATTATTATCAATATAATAATATTACGCTTGATTTAAGTTGATTTTTATATAAAAATAAAATTATCTATAAAAGGAGCTATTTTTCGAAAAATGACTTACGCTTTTCAAAAGAGTAAGTCATTTTACAGGAAAAAAGCCTTATTTTAAGTTGATCTGTACCGTTGACCAGATTATTTTCTGTGAAACAAACATAAAAGAATACAGAAAATATTTTTCGTAAAATCTTTTACATGTAAACAAACGGATGGTCACTAGACTCGTCAATCTAATTGCCGTCTGGATAAGAGACTATCTTTCCCCTAAGGGGATTTATCGAGACATGGCCCTTACAAACACGTGTTAATGCTTGAGGATAGCTAGCGACCAACCATGCCTTATAAATTCGCCCTCTTCCACCATCGGAACCAAGACCCTTTTTGGATGCCAAAACTCTGTCCAATTGTCTTCTACAAGTTCGATTCTCTGCAGTCACTTTCTCTCTATTGTGTGAAATATCATTCTTTCCTTTTTCATTTGCCTCAATATTATTAAAAAATTATTGAGTAAAACAAACTATTTACAAACTTTAGAATTTATTTACTTAGGTATTTATATAAATGGAAAAAATATATGTTAGTTTAAAAAAATAAAATTCATTCCCATAAAGAAAATTGCTTATGTAAAATGATGTGTCAAACAATTCGATATTTATGTTTCCAGTATCGAAACAATCCACGTTGGATGTAATAGTAGTTTAGAAGCAATTCTAGAATAAGAAAAGAGACAATAAGAGACAACACCATGGCAAATTGACTGACAAGAAGACTGAAACCGGTGACTGTAGCGAGAGATATGGCAATGGCAGAGCTAGCGAGAGGAAGCACACCCAGATGACCCACCATCATCGTTGATATAACTTGCAATAGGTACTGTGATAAGGTGACAACAACCATAGGCCCCGCAAGGTAACCCACCCTTTTTGTTTCTTCAACGAAAGCGGCCCAAGTTAGCCACCGATTGTCTAATTTGGGTATCAAACTCTCTTCCATGCTGTTCTTGTGTGTGACTAGTTTTAATAGCTTCTCTCACTTGCTGAAATGGGAGGCAAAATAGAAAGATGAAAGACTTTTGTATTTGTTTGGATTTACAAGTTAAGAAAAACATATTGGCGTACGAAAGCAAAACATGCAAGGGTGAATGCCACGTACATTTATTATTGTAAACGATAGATCTAAGGACCCATACGACATGACAATCACACTGGGCACGTAGAGAGTCGGACACGCTTAATTTTCTTTCAAGTAAACTAGTAACAAACCCCGCGGTTATGCCGGGCTCCATATTAACTTCACCACTGAAATAATAGAGAATTCAAAATTAGATTATGCTAAACTTATCAAATCATGCATTGAATTATATTTTTTTTCCAAAACCAAAATTAAGTTATTTCTTTATTTTATATGTTAATTTTTCCAAAACCAAAATAATGCATGTCAGCTTTATTCTTATAATGAAAGGAAATTAAAATTTAAAATTGAGAACCAAAAGAAAAATAAAAAAAATTGAAAGATTGAGAGTGAAGGAAAGGGAAGTGGGGGAGGAAAAGGGATTTTAGATGTGTGTAAGAGAGATGAAAGACTATATTGAGTGGAAAAACTATTTATTTGGTTTTTATTTTCTAATATCATATTTTTTTACTTGTAATATGAAAAAGTATTCATATGTTTAAAAAATAACTTATCATAAATGGTTCAATTAGTTGAATCGATCTGATTGTAAATTGGTATTCTGATCTATTTAATTCTTGGTTTGGTCTTGAAATGATTAATTATAAGTGTAGTACCCAATTTTTGCCCGGGCCCAGATTAAACAATTAATCAAAAATAAAAAAATAATAATAAAAAAATCCAACAAAAAAATGTAGCCCAAATGTCCCTTTTACAAGCCCTATTTACAAACCCATTTCCAACACCCATTTACAAGCCCAAATCCTCAAACCTAAACACCTATCCCAACCCATTTAGAAGCCCAAATCGTCAAACCCGAGCCCAACAAGCACTGGCCCAGGAACTAAACAAGATCTGGGAACCCTAGGGTTCCCCTCTTCCCTAGCGCCGCCGCGCGTCACCAGCACACGCGTCGCTCCAACTGCCCGCGCACGTCGTCCCAAGCTCCCCACGCGCCCTGACATCGTTTCGGTTCCCCCGCGCACGTCGTGCTTCACGCGCCTTGGCCTTCGCGTCTCCCCACCAGCCCAGCACGCCTTCGCACGCCTCGGCAACCGCTCGCACCCATGCGCTCGCGCCCATACCCTGCAGAAACAAAAACAACGGACAACAAAACAGCAAAATGTGGGGGAAAATAAAAAACTATGAAAAGAAAAACATTGTACTTATCGGCTATAAGACGGTGGGAAATGGATGGAATAGGGGTTCGGTTTTTCGCCCTTTCGCATAGAACTTTTAGAAGAAAACAGAAATAAAAGATCAAGAAAATCTCAAGGTTGATTTCACTTCCTATTTTCCTGTCATTGTTCACTACTTTTCATCTTTTGCCTGGGTTAGTTCGAATCTCTACTGAACAACAATAGAAAGAAAAAGAACACCTTACCTGGCTTGAGCTCTGTTCGCGGCGGCTTCTCAGTGGATCTGGCGGCACCTTGGACTAGGGACGAAGCCCTAGCAGAGCATCAAGGGGGAGGGTGGGCCTTCCATTGTTTTCTGAAGTGTGAAAACGGAATTTTAAAACGTGAATTTTGGGTTTAAATGAAAACGTGAATTTTGGGTTTAAATGTAAAACGTGAAACGGCGCCGTTTGGGGAGGGGCAGGTCCGCGCGTCGACCCGTTTGCGACCCGGAGGACCCGCGTGTTTGGTTCAAACGGGCTATTTACTGCATCGGTCCCTCCCCGTTTATTTTGTTCGCAAATCTCGTTTTGTTTGATTTTAATTTGGGCTCTTAAACTTCGTTCCGTTTCCGTTTTAGTCCAGAGCAAAACGCGGCGAGTAAGGAAGGGAGAAATTTCGTTTTGGCCCCGCTCCTTTCACGCGTATTTCAAATGAACCCCCTTTCTCCTTTATTTCACTTCGAATCGACCCTAAAATTCCATTTTTAACTCAATTTGACCCTTTTTAGTGTTTTGCAATCATTATTATTCTTATTATTATATTCGTCGTTACTATCATTATGATTATTATTATTATTATTATTATTATTATTATCACTATTATTGTTATTATTACTGTATTCATATTGGTATAGTATATATATGTTTCGTACCATTATTGTTATCCTATTATTATTACTATTACTATTATTATAAATATTATTAATATTATTATTGTTAGTATTATATTTATCATCACTATATCATTATCATTATTAGCATTTTTGTTATTATTATTATTACTGTTATTATATCATTTATATATATGTACATATGTTACCATTCGTCCAATACTTGCCATTATTATTACTGTTTCTTTGTTTTATTTTGTTATATACTTGCCATTATTATTACTGTTTCTTTGTTTTATTTTGTTATGCAAAACATTGTATAGTTTGTCGATAAATATTTTCAAATTTGCGTATTTTATGGTCAACGTTTACTCGTCTCATCATTGAATTGTTTTTTCAAGCTCCAACATATCCTAAAATTGCGATTTTGAAAAACAAAGGCAATATTCGGGTGTTTAGAAGCTCGAAAGATTACATCCTAACGTGCTGGGTGTCGGTTTTTTGTCAAACTAAATAACCGAATATCCTTCTTATACGCTTTGAAGACCAAAGATGATCTCGATATCAAGGTACAAACGTGTCGTATCCTAACGTGCTGGGTATGACATTTTTACTCCTTTGAAACGAGCCAATCTTGAGATTCAAACACAATTTAAAGATTTTTATTTTTTACCCCAGATATTTTCAAGTTTTCCGCATTAGGACGTTGATCAATCATTTTGGTACCAATTTTGGGCGTTGCAGGGGTGCTAATCCTTCCTTGCGCGCAACCGACTCCCGAACCCATTTTCTTAAATTTCGTAGACCAAAATTATTTTAATAAATCAAAAATGCTTTATTAAAATAACTCGTCTCAAGGTGACCCGATCGCACCTCGAACAAGAGATCGGTGGCGACTCCCTATTTTTAAGTCGGTTCCCGTTTTGTTTTCAAAAACGATATCGACAGCTTGGCGACTCCACTGGGGACCTCGAGAGTCAGGCCGTAAATTGATTGATTTTTGTCCTTTCGGTGGAAAATTTGGAAGTTCGTTTTGAAAAATCATGTTTCTCTTTGATGCATTTACTTGTGCTATGGTGTCGAGTCTCGTGAAGTACTCCGGCATTGCATTGCATGATCGTTGGTCACACCTTTAAGTGGCAGTAAGAAACTAAGCCTTCGTGAGATCTTCACCTCCGCATGGGCTAGTGGATTGCTTCCGGGATACATCTGTACCTACGTGCTTCGTGAGGTTTTCACCTCAGCATGGCCGTAGGGAAATGTATCCCCCTGAATCGAACTCGGTCCGTATGAGCATATAATGGGTGAGGATCAAGGAATCTGCTGGTTCAGGTACCTCTCTCTAGAATTGAACCCCATATAGGAACCCTAGAGCCTACCCTAGGTAGAATGTTGAAATAGTTACCTAGATAAGTGTTTAATGATATCTCACCTATTTTGATTATGCGATGTTAACTTGTGTTGATCTGTTTGACTTGCATGACATTTCACATAGAAGGTGTCAATTTCTGCTCGGTTGCTGAAATAGGAAGTTTGCTATGGAAAAGAACTTTCTTAATAAAGTAGAGGACAATGCGGCCGTGCGCACGTGGTCAGAAAAGTTACAATTGGAAAAAGGAGATAGCTTAGTTGAAGGTCATGTGTCGGAGCTGAGGGACTTCTCCCGTGTTAGCGTGACACAAAATGAGCTCTAAGAGTTGCGGGATATCTGGACTAACTGGGGAGATAAAGTTAAACAGATGTTCTGCCATCGTTACGGTGATATCTCTTCCTTATTGGATGTTAAAATAGATAAACACCTGTTTCGGGCTATGGTCCAGTTTTGGAATTCTGCATACAGTTGCTTCACTTTTGGGAAGGTGGATTTAGTGCCAACAGTAGAAGAATACACCACTTTGCTCCGTATCTCTGAGATACAAGTCGATAAGGTTTATATTAGGCCTGCCTATGTTCCTCCTTTGGTGAAGAAATTGGTGAGAATTACGGGAATGAGTGAACGGTGGATCTCGACCAAGATCCAACAGAAGGGCGAGGGGGGGTGTATTCCTTGGGTAAATTTAAGGGATCTAATTTTGACGCATCCTGATGAGAAAAGGAAAGTTGATATCTTTGCCTTGAGCCTCTACGGATTAGTCATCTTCCCAAAGGCCTTAAGGCACATAGATGAGGCAGTAGTGGATCTATTCGACCGTTTGGATAAACAAGTCACACCAATCCCAGCAATTCTTGCGGAGACTTTCAGATCGTTGAATGCATGCAGAAGATCGGAAGAAGGAAGGTTTATCGGATGCGCACAGCTATTGATGGTATGGTTTCATGGGCATTTTTGGAAGATGGATAAAGTTTCTTGTCGACCCTTTTATAAGGACTATTTACCGATAAGAGAGAAGGTGGCCATGTCAAGACGAGAAGACATAACAGAGGAAGGATGGATGGCAATTTTTCAGAACCTTCAAGAAAAAGACATTGAGTGGAGAGCCCCGTGGATGGTGCCTGGAGAGATCCTTTATAGATGCGGAGACTTTAATTGGGTACCTCTACCCGGAATTTGGGGAGTCATCGGGTATGCCCCATTGCTAGCAGCGAGGCAATACCAGTCTAGACAGTTTATGCCAGCAACACATGGGTTGGATCGAAGCGAATCCTCTTATACAGGAGAGGGTTATAAGAAGAAGATTAAGGAAATCGCGAATGCTTGGAAACAAACTCATCGAATGAAGAGGTTAGCTGCGGGCGAAACAGCGACTTCTGAGTACAAAGCATGGCTAAACAAGAGAATCAACGATAATATCCCGGGACCAAGTTCGGATAATGCTCAGTCTATGGAGGAACGATTGCGAGTGATACCAACAGAGTTGGAAATTGTAAAGCGAGATTTCGTGCAGCGGAGTTCGGAACTGGAAAAGAGAATCGAGCAGTTAGAGAAGGACAAGATGTTTTGAAGTTGGATGTGGAGATACAGAAATCAGAAGCAGAAAAGATAAGGAAAGGGAAGAGCAAAGCCGAAGAAGAGTTGGATAGCCTAAAGGGGGACTACAAGAAGCTGCGTCTCTCAATGAGAACTGCCGGACTAGGAAAGACTTCAAGCCAATGGCGACAAGAGTTACAAGAAGAAAGAGCTAGATCCGAGCAATGGGAAAAGTAGTTTCAAGAAATGAAAGCTCAGAAAGAAATCTTAGAAAAGCAAGTGTCAGAAGGTCAGAACGGAAGAAATGAATTGAAGACGAGGGTGGCAGAGTTAGAAAGGTCCCTCGACTATTACCGAAACCGTAACTCGGTAAGAGAATTAAGGGCAAGTTTGAGTAGAATCAAAGAAATGAAGAAGAAGACAGAAGAGTTGGAAATGAAATTGCAGAATTGTCAGAATCACGTTGGATATTTAAAGGAGAACGAAGAACGGAGAGAAGTGGAGCTGTACCATTCCCGGAATCAAGTCAAAAATAGAGATTACCTCATGGGGGAGGCTATAACCAAGATACGAGAGATAGCCGATTATTTACAGACTCTAGCTATACAAGCTGACACATTGAGCGTACAGTTCGAGACGCAGTCGGATCGTGGGAGAGAATTAGCTTCCCTACTGACTAAGATTAAAGCCTTAGGCGTTAGAGCAAATCTGTTCTTGTAATCTGTTTTATGTAAAGAGCTTTATTTTCTAAGGAAGTTTCCTATGTGGAATTGAATCAGAGTTGACACCTTTTTGCATTCATCTCATACATTCGCATTACGTTGCATCATACACATCGAATCTCACAAAAGGTTTTCTAAGGAAGTTTCCTATATGGAATTGAATCAGAGTTGGCACCTTTTTACATTCATCTCATACATTTGCATTACATTGCATCGTACACATCGAATCTCACAAAAGGACCCTAAAATTATGACAGTTACCCTGGAACATCACTACGGTACGAGAGGCAAAACAAAAATAATGGATCAAAGAATGGAGAGACTAGAACAGATACAAAAAGAAATCTAGGATCAAATAAAAGGACAAGCGCAACTACAAGAGCAGTTGGCCAAAACCCAGCAGGACATGATGGAGCGGATGCAGAAATCCCAGGACAATATGATGAACCAACTGATACAACTAATGTCTAAAGAACGAGGTATTGCCACTATCTCAGGGAACGACAGTGATAATCCCTCTCTTCCCCCACTAGATGCCCAAACACCACCAGATAAGTATCCCCAAAGGGCATCTGTCACTATCAGGCCACAATACCAGACTGATACCACAATACCGACGCACCTCCCGACGGGTTCGGGTACTAACCCAGGAGAAAATCTGGTCAATCCCAACGTCCCAGATCTGGATGAGATGGCTGAAAAGGCAAAACAAGAACTGCCAAAATGGGTGGAGGAGAGATTCAAAGCTCTGGAAAATACCGGTAAACGTTGGGGAATAAAAGCCAATGACTTAAGCTTAGTCCCCGACTTGGTGCTCCCATACAATTTTAAGATGCCTGAGTTCGAAAGGTACAATGGGACAAGTTGCCCAGAGGCCCACATCACTATGTTCTGTAGAAGGATGACGGGCTACACAAATAATGACCCTTTGCTGATCCATTGTTTCCAAGACAGCCTGATGGGAGCAGCAGCGAGATGGTACAATCAGTTAAGTCGTGCCAAAATTGGGTCATGGGATGATTTGGCTCAAGCATTCCTAGAGCAATACAACCACGTAACGGACATGACCCCTGATAGGATCACTCTGCAGAACATGGAAAAGAAAGGGAACGAAAGCTTTAGGCAATATGCACAGAGATGGAGGGAGGTTGCCATCCAGGTCCAGCCACCGCTTATGGAGAAAGAGACCACAATGCTATTTATCCACACGGTGAAAGCCCTATTCCTCATGCATATGATAGGAAGCGCAACCCGGAGCTTCTCAGACATCGTAACTACTGGAGAAATGATCGAAAATATTATAAAAAGCGGAGGGATCGAAACAGGGGAGAGTGCCAAAAGAATGCCCCCAAGAAAGAAAGAAAGTGAGGTGAATAACGCGAGCATAGGACACCCAAGGTCAATCACCATAAATCAGCCAAAGGCAACAACCACGGGGCAACAAGGGTTACCCAAGAAAGAACCTGGCACCTCAAGACAAGATAATGAGAAGCCCCAATTCACACCGATTCCGATGACGTATAAGGAAATGTATCAAACCCTGTTCGATGCTCATATTGTGTCCCCTTTTCATCTAAAACCAATGCAACCTCCGTACCCCAAGTGGTACGACTCGAACGCCCAGTGTGAATACCATGCAGGAATCACGGGGCACTCAATAGAAAACTGCCTGGCTTTCAAGAAATTGGTAGAGAAATTTATCAACATGGGTGTGGTCGAGTTGGATGACATGCCAAACGTAACAAATCCTTTACCTAATCACACTAAGGGCGGAATTAACGCAATCAGCGAAAGTTCAGAAAAAAGGATCAAAACGAATGTTGCAGAGGTCAAGACTCCCCTGAGATGGGTCTGGAAAGAAATGGTCAAGCATGGGCTAGTCATTGCAGAATGAAGTCAAGGAGAACTGACAAACTATTGTGAGCACCATCGAGAGTTGGGACATGAGATTCAGACTTGTGGAGAATTCAGAACTCTGGTGCAAAACTTAATGAACAATAAAGAAGTCGAATTTTATGAGGAAGGCACAGGAGATAGGAGCATATGCGCATCAGAGTCAACAGTAAAAAGTTCGAAAGTTAATCTTCCGATGATCACTATTTCACGTCCCAAAAATGATAAAACAGGGGCACAGGTAGCGCCGAAAGTGGTCATACGGAGGCCCGCTGCCGTTGAAGATAATAGGGAGGTTCCTCAGAATCATGGGTGTGAGGTAGTAGTCTCCGTAAAGGAAAGTTCAGCTAGTAATGAGACAGGAACACGGGTAACACCGAAAGTGATAATACGGAAGCCCGTTGCATTCACTTACAAAGATAGCAAGGAAGTTCCCTGGAACTACGAGTGTAATGTAGAGGTCACAAAGAGCTCGACTAATGCGACGAAGGAGGATTCAAATGAAGGCTTCCATACTCGAAGCCGGAGACGCTACGACTTAATAAAGGAGAAAGCTCCAATGGTGGAACAGGAGAAGGGAAAGCCAGCTGAACCCAAGCCGAGGATCAAGGAACCAGTGACTGAGGAAGAGGCTAAAGAGTTCCTGAAATTTCTAAAACATAGTGAGTATTGTGTGGTAGAACAGCTGCACAAACAGCCGGCACGCATATCCGTATTAGCTTTGCTCCAATGCTCAGAAGTGCACAGGAACGCGCTGATGAAAGCTTTAAACGAAACCTACATCGTTAGTGACATCTCGGTTAACAAGTTGGATCGATTGATTGGCCATATAAGTGCGGACAACTTCATTCATTTTAATGATGATGAAATACCACCAGGTGGTAGAGGGTCCACCAAGGCTTTGCACATTACAACTAGATGCAAAGGGCACACACTGCCAGGGGTCTTGATAGACAACGGGTCTGCATTAAATGTGTTGCCATTATCCACCCTCAACAGACTACTGGTGGATGGTTCGCACATGAAGGAATGCCAGAGTGTGGTAAAGGCCTTTGACGGCACCCAAAGAAGGGTCATGGGGAGGATTGAGGTACCCTTACTGATTGGCCCAACCATTTACGAAATAGATTTTTGGTTATGGACATCGAACCTTCCTACAACTGCCTGTTGAGGGAGACCATGGATACATTCATCCGTGGCAGTACCTTCATCATTACATCAAAAGGTGAAGTTAATAGCGGATGGCCGACTGATAACGATAAAAGCTGAAGAGGACATTATTGCCACCGTGACCAGTGACATGCCTTACTTGGAGACAAACGACGAGGCAACAAAATGTTCGTTCCGATCTCTCGAGTTCGTGAACGCAACTTTTGTTATGGAAGGAAACAAGATCTTAAAGCCAAAAATCTCGAGGACCACGAGGATGGGTTTGAAAATAACCAGGAAGAGGGCGCTTTACCGGGAAGAGGGCTTGGAAGACACCTTCAGGGGAGAATAGCAGCCCCAATACTGAGAGAGAAACAAGATCACTTTGGCCTGGGATTCAGACCAGATGCAGGGCAAAAGAAGGAGTTAGAAAGGAGACAGGAAAGAAGACGCGCCCGTTTGAGTGGGAAGGAAACCAAGTGGGAACCCATGATGATCCCGCACATATCCAAGACCTTTGTGTCGGGAGGGGTAATCCACTCTAAGCAGGGGACACCGAAGGGAGAGGACATCGCGGCAATGTTAGGCAATGTCTATATTAGCGCCCTATCTGAGGAGGCGGTTGACGGAGGAGTCTTGCTAAACATCCAGCCTTATGAATCGGAAAACATCTTGAACAATTGGACTGCGGAAGAAATCCCTGTAGTATTTAGGGCTCCTTCAGAGTAATGTCCAGGACACACTTGTTGCTCCGAGCCTAAGAGCAACAAGATTTTTTTTTTGAAATAGGCGCATGTTCACGTATCGTTATATCAATAAAATGCATTTTCACCATCATTCGAAGCAAACATTTCCTTTCTTTGTTTTCCGGTTATTCTTTCAGCATTACCATACATACAATTGTTCATTTACAAATTCATTCATTCCACCCGTATCTTTTTAAACTGCAGCAGGTCCCCGGATGTCAATGACTTGAGCAACGCCGCCTTGGATTCGAAATATCGTTTTGAGCAAGACATGTGCTTAGGAGAATTACAGGATTTTAAAGATGACACGGACGGTGACCTGTCTCCTGATTGGTTAAGAATGGTAGAGCAGGAGGAGAGACAGATTCGACCCCATAAGGAGGCAGTAGAGACTGTGATGTTAGAGGAAGGGAAAGCGGTAAACATTGGAGCATGTATGGCCGGGGAAACAAGGCAGAATCTCATCAAATTATTGCAGGAATTCAAGGATGTCTTCGCATGGTCTTATAAAGATATGCCCGGTTTAAGCACCGATATCGCAGTACATCGCTTACCCATAAGGAGGGATTACAAGCCAGTTCAGCAGAAGCTCCGAAGGATGAGACCAGACATCGTGCTGAAAATAAAAGAAGAGGTCCAAAAGTAGTTCGATGCCGGATTCCTGCAAGAAATCAAATATTCAGAATGGGTAGCCAATATCGTGCCTGTCCCGAAAAAGGACGGAAAGGTACGGATGTGTGTGGATTATAGAGACCTAAACAAGGCTAGCCCAAAGGATAACTTTCCTTTGCCTCACATTGATACGCTAGTAGACAATACAGCAGGCTTTTCACTATTTTCCTTCATGGACGGCTTCTCCGGATCAATCAGATAAAAATGCACCCTAAAGATATGGGAAAGACCACCTTTATAACAATGTGGGGCACATTCTGTTATAAAGTAATGCCTTTTGGGTTGAAAAACGCAGGAGCTACATATCAAAGGGCCATGGTGACCTTGTTCCACGATATGATGCATAAAGAGATTGAGGTTTATGTGGATGACATGATTGCGAAGTCTAGAACGGAGGAAGAACATATCCAAGTTTTGCAGAAACTATTTCTGAGATTAAGGAAGTTCCAATTGAAACTCAATCCTATGAAATGTACCTTTGGAGCTAGATCTGGCAAGTTGTTGGGCTTCATAGTCAGCAAGAAGGGGATCGAAATTGACTCAGACAAGGTCCGAGCTATACAAGAATTGCCTCCGCCGCGCACTCAAAAAGAAGTTCGAGGTTTCCTCGGCAGACTAAATTACATTGCTCGGTTTATCTCACAGTTAACTGAGAAATGTGATCCCATATTCCGTCTTTTGAAGAAACATAACCCCGGCGTATGGAATGACGAATGTCAGGAAGCTTTCGACAGGGTCAAACAGTACTTGTCAAACCCTCCAGTATTGTCACCTCCACGCCCTAATAAGCCATTAATCCTATATCTGACAGTGCTTGGTCACTCTATGGGATGTGTGCTAGGTCAACATGATGATACAGGAAGAAAGGAGAAGGCGATATACTACCTCAGTAAGAAATTCACCGAGTGTGAAATGAGATATCCACCGATTGAAAAACTATGTTGTGCGCTGATTTGGACAACTCGGAGATTGAGACAATACATGCTGTATCACACTACTTGGCTAATCTCAAAGTTAGACCCCCTAAAATACATGATGGAGGCGACCGCTTTGAATGGGAGGATGGCTAGATGGCAAATCCTACTGTCTGAATTTGATATTGTATATGTGAGCCAGAAAGCTATAAAAGGGAGCGCGATAGCCGACTTCCTAGCTAGCAGAGCTTTAGAAGATTAAGAGCCGTTGAACTTTGATTTCCCCAATGAGGATCTAATGTACGTGGCAGCTACGGAAGAGGATACAGCAAAGGATGACCTTTGGAAACTGAATTTCGATGGAGCATCAAATGCTATTGGAAATGGGATTGGGGCAGTCTTGGTATCTCCAAAAGGAGATCACTACCCGTTCACAGTCAGGTTGGATTTCGATTGTACAAACAACATGGCAGAATACGAAGCCTGTATCATGGGACTCCACGCTGCTATAGAACGTAGAGTTAAAACACTGGAAGTATATGGAGACTCCGCATTAGTGATCTACCAACTAAGGGGCGAATGGGAAACAAGAGACCCCAAATTGATCAACTATCGAAGGATAGTCATGAGATTAATCGAGGAGTTTGACGATATCACCTTTAGTTATCTCCCACGAGAAGAAAACCAGATGGCAGACGCTTTGGCTACTTTAGCTTCCATGATTAAGGCGAGTAAGTAAGAAGATGTAAAGCCTATTCAAATGAGTATTTACGAGGCCCCAGCTTATTGCTGCAACGTAGAAGAAGAAGAAAGGGACGATCACCCCTGGTACCAAGATATATTGCGATATGTGAGAAATCGCGAATACCCAGATCATGCAACTGAGAATGAGAAGAGGACACTCAGGAGATTGGCCCTCGAATATGTTTTGGATGGAGACATATTGTACAAAAAAGGAAAAGATCAAGTGTTGTTGAGATGCGTCGATGCTTTAGAAGCCAAGATGATCCTAGAGGAGGTTCATGAGGGCGTTTGCGGAACGCATGCTAACGGATTCACAATGGCCAGGCAAGTAATGAGATTTGGATATTACTGGTCCACCATGGAAGGAGATTGTATCGACTATGCCAAGAGATGTCATAAATGCCAGATCTATGGAGATAAGATTCACGTGCCTCCGTCCCCCTACACGTTATGACTTCCCCATGGCCCTTTTCCATGTGGGGCATGGATGTTATCGGACCGATCTCACCAAAAGCGTCAAACGGACACCGATTCATCTTCGTAGTCATTGACTACTTCACGAAATGGGTAGAAGCTGCTTCATACGCTAACGTCACTAAATCAGCAGTTAGTCGGTTTTTGAAGAAGAAAATTATTTGCCGATATGGGATGCCCGAAAGGATCATATCAGACAATGCATTGAATTTGAACAACAGCACGATAGCGGATGTTTGTCGTCAATTCAACATTAAACATCATAACTCATCCCCATACCGTCCAAAAATGAATGGGGCAGTGGAAGCAGCGAATAAGAACATCAAAAAGATAGTGGGAAAGATGACAGAGACCTACAAGGATTGGCATGAGAAATTACCATTTGCTCTTTATGGTTAGCGAACATCCGTCAGAACCTCTACTAGGGCAACACCCTTCTCACTAGTCTACGGGATGGAGGCAGTCCTACCCATTGAGGTGGAAATACCTTCTCTTCGGGTTTTAACAGAAGTAAAGCTGGATGAAGCTGAGTGGATTCAGGCTCGATACGACCAATTGAACCTAATCGAAGAAAAGAGGCTAAAGGCTATTCGTCACGGTCAGATGTATCAAAAGCGCATGATGCGAGCCTATGACAAAAAGGTCCGCCCGAGAGAGTTTCACGAGGGAGATCTAGTACTGAAAAAGATCCTCCCCATACAGAAGAATTTCAGAGGAAAATGGATGCCGAATTGGGAGGGACCGTACGTAGTGAAAAAGGCTTTCTCCGGAGGCGCACTGATCCTAACGGAAATGGATGGGAAAAGCTTGCCCAACCCCGTGAACTCAGATTCAGTCAAAAGATACTTCGTTTGAACAAGTTAAAGACGAAAAACCACCAAGGACACCTTGATTCCCCAAAAAAAAAAAAAAAGGGAAGAGGCCAAGGCGAAAACCCGCGAAGGGCGCTTTGAGACCAAAAGGGGATTCGAGTCGAAAACCTGAAAAAGGCGGCTTAAACTGTGAAGAAAAATCTCACTGCGCTGGAATGGACAAGGAAGGGGTATGCTGCGCCTCGATGCATCAACAAAATACTCAAGATCTCTTAAAGCACATATCAAACTCAAAATGGTCTTCCAAATGCTCAGGCAGAGAAGCCTAGGCTGCGATATCTGGGGCACCTAATTTCTATTCTGCCCATTTTAAGTTTGTAATTTGTGATTATCTTATTCAATGAACTTCTTCCTTGGTTGCATTTGCCAGTTTGGATTGACTTGTTTTACTTCGAGTTATATATTCCCAATCCTTCCTAAGCATTTTACATTGAAACAACGATTGTGGAACTAATAATACTTTCATGAAAGAAGTCCTGCATATTATTCTGAAAGCCTCTGAATAATATAAGGACTTGAAACATGACTATTGTTCGAAATTCATTCCACCTAAGGTTTAGAAAAGTTGAAAAATGACGAATGATCGTCTATTTGAACAAAGACCAGATGCCTCGTCGGTAACATGCCATTCATAAGTAACGAGCAATGCCAGTCTAGGCACATAATGAAGGTGTAGTACCATTATTAATTCTACACCTCGAAGTCGCAGCAAGAGGGCTAGAAGAAGACAAATGTTACTCTCCTGATGTGGTAGTGAGAGGTACGAACTTTATGTCCCGGGGAGTACAATGGAGAGGACAATAAAATTATGGCGGGGCAAGCTCGTTTCTTTGAGTTCCCTACATCTGTCACAATCGTAGTACGTCAGTGATAGAATCTCACTATGAGCAAAAGACAACCTAAACCATAAATGGGGTCCTTCTCACGCATTCATACGCATCCAGTTAGGAGCATTCGATTTATTGCGATCATTACATCCTAGTTATTTTCACACTGTGAAAAATCATCATTCGCATAACATTCAGCATCCATGTAAATGACACATATAGTTAGGAGCATTTGAGCCATCTCGATCATAACACCCTCGTTATCTGCATAAGCACAAGCATATTCTACGTGACAGGTCCCTCAAAAGGGGGGCACCACCATATCGAAATTTGGATTTTGCTCCAGCAGAGCGGTCTAAAGATTGAAGCCTTCCTGAGGGTAGCAGGGAAGCAAGTTGAAAGTTCAGACTTATCACCATTCGTTTTCGAGAAGTTTCAGCAAGAAGATCCAAGTTACGGGTCTCTTCTGGATTCCTATCACCGTTCGTTTTCGAGAAGTTTCAGCAAGAAGATCCAAGTTACGGGTCTCTTCTGGATTCCTATCACCATTCGTTTTCAAGAAGTTTCAGCAAGAAGATCCAAGTTACGGGTCTCTTCTGGATTCTTATCACCAACTATATTTTCGAGAAGTTTCAGCAAGAAGATCCAAGTAACGGGTCTCTTCTTTCTTGATACTTATCACCAACTATATTTTCGAGAAGTTTCAGCGAGAAGATCCAAGTTGCGGATCTTTTTTTCTGAATTCTTATCACCCCAAACCTCCAGTAGGACGGATCAAAACAAAGAGTTACAGTGAAGTTTGAAGCTATTCGAAGAAGACGCGAAAATAAAAAGGCAGTAATTAGCAGATTGAAACTACAAACCTCTTCGTGTCGTGAAGTCATGTGGGAGCAAGTTGAAAAATAAACAAGATTGAGGAAGAGCGAATTGAAGCCACTGGTCATGTCTCGCAAGAGCAAATTGAAGCAACAGGGTTTGAAGATGTTTGGAAAAAAGGGACTAATGAGTCAGGGCTAAGCCCGGACAAAATTGGTTCTTTTATTGTCTTTGCTCTATTCTCGTTTCACGACAATGAGCAAAGAGGGGCAGCTGTAGTACTCAATTTTTGCCCGAGCCCAGATTAAACAATTAATCAAAAATAAAAAAATAATAAAAATAAAAATCCAACAAAAAAATGTAGCCCAAATGTCCCTTTTACAAGCCCTATTTACAAACCCAATTCCAACACCCATTTACAAGCCCAAATCGTCAAACCTAAACACCTATCCCAACCAAACCCAAACCCGAGCCCAACAAGCACTGGCCCAGGAACTAAACAAGATCTGGGAACCCTAGGGTTCCCCTCTTTCCGAGCACCGCCGCGCGTCACCAGCACGCGCGTCGCTCCAACTGCCCGCGCGCGTCGTCCCGAGCTCCCCACGCGCCCAAACATCGTTTCGGTTCCCCCGCGCACGTCGTGCTTCACGCGCCTTGGCCTTCGCGTCTCCCCACCAGCACCAGCACGCCTTCGCACGCCTCGGCAACCGCTCGCACCCATGCCCTCGCGCCCATACCCTGCAGAAACAAAAACAACGGACAACAAAACAACAAAATATGGGGGGAAAATAAAAAACTATGAAGAGAAAAACATTGTACTTATCGGCTATAAGACGGTGGGAAATGGATGGAATAGGGGTTCGGTTTTTTGCCCTTTCGCATAGAACTTTTACAAGAAAACAGAAATAAAAGATAAAGAAAATCTCAAGGTTGATTTCACTTCCTATTTTCCTGTCATTGTTCACTGCTTTTCATCTTTTGCCTGGGTTAGTTCGAATCTCTACTGAACAACAATAGAAAGAAAAAGAACGCCTTACCTGGCTTGAGCTCTGTCCGCGGCGGCTTCTCAGTGGATCTGGCGGCACCTTGGACTAGGGACGAAGCCCTAGCAGAGCATCAAGGGGGAGGGTGGGCCTTCCATTGTTTTCTGAAGTGTGAAAACGGAATTTTAAAACGTGAATTTTGGGTTTAAATGAAAACGTGTATTTTGGGTTTAAATGTAAAACGTGAAACGGCGCCGTTTGGGGAGGGGCAGGTCTGCGCGTCGACCCGTTTGTGACCCGGAGGACCCGCGTGTTTGGTTCAAACGGGCTATTTACTGCATCGGTCCCTCCCCATTTATTTTGTTCGCAAATCTCGTTTTGTTTGATTTTAATTTGGGCTCTTAAACTTCGTTCCGTTTCCGTTTTAGTCCAGAGCAAAACGCGGCGCGTAAGGAAGGGAGAAATTTCGTTTTGGCCCCGCTCCTTGCGCGCGTATTTCAAATGAACCCCCTTTCTCCTTTATTTCACTTCGAATCGACCCTAAAATTCCATTTTTAACTCAATTTGACCCTTTTTAGTGTTTTGCAATCATTATTATTCTTATTATTATATTTGTCGTTACTATCATTATAATTATTATTATTATTATTATTATCACTATTATTGTTATTATTACTGTATTCATATTGGTATAGTATATATATGTTTCGTACCATTATTGTTATCCTATTATTATTACTATTACTATTATTATAAATATTATTAATATTATTATTGTTACTATTATATTTATCATCACTATATCATTATCATTATTAGCATTTTTGTTATTATTATTATTACTGTTATTATATCATTTATATATATGTACATATGTTACCATTCGTCCAATACTTGCCATTATTATTACTGTTTCTTTGTTTTATTTTGTTATGCAAAACATTGTATAGTTTGTCGATAAATATTTTCAAATTTGTGTATTTTATGGTCAACGTTTACTCGTCTCATCATTGAATTGTTTTTTCAAGCTCCAACATATCCTAAAATTGCGATTTTGAAAAACAAAGGCAATATTCGGGTGTTTAGAAGCTCGAAAGATTACATCCTAACGTGCTGGGTGTCGGTTTTTCGTCAAACTAAATAACCGAATATCCTTCTTATACGCTTTGAAGACCAAAGATGATCTCAATATCAAGGTACAAACGTGTCGTATCCTAACGTGCTGGGTATGACATTTTTACTCCTTTGAAACGAGCCAATCTTGAGATTCAAACACAATTTAAAGATTTTTATTTTTTACCCCAGATATTTTCAAGTTTTCCGCATTAGGACGTTGATCAATCATTTTGGTACCAATTTTGGGCGTTGCAGGGGTGCTAATCCTTCCTTGCGCGCAACCGACTCCCGAACCCATTTTCTTAAATTTCGTAGACCAAAATTATTTTAATAAATCAAAAATGCTTTATTAAAATAACTCGTCTCAAGGTGACCCGATCGCACCTCGAACAAGAGATCGGTGGCGACTCCCTATTTTTAAGTCGGTTCCCGTTTTGTTTTCAAAAACGGTTTCGACAATAAGTTTTGAAAATATGACTGAAGAAGCATGGTTGTTCAGAGTTAGATGCACTAGTGAAGTCACTTCCACAAACTAGTTTGACAGGTTTGATCCCTTTAAGTTTCCTCTTTACTTGGTAATGGCAACAATCACTTCCTTTTTGCCTACTATTATCCTGTCTTCTTGCCATCAAGATGGTTGGTGTTTGGTGTTGCATTTGTGACTATTTCAGACTTAGATTTATTTCACTATTCACTTTAATTGCAATATTTAAAAATTTGAAAACAATAAGAAATGTCATTTATTGATGTACATCGTGTTAAAATACTTCTTGAAGAATATCTTGTGTACTTTTATCTAAAGAAAGAACATTTCAATGTTGACTCCTTTGGTAAACTTTATGAAAAGAAGATTGGACATTGTTGAGTTCTTACGAAGATCAATAAGAATGCCAATAAAGATTGAATTAGCCCCCTAATCCTCGTATTCATTCAACATTCAATGTCTATGAATTTCACGAGGATTTGTTTATTAGTAGTCTCTTTAATTATTGCTTATTATTATTTCTACATTTATCTATTGTTTTAGTTCTTGACTAATTTATTTATTTATTTTGCATTTGAAGGCAATTTAGATAAGTACTTAGTGATAATCCTCAACTGGTCTTCTTTACGGAGACAAAACTAGATGGTAGACGAATGAAAATAGTGAGGAGGAGATGTGATTTCTCAAATGGGATAGAGATATCGACCGATGGATCATAAGGGGGCTTGTGTCTAGCCTAGAAGGAGGCTCTTACTATAATTTTGCTTAGTTTCTCCACAAACCATATTGACGTGTTGGTTAAAGGGAGTGTGGAGGAGAAGAATTGGAGGTTTACTGGTTTTTATGGAACCCTGTTTGCAAGAAATAGAAGCGATTCGTGGAATGTTCTAAGAAATATGGAGATTACTTAGGAATTCCCATGGCTGGTGTTAATTATCAAGTTATTATTGCAACTGATTTACAATCTAAGGAAAGATTAATGGTTTGAAGTTGTTTTTCAATTGCTATAATTGACTTATCATTGAATAGAAAAACTTATATAATTAATTATTAATATCGATACTAAAAATGACATTGCACTTGAAGCTAGAGTTTTATTATATTGGTTCCTTTTTATTTTAAATTTTTATTATTTTACATTCAATTTTCTCTTATTATATTTATTTCATTATCTTTAGAAGCTCGCATATTTATATTTATTATTCTTAGAATAATTAAAAACTCTCTTTTATTTGTTTTTCTCACAACTTTTTTAATTATCTGCATCACATATATAATAAGAATAATTATATATTATTATTTATCATCATAAAAAGTCACTTCAAATTAAATTAAAAGCGGTTTAATTTGGTTAAGATTTATCCTAGTAATTAAATTATAATTGATGATGGGTTGATTAGAAATTAAAGTTGTGAAAAAGTTATATATTAGTGTTATAATCTCCAAATTAGACATACCGTTTTTCTTTTTCTTTTTTTTTTGACATCCTATCTTCAGTAAAGAAACAGACATTTTTTCTAAATACTTGTATGTTAATTAGAAAGATCAAAATCACAAGATTTGAATATTTCAAGATGTCGATGGATTTAGATATTCTTATGCATATAACTTTTATTCCTAATAATTTGACATGATAAATCTTGATTTATCAAATTTTATATAATATCTAACATAATAAATTTTAGTTCTTTTTTTCATCTCATTTTTGTGGAATTCGACGCTAATACCCAAGTTTATTTTACTTTAAAAAGTAAGAAACTAAATTTTGTAGATTCGACATGTTGGACATGACATTTTTGGAGTTGGAATTCCAAAATAGCGGGACTTAAACCATACGTTTGTTTTAGACTTGCATCTCCATCTCTTTAATCATCAGTGAAACTTGCAGAATGGGTTAACGTTAGATAACTGGTATCCCAATCCTCTATTATAATGACAAAATGAAGTCATGGTTCAGTTTCCATTCTTACTTTCAAGGAGAGCGTGAGGATGGTCGAAAACCAATTTTATTCAATCCCTATTTTCTATTACTGCATTAATACACACATTGTAATAAAATTTCTCTATTTCAAAACTATATATCATTAGTTTTGTTTTCTTACATCGTTCCATACTCTATTGAAGAGCTTCCTTGGAATACCCTTTCCCTCGCTTTAATTGCCTGCAGTTGTGTCACAGCCCAAAAATAAACTATAAGAGATGAAGAAGAATAAACCAAGCAAGCAAAATTGAAGTGTTTCAGTGTTAACGATCTATTAAAAGGTGCAACTACCGCTAAGTTGTAGTATTATAGAAGATTTTGAGAATGGATGACAAACCTGTTTTTCCCAATTTATGCAACTTGTAACAATGGCGAGCAGAATTGTTTGGGTGAAAGCCCCAGACTGTATACCGATCCACAGGCCAACCCCTCTCAACTGTAACCAGAAGGCAAGGGTGGCAGCGACAGGGATTCCAACAAGATAAAAAGCTCCCAGGTTGACATAAGCTCCTATATGCTGCCATCCGCATCCCCTTGCAATACCTGATCCAAGCATGTAACCATTTGTATGACTACTACTCCAACATTCATCTCATGGAAATATATTAATTATTCACCATAACGATAACGAGTTTAACCTGAAAGAACCCCCTGTAAGCTATCAAGAACAACAGACACACAAACCAAGGGAGCCATGGTTGTCACATAATCCACCACTTCCTTCTCATTGCTATAAATATAACCAAAAACACGTCGGCTTGCAAACAGGGCTCCAGTAACTATAAGCGTCTCTAAAACTGCAATAGCCATAGCAGCATACACCGCCACACGTGCTGCTTGGGGTTTTCCTGCCCCTAGTTCATTTGAAACTCTAGTACTATATTTACAAATCGAAAATGATTCTTAGTTAAATTCATATAGTTTGAAAATTTTGAAACATTAATCAGTAAAGAAATAAAAAATAAGTGTGTGCACGCATATCGGGGCAGACCTTGCTGCAGCACCAAGTCCATATGGTATGGCATAAAGTGTTGAAATGGTGTTGAGACTGCTTGGGAAATTTGAAAAACTTATTAGTAGAATAATTACAATATGATGTAATCGAAGAATCATAAATTTATAATATCCAATTAAGCTTTGGATGATACAAGATGCATTGATCCAAAACAATAGCAAATGAACATACCACACAGACAATACGGATGTTTCCAGCTCTGGATTTGGTAAAAGCCCAGACAGCAGGATGAGTAGCTCATATGACCACCATTCAAGGCTGCAATTGTTTGAATAAAGAAACATCAAGGATTTTTAACAGCTCACACATACATATTTGAGTGAGGAACAGAGGAGATAACATACCAGATCATAACAGCAGAAGGAATAGCAAAGTGGAAAAACTCTCTAATTCCTTGGAATAATTCCATTGTAATGGGGGCACGAGTTTTTGTACAGGTGGGAGAGTACCGCATGTAAAGTGCAAGGAAAATCACATTTAACCAGTTTGAGATACTAATTGCTATTGCTCCTCCTATACTTTCTAATCCAGACTTGAATACCAGAACCCAACATAGAGGTATATGTACTACAAGACTAGCACAAGAGCATATGAGCATGGGAGTTATCAAACTTTGTGTTTGAAAGTAGCGAACAAGTGGTTGAAAAGTAGCATAGGCAAAGAGTGATGGGATAAGCCACAGAATGAATTTACCGGCTTCTTGTGAAATTAAGGGATCTTGACCAATGAATACAAGTAGCCTTCCCATATATAACCATAGGACCGACAGAGGGATGCATAATAAGATCAAACAAAATATAGCAGTGTAGGTATGGATTCCCAGTTTTCGGTATTGTTGAGCTCCATAGGCTTGTCCACACAGTGTTTCCAATGCACAAGCCATTCCTAGCTGATAATCGCATGCAAATTACAAATTTTAGGAAATTATATAAGTTGACATTTACTGTATCCCAAACACAGGTCATCAGCTGATCTAGACTCACTCAGCAGCAAACCAATCATTCAATTATTGGATTTCTTTTTTTTTTTTTTTTTTGTATTCGTTAAACTAATAGTGATTGAATAACTATGTTATTGAAATGCAAGAATTAACTATTTTTTGTCAACATGTAGCTCACCTTGATGGATGTTTTCCAAATATTATACAAACCAGAAATTCATTAGCATGCCCAACTCAACCTAGGGCAGATTTAGTCATATGTTAATTGCACAAAGCTAAAAGTGTAACTGGATCATGTTACTTTTAAGTTAAATGTTAGATGGTTTCCTTCCTAAACAGTAAGTCCAACTGCAAAGCTTTTCCATACCAACATTATCGATCACCTAGAACACACTAAATATAACACAAAAGCATAAAGCAAGTACTTGTTGGCTGTTGCCCAAATCAACTTAAGCAACAGATAGTAAAGCCGCAAGAAGCCTAACAACAAAAAAACAAGAGTTTACTCTTTTTCTTAAAGAATTTCTTTTTGTTCATTCCTCGTTACATAATTTGCTGTCCACTAGTTAATTAATGTAAGCCCGAAAAGTCCAAAACCATTATAAATATAAAAAAGAGAAGATAGAAAGCACGTGGTTAGGAGTCAACAACAGATCCAATCACAAAGAGACAATCTGATTAGATTGGCATCACTTTCCAGATTACTAAACTCTATAGGAAGTATTGGAATTTGTCAAGAAATTCAGTTGATGTTCAGACTCAGTTTCAGAATAAGAGAAGATACAAACAAAGAGACGTAAAATTTGACAATAAGATTATTTAAAACGTCACTATCAACACAATAAGGGACAACACCGTGTTAATATAATATCAATATCACGGTTCCAATAAGATTATTTTAAGTAGAAGAAAATTGAAAATTGACTTACAAGAAAACTGAAGCCGGTGACACCTGCGAGAGATATGGCAATGGCAGAACTAGAGAGAGCAAGCTCACCCAGATGACCCACCATCATCGTTGATATAACTTGCAATAGGTACTGTGATAAGGTGACAGCTACCATAGGCCCCGCAAGGTAACCCGCCCTTTTTATTTCTTCAACAAAAGCAGCCCAACTTAGCCACCGAGTGCTTTTCTCCTCGTTCTCTAACTTGGGAATCAAACTCTCTTCCATGATGTTCTTCTTCAGCGAGTCTACCATGATGCCCTTCTCTCCTTAACCTTGAACAGCGTCGTTCACTTTCGAAAATGCGGGAGACAATAGAAAGATGAAAGAGTTGAGTGTGTGATTGTTTGGATTTATTATTGCAAACAAACAAATTAGGCACATAGACTCACTGCAAATTTCGACCCAGCGTTTCGCTACAACTGAGTTGGACGGCCCTAACTTGCTTTAAACTAAACTAGTAGTTATAATCCCGGCGGTCAAGCCGAGGTTTATAATTTTTTTTATATCTACTTATATCAACTTAGTCAATGAAATAATAATAAAAATTCAAAATTAAAATTATAGGATATAAATAAATCTATTTATGATTAAATCAAATTGAATTCTGAAGTTGATAACTTTCTGATATGAAGTAAGAAAATTTGGATCTAACCCCACTTGGCTGAAGATCAAAAAAGTATTTTATCCAAATAGATAATGATTGTAATAATATGTTATTAACTCATCATTGTTCTTAAAAATCCCCCAAATTGCTATTTTTAATTAATCATAGATAATGATTGATAATATAATTAGGCTAAGTGTACACCAAAATCTAAAATATCACCTTACTTTGTATTTCATTAACGATGGACAAAGAGAGCCAACCTTGGGGAGATTCCTGGTATATGAGCACAACAATTACTTTTAAATTTTAAATAAATATTTTATAATTTTTAATAGGTCTTGTAGTGTTAATAATGATTAGTGTGCAAATGAAAAAAAATATGGGTTTTAGAATTTTCTCATACATTTTTAACTTTTTTTTTATAATTTTATGCTTTTATGATATTTTGTAAATTTTATTTTTTCATTATTTATTTTTTGTTATTTTAATATTTTAATATTATTTATATTTTATAATATTTTATAATTTTAAATATAAAATATCAATTTTCATCCCCACAAATTAAGACCATATGCTTTAAAAACCCTTTGACCATTAAATAATAATAATAATAATAAATCGAATTTGACATAATTCCCATACAATATGTTTATTTGTGCATGTAATACGCGTTGCGAGATTCTAAGGTTTTGCGGTGTCATAACTTATAAAAAGGTTATGTAAGAAAAAAAAAAACAAAAGGGAACAAAGGAGAACACAACACACCACTGTTTATCTAACAAGCAAAGAGAACATAATTAGCGATAATATAGCACCGTTTATCTAATAATTTTATTATAAGTTTTGATACTATCTGATTTTTTTAATACAATGTCTAGAACTATTTATAGCTTCTCCCTAACCCATAGATAGGATGATAATGTATTTCAGCGCACTTAAACCCACGTCCTCTTACATTAACAACAATATTTATGTCAATCAAATTAAGACTCAAAAGGCATGTTTATTTAACATTTGAATGCATGTGATATAATATTAATGCTATGCTTATATGAGTATTATTTATTCATTATATTTCAGTCTATGAGTTAGTAATAAATTAATTTTAATTGATAATTTATAGTTATTTACATAATTTCTTTTTGGTGCTTATTTTATTTTATTTTACTAGAGATAAGTTTTTTTCCTCGTGTAATTAGACGACATAATATATTTGTTTTTTACTAGATTATGACATATCCATGATGTTGGTGAAAAAGAAATTATGTGACAAATATATTTGTAAAAAGTTTATATAAATAATAAATGAAGTTTTAGTAGAATGGTAAAGTACAAATGTGAAAATTTTGTGAGGTATGACTTCAAATCCTAGTATATGTTTATATTTTCCTATTTTCCTACGCCTCTAAAATAATTAAAATTTACTTTGAAAAGTAAGGAAATTTTTATATTTTTAACTGAATTAATACTCGGTTAATTTTATAATAAGTATAGATTTAAATTAATTAAAAGAGTCAAAAGTATAGTAAACTATAAGGACTAAACAATTTACTACAAGTGGCCAAAAAATGTATTTAAAGTTAATTGAGTGCCTATAAAGCATGAGCACAAACACGTAGTACAAATATAGCAACATATCCATTTTTGCAATTTCATAGAGTCTTGTGAATTACAGGATCTAGGGTTCATAGGTCCATCATTTACTTGTTAAAGATGTGGTACTTTTGAGAGACTGGACCGGGCGTTAGCTAATGATGCGTGGATTTCAACTTTCCCGCAGTGCTCAGTTTCTCATCTTCCCCGTATCAAGTCTGATCACAGACCCATTCTACTGAGAATGAAACCAAACCTCAATTTTGCAAGAGGAAGACTTTTCTGATTCCTTGCTAGTTTAATTGAGTGCCTATAAAGCATGAGCACAAACACGTAGTATAGATATAATATTATACAGACACAACAACATATCCATTTAAAAAAAAAAATCAAGATATGATATGTAATTAAATTTCACATTCTTTAATAATAAATAAATTTAATTAAAAAATGTATACTTATAATAACATTTGTTAATTGTAAACTTTATTAACAATAATAAATGATAATAATAATAATAATGGGTCCACAAATGCATTTTTTGTTTTGAAGGATTAAAAAATTCAATAAAACTTTTTCAAACAAAAGTCAATCAAATCTTTTTACAGAAAATACACTCAATTAAACCCTTTTATATTAAAAATGTGTCAATTAAGTTTTATTATTATCGTTTTTGTTAATTTTTATTGTTCTGATGTGCTCGTTAATTGTTATGATGCTAACATGGTAATCTGCATAAGGAATTATTGATGATGTGACAAAAATTATTAAATAATTAAGTCTAGAATGAACTTGAGAAAGAAACATCAAGTTCATTTGAATCTTGACATTGTTGGTGTGTGGGTATAAAATAAATTTATGATAAAATTAATGAAGGCTTTAAAATGTGTATCACTATCACTTTCTGTGAGGTCCTATTTGCTTCACTATATTATGATTTACAAAAGAGTTATTGGCAAATAAACCTTGAGGATGCAATGTAGCCCAATGATTGTCTACGTTTTACATTGATGGAAATAGTCCACGAAGTACTGAGCGGAACATAGTAAGGATATCAATTTCTATAGACTTTTTACAATAATTCTTTAAAAAACAAGCTACGAATATAAAAGATGATGGGAGAATAGAAATAAATTTTGTTTTTATGTTTTTTGGTGTGTCATACAAACGAAATTCCACTCCCACTTATAGGAAGTCTTGTGTCTTTTCATAGAAGCATAACTACCAAAATGGATATTCATATATATTTAGCAATAATAATAATTATTATATAGATATATACTTAAATAACTATGACTATTTGTGAATAATCAAATAATATAACTTTTGAATTTAAGAGACATAATTCAGCACTATAAATAGTGACAACTTTTGATTAATAACCAAGTGGCATAACTTTTGGTTATTTATAGCTTTTCGTTTGCAACTATTGGAATACTATATATATATATATATTGAAAATATTTCAACATGTATCCACGTGTTTAAGTTTATTAAGGATGTAATTTTTAAAATTATAAAAATTTAAAAGAGGAATAAATTATTTTTCTATAAGATTCTAAAGTTATTGTCGTTGGTTCTTTTTTATCTAATTTGCTTCATATATTTTTAAGGTTATTTTCTTGTTCAACCTTTAACTTCAATGCAATATGAAATGTTGAAAAATACACTTACTATTATGTTTAAACATGTGCATTGTGATAATAAATTTGTTTAGCATAGATGATAAAGTCTTCAAACTTTGTTACCGCATTCTAAATTTTATTAGCTTTTATGAAAATCCAATTTATTTCGGTTTGCAACCGCACAATCTAACAACCATCATTTCTTCTTCTTCTTTTCCTTTTTATTTTTAAAATTTTTAATTTTTTCAGAACCAAAAAATCGCATCCAAAATTAACCTTAACAAATGGGTTTTAGGATTTAGATGAATTAGCAATTCATGTTCATTATAAACTTGAATTTTTAACATTTTTTATAATTTTTATTTTTATTCTTTTGTTGATGGACAGCTGATTTAGCGGTCATTAACACTCATATCAATATAGTAATTGTCAAGAATGAAAATTATTAGTCAATAAATTTAATTGATGTGTTTTAAAGTTTAAAGATTTAATTAAATGGGTTAATCAATAAAAATTTTGAAGGTTTTAAACCCTTCCAACTTTTTTTTTCAACGCTTCATGTTTCCAATAGCAATTGCTCAATGTCTCGCGTTTCTTGATAACCATTTCCACATTTCCTTATTTCACATACCCATTTCCCTACATCTTTCCTTCTTTCTTCCCCTATCATCTTTACCTCTTTTCCCTAATCGCCTTTCTTTTTCCCATTCTAATTTTTGGGCTTTTTCGTTTGAGAAGAGTAATTTCAGGACAAAAGAATTTATTTTTCTTATGTTCAGCCATGTTTTCTTTATGACGCACTTATTTTAACTGTGTTCATGTCTGGTCTAAAAGAAAAAAAAATTCAATGTATTGATATGTGTGCACTACATATCCAGCCATGTCAATAGCGTGTCCGTGTCAAACACCACTATGACACAGGTGAGAGGAAATTTCCCCGTGTCGGTGCTTCATGGTCGGAGGTGCTATAAGAACTAACATGGAATAGACACCATATCATGCTTACCACGTCTCCAAAACTTTTTGGTGTGAGGACAGAAATACACAATTAAAGCTATTCACTTGAAGGTTTCGTAGAGATCACATAGACTCTAGCATATTGGGTGGTCAAGATGTATGGCTAGGAATTTTATTGGTCGGGCACTATGTTAAGTTAAACTTAGTTTCAATTACGGAATAGCTAAGAAATGAAATGGACTTGATGAAATCTATTACAATGATGCCTAAAAATGAAAAAGAATATATGCTTATCTAGACAAGACAATGTTTGACTAGGAGGACATGTTAGACATGACAATGCTTAATTAGGACATGTTTTAAGGTAAAGATTGTCTTGACATAAAATGCAATAAAGAATAGTTTTATGTCACGGATCGCCTGTACGTGCTGAAAGTGGTCTTTCGGGTGTGCAATAGTGAGGGCAACTTGGCAGGCAAGCCACTAGAGGGATTTTCAAGAAAACAAGGGTTCGTGCCTCCTAGAGATGTGGTGAGCTCCTAGAGATCGAGGAAGACTCTGTAAGTATGGAGGAATGGTGAAGGTTAGCATCTTTTGAAAAAAAAAAAGTTACCATTTCACTTAAATTTGTTAGATAACTGGTATCCCAATTTCACTTAAAGTTCACTAATAATAAAATGAATCATGGTTCAGTTTGCCTTAAAGCATTTCAGGAGAGCACGAGTATGATCAAAACCCAATTTTATTCAATCAGCATTCTCTATTACTGCAGTAATCTCATTAATTTTGCTTGCTTGCTTACATAGTCCCGTACTCTATCGAAGAGCTTCCTTGGAATAGCCTTTCCCTTGCTTTAATTGCCTGCAGTTGTCGTAAAAAATTACAGATTGAGACTAAACCAAGCAAAGTCAATTCAGTGTTAACAATCTATTAGAAGGCACAGTTACTAGTGTAAAAATGCTGAACAAATAATAGTAGTTGAACTTCTTAATATTAGTCCAATCAAATTTTGTTTTTACATTCTAACATTTGGCATGAAAATAAATAATCAAGCTATAAAAGATTTTGTTTTCGGTTATGTTTATAAAAGATTTTGAGAATGGATGACAAACCTGATTTTCCCAATTTATGCAACTTGTAACAATGGCAAGCAGAATTGTTTGGGTGAAAGCCCCAGATTGTACACCGATCCACAAGCCAACCCCTTTCAACTGTAACCAGAAGGCAAGGATGGCAGCGACTGGGATTCCAACAAGATAAAATGCTCCCAGGTTGACATAAGCTCCTATATGCTGCCATCCACATCCCCTTGCAACACCTGATCCAAGCATGTAACCATTTGTATGACTACTACTATAATTCTTCATCTCATGGGAATATACCAATTGTTCACCATAAGTATAACGAGTTTAACCTGAAAGAACCCCCTGCAAGCTGTCAAGAATAACAGACACACAAACCAAGGGAGCCATGGTTGTCACATAATCCACCACTTCCTTCTCGTTGCTATAAACATAACCAAAGACACGTCGGCTTGCAAATAGGCTTCCACTAACTATGAGGGTCTCTAAAACTGTAATCGTTAGAGCAGCATACACAGCTACACGTGCTGCTTGGGGTTTCCCTGCACCTAATTCATTTGAAACTCTAGTACTGTATACACAAATTGAAAATTATTCTTAGTTAAATTATTTTGGTTTGAGAAAGTTGTAATTGTAATCAGTAAACAATTACAAAATAGGTCTGTGCATGCATATCAGGGCAAACCTTGCTGCAGCACCAAGTCCATATGGTATGGCATAAAGTGTTGCAATGGTGTTGAGACTGCTTGGGAAAGTTGAAAAACTTATTAGTAGAATAATTATAAGTCAATGGAATTGAAAGTTCATAAAATTACAATATCCAATTAAGCTTCGGCTGGTACAAGATGCATCAATCCAAAACAATAGCAACTGAACATACCACACAGACAAGACGGATGTTTCCAGCTCTGGATTTGGTAAAAGCCCAGATAGCAGGATAAGTAGCTCAAATGACCACCATTCAAGGCTGCAATTGTTTAAATAAGAAGACATTAAGGATCTTCAACAGCTTAGGCATATATATTGAGGTGACGCAAAGAGGAGATAACAGACCAGATCATAACAGCTGAAGGGATAGCAAATCGGAAAAACTCTCTAATTCCTTGGAATAATTCCATTGTTACGGGGGCACGAGTTTTTGTACAGGTGGGAGAGTACCACATGTAAAGTGCAAGGAAAATCGCATTTAACCAATTTGAGATACTAATTGCTAATGCTCCTCCTATATTTTCTAATCCAGACTTGAATACCAGAGCCCAACATAGAGGTATATGTACTCCAAGACTAGCACAAGAGCATATGAGCATGGGAGTTATCAAACTCTGTGTTTGAAAGTAGCGAACAAGCGGTTGAAAAGTAGCATAGGCAAAGAGTGCTGGTATAAGCCACAGAATGAATTTACCGGCTTCTTGTGAAATTAAGGGATCTTGACCAATGAATACAAGTAGCCTTCCCATATATAACCATAGGACAGACAGAGGGATGCATACTAAGATCAAACAAAATATAGCAGTGTAGGTATGGATTCCCAGTTTTTGGTATTGTTGAGCTCCATAAGCTTGTCCACACAGCGTTTCCAATGCACATGCCATTCCTAGCTGATAATCACATTCAAATTAAAAAAAATCATTCAATTATTGGATTTCTTTTTTTTTATTTGTTAAACTAATTGAGTAACTACGTGATTGAACTGCAAGAATCAACTATTTTCTGTGAACATGTTATACAAGCCAGAAGTTCATTAGATTGTCCGACTCATGCTATGGCAGATTTAGACATATGTTCATTGCACAAAGCAAAAAGTTTAATACGGTCATGTTACTTTTTAAGCTAAAATGTTAGATGGTTCCTTTCCTGAACAGTAAGCACAACTGCAATCAACAAATAATAAAGCTTATTCAATCATATGGAGAGCCACTTCGAATAAGCCGAACAACAAAAAACAAGAGATGACTCTTTTGCTTAAATAATTTGTTTTGGAAACCATGTATGACTGCACCCATTCCTCGGCACTTTTACTGTCCACTAGTTAATTAATGTAATCCCGAAAGGTCCAGAACCATTAAAAAAAGGCTTATAAATATAAAAATATAGACGGAAAGCTTGTGATTGGGAGTCAACAGATCCAACCACAAAGAGACAATCTAAATGCAAATGATATGACAATAATTTCCACTTGACTAAACTCATTGGTTAGATTGACATCAATTTCCAGATGACTAAACTCTATATGAACCATGGTTAGGTTGACAGAATCCTACTTTGAATTGGATACAACCATCTTAAACGAGGAAATATCTAATTTTGGTGTTGAACAGCCACCCAAAACAGTAGGAAGTATTGAAAATTGTGAAGAAATTCGGTGGATGTTCAGAACCAATTAGAATAAGAGAAGATACAAACAAAGAGACGTAAAATTTGACAATAAGATTATTTAAAACGTCACTTTCAATACGACAGTGCACAACACCATGTTAATATAACGTCAATATTAACTTTATTTAAGTAGAAAGAAAAATGCAAATTGACTTACAAGAAGACTAAAACCGGTGACTCCGGCGAGAGATATGGCAATGGCAGAGCTAGAGAGAGCAAGCTCACCCAGATGACCCACCATCATCGTTGATATAACTTGCAATAGGTACTGTGATAAAGTCACGGCTACCATAGGCCCTGCAAGGTAACCCACCCTTTTTATTTCTTCAACGAAAGCAGCCCAACTTAGCCGCCGATTACTTTTCTCCTCGTTCTCCAATTTGGGAATCAAATTCTCTTCCATGCTATTCTTCTTCAGCGAGTCTACCATGATGCCCTTCTCTCTTTAAGCTTGAACAGCGTCGCTCACTTACAAAAATGCGGGAGACAAGAGAAAGATGAAAGAGGTTGGCTTTTGTTAGGAAAAGTTATATATGCCTACGAAAGCAAAACTTGAGAGGACGCATCCCCTCACGTGAGTACGACATGCATTTGTTATTGCAAACAAACAAACAACAAATTGGAACAGTGCACGTAGACTGACTGCAAACTACGACCCTGACTTCTGCTACCGCCTTAACTTGCTTTAGACTAAATTAGTAAAAATCCCTGCGGGGTTTATAAATTTTCTTTATATTATCTACATTCTCTTTAGTGTCTACTTGATATCAACTTAATTAAAAAAAATCAGAATTTAATTACAATAAACTGATCCAAAAATGCTGGTAATAAATAGATTTGTTTATGAATGTATTTGAACTTTCTTCTTTGTCATCCGAATATGAAGTTGAAATTTTTTTTTTTAGACTAACCTAAAGTCGGCTGAATTAACTCATTGGTTTTTATTTTTAAAAAAAGGGTTTTATCAGAATAGAACTCAGTTAATGATCTGTTATTAACTCACCGCTGTTCTTTAAAGCCCAAAAAGCTGAACCTTTTTTTATTTTTAATTGATATAGATAATGATTGAAAATACAATTGGCCTAAAAAGTGAAAAACAAAGAGAAAAGATTTGGGGGAGAAATAATAATAAAGCAACACAATGAATTTTAGTTCAGGAGGAGTCAAATGGGAAGCGGAGCTGACGCTTCAAAAATTAGATGAGAGAAACTTCATTTTAGAATGGAGGGTGAAGGTGGGGGGATAGGGATGACGATTCGTTACCTTTGGAGTTTGAAGGACTCACTTCACTTGCATAGATGCGCAGTATGGGATTGATTTGAAAATTGGAATAGAAACTAGATTCTACTCTAAATTTGGGTTTTAGTTATTTCAGATTTTGGGTTTTGGTGTCGGTAACATCTTCAAATTTTATAAATTTTGGGTTTTAGTTTTAAACTCACAAGAATGTTTCCCTTTGAATTTAGTGTATATATTTTTATTTTTAAGAATTTTTTTATTTTTGAAATTTTATAATTTAAATATTTTATCAAATTCAAGTGAATTTTAATATTATTTTTTTAATTACATAGAGTATTTTTTATTTTAAAATATTGCACCAATCAATTTTGAAATTAAAAATAAATAACTATTTTTTTAAATAAAATACCCTATTTTAATTTATTTAAAATATATGATTTAAGGTTGATTAAGTTTTAACTCAATTAGCATGAATTTTGTTGTCGATAATTTTAGGCATTATCTTAAAAAGAGCTGTTATAATAAATTAATGTAATTTTAATTTTTTATTTTAAAAACACAGAATTAAGAATAATTTCCTTTAAGTTTGTTTTTTTTTTTTTTTGTCAAATGTGCTACTTAATCTTATTTCATTATCTTTTGATGTAACCATTTGCTTGGTTAAAAGTTGGTTGGAATCAATTAATTAAGCATGATATTTAATCATAAATAAAAAATTTTAAAAAAATTATTTAATTAAATAAATTAAAAATAAAACTCCTGACATTTTTTAATTCTTCTTCTTACTCTTCTCTCCTTGTCTCCATGATTCAATCTTCTTTTTAATTGCAAAAAAGATTAGACGATATTTTTTTAAATTTAGTGATTGTGAATGTATTTTATAGGTAATTTTGAATTGCTTGGGTAAATTACATTATAGGTCATTGAACCTAACATCGGTTTTTATATAAGTCAAAAACTTTTAATTTCATTAAATTATATCATCGAATTTCTATTATTAACAAAAATCAGTTATAACAATATAATTTTATAAAAATTGTGACTTATGTGATCAAATTTGAGATTATGTCACGTATGTTTTCTAGCTAATTATTTTATGAAATTACTTGATTTATTTTGTTAATAAAAAATTGGATGATGTAATTTGATTAAAATTAAATATCAATTATTTATGAGAAAATTGATGCTAAATTAAGTGACATGAAATGTAATTACATTTCATTAAGTAAAACGTTTACTTCTTGTCGTTTTAACTAAGCCATCTAAGCTTGTTTCCTTCTTTGCTCTAAAACCTTACTTTAATATAGGAATAATGTCTGTATTTCATTAAATGTTTAATGTGGCACGTTTATTTTGAAAATATTTAATGTAATATTTGAACTATCAATATATATTTTATTATGATATTTGTATTTTCATAAAATGTTTAATGTGGTTTATGTACATTGGAAATGTTCAATGTGCTACCAAACTATCAATATGTGTTTTATTATAGTACTTGATGTTAATATTGTTTAAGCCATTCTCTATTTAAGTAAATGGTCTTATTCTCCAAAGAAATTTCTATTAAAAATAATAAGACACATCGATAGTTCAAATACCACATTGGACATTTTCAAGGCATAAATATTACATTGAATTTTTTTTAAAGTACAGGTATCAAATATGAAATTATCCCTTTAATGTATATGATTGGAGGTTAAATGTAAAAAAATTAAAAGCATTGATTTAGACTATGTTTAAATGGGCAATAAAATAAATAAAGTTTTTATAACTTAATATATTTTTAAATAATTAATATTTATTTATATAATTCAATAAATTAGGGTAAAAAAGTTGTTTTATTTTTGTTGAATTAAAAAAAAGATGGGATACGAACAATGATAAATGAATTTTGCAAAAAAAATTCAGCTATAAATTAAACTTGTGGTATCCTTAAGGGTTAAAACTCAATTGTAAAATTATTAAAAATATATTATTCTTACAAAATAAATAAATATTATTTTGAGGATATTTTTATATTTTTATATAAAAATTTAAAAAAAATATGATTTGATAGGATATGAACTCAAAACACTAACATTCACTTCCTTTTTTTTTTATGTTATTTTTTTAATAAATGTGTTATATAATTATTTTCACACACATTGTGTGTTATAACTTTTTTCTTGAAGTTGTCGAGATTATTCTAACCTTGATTAGGATGAAACTTGTATGTAATATCACAAACATGTGTTTTTATGATAGGTTAATATATAACCATAAATAACTAAGTGCTGGGGGACCTTGCATTCCCTGTGAGAGAATTCAGATTTAAACTCTAGAGATAATATCATTAAAAGAGACAGCCGAAAACTTTGAAAAGATTAGTTTTATGGGTTGTAATATAGACATGAAGGATAAACTTTAAAATTTTCTATTTAAATCCTCTTATATTTGAAGCAAACTTTTAAATCTAGGCAAATATCCTAACGCTTAAAAGGATTTAGTGATAAGTGAATTAAATTATTTTTTCTAAACCATAAGGTTTTAAAAAAATTGTTTAATCCCAATAAAAAAGTTTTTCAAATAATTTAGAGGTGTGTTTGAAAAATTAAACTAAATTTTTACCATTAAATTTTATAATTGTTGAATTTATATTAAAAAATTATTTGGTGAATTAATAAATATAATTACTAAATATAATTATGTTGTTTGATAAAAGTAAACATTGATTTTAATTTTTTTTAATTTTAATCTTATTAATATAATATTTTATATTGTTTTGAATAAAAATACATATAGTAATTTGAATATTTTTTAAAAGATAATTTATTTTAATATTTAATAAAATATAATCAGTTTAATACTTTCTACATTAAATGTACTACATTTATATTAAAAAAAAACATGTATTTATATTTCAAAATAAAAAAGGTAAAACTATTTTCTTATACACTTTCACCCAAGTCAAGGTTTAGTTTTGTGCAATGTTTTTATTATGTTTCCTAACATTCGTTTTAATTCTAAAATTAAAAGAAAATTGAAAACAAGAAATATCAACCATCTATCCATGCTCATCTTTGATGAAGAGGATCTAGCGTAGTTTTATCCCACTCCTAAACTCTGAAAAGAAGATTGGACATTGACGAGTTCTCACAAAGATGAGTGAGAATGCCCTTCAGCAGACAGAATGATGCAACCACCAAACATTAACATAAGTCAACCAGCTTGCCTTAAAATAGAATTAACACCATCTTGAAATAACTCATCCGTTAATTATCAAAGAAAAAAAAAACCCTGAGCAAAGTTATTTTTGGTGTTTCTTTGTTGGTAGCTATTTTATTCAAAATGTATTATTTTTAGATTCATCTAAGTTCAAAACATATATTATATAATATTTAGGTGTATATATATAAACTTTATCCAGGTTTTGTTGCTCAATGGGACAATGTTCAAACCTGAGAGAGGGTGAATGACCGCCCCAGGGCGAACAATCTGGAGAGGCACCAATCTAGCACAAAAAGGAAAAAAAAATAAATATAAGTATGGATCTCAAAAATGAAATGAATAGATAACGTATTTCTCACGGGTAAATACATAGCAACAGCATTTTATCAAATTATATACAGATAAGATTTCTAACTCAAAAATAGACGAACTCTAGCATAAAGTACTGTAGAACAATCAGCCAACTTTCCTACTTGTTTATGTACATTTTCTGACCCTGGGTAGTATTTGAATTTAGTGTTGCCCCACAAAAAACTAACGTAATTGATTGCTCCAATCTAAGATCAGCACCATGAAGCAGGTCAATCCTAATCCACTCAGCCTTGGTCAGTAGCTGGCTACAGGTCGCAATCAAAGATTAAAGCTCCTCCATGGGCCTGCTTTTGTTAGTAAAAGCATCAGTATGATGGCAGCCAGAAATTTCAAATTTGTGGTTAAAGTCTTGGCTTTCCATGCCGCAATGCAATTGCTTTGTTTTCCACAGAAAAAAGGGGCAATATAACCATGCCAAAAGAACAAATAAGGTTTGAACACATCTGCTGGGATCATTGTTCCACACAAAACCCTCAATGGAAGATCGAGCCATTGTAGATCAGTTATCCCTCTTGCTTTTCTTCAGAAACATCGACATATAATTGATATACTCATGGCCTGTCCGGGTACCACTCATCAGCCACTGCAAAGCCTCAGCTGCAGCATCCTTTTCCGCACTCTTCTTGTTGTTGCAAGGCTGCCCTATGATTTGCATACCATTGAACTCAACAGTAGCTTGGAACTGATTGTTTTCCAATTGACTTGTCTTGTAGGTTGGCGCAGCATATCCTGCCCTGGTGACCAGTGTTTGGAGCTGACTTTTAGAATTATCACCCCCGGGACCACTCTCTGTCCTTGAAATCAAAGAACGTTGTGGTGGAACAACAGGCATATTTGATGGTTTAAGATCTGGACGGCCAAATACAAATCTTCCATCACACTGATCCTCAGAAACCAGCAACCGTATTGCAGAAATGAGCTCATGATGAAGATGTAGGACCATTTGGGGATTCAGTAACTGCCCAAATTCACCAAGGTTGATTAGTAGGAATGAATTTATTAAAATTTAAGATCTAAAAATTAACTAGAACGGAAGATGTTTATCAAGCAGGAGCTTAAAGATTTTTTCCACATGGGCAAGTTATAGGAAATAAAGGAAACGGCAGAAACAAAATAGGCAGAATAGAACCAGCTAAGGGAAAATTGGTTTGTCTGAGCTCTCAACTTACTTTATTTTGAATCAGCTCATCAAATTCTCTCCTTAAACTTAGATATTTTTCAGCTATAGCAGGTTGCATGAAAAATTCTAAATACCCTCCCAACATCTTCAAGTGTCCATCCTATTAAAGCAAGAATAGAATTTCACTAAAACACCAGTTATCGAAAATAATTGCAGAAAATTACAAACAAAAAAAGACATGTTACTTGAAGAAACAAAACATTTAGTAATAATTTTAGACAGGAGAGAAAATCTTACAACATCTCCTCTTGAGATGCTACCACCAAACAGGAGAAGCACTGAATCAGAGACAGCTGTTGAATCCCGCAGGAAAACAGAGTTCACTTTTATCTTCTCATTGAAAACCAGCCAAGGATACGGAATTCTAGATTCCCGAGCATTAACAGAGTTCTATAAAATATGATTGTACATTATCACAAGAATGCTAATACGGAAGAGAACTAAGTATATCAACTAACTTAGTGATACAGTAATTAGCAGCAAAGAGTCAACAACTAGAAGCAGACTTACCGAGTAAAGAAGTACAGGTCCATCCTCCATAGTTTTCAGTGAAAATGATTTCTCATTATGCTGCACATTAGTCCATGTTAACACTCAAGGAAATTATTAGAGGGAAAAACATACAAACTGCAAATTAGAGGAAACAGGTCACAATTTAACCTCTTAAGTTCAAAGCAGAGGACTATCCTTATAATGTTGTATGTGCACGGTAAGTATATTAATCAGCAAGCCAAGTATACTTTATATTAATCAGCAAGCCAAGTATACTTTTAATATAAGGTCCCCAGTTTGATGAGGTTTGGTATACAAAAGTAGAAATAAAGAAACTAAAAACTCACCACGACAGAGCAAATTCCAGGATAAAGCCCATAACAAATAATTGCTCGGATGAGATGCTGATCATAGCTCCAGCCATTACAGCTAGTTGCATAGCTGTCAATAAGACCGGTATCCTTGAGCAACGAAAGAAACTCCTCCCTAAGAGAATCAATTGCCTTCATTGATTGTGCAGAAAGAAAATTTTTCCAGCAATAATCATATCCAGCAAGGTCTTTCTCGGCTTCTTTCCAGCCCTCGTAAGCCCGGACAAGTGCAAGGTGGTCACTATGATCATGGGAAAATTGCAACTTTGCAGCCTCTGCAAGCTGCAAGGAGGACAAAAGATCTGTAATATGTGATATAATATTTGGACCTTTATAGGCAAGTTCCTTTCACAAGAAGCCAATGTGATTCAGTCTCCAGCTCTTTTGGTTATTTTAATTTGTAGATGATATTTGAAAATTATGATTTTACTAATTTAAAATTGTCCCTAATTATGTCTTGCGGAATGACTTGCAACCATGCCAGTGTATTAAGTCCAGGAACAAGTGGCAAGGTTTTGGTTAATTCTGCACCAAGGCATGTCATAGAGACTTTGCCCAGGTGGCTCAGACATGGAATTTGTAAAGGTATCCCTCAACCATCCTCTGGAGTATAAGAGTGCCTCTAGTGTGCTATTCCACAGATGGTTTTCCTCCATATTCATTAACTGTTGCGAAAGAATTAGTTCTTAACCATCAATTTAGAATTCATTATTCATCACTTTAATGAAAATGACCTGGCATATTTTTATTGGCTGTACTAGTTACACCTCAAGTCTACATTATCAGGCTTTCGAGGCTCATTTTAGAAGCAAGCAAGTTCCATACAATCTCCATTTACTCACTAGTACTTGGTTACCCTTCACAAGCAACACTCCAACCACCCCAACGTTTTCTTTCCTAATTCCCACAAGTCACTCTAGGTAATTGTTTCCGTGCTATTCCAAGTTCTCACTTTAAGCTTCCGATCTTTCTGCCAGCCACGACACTCCATGATCTAGAGTCTGCACCAGTCCTCTTTGCAAATCCTACACCACCCTATTTTATTTGTTTTGGCACAAACTCACTGCAAACCAAAAGGACCCCATACAAATTTTAAACTCATTTAATCATTATGCTTCCAAGGATTCTATTATTAATACTTAATACACCGTTCCCAATAAACTTCTAATAAAAATATTAAAGACCAAAGAACAGTCAAAAGCCAAGCCATACAGTCTGACGGTCAATCCACAGAAGATATGCAAGTTCTTAGGATGTATTTAACACCTTTAAATAACTAACAACCCAGTATCAACCTAGCAATTGTTATACGTGTTTAAGAAGATTAAGGTATAAGGTTAGAATCTCATATCAGACTTCATCACATGTACCAAAAACAAAAAGGGATTAATCAAGAGCAAGGTAGCCTAGTGAATATGTAACTTTGAATGCAATGGCAATCATAAGATACCTTAAAATACCTCTTTGTTATTCAAAATTTGAAGCTTAAACAGTTCCAAAAGATTAAAAGTAGGTTCTTAGCATATAAGTAAAGTAAGGATTAAATAATCCATACTAGTCTGATTTTGACAGACCATTTGCAGTTCAAATATTAATAATCATTATAATTACTGCACTTTAAGAGAACAAAATTTCTTAGATACAACAGATAAATTGAGCTTCCGACCATTCTACATGATATGAAGTACAAATGGTCCGCATAAGATTCTCCTGAACTTTCATTTCAAGGGAAATAAGGCAGCGCCTTGAGAATAATAAGGTTACAATCTTACTTAGCATGTGTTTCTCTAGTTAGTCTCATGGTATTATTTTTGTTTCTCATGGTAAAGTCTGTTTTTTTGTGTGTGTTTTCCTAGGGTCTATTTGGTTCAGTAAGGTGTCGTTAATTAGCGTAGCTTTTGGTTGGAAGAAAAACAGTTATTTGTTCAGTCTGCTCTTATAACATTGCACCACAAGCTAAGACCTTTAGAAGTGAAATTTCCAGCTTTTATCAGTTGATCAATTAAGTAATGATGACATAAATACCAAAAAGAGAAGGCAATGAAGCTGGCAGTACAGTAACAGAGTTTAATCATTCTTTGTTATGTAATTTTAACAATTCATAATATTTGACCAAAACCATACAACCTTGAAGTAATCATTCTTTTTACTTTTTATTTTTCATTTGCACCCAGAAAATAGTTTCTTGTTTTCATGCACCTTAACTGCCATTAGGAACTCTATTGGATCAAGCACTCTTATAGCTATAAAAGGAAAACTGTTTATGCCAATAAGCATTAAACTTCAGTTTCAGAAAGTTAAGCCAACAACAAGCCTTTAATGAAAGATACAATACAAAAACCCAATCTGGAACTACTACACCATTGTTCAAACAACAAATAACCAACATCTCCAAAATTTACCAGCAGATATGCAATCAATCGAAATAAATAGACTCAACCAAAAAGAAAGAGTAAAGAATAGAAGGCTCATGCTCAGGCTACAATCCCACAAAAAGATGCAAATGATAAAAGCAAAGCTGACTTACATCTTTCTTGTCTAATGGTGTCAAAAAAGGATCTCTAACACTAAGACCAGCAACAATAGTCAACACAGGATCCAGGCAATTAAGAATAGCACCAAGGATGAGCATCTTCCCAAGTTTTGGCTCCATTGGAAGCATAGTCAAATAACGCCCTGTCAGTCATGTAAGTTGAACTAAATCAGGGTACAGTTACAAATAAATTACCAAAACTAAAGAGCATTAATATGGAAAAGCAGAAATATGTGTTCACAAACCCAGCACAGTCAGATTTTCATTCTCATCCAAGGCCCCGATGACTTTTAAATATTCAATGGCATTTTGAACCTACAGTCAGAGTTTAATAAATAAAAACATTATTGGGAGGAACATAAGAGTACAGAACAGTCTACATTCATGCAAAGGTGGCAAATAAGACCTTCAATACTGACATAATCTGAAATTTATAAGGTGCAAAATGAAAGATTTTTGGTAAGGCATTGATATTACAATAAAAGTAAATCCAAGATATCAAACCGAGTACTACCGCCAGTAACTTTGGTGACTGCAATGCCCTTGATAGGAATTCAGATATACTTCCGAGTTTCAAACTTTTGATTTGCAGACAAAGAGACTGCAAAGGTGTTCTCAAAATTTCAGGTAATTGATATTCAGTGAAGGCATCATATACACATCGAGGATAGAGATGGTAACACTCTCCAGGCTGCACTCGGCCAGCTCTTCCTCTTCTCTATATAGACATGCATGTACAAAACAATACATTAATCAACATAAAGATAAATAATTGGCAAGCAGCAAGAATGGCTTGTTTCATTTACGAGTTTCTTTCCAGTGAACATATAAAAAAAGGAGAGAAGAAGGAGAAATCAATGGAAACTGGCTGTCAAATGCATAAACCAAACCAACAAGCCTTGCCCCACATATTTGAGGCTGGTTACAAAAGGACGAGACATAGAAACATTTATATTGGTACACAAAACCGCCTTCAATCATTTACATTAACCATCATCCTCTCTTCAAGTTCTAATAGTTTCATATCATTATTTATCACCTCGAACGATGTCCATTTTAGTGTCCCTTCAACCTTTTACCCTATGCAGTGTCGATTTGCTCTAACCTTCTAATAGGTGCATCCCTCAATCTTCATCTAATGACCAAACTATCATAAATGATTTTCTCAACGTATCCTCAATAAAAGCTATCCCAACTTGAAGACAAATATCATCATTTTCAACTTCATTCTTTCTATTCTTACAACACATCCATCTTAGTATCAGCATCTTAGCTACACTCATCTTTTATATATGTTCATATTAATCCAACATTTTGTAGAATATAGCTAAGCCGAAGAACTTCCACTTCAAAGTCAAAAGAATATTGCAATCAAGCAAAACTCCAATCTCACTTCTTCAAACCCAAGCTTTATTCTACGGTTAACATCTCCACCAATCTGCTTGTCTTTTTGAATTATCACCTCTTTGTACTTAAAGCACACTGCTAATGGTATCACTTGATCATCGAGCATGATCACCCTCTTGATCATTATTCCTCCTTTTACTAAATGTTCACTCCACATACTCAATCGAAGTCCCTAAGTTTCTTATGTTTGTTCCACAACTCTAACATGGTATTAACCTCTTTTTTAGTCTTATTAACCAATACAATGTCACCAATAAATAAATCAGACCAAGGCGTTTCATCTTGAATGCCTCAGGTTATCTCATCCCTCCATCTCTAATCTTTTCCTCACTCATCCAAACAAACCTATAGATATCTTTATCTCCATCTTTCAACTCCAACCTATCAAAAATAATTTTATACTCTCGCTCTAGCCTACCTTCCAACTTTCTCGGCATATTTTTCTAGCTTGCATTACTCAATATTCTTTGTATCTCTACTTTTTAGTAAATTCTTATAGCAAACTCACTTGTTTTTTAACAACTGCCAAATGCATGAGCAATAGAAATTATACAATTTGATCATCTATCTAATGAGCAGTTCTTCTGTAAGCAAAAAGTATAGATATACTGTATATTCATACATATCTTAGTCTCATGTTACCAATAAAACTTGCATTAGATGCTTAGCATTCAAATTCAACACAGATAAGAAACAAAAGACTAAAACCCACAATGACAAGTCATTTCAAGAGTCAAGAAAGATGATCATGTTTGGCTAGAAGCAAACAACTCATTTTCTAGAAGATTCTTGAAATGATCATACAATCAAAGAGGAATCTTGTTAAGGTGATGAAAATGAAAAAAAATGGCTGAACTTGAATCAATAGCAACAAACACTAGAGAAAAAGTTTGCCATGGGCAAAAGGGCAATCAATGTTATTAATGCAAGCACCTAGGTGCTGCCTAGGCACTATGTCTTAGTGCTAGACAAAACAAGCACCTCAATGCCTTTCGGGTGAGGCATACTACGCCTATGCACACTTTTTTAAGGTGACAAGTGCAAAAAAAAAAAAATTCTTGTAGCTTTTATTTTTTTTTCATTAATCACACCTTTAATAGTGAAAAAGGGACAATAACAAACTCCTTGGTTTCTCAATGTTTGAATATTCAACAACAAATACGGGAACATAAGAACATCATGCGTATTGAACAACAAATGAAAAAAAAGATGCATCTTTTGTTGGATAAACTGGACCACACTAAACCCTGCCCCTTGAAGATTGAAGATTCATGAGAGTTTAGAAGCCATACAAAAGACACATGCAAGCCAACCAGAAACTCAATATTTAACTATTTCTCTCGTTCCGCATGTTTCACATTTGACACAAAGATGCAGTATACGAAGCCAATCTTGTGCAACCTATTAGCATTCATGTCCTCTAAGGAATTGATTTATTTCAATTACTCCTAGAAGAAAAAGATTCATCCCCCAAAAAGCACCTAATGCAAATTATTAATAGCCCAGCAAAAGTATTATTAACAAAAAGTAAGAAACAAACCTTCATATTAAAGGTCATAAAATGAACATTCAACAAGAGTCAAATTATATTAGACAACTTTTATGAAAGAGGGAAGACAAATTCTTAACAGTCAGTTTTAACCTCAACATAGATTAGAGATCATACATGCAATCAGATGGTAGCCTTACTTGTTGAGTAGAAACCTTGGAAACCCATGATGGTAGCAAACAAGGAGTGTTATTCAATGCGTCGTACGATGTCTCCTTGGCCTTTCCACAATCAAGAACAAAAACAACATCATTAATTGTTATGCTTGTCTCAGCAATATTAGTAGTTAATACTATTTTCCTCACTCCATCTTCAGGCTCTTCAAAAATTAACTTCTGCAAGAATCCAGAAAAAAAACTTATTTAGAATTAAATTATGGATGGGAAGGAAGAATGGCAAAAAATGCTAGCCAGACACACCATCTTAGAATATATGCTAAACAAAGAATGAAGATTACCTGCTCAGAACTCGCCATAGAACCATGGCAAGTAAGTAGCAAAACTCGACTAGGATCTCCAAGGATTGGATGAGCTTGCAGCTTATCCTTCAGAGAACTTATGTCATCCCACCCAGTCATAAAGACTAGAACTGCACCGGGCCTCTCATTCTCACAGATATAAGATAAAAGATATTCTATGAGATTAAAACCAATACAATCAGGATTCCAACATGACAAAGACTCCTGAGTCTGAGGGCTGAAATCCTTAAAATCAGCTGCCCGGAGCGCATCCTATTATATATTTTCAAAATAAAGAAAAAAAGAAAGGAATCATAGAGTGCAGTATTCCAAAAGCAGCAACAAGCAATGAATAAAAAACCAAACTGGCTGTATCGGTAAGACCTACAGGTCACATGTCAAACCATTAAATATATGATTTTAAGTAATTAACATATATGGCCTTAATATGGCATTTAATATATACTAGATTTTGTCACACCCACATCATGGGTGAAAGAAAAACTTAAATATTAAATTATATTTATAAAAGATTTAGTCAACAATTAAATCATAGATAAAGTGGTAAGATACTTGTAAATAAATTCTTTTTAAGCTCAAGTTCGATCTTTAGATATTTTATTTTTAGATGTTTTATTTAAACATTTCATATAAATTACTAAAAGACGAAAACACCATTATATTAATATTTATTACTTCTATTTAATTGTTTTTAAGTAATTTTGCTGACTGAGTTTGTTTCAAATTGACTCGTAACACCAATTCAGACAGGCACATTATATATAAGCACATTATATAAAATCAATAAAAGAACCGGTTTTTAGTCCCAAAGAAAATAATGAATCAGGTTTCTACCAGTTTAATCGAGTACTTTACCAGTTAAACTGGTTTTTTATGGGTTGAACCAGTTTTCTATCAGTTCTCAACTCTTGGGTATTTTTATATGTACCAAATTGAACAGGCCACCAGTTCCCAATTGAACCAATTAGACGAACCAGTCCAGTTCGGTTTTTACAACATTAAAAAGAAGTTTGCATACCTCAACAGAAGAGACAATTTGGCTCTTCCTCTTTCTCGGGGCTTGCTTACTCATTTTCCACATTCTTTCTTGTCCATAATCATCAATTTGATTAGATGGAGTCAACCTATAACCTGTCATTTCCAAAATACTCTCCAAAAAATGTGTTCGAACTGGGTACGTAAAACCCTAAATAGAACAAGAAAAAAAAATCAGCAATACATTTCAAATTCTGGATAACTCCACCAGAATGCAAGTCGAATCTAGAAGACCTTAAGCAAGTGACATATATTCTGAATGCATGCTTTGAAAATTGACAAAAAAGAATATCAAAAGTCTAATTTAAACATGACAGAAAACTATGGAAAGCAAAAATCTCTCTTATCAGAAGAAACTAAAGGCCAAAAGAAAGATCAATTAGGAAAAGGCCGAAAAAGAAAAACATGACAACAACCTGCAAAATGGAGATGTGGGAGACAGGTGAAACATAGAAGATTTATGCCATCACTGTGAAAGTTTAGAATCAGAATATAAGGCAGAATTAAGGCCATAATATATATTAAATTAGTTTAAACATAACAAGGAACTGATCAAAAGCAGACAAAACATAAAAATGGCATAAGGTTCAGCAGCTAATCAAACTAGCTAAAGATATCACAAGTAATTTCCCATCTGTAGCAAAGGACGAAAGACAATAACCAATTATCTGAGTTAAAAGTGTTCCATTAATATCTTAAAGCACAAATGTAATGAAATTAAAAATTTATAGATACTTATAAAGAAAGTTCTTAAACATTTCGATAAAAGTAGGAAGGTTAAAAAAGAAGAAAAAAAATACGACCACAATCTTATGTATACAAATTTCAATGTCGTTTAGATATCTTTCGTCATATCTCAACTAGCTCATCCATAAAAAGCACTTCAATTAAAAGCCAGTAGACTGGCAAATGGATCCAAATAAATCTACCACTCGAAATGAAACTATGGGTGGAACTGAGTTTGCAACTTACTGGAATGTGGATTAAAGGTGCCCCATCAAAATACGAGGAGAAAAGCTCAGCATCCAAAGTTGCACTCATCAAAATCAGCTTTAATTCTGGGCGGCGAGGAAGGAGATCTTTAAGGACAATGAGTAGGAAATCTGACATTTTAAATATTATATTAGAAACATTTTTCGCTGACTATAAAACTAAGACACCAATTTCACATATTACCTTCATTCATCCCTCGTTCATGAATCTCATCCACAATGACATGAGTTACACCTTTTAAATTTCTATCAACTAGTAGCCTTCTCAACAAAATGCCTGTCGTGCAAAAGAGAAGACGGGTATCCCTCCCTTTAATACCCTCAAGCCGTACTTTATATCCAACCTTCAAATAAAGCCAATAATGAGAAACATTACCCAATTTTCTTTAAAAAAAATGTTTTAACGAAGAATGTAACAGATTAGGCAAATGTCCTAGGCAGCTATTTCTTAGAAACTAACAGATTCACCCAATTTCTCTCCTTTTTCTGAAGCAACTCTTTCTGAAACAGATATAGCAGATATTCGCCTAGGTTGCGTACATATAATGCTACAAAAAGCTCCACGCGCAGAATCTATCTCAGATTCTAAAATAAATTGGGGAATTTGTGTGGTCTTGCCACATCCTGTTTCACCTGAGATAATAACAACCTGCAAAACACGTTTCTTTTTGTTACTACAAAACATATAAGAAAAATATAACATGTCTACATAACTGAAGTGGTGTTTCTTAACAAGTTGAGCCTGTATGAGTAGTGTTTCTTAATGAGTTGAGCCTGTATGAGTGACCCAGCTCATTTAACTAACAAAAGATAATATAGCCTCAAGGTCAATTCATTAGTTAAATAACAATCCAAGTAGTGTTTCTTAACGAGTTGAGCATGCATGAGTAGCCCAGCTCATTTCTGCTCCAATGGAACCCAATATGTTCATGAATACAACAGTCTTTTACCACTAATTCCTGCAGAAGCAAGCAACTAAACTCAAAGAACTTCTAAAATTAACACACCTGATTCTGTAAAATGGCAGTCAATATGGTATCTTTCTCTTTATAAGCAGGAAGACTTTGACGGAATTCTAGCATTTCTCTTCCTTCAAGAGACTCCTACAAACATGAATGAAGTGGAAAACACAATCAAAATAGTTCAAACCAGCCAAGGCTATTCTAACCTTAGAAGGCCAAATCCAGCCAATTTCTTGTTAAGGCCTTAAAATCCCTTGTACAATTGTGGCAGATGACAATGAGATATTGTTGGCATAAAGAATAGAAAGAAATTCAGAGAACAAAAGAGAAAAGATAAGGAAAGAGAGGAAAGAAGCAAGTAAAAAGACATTAGTGGACATTTGAATGTTACCTAGTTAGCTAAATTGCACCCATCATCAAAATTGAGGTTTTCACTGTACTGAAATAGAATAGTATATCAAGGAAAGATGGGGGACTTATTCCAATTTTGGGTAAATTTAATGAGTATATTTAGGTATTATGCCCAAAGAAGTACTTAATCAAAAAGGTGGTACTTGATTAAATCTATCACTCCAACTCTCCTTTTATCATATGATTATTTGAGCCCCTTAACTATTATTTACATCCAATCAAGCCTTCTTAGAATGAGAAACTGCCGCATGACCCACATGACCATAAAGAAACAATTATAAAGCAGATACCCGTCCTTGAATTAAAAATTAAATAGTAAAGAAACAATTTCCTCCCAACCAGTATATTGAAATTATTTTTTCTCCACCTAATCTGGCACATGGCAGATTATATCACACAGTGGATTCATGTAACATAGCAGTTTTCAAGCAAGCTTAATTAGACATAAATAACAGATAAGGACTTAAATTGATTACAAAGGATAAGGTCTCATGTGATACATTCAATTTAAGTTCAAGTCTTTTTTATGTTTTAGCCAATAATAAAATAGCAGTGCAGCAGAACAATCATCAATATTCTAATATAATGGGCAGATATGAGATGCTATAACTAGGCAATAGCAAATATCTATATGCACAATCATCAAGGTAAAATGAACCTGCCACGCTTGTTGCTGATCACGCAGCAGCGAACTTCTCCGCAAAAGAATTTTCTCCATAACAGCTGTGCCAGATGCTAAGGGCTCTGGCTGCTCAAAAAGTCCTTCTTCAGTAACTATACTGCTATTACTGCTTGATCTTGAAAAACAATTATCCGAAAAGCTTTCCTTATTCCTAGACTTTTTAGAAAGGTACTCTCCAAGATAGGCATTGACTCTCTTCAACAAACCAAAATTTAAGCTAACCTGTCATCAAATACAAAAGGCCTCAATATTATACATATAAGAGAACTGCGCTATCAAAGTCAACAAAAGGTACCCTAACAAGCACCACCAGAGAACATAATGGGTAGAAGGTATCGAACTATGAACACAACAATATGGTAACTTCCAAAAGCTAGGACAGCCTAAAGCTGGGATAAGTAACAAACCCAAAGATATACATACATAGCTAGGGTTCAAAATTGTGATCACAAATGTGAACGCATTTTCAGTCACTTCACGTTTATCATGATTGCATACATAAAAAATGCTATCACAACCATTTTAGCAATAGCGATAGTGAATTTTTTCCACTATGCACAACTTACTGTATAACATAATAATTATAATTATAATCATATACTTTTCTTTGTAATATTTTTAAAGTGATTTATGATACTCTGAGATTTTATTTAAATAATTATTCATAATTCTTTCTACTATAGTAAAATATTCATATTGAGAAAAGGAAATTCTTATATTTATGAATTTCTAGGAATATTAATTCAGCAAACCAAACATGTTGATTGCCAAGTGTTCATGTTTAATAATATTTCAAACATAATATTATGATGTCCATTGAGAATAGCATCTCCAAAACTATAAAAATACATGTTAGTAACATTTCAGCATGGCGCACCATTTCTAGTTTTATGAGAAATATGCTCATTGAAGTATGTAATTCTCCGTCTACAACATCGCTATGAAGTTCGCATGAAATATTTCCCAATTTGTCAGCACAAATATTGTGGCACTGCAGCTGCAGCTCCCTTGAGCAGCACCGCAGCAGCCATGTGATAAAGAACCCACAGATTCTTATGTTGGCCTCACTAGGAAAGGTCGCACTGTGAAGCCTTTGGACCTTTACTTCAGGACATTTTAGGGTATTTTTGGAGACTACAAGATTTCAATGAGATTTAAAGTGAAGGCATGATCCTGTGTTCTTTATTTCATAAGAAACTCAAAACCTTGTTACAGTTTGATTTAGTATTAGTTTGCTAAATTTGTTATGTTCCAATTGCAAGGTATGGGACTTGGAACTCACTAGGGAAGTATGGGATTTCCTGCTGAGGTTTATATCGAGCTAGGCTCTCCAACCTCAATAGCTAGCTTTTGGGGTGTGGTTCTACAAAGGTCCGTATCAAAATTAGTTTCAGATTTTAGAATTAATTGATTTTTTGAATAAAAACTTAATTATGAATTTCAGTATTTAGTAAGATTTAGGTACTAATCCTCGTGGGTCAATACTTGTCACCTCGTTACTAGTTAACAGTATATGTGCTAGTGTGGCAAATCCAACAAAAGTAAATGTTTAAAATCCATGAAAAATAACACTATTAAAAGAAGAATAAAATCTGGTCTCAGTATAATTTTAAGATTTCTCTATTAACTTTTTCCCTTAAATTTGTTGATTAACAACTATTTGCTAAATTACAACTTTAGAGATATAAATATTAAACAGGACAAGAGTTGTGTTCATTTTCTGCATGTATCAGTCAACATATAGTCCCACTTAAAGCATAAGAATGGAACAAAACCAACTTTTTATGTTTTAGGTAATGAGTACATTATGGGTATATATCCAATACGTTGAAGGCCTGATAAGGATACAAAACCAATATTAGAAGATAGCATCATAGTATTGGTGTTTCATAAAGGAGAGCATAGATGAAAGAAATTGCAGGAGTACCTCCCTCTGTGGACGCTTATCATCCAGGTCAAATCTGTAGTTAGGCAGGGGCACCTTACTGAAGACAGCAACTTTGGAATAAAGATGGCTGTCAAACATAATTTGCGATGAGAATCCCCACATAACTAAGAGCATTTATGTGCAAAAACATCTATTTTGGTCAACAGAGATACCTATACAAACCCATTCTGCTTGCCAAAGCTGCTATTTGCTCAAAGTCTCGCCTGTCCTTCTTCTCCCTTGATACGAACTCCTGTTTCCCATCATCATGTAGAAGCATGGCTAGCTTTTGCTTCCACTCTTCAATGTTAGCTTCATCGAAGGTACCCTGGAAAACGAAGCATGCAGAAATGAAATTATAACAGCCTTCATGCAACAAAGCCCAAGTTAACAACAAAATTTGAACAGAAAAGTTAAGATACAAATTAATAACTTAAAAAAAAAAAAAAAAAAAAAAAACACTATAGGAACATTCTCCCAATGATCTCATCTCACCCTTGATAAACACATCTTAATGCATCTTCTATTTTTTCCTTTTTTTTTTTTCTTTTATGAAGGTTTAAGGGAATTACTAATCATTAGTACTGATGAATGAGCTCATTTAATAGCCAAATCCTAGAAGTATCAGGGACATATATATCTTAACACATAATCTGAAGCTTTACATACAATAATGAAGAAATTAGTCAATGCTCTTTGCTTCAGCTAAAGTGGGCTTATTTAATCGCGCAATGCAGAAGTAGAAACGATAAACAATGCAGTAGCCAAAAAAAAAAATAGTACAATAATAAAACATAAACAGAACAAAGGCAAAAAATTGAAGTTGGAACAAGAACAAAAGGGTTTGTTGAGGCATTAATAAATAAGATCCCACTACAGTTGCCTAGTGTTTGTAGAAGACTATCTATGGTCTGGTCTTGCTGCTATTTCTGTAAGAAGTGTTGTTTGAGTCAAGCAGTTCCAAAAGATCTGTAAAAAGAAGTTAAAAATGCATTTAGCAACATTAATGCAGAAGTACTATAGAATATTAAATATTAAGATCTAGTTTTCTTTTTATATATTTTTAACAGGTAAAAAGTAAAATATTCAACTTATTCTAATAAATTACACGTTTTTAGATGAAGAAAAAAATAAAGAAAGAGATAATTGTCACTTTAAACAAAAAAAAAAGTAAATTCAATAGAAAAAACGAGATCAAATAACAACAATGAATGTCAAATAATATGATGTCTCTATAATTTTATGAAAAAAATATAGAAATATAAGAAAGAGTGTAAGAATATTTCTTTAAATATTTGTCATTAAACAATTTAGCACTTTTTGGAGAACCCTGATTTATAGCTTCCTCTAGAAGACCAAATGGGTGTCCCGCATAAGCTAAAAATCTCAAATTTTGAGAACCAGAGACCTGGCTTTTACGTTTGCAGTAGAAAAGCTATTCCATAAGTAGGACAAACACCAACTTATGCTACGTTCACAGCAGCTTTTACTCCTAGCCCTTGGATACACAAAAACTGATCCAATCAAACTCATTAAAACCTAAGATACTAGTCACATGACTGCTTAATGTGAAAAGGAAAAGACATAACTACAAACTGTAAATTGAAGACAGGAAATATAAAGAAATGATATCATGATAACCAATTTAAATAAGTTCTAGAATGCTGCAGCATCATTCAATCAGCATCAGGAGTTTGTTCTGTTGTTACAATAAAATGACACCCCATTACCAGCAAGGTTCAACTTCATCTATTTTAAATGTATATGATAATTTTTGTGCAGTCCATACATTGCAACTAAACATTGTTTATAGAGAAAAGAGGACAGACATCAAATAGAAAGAATCTTAGCAATCAATTGATTGAGAGTTAGGGAATCTCCTATTGTCACAAATTCCAAAACCAACAAAGGTTGTCAAGCTACAATCTTCGCTCTTCATTGAATTGGGAACTAAAACAAAAGCACAAAAGTTTTATAGAGAAAAACCCATTATTTTATCATTAATGATAAATTTTTAAAATGTTGTTAAAGCCAAACTGCAAAGAGATGTAAACATACTTGTATTTATCATCAAATTATATGTACGCATATATTACGTAGTTAGTTCTCACAACAGAATATATACTTAACCTCAAAGGATTAATAGAGTAAAAGCCTCCATAATGAATCCTAAAATTTAAATCCCATGAAGGAAAATATTACTAATCTACACCCTTATTTTGCAAGTAGCTAACTGCAACAACATCATTCAACATAAGCATCCCTAACACTATTTGGATATAAGTCAGTAAAGGAAAGGAAAAGAAAGCAAATGAAATTATACATGCTTCCCTTGTTGGTACAACTAAAATGAGTGAGGGGAGGGATGTTCACATCCATTGTTCTGTTAAATAGTGGAAAGAAAAGAGTGCATTATACAAGTTATACGCCAAATTAGAGAAAAGAAGAAAGATTACAAGTCAAATGAGAATAAAAGAATTACCATGATTTAAATTTTCACATGGTAACTTTTCTTAATGGAGAAACAAGTAGTCTACGTGAAAAGAGTTGGTCACATTCATATATATGACTACTTCCATAAAAGAAAAATGAAAAATGAGTATTAAGAATTGGTTAATAAGTTTTAGACGCGTTCTGTACTTCACATGTGACATTGCCACTTTGTTTGGATTGCCAAACAACTAGATGAAGAAACTTCAACACAAGGAAATATGATTACATACAGCTGTGCAGGAATTCAGAGAGTTTAGGATGAATATAGAAAGGGTAATATGCACGTACCAAACGTTAAAATGTCTTTTGGCTTTCCTTTCCCTCTTTTCCGACCAATTTGGGGAATTGAAACATCACATTTGTTAGGGAAAAGGATAATATAGGTAATTCCTGGCTTAAGCTTACTCTACTCTAATAGTTATCCAAACAAGAGGGAAACAAAGAGTCCCCTTTTTCCCCACTTCCCTTTCATGCCTATCTTCTCAATCCAAACATAATGTTAATGTGACCAAACCACACACGATGGGCTTTAGCATAGGATTAGTCTTGAGTTTATTAGGAGTGATATTTAGAGTGAAATTCACTTGGTTACAATCTTAAATTTTATCCTCATGCATGGTTGCGCATAGGTCAAAGCCATAACCTGAGGACATTTCAGTCCAAAAAGGTATCCAGATAAGCTATTCAGAACAAGCAAATTAGTAATCCTCAGCAACAATATTTTCAATTAATCATATATAACTCCAAACTGAAGGTGCTCGCCACTCATTTTACTTCTTTTAGCTCCGTCAAATGTTCACCATTTGAAATATTAAGAGGACGGCTTAAATGGTTACCTTTTCTTCTTGATCCCAAGTCAAAGGCCCAGAAGCAATGCAATGCCTCAAGAACTTTCAGAAAGGCATGCAGTTCTGACCTACGGAAATCATATCCCAATTCCACTTACTTTACTTCTAAAGCCGGGAAATATTTTCAACTTGTTTTCTCATTACCAAAAATCGGAAACCTTCATTGCTATGAATATGAGAAACGAACCAAATAAAGTGTGATATCTTTTAAAACAAAGAATTAAATTAGCCTAACCTGACGCCAATCAACAAGAATTTAATTTCCGCCAATAAACAATCAAACACAAGAACTTCATTTTACAGGAAAAATTGCCGAATGGAAATATGTTAAGTATGAAGTGAACTGACCGATTGCAAAGACAAATCCAGCTGGCGATCAGAGACATTCTCGGAAATCCCCAGACAGTAAGCCGAATTATACTGTGCATTTTGATTATTACAGTTTTTACTACCATTATTGTTATTATAAGTCCCTTGCTGTTGCTGTCGCTGCTGCTGTTGCTGTTGTAAGTGTGGCAAAGAAGGAGGAGAAGCAGTGCCCTTAGCGTTCAAAATGGGTGTGTTTTGGTGGTCGCGAAGCTTGGAGAGAATCGCGGGGGCGGAGGAGTTCTTGGTAGCATTTTGGTTGTTAGGAGAGGAGATGAGACGGTGGTGGGGAGGGACGTAGACGGCGCCGTACGAGGACGGAGGCCGATCCTTCATCGTCGGAGAAAAGAGTGAGGGTTTTATGGTGTGGGTGAGAAATTGTGAAGAGAAAGGAAGGAAATGTGGAGAGTAAGAGGGGGGCATTCACGGTAAGCTCCAAAGATTTTAGATTCTCTCTTTGGTTGGTATAATTTGGTTTTTCTTTTTGTTTTATACTAGAATTAACTCTATGCTGACTCACGCTCGGGCTTCTTAGATTTCTTTCAGATCAAAATATACTGTTAGTTTCTTACTCAAAATAATGGTTAAATTCTGATATTAATATATGCACATTTAGTTATGGATTTAATTTAGTTATTTTAATTTTTATATTTTTTAAATTTAAAATTTTCAAAATCATAGTTACTAAATTCATTAAGTTATATTTTATTATTTTTAAAATTCGATGCAATAGATAGGGCAAAACCAAAAATATCTTTTAGGGGATAAAAATTAAATTGTAATTTTTACGATAGTAAAAATATAATTTCATCATTTTAATAGCCTATATTTTTATAATTTTTAAATAATTAAATTAAATTTGTATTATTGTTAGAGAGGCCAAAGTGCAATTTTATATTTACTATTTTAAAATTTTTAAAAATTTTAAAGGGCCTAAATGGAAAACTTTTCATTTTAAGGGGTCAGGGGCCTTATCAGCCCCCTAGTTATGCCACTGGCGACAAACATATTACCATATATATAATGTCATGTCAGCTAATTATTTTTCACATATTATTCACTAAAATCCCGTTAATAGATTAACGATTGTCATTTTCATAAAAACTGAAATTTTCAAAATTTGAAAAGTATAGGGAATTAGAATGATCCAATTGGAGAATGTGGACCAAATCTACAATTGTAAGCATACTACAAAATTAGTAATTTAATTTAAGCAAACGAATTTTGATGTTATTGTTTGAGTCAGATTAAAAATCAAAATTCAAAAAATATAGGGATTAACATTGACCAATTCGAAAAGTACAAAAACTATAATTAATCAAATTAAGTATAGAAACTAAATTTACAACTTTCACAAAGTACATAAACAAATCGCTGAATTTAACCTAATATATATATATGGTGCACATGAATAAAAGAAAACTAAGTAAAATATATTTTAAAATTAAGTTAATATTTACAGCGACTCCTGAACTTAGCAATTTGTAACTACTTGGTACCTAAAATTTTTTTGGACATAATTGGTAGCTAAACTTGGAAATCGTAAGCCAAGTTGCTACATTTATTAGCACCTGAATAACACTATTAGATTTTGGGTTGGAAGACAATAGAATATTGAACCGTGTCTTAAAAATAATATATATATTGCATTATTTAAAAAAGTAAAAAAATAAGAATTTTGTTTTTTTTTTATTTTACGTCCATAATGAACCTGAACAGTTAGTTATCCAGATTCTTTTATCAAAGTTCAATGTGCAAATGAAATCACTCGGGCTACAAAGGAGGAAGACTAATTAGGTGGAAGCAATGGATGAAGAGGACAAGTGTTACATCCATTGTCGAGGCAACTATGACCTCTCAAAAATCAATTGAGCATTTTATAGAAATTATCAAACTCATAACACACTTAAAATAAAATTTATGCACTATTCCAAGCTTAACACAAGCTTATGAAATCTTTCTAAGTGACCAAAGGGTAAAGGTCCAAAACATAGGAAGCTTGTCGTGACTTCAAGGTATCCCACGTCACGACGTCCATAGCTCATCGCGACCTCGAGAGGTTTCACGTTGCGTAGTGACTCTTTGACTCAAGCTCGTTGATCTGCCACAAATTGATGTGCCAAATTGGGGCCCATTTGTCACTTAACGAGCTTGTTTTCAAGTGTTTTTAGTGTCTTTTTTAGTAGTTTTATGTAATTTTAGTTTTTACAAGTATATTTGTGAAATCACCTATTTTTCCTCATTTTTCGATCCAAAACGGCCAATTGTGCCATTGAGGACCCTAATGTGTGTTTGAGTGTTGTAGGGACATGTAGGCAGCCCAAATGTAGTGGAATTCAAGCCACAAGCAATTGTTTTGCCATATCGGAGCTACAGTATTTCAATACCATTGACAAACTCAAAATAGAGAAGATTTGGGACCAAGCTACAGGGGTATCGTGAGATCCCCTTAGGGTATCGCGATACCCACCTCGTGACAACTCCCCTTGTGTATTCTAACTAGGGTATCACAATATCCTTACCTAGGTGTGATATCTCTGTCGTGTAAGGACAAAAAATGACATCAAAGGTAGAGTTTGTCCACCCGAAGCACCAATCAAAAGCCAACATTTTTGGGTCAAAAATCAACTATTAAAAGCCACTCTTGGCTGAGGAGAAAAAGAGGATGTAGTTTTAGGTTAGAAAGCTCTTTAGTTTTAAGGTTTCTTTCATCTTTTAGTTTAGGAGCAGGGTAGTTTTTTCTCTATAATTTTAGGGTTTTAGTTTATGTTTCTTTCTAGTTTTACTTAGTTTCATAGTTGTTAGTTTAGTTAGTTTTGTTATAGCTTAGTATTATTTACATGTTAAAGACTTTAAACTTAGTTATAATCACTCTTTAATCTTTGAGGTAATGTTATTTAAGTTTTCTTTCTTTTCATCTGTTAAAGCTTTAATCTTTAGTGTTCTTGTTTCTTTATTTTTGTGTTAGTTGCTTTTCATTTAAGTTTATTCAGTTAAAAATCAAAGCTTTCATCTTTTTGCTCAAGTTTATATTAATGGCTTCCATAGTTGTTTCTTTCATGTTTGTTAGCTTTGATATTGTAATGGATAACTAAACCTTAGGTGGTTGTTTGATGGAAATTTTGTTTGGTTAGTTTTTGAGTTCAGGGACTAAATCGCAAAACTGGACTAAATCGGATAAACCTAAAAACTTAGGATTAACGACCCTAAGGAAATATCAAGATAAGTGAGACCGAGAGAAAATCTTATTGGGTACCAATTCTTTAGTCCCGAGTTAGCCGGTGAGATCGAGAGATAAACCAAACTAATTTGTATAAGTTGGTAAAGATGAGACCAAGAGGTAAAATGGAGTCAATTTGGGAGTGTGAGCGATTTAGATCTTTAATTCGAGGGTTAATTAACAACATGGAAATCAACTAATCCCTACCTATTATTGTATTTAGTAGTTTTATAATTTGTGTTATTTACAATTTAGTCTTTTTTTTTATCTTAGATAAGTAATTATTTTTAATTAACTTCATTATTGGTTTGTCGTATTATAGCAATTAATGATAGCTAGTTAGACTCCTTTCTTGCATGCTTTTTTTAATAGAAATCGCTAAATTGCCAACTCCTTTAGGTTTGATCATTGGAATACTCCGATGCTTCATTGTAACACAATAAATATTACAACTGACATGTATGCTTGCAGTAAAACCGCACTTTAAATTTGCTTTATAAAATTGTTTATTTTATGCACATGTGGTCACTCGTCATGACTTCAAACATTTAACATCGCGACCTCAAACCTACAACATCAAAACCTGCACATTTTTACTCCCAAGCACCTAAAACTACTTCTATATGCCATATAAATTCCCAACATCCAATATCACATTCAAATATACCAATTACCAACTCTAAACACTACCCAATTCAACATAAAATGTAACCAAAATGAAGACCAATATCCAACAATTTCATCCTTTAGATAATATATATAACATTCTAAATGAAACTCTATGTACATGCCAAATCTAATGCCCAAAATTTAAATTCATACTTCCACCAAGGCTTGAGATGTGATGAGATGAGTTCGAGACGATCTTCACCTTTTAGCTTCAAAACGGTCTTTACCTATGCGTTTGAAAAGAAACCCATTAAGCTCACGAGAGCTTAGTAAAAATATCAAGAATTATAATATGTAATTGAAATTAACTTTTTACACAACACATATATATATACATATAAATATAAATATATATACTACTATCATTACTTTCAACCACCCTACACTAATTTTGTTCCCATGATAGTTATATCAAAATACCAATTCCACAACTTACAAATTACTTACCTATGTCACATTACATTCACTTATCTTATAATTATATTGCCCAAATGTAGACTTAATAAAACACAATAGGATATATGGAAGTTTCGATAAGATGCACCAAAGTGTCGCTATTCTTCACACGGATGTGTGAATATCGTTTTGCGCCGAAGTGCCGATACACTTGCATCATAACACCGCTTTCACTTACACAGTAGTGCCACTATCACTTGCACGCTTAATCACTTCCCTAATGACATACCATTTATATCCTACTAGTTCTCATTTTGTCTACTTGGGCACTTAAATTATACAATTTATTTACATATTCTCATTAAAGAAATCAATTCAAATTTCATTATTTTTACAATTTAGTCCTTATCCAAATAGAATCAATCAATCATCAATTTCACTTGACATCTATTATGCCAAATTTCAACATTTCACTAAATTATTCCATGTCAATATCTAATTCATCTATCCAATTTTTTACACATTTTGCAATTTAGTCATTTTTCTCAATTTCACTACACATACACTTTACGTTAATTATCTTAATACCATCTTACTTTCAAATAATTTCCAAAATACACTTCATCATTTTTCAACTACAAACATACTTCAAGAATATTACTAGATCAATTTATCATATTCTTATTTAGGGTTTAAAGTAGGTAAAATAAAATTCTTTATATACTTACAACATAACTTACTAGAAATAATCCATTTTTCCTTCCTTCACTCTTTTGTTTTCTCTTTGTTTTTATCACCAATTGGATGTTCGCTCATCTTCTCATTCTCTTCATTACACAACACATATACAATGTTCAATATCAAAATAAAAAATCATATACTATTTCCATGTATTATGATGAAGTAAACATGATGTCCTTTCATCAAACTTATCATTCTTACCTAAACTTTTCCAAAATCCCTAACTTTTTGTAACGGCCTGATTTTGACCCTAATCGAAATAGTGGTTTCGAGACCACAAATCTGAGTCCAATAAATATTTTAAAATTATTTTCCGTGTTTATTATGTGTGAATTTGTTTGTGTTAAATTTTCGTGACTTAATTTTATCGTTTAGGTGCCCGATTAAATAAAATGACTTAATCGCGTAAAATATAAAAGTTAAAAACTAAAGTGTAAAGTGCCAATTTGATAGTGGCTTTTTAATATGGGGTCCTTAAAGGGCAATTAGCCCATTTTAGAAGATAGTGGACGGTTTGTGCCAAAATTGACCTTAAAATATATGTTATTTTTATTTAAATTAAAAGGTTAAAATAGTAAAATAAATATATCTTATAATATATGATAAAATAACAAAACATAAAGTCATTTGTTCATCTTCTCTTGATCGAATATCAAAGAAAAGAAAAAAAGAAAAACCTAAGCTACATTCGGCACTTTGAAGCTTTGATTTAGGTATGTGTTTTGTTCGGTTTTTGTTAATTTCTACGTTTTTGAGATCGTTGCTATGAGATGTATAAAACCCATGCTTCAATTTTTAATTTTGATGAATATTTTGAGTTGAGCCATTGATGATAGCTTGTTGTTTTTGTTGTTTAATGATGAAATATGAAATATATGTGTTTTTGTCTTTGAATTTTTGATGAATTTGAGTAATTTGGACTAAATTGCAAAAATAAATTTTTAAGGGACTGAAATGTGAAATAAATGAAATGTATGGATTTGTATGAGGACTAGGAATATTCGGCCTTTAAGGTGTATAGTCAAATTTTGTGTATTTTGTGTTTTGTGCAAAAAGGACTAAATTGTAAAAAGTGTGAAATGTTAGGGAAAAATTGTAATTTGCCCATTTATGTGTTTTTATACTAAATTGAGTGTAATGGTGTTTAAATAAGCTTAATTTGAATATGTTTAGATCAAGAATTAAAGAAATCGAAATTTGATCGGGAAAAGACGAAAGTGGTTGAGTAGCCGATTTAATAGTCGACGACATCCGAGGTAAGTCAATTAGCATTTAAATGTTGATATAACAATGAATACGTATTAGTTATGAAATGAATTAAATTATTTGAATTTATTTTGCTTATGGCCGAATGTGGGTATGTATAATTGAATAAATTTCGAGCTTGATTCGACCGAGATTCGACGTCCGTAAGCCCCATACGAACCTTAGGAATAGATAGGATACATTGGTCATGACATAGGATATCCATTATGTGTTACCGAGTAAGACCACGTCTGGGACGTTGGCATCGATTTGTGTTTACGTGTAAGACCCTGTCTGGGACAGTGGCATCGATATGTGATTACATGTATGACCACGTCTGGGATGTTGGCATTGTGCGAGCTTCCGACTATCCGCGTATCCTTTTTAATTCCGAGTGGTTCAACGGGCATGTGTAAGTGAAGGCCAATGTGATATTTAAATTAAAAGAATTCAGGTACGTATATATATTTGTGTTGAGAAGTGAAAGGTAAGTTATATGTTCATTACATTGTTCGGAAGTTAATGTGTAAACATGTGAATGGTGTATAAGCTTCAACTATGTGTATTCCACCAAAGACTATATTATGTGACTTTGAATTGAGATTTGAGTAATTATTTGTTGTTATGTATAAAGTGTTACTTGATATAAATTTTGTATATGTGATTTTGCTAAGTTAATTGACTTTGCTTTGCTATTGACTTACTAAGCTTAAATAGCTTACTTTGTGTTTCTTTGTTGATTTCTGTTTTATAGATTTTGGATTCGTTATGAGCTCGGGGATCGTCAGCAGGACTATCACACTATCGACAGCTTACTTTGGTATTTTGGTTATGTTAATTACGAATATATGGCATGTATAGCTTAGTAAAAGGGTAGTTATGAATTGAGGTACCTATGTATACAATTAATAGCCATGCGAAAATGGCTTATTCTCTTTTGATTAATTTGCTATCTTGTTGATGGTTTGCAATGGTTATTGTGAATGAGTTGTTACATATGCATATTTGGTTGAGTATATGTTCATAATAAGTATGTTTGTGTAATGTTCTAAAATTAGGCATAATCAACTTGGTTATGTGGTTGATACATATATTTTGGTTATGTCAATTTTGATGGAATAGTTTAGTTGATATATGAATTTGAACAAAATGTATGTGCTGTTATTTTATCTATGTTAAGTGATGAAGTTATGGGTAAGTTGAATGTGATTAAATGATATGTAATTGTATATTTGTTATGTATTATATAAAATTTGATTTATTTACTAAATGGACTGTGGTTGAATGTACCTTTGTGTGTGTATATATATATCAATTGAATGATGTTAAATGAAATGTACATGTAATAAATATTAGTATGTAAATTAATAAGTTGGGATTCGGCATTGATGATATATATATAAATATATATGTTCAAATACAACAAATAGATTTGTGTTCATATTAATCATCAAGTCTTGATAATTGAAATTGAATTGATAAGGTTAAAATGCATATGTATTCGGCAATGTTGTGATATTATAATAGATGGATGCATGTGATACAAATGAATTTGGTTTTATAATTTGTTTATAAAATTAGTGAATATTATATGTAATTATGGTTTGTGAAATAATGGATATGTTCATGATCAATTTGGGATTTATAATGTGACAGAAATTCGAATAGAAAAATTATGTAGGCATGTGTATGTGTAATTGGCTTAGAAATGTGATTAAGAAATTATGTATGTGGTTGCATGGATATTCGACTATATTTGTTTAAAACATTTGATTGTTGATAATGGTTTGTTCTTTATGGGATAGTTGTTAGATGATGGGTAAATGATTATCATGTTATATAATAATACGTGTGTATTAGTTCTGAAAATGTAATGAAATTAGGGGCTAGTTTGTCAATGCTTTTGAAAAGTGCTTTTGAAAAGTGCTGTGGAAAAGTGCTTTTGAAAAGTTTGCTTTAAAATTTGAGTGTTTAGCATTGCTGTCAAAAAGTGCTTTTGATAAATAAAATGTCCATTTCAGACATGTTATTATCAAGTAACAAATATACATTTAAATAAAATTTAAATTAGTTAATATTATTGTATTTTAGTAAGAATATAAAAAATTTACTATAACTTGTTAATATTTTAATATATGAAATATAAATTTTAAATATTTTTAAGTAATAAATATTAATTACTTATAAATTTTAAGTAGAATATAAACTACATTTTAAATATTTAAATATAACCTGTAATTAATATTTTAAAAAATATTTTTTATTTTTAATTAATAATTTTAACACATTTGTAATTAAGCACCACGAAAAAAAAAGGGGGAAAGTACTATGTTATTAGAAGATGAAAAAGTAATTAAGCACTAAAGTACTTTTGGGAGAGGAAAAGTTAAAAACTTTAACTTCTCCTTTTTAGAAGTGTTTTTCTGAAAAGCCAAAAATTCCAGCCAAAAATACCTTGTTCTACAGAGCTTTTCTTCCAAAAGTGCTTTTGGAGCCAGAAGTGCTTTTGAAAAGCAATGAAGAACTGGCCCTTAGTATATCACCTGCCTTCTTAAATGATTGGTGTATATATATAATAGATTAATTAAGTTGTTAAACATGATATGTGAATGTCTCAAGGAATGAGTGACTAAACAGGTGATTTATTTGGTTAATGATGTGTAATAATTTGATTATGCATAAGTTGAGTTTGATACTCGTTTAATAAATAAAATAGAAATATTGAATGTTAAGTATGTGTATATGGTCTGTAAAATTAAAAAAATATATATGCCTGTTATGAGTTGTGTTTTATTCGGTAATGCCACGTAACCCTAGTCTGGCGACGGATGCGGGTTAGGAGTGTTACACTTTTCTTCATTTTTCCTTTCTCCTCCAAATATGGATATTAGCTAGCTTTGCAAGATGATATGCTCACTATGAAGTTGTCCTCTTAATTTTGCTAACAATCTATGAAGAATTTTTTGAGTTTAAGTTTGATGAAAAGGCTGAAAATGGAGAAAGGACTAAAATGAAAGAAAAACAAAACTTGGCAAGGTTAGCTAAAAAGAGACGTGGAAGAGAAGCTTGTGAGAAGAAAATGATGATGACAAAGTCTTGGCTTTGTTTTTCTTTCTTATTTTTTTCCTTTTTTTTAATATTAAAATAATAAATTTCCAATCATCTCCATGCCACATGTATAATGCCCATCTACTTTCAATATCATACACTCCTTTTGTATTTCAATGAACAAATCACATTCCAAGTCCTTGCTATTTTTTCTCATTCATTTAATCTAGTTTTTTTCTTATTTCTAATCTTTACACTATGACCCAACACTTCTCACTCTTTTACAATCTAATCCATTTTTTAAATTAATTCCCTAAATTCAAAAGTCTTTTTTAATTACTTATAATATCCAATTACCTTCCCCACTAATATTAATAATTCTATTTTATCTACTCCGAAAGTTTTGAACACGTGTCAACCCAAATTAACATTGTTCACTTCTTGGGGAATGTTAGGGATGTTACATTATTCCCCCTTAAAATAAAATTTTGTCCTCGAAATTTACCTGACATCAAATAACTGCAGATATTCTTGCCTCATTATCTCCTCAATTTCCTATGTTTCCTTCTCAACGTTGTGATGTCTCCATAGCATTTTTATTAAAGGAACTCGCATATTTTTAAGCTCCTTAACTTCTCCAGCAAGAATCTTAATCGATTCCTCTTCTCATGTCAAATCCAGCTGAACTTCAATATTTTCTTATGTAACCACATGTGAAGGATTGGACGATATCATCGCAACATTGACACATGAAAAATGTTATGAATCCTATCTAATTCGGATGGTAAGGTCAATCGGTAAGCTACTAGACCAAATACGCTCCAAAATTTCATATGGTCCTATAAATCTCAGGCTCAACTTTTATTTCCTCCAAAATCGAAGAACCTTCTTCCATGGGGAAACTTTCAAAAATACTTTTTCTCCCACATTATATTCAATATTCATTCTCTTTAAATCGTCATACAATTTCTGTCTGTCGAAGCTGCCTTTAGCCGATCTTTAATCAACTTCACTTTCTCTTAGGTTGCCCTGATCAAGTCTGACCTGACTAACCTATTCTTGCTCAACTCAATCCAACTAATAGGAGTTCTACACTTCCTTCCATATAATGCTTCGTATGGTGTAATTTTAATGTTGAATTGATAACTATTATTATAAGCGAACTCCACTAATGGCAAGTATCTCTCCCAACTTCTTTCAAGTTTAATAACGCAACTTCTTAACATACTTGTAACACCCTAAATTTTTTATGTTTTAAAAGAAATTATAAATCGAGAAGTGTACAATTGATTTCTCGATAAAATAAAAAAAGGAAATGAAAGTGATAAAAGAGAAGGTTGATGAGTATCAAAGAAAGTTAAATTGAAAAGTATGTTGCGATAGACTAAATTAAAGTAAGGATTAAATCGTAAAGATGTAATGAGTTTTGAGGTTCAAGATCAATTATTCAAAATTTAAGGGTTAAAGTATAAAAATGAAAAAGTTGAAGGACTAAAATTGAAAAACCCAATTTCTTATGACATGAAATTGGTGTGCATTAACCAAATTGAATAAGTGAAAAAACATGAGGGACTAAATTTTAATTTTACCAAAAGCGAGTAGTGAATCAAGGATGGATTTTAATGAAATATGAAGCGTAAAATGGTCGTTTCTTAAATTAGATAATTATAAGAAAATATCGTGGTTGTTGGCAAAATATGGACCATGGGATCAAATTGAAAATTGAGAAGAAATTTTGGTCATTAGATTGAAATTATGACATAAAGATATTTTATATTATAATATGTTAAGATATTTACATGGAAACATGAAGAAAAGTCTTTATGCTTCCAACGCCACTTATATATACATGCAAAGGGATTTTCATTTCAATACAATTTGGTCTTTTAGCATGAAATCCCACATTTTTTCCCAAATTCTTTGAAAATTTCCAAAGTCACCTAAAGGAGAACCAGAGAGTTAGATACCATCTTGGAAGAAATAAATTGGAAGTGGAAGCGGAGAAAGTGGTGGAAAAGTGAGGAAATTAAATAGACAAGGTAAGTACTTCAAGAATTTTATTTTAATTGTATAGAGTATGCTAAATTAGTTGAATTAATTGTGAATGTGCAAATATTATGTATGAAATTTAAATTGGTATATTGAAGTAGTAGGAAAATGGACTAAATTGTAAAGTAAAAAATAAGTTATGTGAAATTGAATGTTGAAAAGAGAATACAAATGAAGTGCAATGAAATTGTGGTGATATAAAAAGTGAATGTGGGGGAAATTTTCAAGTTACATTAAAATTTTTATAATAAGGACTAAATTGTAAAGTGTACAAAAGTTTATGTGTGAAATAAAGTATTGTGTTAGGAAGTTTAAATGGAATGTTGAGTGTTAGTGAATTGATTATAAATCGATGTTAAGGTAAATAATGAATTTTCATGATGTTAGGGATTAAATTACAAACTTGTAAAATTTATAATTGAAATAAGAAAAATTATGATAAAACTATTTGCTGATGATAAGTGAGTTTTAAGGATTAAATTGGACAATAATTAAAAGTATAATGATTATGTATGTCTAAATGAAAGTTGATACAAAAAACCATGAAAGAGCAAAAATTAGCATTAAAACAATTTCTGAACAGCAATATCTATTTAGAGGTTGAATAAAATATGAAATTAAAATTTATTGACTCTAGTTTTTCATAGAAAAAACAATGTAAGAAATAGAATTTTAGATTATGAGATATAATAAATTTTGTGAGAAAATGTTAGAATGATTTCAGTTCCACTGTTCTAACTTTGAAAAATCATTATAAATTTTAAAAAAAAATGTTTAGGAGATGAAATTTATATGCCTAAAATATTAATGAGTCTATTTTCAAAAGAAACAAACAGAAACATAATATGAGATTTGTACTGAAAGATATTTAATTTTTAGTGAAGAATGGTTAGAGTGTCTAGCGGCAAAACAGAGGAAGATTTGAAGAAAAAACTATATTAATTGACTTAAGTAAAAATTCTTAAACTTTTATGGTATAAATCTCATTGAGTCTAGTTTCAAACACAACAAGTGGATCTTAATTTCAAATTTTATAGGCCGAGATATAAAAAAAATTAGTTGTTTTCACTTAAATGTACAACCTTGATAAGAGTATGTGTGTAACTAGAGAAACATTAATTAATATTACATATAAGCAAGAAATGTTAAGAGCCAAAGATTCATATACACACAAATATATAAACATTTAGGAAGTGGAATGGAGAGGAGGAGGGAAAAATGATAGAAGAGTGATATTGCTAAGAAGTTGTTGCAAATAATGGATTTGCTAATACATAAGAGAAGTTCAAATATATTGTTAAGGTACTAAATGAGTGATGATTAAAAACAAATTAAGGTAGTCCTAATTAATAAATTGTTTGGTATATGTTGGCAATAGTTATGGTATGTAGAAAGAGTAAATTGTATTTGTAAGTGTAAGTCCCCTAATGGACTTATTTGTAAAACTTTGATAATTGTGTTAATTTTAATAACTTTGCTATGTGTGATTGAGTATCATGTTTATTATGTGGACTTGATATTATAAATGGGTAAATGTGAATGATATGTGAAATGAGTTGAATTGATTGAAATTTGATCTTTGAAAAATGACTTGGATGTTAAAAAATTGAAATATGGTAAAACATGGGAAATAGGATTCTCGTTGTTTTGACGGAGGAACAACGTCGCGATAACATAAGTTAGTTTGTGACGTTGTGAAGAGGAACCCCGATGTCGTGATGTCACTTCTAAATTTTGAGAACCTTTCACTTTAGTCTTTGTTCCTCTTTATACTATTTAAAGGCTATAATAAACTCGTATAAGACTCAAAAATGATACTAAGGCATATCAAAAGCTTAAGTTGGTCAAATTGTTTAAATAAGTACTCATAACCAAATGAATTTGACTTGTCGTTGCTTCGGCAACAAATGTGGAATCCCAATATCTTGACCTGACGATCGGGTCGGGTATAGGGGTGTTACAATATCTCCAAAATTTGAATTACCTGCTCGAATTGTCCATCAATCTGAGGATAGAAAGCAGTACTAAAATTCGATGGGGTACCCAACGCTTCATGTAATTTCTCCCAAAATCTTAAAGTAAATTGTGGATCCTTATCAGAGATGATAGATGATGGTACTCCATGAAGTCTCACTATTTCATTAATATACAATTCGACATATTTATCCATCGAATAAACTGTCTAGACTAGTAGAAAATGAGTTGATTTTGTCAATCGATCAACAATCTAATTCAAGTGGAGAAATATCATAAATAAATTGACAAATTACGCACTTATCAAATTCTCCCACACTTGAACCATGCTTGTCCTCATGCATGAAACTAATGTAAATGCAAATGCAAACTAAATGCAACCTAAATAAATACTTAACTCAAACCGACAATTGAAATATCGTATATACCAATGGAACAAGTAAACATGTTTTCATGGATACAATTGAAATTCTATATGCTAAACAAAACATAGTAATAACAACAATTTATACAATTAGGAAGAATTAGAAATAATAGATCTTTGTGCTCATGTGTGGTTATCTTCCCTAACAATATGCAATGTATAAAAGATGTTAAAAAAATCAAGAGGATGTTTTCAAACTTCATCATGCTTTCGAAAGTCACTAGGTCTCCAAAATCCAAAATTTCAATTGAGCATGAAGTATTAAACTTCTTTTCTTTCAATTTCACCACAAAATTTTATTAAAAAAACATGAGATTGAAACACGATTCGAGAAATGATACAATTAAGCTTACTTTTCTCATATATTAATAAGCATGAGATCAAAATACAATTCAAGTAATAATACAATTAATTCAAAGTATATATATAATTATTTTCTTTTCGAAGTTAGGACGATTACCTTTCAACGCGAGTGTAGATAACAACCCAAGCACCTACCCCGAATTACTCAGTTAATCAAACCTAAACAGTCTTTGGCTTTACTTACATGTACATCAATGGACTATACTAGGAAACACCAAACCTTTTAACATAAAGGAAATGACAGCTAAGCACCTTTCCTCTGTTACTTAATTGGGTTACTAGTTCTTTTCAAAGCTTGTAACACCCCAAACCCGGCCCAAACGCTACGACCGGATCTGGTATGCTACAGGGTTTACGTTAAAAACTTCACTTGGATGATCTTTGGAAATTCAGTTTCTTTATTCAAGTATTCGTTAGGTAAGTGATATTGGAAGAAAACCTTTACTCTTTCGTTGAACATAAATTTAGAAATAAATGAAGACATTAACAATTATAAATTGATAACCTAAGCTATGGAGGCCTTATTACATAAATAGTCCCAAAATTCAAACTTAAAGAAAAATCGGAAATAGTTTATGAAAATAAAAAGACTTGATGGCCCCTCGAGTCCGCCTCGGCTCCCATGTCCATGATCTACTGCTCATCTGAAAAGTCAGGAAAATAAAAGGGTGAGTCACCAAGACTTAGTGTGCAAATCCCGAAAACACATTAAAGGCTTGAGGCCCACAAACACATTATGGGCCTTAGCCCACACACAATGGCAACAAAATATTTACATGCAACATGGCCCAACCCAACCTAAAAATCCATCCTCTACACACCAGCCCGTACCAACCAACACACCTTGGGGATTTCTACAATCAACCCACCAAGCGCTACACACCATATCGACAGTCATGCTGCCTATTCCTAACAGTCAGGAATAAATTTAACGTGGCTTAGCCACCGATCACTATTGTGACCTAACTTTATAATTCGTGGTTTAACCACCGATCACCAAGTGACCTATTAACATGCTCTTCCCCTTCATCATAGTTATCCCACCCCATGCATACATCCATGCAGAATCAAAACAATATACTACCTAAAAGTTCACAGTCTATCATATACATCGATACACATAGAGAAGTTTCTATGATTACGTACCTGGCATCCCTTGCCTACCCTTTTTGGGTAATCCAACTGTCTATACAGCCTTTTTCTGGCTTTTAGCCCATAACATATATTTAGTACAGATTACTATACAGCCTTTTTCCGGCTTTTAGCCCATAACATATATTTAGTACAGATTAATTAGTGTGTTAGAGATCTATACACCTGATTACAGTCAAGACGAGACCTTCTATGTCGACACTATCAGAAGCCGATAATACTGCTAACTGTCTAAGATTTTGTTCTGACGCCGGTCCACAACCCGGCGGCCAATCCCGAACTGCTGACACCGCTTGTTTCTTAAACTTAGGGATTGGTTTTACAGATCCAATCCCCTCCTTCGCCTGATCGATATTTGATTCCATTAAAAGACCTTATCATAACATATGGTTAAGATCACAATTACGATAGCGAATCTATAGAGAATCTAAATAGAACCCCTTACCTTGAAATCCCGAAAAGAGAGATATGAGGTTCAGAGACTAACGGTTCCGGCTTTTAGATCTAAGCGATCTACTTCAATTCCCGAATGTCGCCCGACACGTAAACACAAGAAACCAACAATCTATTAGCCTTTCGGCTTTATCTTCTAAAAACCGAAAGAGAAAAAGAATAGATCAGAATAAATCGACACCTACCTTTACAGAGAATTTGGCAACTCCTAGAAGATTTTGGCTTTTGAGAAGATCAAAAAGAAAAGATGATCTCAAGAGATCTATAAAGTTTCGGCTTTTGAGAAGGTCAAAAAGAAAAGATGATCTCAAGAGATCTATAAAGTTTCGACTTTTGAGAAGGTCAAAAAGAAAAGATGATCTCAAGAGATCTATGAAGTTTCGGCTTTTGAGAAGGATATGATTGAGAGAAAAGAGTAATATCAAACGTAAAAAAGTGATAGGAACGGTATAGGAAAAAGAAGAATTTCGGCAAGGCTAGGGCAGATTCGGCTATGGCAGACAAATGTGAAAAGAAAGAATGCTCAAGGGAGTTTTCGGCTTTTATTTAAAAAAGGAGGAAAAGAGAGAAGATGAAAACCCTAAATGCCGAAAATAAAGAAGAGAATGGGAGAATAAAACCCTAATGCCAATTTTAATTAAAATAGTTGGGCTTCATGCAACTTGAATTCGGGCCTCCTCAGTTGACGCCACCTCCCTGCACTCTAAGTGGCGCCACTTTGCCACTGGGCCACAAGCCCATTTGTATTTTAAAACACAGATAACATCTTTTAAGCCCTATCTTACCAGGCTTTCCACTAGAGTGTCCAAACAGAAAATTCGATTAAGGCCTCTGCCCAACCCTGAGCCCATTCTGGACCCCTAACACTCACATTAAACATAACCACACATTAAATGCATAGCCCCACAATTTCAGGATGTTACAAAGCTCATGAAGTAGATAGCAAGGTAATCAATTCTCATGTTTATTATCAAGACTATTCAATTAAGCACATCCAAAAATATATAGTTAAATACTCAAGCTCGAAAGAATTCAAAACCTCACCTTAATCATTCTTTATAGGTATGCTTCAAGCAAAATTATTCTCTCAAGAATTCTAAAACTGATTATAAAGAGCATATCAATAGAGAAGAGTGGTGAATTAAGATCATATGGAGCATCTATAGTTCTAGCAAACATCCTAACAACATAAATTAATGTTACAAATCCTATATAAAGTCAACATACAAATTTCAAAAACATTCATCACAACATATTAACAATTCTCAAAGACATATAAAAATATTTCAACATCTCATCGAGCTAATATTTCATGCAAACTACATGCTTCATACAAATATTGTAAAATAAACAAGCAAATAAATAAAACAAAACATGAAAAAAATTAAAAATTCATGCAAACGAAATTGACTCGACTCCCTCACACTTAAATCGAACATCGTCCTCAATGTTCCAAAATTAAATGAAGAATTAGGAAACTTCCCTATTTAAGTGCACAAAAAAATGTATATTGAAGTTGACCCATTCTTTGCTCTTTTTGAAGCATCAACAACTCGTTCTATTAAAGTGTGGTACTTAAGACACAAAAAAGAAGTAAAATAAAAGCAAAAAAAAAAAAAAGAGAGAGAAAAATTTAACCAAGTATAGTCAAAGAATTAATTTTGCAGTCACATCTATCCCTTTTGTCCTTATTTTTTTACAAATAAGTCCAAGAACAACAAGAATTCAATGGGAAAAAAAATCAAATAACAAATTAAAATGATCTCACCAAATTTCCTTGAGAGCCTATGAAAATTGTTGACAAGGTGGTCATGCTTTTTCCTAGTTTTTGTAAGGGATAATATAATTTTGGCCATTGAATTTGACAACTAAGTCCACTTTGATACGTATACTTTTTTTTTTTGTTCACTTTGGTAACTAAACTTGGCAACTAGATTCATTTTGGTTCCTGAACTTAGATTCTGTTAAGATTTAATGATGCGACCAGTGTTCTTGGAATATGACTAAATTGGTTGGTAGGACTGATAAAATCAACAACCGATCGATATACTAATCCAAACAAAGGAGTTGAACAGACTAAATCCAAACAAAGGGGTTGAACAGACTAACTCGAAAATTGCTCGAAATCGATAAAAACAAAAAACTAGGACAAAAAACGATAATTAAACATGCTGAACCAATTTAATAGATTTTTTAAATTTTTAATTAATTAATTAGTTATTATCAATCTAGCAGATGAACAATCAAAACAATTGTATCGAAAACCAATGGGCTGATCGATTTAACTGTTGGTCTAGTTATAACCAATGGGCTGGTTGATTTAACTACTGGTCTGGTTATTTGAATATTGTATGTGACACTATAAGATTATACTATGTCATTACTTGAAATTTTATATAATTTTTTTTTAATTTTCAAGTGATGATGTGATACAATATCAAAGTATCACATCATTAATTTTTTATATTTTTTAAATTCAGAGACCGAAATGAATTTAGTTGCTAAAGTTAGACGTAAAGTGAATAAAAAAATACAGCTATTAAAATATATTTAGTTGTCAAGTTTAGGGGTAAAAATATTATCCTTTTTGTATAGTTGAATTTAATTTACCCCAAAAGAGAAATTCTGCTTGAGGAGTTCATGAGTTAAGCAGTTTGCTAAAGTCGATTGACTTGATTTAATTAGGCCAGATTTAGATTTAGATTTAGATTTTTAATTTTGATTTGATTTAACCTATTTTACTAATTAAAATAATAAATAATATTTATATTTATAAATAAATTTAAATCAAGATATTTTTTATTATTTTTTAAATAACTTTTTTTAAAACCAAAACTTGATCCTACTTGTAAACATATCTATGAATGGATAGTGAGAAAAAACCTTATATGAGGCTTGATTCGAGGATTGGGCGGTGTGATGCCTTCCAACAAAGTTACCACCTCTTCTCTAACTTGCTCGCTCTTTATGAATACTAGTAGAATGTTGGAAAAACTTTCATATAAATTTTTACTTTGTTTTTCATTGCGTTAAAGAACTGAAATATTTTTCTCAAAGATGTAAATTTTATCATCATAATTCCTTAGCCATCCCTGATTTCATATCAATTACGATTTTCTGTACATTGTTTAAATTGCTGCCGAAAAGATTAAGGAGGCTCATAGGTAGCAAAGACATTTAGAAGAGCTTACCCAAAAAGATATGAGATTTGTAAGTAAGAGGTATTTCTGAATTGCTGCAACGTGAAGAAGCAAAACTCGATTTACAACTTGTTACTCCATTAAAGAAAATATTTTCTTTTCATTTTTAAGATGAAGACAAGGAATGAAAGCCTGCATTATATTGAATGATACCTTACAGGACAGAACCAATTCCTAGGAAAGTAAGCTCTCAATCAAATATACATATATATATATATATATATTTATCTCTTCCCTCCACATTTTTTGATATCCTGTGATTTCTCATCATTTCTCCTTTTCTTTCTCCTCAATTTGTCACACAAGAATGCTTTCTCTAGCTGCTCCACCCTTTGAGTCAACGCACTCAACATTCGAGTTTGCATTTCGTTCCTCTCAGACAACGTCTCCATCATCCTCATCATCTTCTCATTCTCCCCCATTATCCTCTCTAACATCTCCTTTCTCCTTCCCTCCACACCTTCCTTCCCATTATCTGGCTGCCACGTTCCGTTTTCGCCTTCTACCTCATGATTAGCAAACGAATCACTTTGACTCTCATTGCTACTCTCCTCCTCATTCCCTTGGACCGCAACAGCAACAGTACCTTCCGCTTCACTCAAATTAAGCACACATTCTACATCTTTTGTTGCTTCCTCATGATTTCCCGACTCTAAAGTTTGATTGCAGTTATCAGAAAAATGGATAATACCTTGATTTTGGTCAATTACTTCCGCATTATTGCTGGAATCCAAGGACTGGTCACCAGAAATAATGGCGTCAACCATCTCTTGTAACGCAATCGCCTTTTTAATAACGGATTTCCTGAAATCCCTAACACACGAATCCACTCCTTCAATAGAATCCAATTTGAAAAGCAAGCTCATTAGATTCTCGTTCACTTTCAATCTCTGCTTTGGATCATTCCGAATCAAATCCGCAGTCTCTGTCTTGGAAACACTACGCTCGATGTCATTCACTTGCTCCCTTATTGCCATGATCTTCTTCACGTTTTTTCTTACCAGAAATCCCCGAAACACCTTCTGGATCTTGATTGCCGAGTCGGCCCTGCCCCGCTGCGAACCAACGGAGTGGACGGGGATGGATACCATCTTGGGCTTATGAGACTGAGGCTGCGACGCCTCGGGCACGACCTTAACCGGGATCCCTCTAAAGCTTCTCCCATAGTGAGGGCAAAACGACGAATCCCATGGATTTTGGGCAAAAGGGAAGTCCATTAGTCGGCTTTTGATGGAATTGACAGAATTTTTCTTGTTGCTTGTTTAACACTTGGTGATTAAAAGTAAAATTGGGAGAAATTTTTTGCACTTGATCTTGATGGGTTGATAAGACAATGAGGCGGCAAAGAAATATATAGGGGAACATGGGATATTTAATTCCAGGGATCCAGAAGGAAAAAGGTAGGATCTGGAAGTTGCTGGAACATTTTGGTCCGAGTTTTTCATTGTTCCTTCTACGATAAGCGGGTGAGATTTTTCTTTTTGGTGGATGAGCAGCTGAGGTTTTGGGTCCTTCTCGGTAACTATCGATTATTCTATTTGACCGCTCCCACATCGGCAGTTGCGCCTGTTTGTTTGAACGAGTTAAATTTTCCATTTTATTTATCCATTTTAAGTTAATATTACTTTAGGTTTTTTTTTTTTTTAGAAAAATCGACTAGATTTATAAAATAAAAACAAAACAAATGTCTACTTGTCACTAGGTCTAAAACTCAAATAAACAGGCCCTAAAACCAAAACAAATAAATCAATAAAAGGAACAGACCCAAAAGCAGTAAAAGAAAACGGGCCACTAACAAAATTGACAAAAGAAAATAAAATGGGACACTTAAACTCTAAAATATCTCCTGTCGACAGAAACAGCTGGACCACATAAATGATATTTCTCTTTTCTCTGAATCGTCACAGCCATTGAAAGCAGAGCTTTTCATATCTTTAGAAAATCTTTAGACTTCTGTTGTACGTTTCCAAGGCCATATCCTTTCATCTGTCTAGACACGTTTGCCTTATCCTCTCCATCTCCTGTCGAACCTGCTCTGAAATGTCGTTCTCCAGGTAATAGCCCACACATTCCTTCAATGTTTTTTTTGCTATAACATGCTCAAGTACATTTTCTATTTTTGGGATAAAATGAAAGCCTATTTCTTGAAAAAATGGCTTCACATCTTGAATATCTCTAATAAGCACTCCTATAATCGATTTGTCCCTTTCTGTGCTCTGACATTTTATAATAACGGTCTTTGAATCCCCAAATATTTCACATGCATTGAGGCCCAATGAAATCCTAATCTTACTGCTTGTAATCCTACATATACCTTCGCCGCAAACGATGAGGCGACGTTTGAGTGAAGGGCCGACCTTGACGCCAAAATTTATCCTCGCATGCCTCGAACTACTAGCCCTGAGGCGGATCTGGAAGAGTATTGGTCAAAAGCCGCATCGAAGTGAATGGTTACGCTTGTCCTGATTATGGAGTCTGCCTATTTCACAGATACGTAGTTTTTCCTCTAACCCGTGCAATTCTGAATTATCTATCTTGAAATATCTCTGCTGTTTGTGGTTTTATTTTCATAAAGTAATTGGTTTCTATTTGACCAGATAAGCCAAAGCCCACAGCAGAATAGACGACACTGCTCATTTGTCCCCTGATTAAAGACCCAGGTGAGCCATTCCCATGCACTCTGAATATTAGTATTGAGCACCCAAACGAAACTTAAATGTCTCCAAACTTCCTCCGTTGTAGGGCACTGTCCGAAAAACATGGTTACTATCTTCCTCTGTTTGTCTACATTTGGGACACCAAGCTTCAGCAATCACTCTCTTCAGTTTGAGATTAGCAAAAGTAGGGATATAGTTCCAAGAGATCTTCCACACTGTAATTTTAATTTTTGAGGGGATATGTAAATTCCATCTGTATAATATCATTACTAGGAATCCGAGTAGACTTCTGTAATAGTTTGTAGGCGCTTCTAACAGAAAAGGTGCCTGATGGTTCTCCTCCCATACTTTGGAAATCATCATGTATCGATCTTGCCAAAGGGATCTACATAATACTTGTCGCAATATCAGCACTAAAGGTATTAACCAGAATATCTGCTTTCCATGTTCTACTGTCTTCATTAATCAAATCCGAAACTAACTCCATATTTGTATTTCCTTTGTAATTCTGCAACTCATCTACTTCATGACCCGGAATCCAGAAATCGGACTAGATGGAAATGTGATCACCCTTACCAATCCTCCAACATAAACCTTTCGCCAACAGTCCTTTAGCTGACCAGACACTCTTCCAGGCAAGTGAATATAGGTTACCCAGTTAAGCATTTAAAAAATCGAATGATGGATAATATTTAGCTTTCAAAACTCTTGCTAACAACGAATTTGGATAAGTAATTAAACGCCAACCTTGTTTAGCTAGTAACGCGATATTAAACTTGTCAAGTTTTCGAAATCCAAGACCTCCTTCTTCTTTTAATGAACAAATATCCTTCCATGCACCCCAGTGAATGCCATTCTTACCCCTATTTTTTTACCACCAGAATTTTGCTATTAATCCTTCCAATTCGGTACATAGGGACTTGGGAAGTAAAAAGTACGCCATTGAATAAGTTGGGATGGATTGCAAAACGGCCTTAATATAAACCTCCTTCCCCTTTGAGAAATATGTTTAATGCTCCAATTTTCTATTCGTACCCGTAATCTATCCTTCAAATTTTGAAAAGACTCTTTCTTTCTCCTTCCCACCAAATTAAGCAAACCTAAATACCGTTCTGGATCGATTGAACTACAAACTCTGAGCACTCTGGTGATCATTCTTTTTTCCCCCTCTTACGTGTTAGAGCTGAAGAAAATGGTGGATTTTTTAGTAGTTCACATTCTGACCTGAACATATTTCATATTCATAAAGAATCTGCTTAAATGAGGTTGCTCATCTTTCTGTAGCCTCCCCAAACAGAATGCAATCGTCCGCGAATAATAAATGAAACCTGTGGACCACTTCTGTTTGCCTTGACTCCTCGAACTATTTTTCCTTCCAATGCTGACCTCATAAGACTAGATAATCCTTCCCCATAGAAGAAAAATAAAAATGGGGTCAGAGGATCCCCCGCCGAAGACCTCTAGAGGGAATAAAAGTATGGCCGGTATAATCATTAAAAACCACCGAATAAGACACTATATTGACACATTTCATCAGCGAATCAACCCAATCTGAATCAAATCCCATTTTCTTCATTATTTCTTTCACAAAACTCCATTCGACTCTATCATACGCTTTGCTCATATCCAGCTTCACTGCCATAAACCCTTTTTTCCCCACTCTTTTGTGCTTTAGAGTATGAAGAAGTTCATAGGCCAGTAATACATTATCAAAAATCAACCTTCCAGGCACAAAAGCTCTTTGTGCTGAATCAATACATTTAGTTATCACAATTCGGAGACTATTAGCAATAACTTTGGCAATCAATTTATACAGCATATTGCACAAGCTAATAGGTATAAATTGAGTAATATTCAAAGGATTCGCAATTTTCGGGATTAACACAATATTTGTCTTATTAATTGGGTTCAGATCCATACCTTCGTTTAGTATGTTAAGGCAATAAAATGAAACTTCTTCCCCAATAATCGACCAGCATTTCTGATAGAATAGTGCCGGAAAATCATCCTCTCTTGGTGCCTTTGTAGGGCTTATTTCTTTTAATGCCTTACGTATCTCTTCCTTCGAATAGCTTGCCTTGAGTTTTGGATTGTCTTCTTCAAGGACACATCGATCAATTCCATCTAAAACATGATTATAATCTCCCATTCTTCCAGCGGAGAACAAATGCTGAAAATACGATCTTGCTATTTCTTCCATTTCCTCAAAAACTTTCGTTTCCCTACCATCTTCAAATTGCAATTTCTGAATGAGATTCCTCCGTCGTTTCTGCGTCGCTTGCTTATGAAAAAAAGCAGTATTTCTGTCACCTAATTTCAGCCAATTAATACGCGCCCTTTGTTCCCAGTATCGCTCATCTTTTTCAATCTCTAAATTAAGTGCAACTTTTGTATCAATAAGTTCCGCCATATTGTCGTCGCTTCTTTCTTCTTCTAGCAATTTCGCCAACTTTAAATGTAAGACCTCCTTAATTTTTTTGCTATGCCGAATGCCATCAGCCCAATTTTGCAACCCCCTTCTAACGCAATCCAATTTATGTAGTAAGTCCCCGGTTGAATTATCCCATGTACTCTTAACCTTTCCCAAGAATGATTCCTCCATAACCCACCACGCTTCAAACTTGAACTTTCTTTCAACTTGCCTATTAACTTCACGTCTTGTGGTTATAAGCAGTGGACAATGATCTAAAAAGGAATGAGGGAGATGACGAATTTGATACTCTGGGAATAGAGACACCCAATCATCATTAGCTACAAAACGCTCCTAGATATTAGTTTTTGGAAAATTACCCCTTTCCCATGTGAACTAGTTCCCAGAGAAACCCAAATCCAATAAATTACAATCTTCCAGCGCCTTTCTAAAAGCTTCCATTCTCCCTTCCTCATGAAGTAAACCACATTTTTTCTCAAACCCATATAGGATTTCGTTGGAATCTCCACATACCATCCATAGAAGTTCTTCAGCATGACTCAACTGTCTTAAAAGTCTCAACGTTGCATCTCTATCTTGATGATAAGGTGATCCATAGAACCCAGCAAATCGCCATTTATTACATTCATCCACATCCTCTATTATCACATCAATATGCCTTTTCGAAAAGCTTTGGAGTTGTACATTGATATCCCCTTTCCATGCCAAACATAACTTGCCCTTAGAACTACTTGAGTTGACGTCAATTCCATGAAGAAAACCACAACTTCTGCGAACGTTTTCCATATGGCTTCTACGAAGTTTTGTCTCCATAAAGAAGACTATTTGAGGATTATATAACTTCAGCGAATGTCAAAGTCTACGAATTGTCCGTGGACCCCCCAATCCATGGACGTTCCAGTTTAATATTTTCATTGCTCCCGGTCGGCATATCTTTTGGCAGCCGCCGATAAATAATTAACTTCCTTGACTCCCTTACTTCGTATCACCTTAGAATTGACCTCTTCACTTCTTATTAAATCTTTAACTTCCCCTCTAGCTCTCTTTTTACCTTCCTCTCCAATTAACACACTATCTTTAAGATCATGGTCCATAGTAATAGACAAATAAACCGGGCAGGAATTGTCACCTCCTTGATGAGAATTATACAATCTCCCTTCCAAATTGAAACCCCAAAATAGGATCTATATTATTCCTAGTTCCTGCAGTTTTTCCAACAACCCCCAATGTATTTCCTGGGATTTGACGTCCCACTCGACTTCCTCCCCATTCGCTTTCCCATCCCATCCCATTTCAGCAATTTCCACTCCTAACGCCATTTTTGTTTCACAGAAAGAATCACTATGGCCCAATCTATCGCAATAAAAACAAAAAGTGACAATCGTTCATGTTTAAAATGAACATATGAGCATTGTCCATTAAACAATAGTTGTTTCTTTCTTTTCAAAGGATAATGAATATCAACTTGGACTCTTATATGCATATAATTACAATTTTCTTTCCCCAAATTAGAACCATCATACTCCATAAAAACCCCTATGAAATTTCCAAGTTGTGATGTCAGTTGCTCAGAAAAAAACCCAATAGGGATATTATGAATCTGAACCCAAAAGAGAGTAAGAATTAGAGGGACTTTCAATGGGTCTTCCCCTAACTGTAGCTTGTATAATACTAATAAATGGTTGTTAAAAGTCCAAGGAGAACCCTTCAAAACCCTTTCCATATCCATAACGTGAAAAAACTGAAACAAATACCTTTTCTCTCCCAGATCCCGAATTTGAACACCCCGTACAGGATGCCACAAATTTGCCATGGTACTTTTCATTGCTGGAAAGTGGATGATACTGGCCGTTAAGAAGCAACCCACTAAATGAAAAACCCCTATCTCCCTTTCTGCACTTTGCTCGACTTGTATTTGCAAGATCTCATCTTCCTCTTCATTAATTGTTAATCTAGCGAATTCTAACTCCATAATCTCAGACCAAATTCGATTGAATATTGCAATTTGCTAACAAAAAATAAACAATGGGTAATATCATGCCGTCTAACCCAAAACGATGACTAAAAGAACAAAAGCCTAAATTCTGCCAGAGAGAGCAGACAGAGACGTGTTAGGGTAGCAGACTGTTCCAAGTGGGAAATTATCCTTCTTTTAATATACTTTAGGTTATTTATTTAAAAATTAAAAAGAATATAAAAAAATCTTATCACGTGTGAAAATCATATCTTTAAAATAGGTCAATTTTGAATACAACTGAAGTGTCAGAAAACACTTCCTACAAAATGCATTTTTTAATACATTAGTTTTTTTTTTTTGGTTAAATGGTGAAATGTTAATAATTTTAACCTTAAGTCTTGAGATTGATTCCTCTCCTACTCACATTTGTATTTTTTATTTCATGTTGTTTTAATCTTTTTTTAATTTTTAATTAATAAATATATTGTTTTCAAGTTTTTTTTAATTCATCTTTTTAATTAATAACTCTTTTATTTATATAAATAAAATGATAAATACATAATTATATAATAAATATATAACTATATATATTATTATGTTTAAATATTTTTAATTAATAAGTCATTTATTTATATAAATAAATTAATAAAAAAATATAAATGTAAGTAGGAGAGGAATCAAACCCTAAACTAAATGATAAAAACACTAACATTTAATCATCTAACTAAATGAACTGATATGGCAACAACAAAAAAACATGTTTTGTAAAAGCATTTAACGACACACCAGCTGAAAACGTTTCTTGCAGGATGTGTTTTTTGTTTCTCTCTCTAAAATCGATCTATTTCCCTAAATATAGGAAAAATAGAGCTGATAAAAATTGATGAATTTGTTAGATTTGTAAAATAAATCTAAAATAAAACTTAATAAACCAAGATTTATCATGTCAAATCATCAAGAATAAATGACTTGAATCCATAAATTCCTTGTAGTTTTACTGGATTTTGGGGATTTAATCTTCCAAATTAGCACACAAGAAATTTAGAGAATATTTGCTCTCTCTCTCTTTCCTAATGATGGGATATTAGAAAAGATATCTTGTGTATAATTTGGGGACCGTAACCCTAATATTTATAACCTTAGTATATTAGTTCTAATCAAATTCTAATTAGCCTATCATTAATTAGAATTTGATTAGAAGAGTATCTACACATATTTGACCCATACTTTATTTAATAATTAAAAGCCCAATAAAATTCTAACCAAATTAGATCACTTTTAATTTGGGCTAACATATCATGATAGTAAATAATAACATGTAATTATCCTTATTATATATGTGATGTCCAAATTTTCCAACAGAATTTACTTATTTGATAAAAATATTAAAAGTAGGAATATATATTAAAGAAAAATTTCAATATACTTGAAATATTTTTATATAAAAAATTTAAAAATAGTTTTTATGGTCGTGCTCTATCCTATTATCATCTTAATTTCTTAGATATTATCGTTGTGTTGGTATGGCAGTGGTTTCATGTGAGAATTTCCATTCCAAAAACCATGTAAATTAATATTAATGATCCTATGGGATTACTTTTTTTCTTTTAAAATTTCCCAACAGTAAAGATTAAAATTTGTCCGTTGACCCTAAAGAATTTTACTAGAATGATTTTGGATTCTCGTATAACTTTAAATCAAATTTTTTTCATTATTTTCTAACTCACGGATCACATAACGTGTTAGCATTGTTCCAGACACAAATATAAGTACTCAATTAGAACTCCATAAAAAACGATTCCAAATAAACTACTCTTTTTTAGTCGAATAAACGAATTGACAACTAAAGGTTTCTAGTTTTCATCAACTCGTGAATTTCGATCAATATTCTCTCTTCAGCGAACACAAGATATTTATAAACAGCTTATGAGAGTTTTAATTATTTGAAATTACCAATAAAATAAATATCTTAGGCTAGAAATACCATATGAGTGGCAACAAAGTCCTAGAAAAGGACTCCTACTGTTTCACCTTGCTTGCTTGAGTGACAAGGCTTCTTTCCGCACTTGTGAGCTTTCTTTAACCTCTTTTTAGTCACTTTAAGGGTCACATATGTGTGTTGGACTCTTAATTAATTTTAGTCCTATTTTATTTTATTAATTTTTTTTCATTCTAAATAATTAGATAAGATGATCATTTTCGCTTTAGATTCTTCATTTAATCCAATTAAATAGATATCCAAAGTGACTAACTTAACCCAAACCAATCATTAAATCAAGAAAACACATATTGCTCCAATGAGTAAATTCAGCGAAACTTTTCTACTTGTTCAATCATTTGCTATTTCTTTCAAGAGTTCATGTCATATGCAATCTATTAAAAATTTGTGTTAAGCTAGTGAAGAGATCAATTTAATATGTAATTAAAGTTTAAATAATTCGACATTAAAAAAGTGATTGAGCAAATCAAGCCGCCTACTACGTCAGTTGCTTGGAAGCTCTCCACAATTGTGGATGATATTTGAGAGACTATCTCAACATTCCCTTCTCCCAAGATCCAGTTGGTAGTTAGTGAGGGCGAATACAAGAGGGTAGGCAGGGCCCTGAGCTCTCAAAAATGGAAATATAACATCCCTAACACCCCCTAAGATGAGAATAATGTTATTCCGAGATTTGCAAGTGTTAGAATTTTCAAAGTATATGATTAGGAATCATTAATGTTAATACAAAAGGTAGTTGGATATCATAGAGAATAAAAAAGACTTGTGAATTGAGAGAAATTAATTCGAAGTATTGACTAGATCGTAATAGTGTGAAAAGTGTTGGGAAAAAGTGTGAAAAATAAAAATATATAAATAATTGAATTAGATTGATGGAAAAAGAGGAAGGGCTGGAAGTGAAATTTAACCAAGAGTGTGTTATGAAGTGTGAATGAGAATTGAAATTTATTGTGGGCCATTAGATGAATATGATAATGTTTAGATTTTTAAGTTAAATATTTTAATTATTAAATTTAATAGATTTTTATAATAGAAAACTGTAGAATTTTCCATCTATTTCCATCCGTCAATCACCATTGTTCATGAGAACCAACTTTCATTTTTTCCATCTAAGTCATTTTCACCCTTTTCCCATCATCCCAAGCTTGATTCCTTCAATTTCTTCCGTAGATTCTTAGTGAAATCAATAGAGTAATCTTATAGCAAGCTTAGTTTCTTGTTAAGACAGCTATTGCATACATTGGAAGAGAGAGAAAAGTGAAGTTAGGGATTGGGATAAAAGTTTAAGGTAAATATGATAAGTTTTCATTTTTAATTTAATGAATTAATATAATGATTATGTTTATTTCAAGTAAAAGTGCATGGAAATATTATTTGATTATTATTTTTATGTTGAATCTTGTATTTTTTTTTATGAATATGAAGAAAAAGAGAAGAAGGTGAATCTCAAGTTGGTGATAAGGGAAAAGAAGTAGCTAAAGAGTAAACGAAGAAGAAGGAAGCTCATTTAAGCACTTGATTATAAGTACTTCAAGAATTTTACTTTACCTAATAAAACAAAACTTGTTACATTGGTTATAGTAATACTTATGTGATTAATCTATATAAGAAAATATTGATAGTTATTATGAAATTTATTTAAAAATAAAGGTGATAGAAGGTGAATTTAAATAACAAAGTGGATAACTTATATGTAAAGTATTTCATGTAAAGAGGAGTAAACTACAAAGTGTATAAAAATTTGATAAGTGAAATAAAATGGTTAGATATAGAACTTAAATGAAGTGTTAAATGATAGTAAATTAAATGCCAAGTATTATTTTGATAATTGTTGAATTTTATGTAAATAATGACTAAAATGTAAAAAATGTAAAATTTGAATTGTCTTTAATTGTTGAGTGAATGTAATGAATTTAAGTATGAAATGTCCATGTAGACAATATGTGAACTAGTAGGATATAGATGACATGCCATTAAGAAATTTCTATGCACGCTAATGATAGTGACATTTCAGTACAATCTAGTGATATTGCACTTTGGTGCTAGTCACAATGGCACTTTGGTGCATTTCGTTAACTTTACACTTCAGTGTAAGATAGCGTATGCATGTTGTGCTAATGATACAATGTTCATTCCGCATGTCCTACATGTTCTTTTGAGTCTACAATTGAGCTAAAAATTTAAATGGCAAGTGGACTTTTTAGTGAATTTGATAAGTAACTTATAAGATGTTAGTTTGAAATTTATCAATGGTTATTCTATTTAATTTCATTGAATATTACTATAAATCATGTATTTATATGTTAACATTGGTTAATTTCAATGGTAAGTTTAATTCTTGATGCACTTACTAAGCTTTCACTAGCTTAACATGTTATTTTTTCAATGCGTAGATAAAGGCTAAACTTGAAGTTCTTGCCACACCCGAAAATATTAAAGGTTTGGTACAATTGAAAATTTGAATACTTAATTAGAAAATTTTCTGTTTAAGCAGGTTCTAATGTAAATATGTGAACCTTATAGGCTGGTTGGGTAAATAGTTAGATTCTAAATTTAGTTCCGTCAAATTAGAACTAAAAGCTTTGTTAGTGGGAAACATTATGATTAAGGTATTAATATTATCGTTTGACTTTGGATTAAGGGAAGCAGTAGTGGAAAGACTATATATAAGAAGGACTCTTCATATTGATATTCATTTTTTTCTCTCGTTCTTCTATCTTCTTCTTCTTTGGTTCATTCTATAAGATAGGAAAACTAAGAACAAGCTGCATGAAAGGAAGAATCTAAGGTGTTAGCATAAACATTTGAGAACTTAACAATCTGGTAATCTTTCTAACTCTTATGTACCTTTAGATTTAAGAAAAAGGAAGGAAAGTCAGGGGAATTCGGCATAATTCATTTTGAATTGTGATGTTAAAGTCGTAAATATCAATTACAATTCTTATGCATACATATGGATTAAAGTTTCTTACATACGTATATCTGCATTTTGATCTTTATATAATTGTTATATTTAGCCAACCAAGAAAGAGTAGGTCTAAGTGATAAAGGCAAGGTTAAAATCGAAATCACAATATCTTTCAATTTTGAGCTTTGGTTTGAAAATCGATCTCAATCACATCTCTTAAGGACCCTTTACTATCTATTATTATAGAAATTTCACATCAATTTCACAATTTATTCACTTTAGTCTTTATGCTCAAAAACTAACAATTAAACATTACAATTTAGTCCTTTTTCACATCTAAGCTTAAAATCTAACAATTTAACATCAATTTCTTCAAGACATCATCTATGGAAACTTTTAAAAACTTTAACAGTTTTGCAAATTGGTACATGGGTTATCTAATCAAGCTCCCATGACCTCAAAAACACAAAAATTACAAGAAAAATACTTAATTGAACTCACCAATTATCAACCAAAAGTTTGAAGCTTTAAACCCTATTTCCCTTTGTTTTTCTTATGAAGAATCTGGGGAGAAAAAGAAATAAAGATGACAACATCTACTTTCCTAACCTTTTATACTTAGGTTAAAAAACTTAATTAATCAAATTTTAAATTAATTAAAGCTTAATGACATTTAACCAAAGTTAGTGGAAGAAAACATCATTCTCCACTATTTGATGAAACAAAATGGTTTAATTACCATTTTGAACCTTTTTCTATTTAAAATTTTATAGCGATAAAATTTTTACAATTTAGTCATTGTACCTTAATTAAACAATTAATAGAAAAAACTAAAGGACCAAACTTTAATATTCTATTATACCAACTCCATAAATATTTTCATTTAATATATATGGACAGATTTACGAAAATGGGGTTCTGAAACCGCCTTTTTTGGTACCACTGAAAATCAAGTTGTTACATGTGATGCTGGAGTCATTGGAGTATTTTGTCCTCAGTGTTGCGGCATTAACCCTATTTACCTTTTTTTGACTCGAAAAGGCCCAGAATGATCCCCGTTTGTAACCAAACTTTAAAGCTAGCCCAGGAATGACTTGAATAGCTTCAAATAAGCTCAAAAATGTTAAAATGAAGTTTTGAAATTAATGTTCAAGTTAAGTAGTTTTAGTGTCCAAATGTGACATCCTTTGCTTGTGATATATCAATTTAATTTAGGTGAGGAGTGTTACAAGAAAATTGTAGTTATAATCCCTTATAAATGATTAAATTAGAAATTAATATGAAATAAAATTATGCTTTTGGTCCCAAAAAAATGAAAAAAAATTAGTCCCTTTAAAAATAATAAAAACATAAATTGATACATGATAAAATCTATATTTTTACCCCTTAAAAAATTTCAGCATGGGAATCCCATATTCTTGCTAACAAAATTGCGGCTATTTTACCAAAATAACCTAAAAAAATTTGATATTTACAAAAATCACTCAAGTTTAAAAACAATCACCAAAATGACTTGAAATGAACAGTAGATAAGGGTTTTGGCCTGTAAATGGCTGGCACTAGAGGTGTGCATGGGCCGGGCCGAGTTTGGGTAGGGCCCAACTAAAAATTTAGGCCCGTTCATTGGGATCGGGCCTGGCTGAGCCTAAAAAATGGGCCTAAAATTTTGCCCAAGCCCGGCCCATATAAAAATACTAAAACCCAGGCCCAGCCCGGCCCGCCCGTATTAATTTTTTATATTATTTTATATATTTTTTAAATTATATAATACATCAAAAATATTAAAAAAATCAAAATAAATATTTTTCAGCAAATTGAAAATATATTTTAAAAAATATGTAGACTTAATAAAATAGATGCAACTTAACAAGAAAGTGCCTCTAAAATAATAACAAAATTAACAAATGTTTTTAAAATAATAACAAAATTAACAATAAAATAAGTTTTATATAATATCTAAACAATAACAACAAAATAATAGAAACATAATAGTAAAATGGTAGCAAAATAAAGAGAAAAACAATAAGAAAATAATATTTAAAAAATAATTTTTTTTGCCTTTAACGAATTCGGGCCGGGCCGGGCCAGGCCCGGGCAAAAAATGCCTTACCCGAGCCCGGCCCATTTTTTAAACGGGCCTTATTTTTTTGTCCAAGCCCATTTTTTGGGCCTATATTTTTACCCAAACCCTCCCACATTTCGGGCGGGCCTTCGGGCCGGGTCGGGCTGCCCAGCCCATGCACACCTCTAGCTGGCACCACCTGTTATTTTGGACCCATGATTGCTTGATTATTATGTCAGACTTTAAAAAATTAATTTTTTTGGTTTTGGCCTGTCAATGGTTGGCACCATGGTATTTTTTTTTAAAATCGTATCATATTAGTATACAAATATTAAAAAAAAAACAAAAAAAATTTTTGGGTGCTGGCCTGTCAATGGCCAGCACCACCAGTACTAGAAAAAAAACAATTTTTTGGGTGCTGGCTTGTCAATGACCGACAGCAGTGTACCAGAAAAAAAAAATTTAGGTGCTGGCCTGTCAATGGCCGGCACCACCAGTACTAGAAAAAAGAATTTTGTTGGGTGCTGGCCTATAAATGGTCGGCACCAGTGTATCGAAAAAAAAATTTATTGGGTGCTGGCTTGTCAATGGCCGGCACCAAATTTATCTTATATATATAGGTATTTTATCTTACAATTTGTTTGGTTTAAATTTTTTTTTTCCTTTGTTCAGAAGAAAGCCATTTTTTTTTTAAAATGAGCTCCTAAATGTTGTTTGTTTATGTTCATTTCGATGGAGAAATGATAAATACAACTGAAGAAGGCTGTTTATTTCAAAGTCGGAAAAAAATAGGAATGAGATTCAACAAGCGGATTTCGTTGTCGAATTTAAAACGAAAAATTAGTTCAAAGATAGCAACCTATTACGGAAAGCAAATGTTGAGACTGTTTTACAAATTTCCGGTTTCAACTGATCTGCTAAAGTTCTCAGAAATGGAGCTTGAAGATGATGATGATTTAGGGACAATGATGGCAATTTATTACCCCGCTGAGATAGAAAATCCCAGCCCGGTTGAGTTGTTCGTGGAGATAGCTGAACGAAATCCCATTCAAGTGGTAATTCCAGGAAGCCAGCGCTCCGGAATTGATTTTGATCTTAACGTCTCTTTGGAAGATCAGTCGGGTTTTGGACGGTCAACGCCAACTCTCGAAAATCCAAACACCGGTGGTTGTTCGTATAACATCCCAAACTCGTGTCCTCGTCTAGAGATCCATCCAGAGGTGTTTGCCATCATAGAAGATAGTGATGAAGGGTCCGATAATGATGATCAGTCCCACCGTGATCCCAACGATGATTTTAGTGACCCCGATGTAGATGACCTCCCTAAAGACATAGACGAGGAAGTGCCAGTGGAGGGTGAAAATGCGAACCCCTATTCGGTCGGAAACACTGGCCTTGGTATAGTTATAAGAAATGATTCAGGGTCCTTCATGACCGACGTGGATCCTGATGCGACTCTTGCACGCGAGTTCCCAGAATATACAAATATTGTGCCGGCTCACCTAGTTGACAATGAATTCAATGAAGATGAGTTGTTTGTAGGACAACAATTTGATAACAAAAAAAGACTGTTTACATGCTATAAAACAGCTTAGCTTGAAGTTAGGTGTGGATTATAAAGTAACGAAGTCGACGCAGTCTTTGTACGTAGGAGAATGTTGGAAAGCGTCGAGTGGTTGTAAATGGCGTGTTCGAGTCGCGTTAATGCTGCGGACACAGATGTGGATGATAAGGAAACTAGAAGGTCCACACACATACACATCCGCTTGTATGTCTCAAGACTAAGGAAAGTTAGATGCAAAAACTATATGCAACTGCACCATCTCTTTGGTGAAAAAGTCGCCCACCATTCAAGTGTCGGTCCTTATTATGGATATGCAAGCTTGATTCAAGTATAAAGTGTCGTACCGGAAGGCATAGTGGGCAAAGCAAATGGCGATGCAAGAGTTGTATGGTGATTGGGATACGTCATACAACAAGCTTCAAGGGTGGATAGCCGGGATGCAAGAGTATGTGCCCGGGACAGTGACTGATTTGCAAACACTACCGTATAAAGGCCCTGACGGGGAGATACAATCGGGGAAACAAGTTTTTCACAGATTGTTTTGGACATGCGGGCCGTGTGTTAGGGCCTTCCCTCAGTGCAAGCCGATGGTGCAGGTAGACGGGACATGGTTGTATGGAAAATACACGCAAATCTTCCTGATTGTTGTTGCATAAGACGACAATCGAAATGTACTTCCGATCGCTTTTGACATCTTGGAGCGTGAGTGCTTCGAGTCTTGGGAATTTTTCCTCACAAATCTCCGGAGGCACGTCGTCTGAGAAGACAACATTTGCCTTATATCAGATAGATCGAAAGGATTACTTGCTGCGATAAGGCGATCGGAGGTTCCGTGAAGGTCTGATTATTACATCCGGCACATCGCGTCAAACTTTCATAGATATTATAAGAATAAAGATTGGAAAAAAGAACTCGTGAACATGGGTAAAAAAAATTTGTTTGTATTTATTTCAAAAATTACTTCTCAAATTTTTTTTGGTTTTAAATTGGTGATTTCAAATTAAATATGCAGCCCATGAGTTAGAACTGAGAAGATTCAGGCAGAGCTTCGCAAGGCTTGAATCTCAGATGTCATCTTTACCAACAAATCTCCGGACATGGTTGGGCAGCATGGAGAACTGGCAATGGACTCAAAGTTACGATGAGGGGTTTCGATATGGGCAGATGACGACTAACCTGGTAGAGGCGGTCAACTCTGTATTGAGGCGCACACGCCATCTCCCGATTTCTGCTGTTTTCTCGGCAACATTCTATAGGTTGGCGACATTGATGCCTAAGATGGGGTTGAGACAAGCTAAGCAGATCGAGGCCGGGCACGTGTACGTAGAGGCCGTCTAAAAAGCCATGGCGATAAATAGTCAAAGGGCACAAACAATGAACGCAGAATTGTATTCGCGCGACTTGGAGACTTTCCAAGTTCAAGAGTACATTGGCCATCGTTCCGGTTTTCCTCTTAGATCGTACGCAGTTGATCTGCGAAATAGGCGATGCTAGTGCAGGTTATTTCAGACTCTTCGATATCTGTGTATGCATGTTCATGCAGCGTGTGCGAGAGCAAACTTAAATGTTTAACAATTCATAGACGATATCTACACGTTGCAACGCACATTACGTATACGGGGGAATGAATTTCCTGTAATGACCGATGTCTCAAATTGAGAAGTTCCACCGCCTGCTATCGAGATGGTGCCTGGCCGTAGTCTCCGCAGACATCCTAAAGGTCGACCACAATCGACGAGAATTCGAAATGACATGGATGTTAGGGAGACGGGTGAACCCAAACTGTGCACTGTGTGTCGAACATCCGGACACAACCGATCAACATGCCAACATCGTGTCTACGTTTTCGGTCAATCGTCTCGTAATGCTGGACTCCAAGATGATGAGTGATATATTATTCAGCGCATGTTCTTGTAAAAATATTGTAAATATTTAAAAAAATAGATAATTTAAAAGTAATGAGAAAATTGTTGAAAGTAAATTAAATTTAAATGAAATGAGGAGAAAAATATTTGCATTGAAAATTTAAAATTTAAATATAAAATGAAATGAGAAAAAAAATTGCATTGGAAATAGAAAATTTATATGAAATGCGGAAAATATTTAATTTTAGTTAAAAATAATATATATAAATTGAGAAAAAAATAAATTGAAATTAAAAAAAATATATTTTAAATGAGATGAAAGGGAAATGGGAATCGAAATGAAATTGAAATGGAATAAAAATAAAATGAAATGAAAATGAAATGAAATGAAAATTAAATAAAAATGAAATAAAAAAAGAAAAGGGTTGAAATGACCCATCTGCATCAAGCCTGTGTCACTGGCCAATTTGGCCTTCCAATGGCCACCTTACACCTCTTTTTTTTTTGCATTTTTTTTTCACATTCAAAATTGAAATAACTGTTATCAGGCCTAATAATTTTGGTGTCAGGCCCAAAAAAACTAAAAAAATGAAATCAGATATTTTTAAAAAAAATTTAAATTTTAATTGACCAAAATAATAAATAAATGAAAATATTTAAATAAAATATTAAATAAAAAAATTGAAATTAGCTTTATTTTAACAAATTTAATTTATCTAATAGGGTCTTTGACCTAAAAAAGGAACAAAAATTAATTTTTTTACAAAAATTTTAAATTTAAATTGAAAAAAATATAAAAACATTTAAAAAATAAATGAAAAAAATTAAATTACTCTGATATTAAGAAAATTTAAATGAAACTTAAATAAAGGTACTAACATTAAAATAACTTTTGAATAAAAAAAAACTTGAAATGACCCATCAAAATGGGGTGTCAGGCCTTACAACCCATAAAAAAACTTGAAATGACCCATCAAAATGGGCAATTTTTTTTCAATAGGCATCTCCTACTATAAATAGGCAAAATGGTCCCCCACTTTACATAGGCAACTCCGACGACCGTCGCTGTTAACCCTCAACTACCGCCGACGATCGCCGCCAATCACTCCATGGATCGTAATCCAAATGTTCTTTTAAATGACAACAACCACTGATAAATCGTAATATGAACATATTTTAATCCCACATTCAGCATACTTTTGGATGATTTAAACCTTGAATTATGGAATTTGGTGCTCTTAATCCTTTGTTTTCATGTTTTATATTCAGGAGAGCACCAGAGAATGAAAAGAACGGGAAACGGGCTTAAAACGGAGTAAATGGGCCATATCACGAAATTAACACGGCCTGAGCCCAAGCCACACAGTCGTGCCCCCCTTAACAGACCCGAACACAGCTTGGCCACGATTAACACGGGCAAAGAAAGTCATTCCAAAAGCCTATATAAACACCCTAGAGGCCAACCTTCAAGGGGAGTCCAGTTAGGCCGAAGAGTCGAGCCAGAGAGGCCAGAATTGTGGGATTTACTCGAAAAAAGCCAGTTGATTCATCTCAAGAAGCCGAAGTTATACTCAAGACGGAAGATCTTCTCTTTAATTCCTTCAGGGGGTTTTAGAGTTTTTCTTATGTTTTATTTTATATTTTCTTTTGAGATGTATTCTTTTATCATTATGAACTAAACCCCTTAAATACCTGAGGGGATGAAACCTAAGACGGATCTTGTTATTGTTTTTTGAACTATATGATAAATACTTGATTTGTTCTTAATTATGTGTTCTTAATTCTTACTTTGATATTTCAGGATATTAATTCAAGTATTGACGTGTTTAGGCAGTGGAGCAAAAGTCCCTTTTTAAGAGTAGATCTAGCATAATTAAGCGGAGTTGATCGCAACCCTAGAAATAGGATGATGAAAATCTGCCAAATTAGGGTCAAACCTAATATGGGAGTCCATAGATCGAGTTAATGCAATTCTAGAGGTTTTAATTAGAAAGAGATTTCAATTAATCAACCTAGGGTTAGACGTTAGTAGCCTCGAAAGAGGTATTAATATACATTAGGGAATCCTACGGATCAAGTCAAGTGAATAAATAGTTTGGTTCGGAGTTAGATAACAAGTGAAGTCTAAGTGGATTCTTCCTCGGGTATTGTTTTAATCAATTGGTTTTTCACACAAGTATTTTCCCAAATTCATTCTCTTTGTCTTAGTATCTTTAGCTTAATAGTTAGTTAATTTTAGATTAAATAAACAATTCACTTTTATCTTAGGCTAAATAATAAAAAGAAAGTTAGTATTAGTATTTTTGGTTCATTTGGGTTCGACAATCCGGTCTTGCCACTAAGCTATACTACTGATAAGTGCACTTGCCTCAATCATTGTCATAGTTAGTTTCTAGGCTCGATCATTCTTTATATAAATTTTTAAGACTCTGACATAATGATCAACCACATTGCAAGCAATGTGCATAAGGTAAACGAGAAATAAAATGTATTATGTAATTTTAAATATTCTTTTAAATTATTTTTAAAACGAGAAATATAACATTATATATTTACTATAAACGCAGGATTTATACAGAATTGTGAGACCCCGGTTGCATGATCCCGATTATTTTCTCGATCGAAGAGTTATACCGTATTTGAATGTCGCGGGTTTTGGAGTTGCCGCGTACATTCAGATATCTGAGCTACGGGCTGATTTAATATCGGCATTAGTTGAAAGATGGCGCCCGAAGACACATACGTTCCACTTCCCGTGTGGGGAGGTAAATATTACATTGTAAGACGTAGCAGTACAACTCGGACTGTCTATAGACGACGAAGCAGTGACCGGGCTTGGAAGAGTGCCCGATCCGTGGGCCACTTGCGAGCGATTACTTGGAAGAGTGCCCCTGAACAATGAGGAATGATGCTTAACCTATATTAAATTTAATTGGTTAAAAGAAAACTTCCAGCATCTTCCGAGCAGTCCGACGCAGATGGACATTATCTACGTTGCAAGAGTGTTCATTCTTTAACTGGTAGGTGGGATACTTTTGCCGGACGTCAATCAAAGTAAAGTCTCAATAATGTATCTCCCCTTATTAGAGGATCTCTAGCTTTCCGGAAGATTTATTTGGGGCTCTGCAGTGCTGGCATGCTTATACCGCGAGTTTTGTCGAGCAACAAAGCCATCTACGAAAACAATGGGCGGTTGCTGCCTTCTACTGCAGTCTTGGGCATTATACTGAATGTCGTTTCTTGCATCAGTGAGCCACAAACTGTATGTCTGACCACTCGTTAATAGGTAAATATATAGTTTAATTTTTCCATTTTTTTATTGTATACTATAATATACTTATTTTTTGCATGGGAAAAATAATTTGATACTTTTTCTTTTTTTAGATGGGCAACTGTACCGGGAATTGGGCGATCGTTCACCGTACCTATGTACCGTATGATGATAGTGACTCATTCTGGGGATGGCGTAAAATACGATTCTAAATATTTCTTTTTTAAATACAGTAATTGCAAAAGAAAAAAATAACGTGTTGTCTTTATTTTGCAGTTTATATAGATGCGATATAATGAGGAAAATATCGCGACGCTCATACCATCGTGGGTTATCGAGTAGTAACAGCTATTCGTGTCAAATGTGCCATTAATTCATTTCCATATGGTCGAGTGGCACGATGGAGGTCGGGTTTTGAGACAGTTCGGTTGCGCACAACCTATCCCAAACCCTTCCGTCGATATCAAAGAAGTCCACGGAATGGACAAAAAGGGTTCAGGTCGGGACGTTTTAAATTGAGCGCAAAACATGAACCGTATATCTTTCTGTGGAATCAGAGACATTCGAGGTGTCCCCCCTTGTATGTCTTAGAGGGAGGGTTCTCTCCTACGCCCGAGCACGCAGCATGGTATATGGCACACATGAAACCCTTTATATTCCAAGGTCAGTACATGCTGATCCAAAGAGAAGCGCAACCTGAATATTCTATATGGCAACCAAGGAACGCACAACCACGCAGTAACTGATCGCTGTAAAATCAGAGTTTTAAATATTTATAAAAGAATGATCAAACCTGGAGACTAACTCTAACAACGATATTAAGGCAAGTGTACCTATCGAACAGTAGTATAGCTAGGCAAGACCGGTTATCGAACCCAAAGAAACTAAAAGTATTAATACTCGCTTTCTTTTTATTATTTAGTCTTAAAGTTAGAGTGAAGATTACTTTTAAACTAAATTGACGACAGCTAAACTAAGGATACAAAGATAAGAAGACGAATTAGAGAATAACTTTGAGGAAAAACTCAGTTGATTTTGATGATACCCTCGGGAAGAATCCACCTAGACTTCACTCATTATCTAATCTTCAATTATATGATCTCTTTTACTTAGCTTGATCCGTGAGACTCCCTAACCTATATTAAACCCTCTCTCGAGGCGAATAACGTCTAACCCTAGGTTAATTAGTGGAACTCTCGTTCGCTTATAATAACCCCTAGGATAGCAGTAAATCGATCAATGGACTCCCATATTAGGTTTCACCCTAATCTGGCAAAATCTCGTAACCCTATCTCTAGGCGTTCGATCAACTCCGCTTAATTATGTTAGATCTTCTCTTAGGCAGGGTCTATTCCTCCTCCACCTAAGCACATTAGATTTGGATTAAGCAACATAATTAAGAACAAACTAAGTAATTTATCATATAACTTAAAAATCAAATAATAAAATCCATCTAGGTTTCATCCCTTTCAGGTATCTGAGGGGTTTAGTTCATAACGAATAAACAAACCATCGCAAGAGAAAAGATAAAACAAAACATAAGAAAAATCCTAAAATCCCCTGAAGGAATCGAAGGAGAATTCCGCCGTCTTAAGTATAATTCCGGCTTCTTGGAATGGATCAACTGGCTATTCTTCGTGTTATTCCCTAACTCTGACCTTCTCGGCTTGGCTCCTTGGCCTCGCTTTCGCTCCCGTTTCGGCTTCTGCCGAACTCCTCTCTCAAGTTGCCCCATTGGGTGTTTATATAGACTTTGTGATGCCTTGCTTGGCCCCTAAGTATCCTAATTTAAGTAGAATTCCTAATAGGGTGTTTGAATAGGCTTTGGAATGTGTTTCTTTACCTCCAAGTATCCTTTCCAGACTAAAATTGCTCTTTCCAGCGTCAGAGGCACGACCATGTCACATGCCCGTGTGAATTGAGACCTGACCGTGTTTGGATTTCTCTTGAGGCACGGCCGTGTGTGACGGGGTTGAGGCCGTGCTCTAGGTGTTTGTCGAGGCACGGCCGTGTGGGCTTTGGGTCAGGCCGTGTCGATTTCGTGCTAAGGCCCATTTACTCCGTTTTAGGCCCGTTTTGTGTTTTTTTCATCCTCGGGTGCTTTCCTGGGTATAAGACATGAAAAGAAAGGATTACAAGCACCTTTTTATATAAAACAATGGATAAATCATCCAAAAGCATATTAAATGTGGGATAAAAGTATGTTACTTTTATGGTTTATCAGTAACCGAGTTCTGTCATTCGGGAACATTGAGTCTGATACTGCCTCGAACCCCGATCTCGAGGCCTAATATGAAGAATTCGGCTCATCATCACAGAACATGGATCCAAATCCGCTGCATGAAATTCCTCCATCCTTCGAAGATATTTTTGGTGACAACCTCGAGCCTCAACACACGACACGATCCGGATCATCCTCATACCACCCGGAGTTCCATCTCGAAGCACGCACACCCACCACTGAGGATATTTTCCCTTCGGCACCTCCGGTCACGCAATACCATTTAACTCTCAATTATAGTGCATATGATTATTCTACCTTTCTAAGTACACCGGTATCAAACGCCTGAGCAAGGTGCACGGCATCACCGACGGAGGCATCCGGACCGTTACACGCCAGCGCCAGGAACGTCCCCGGGATCGCGATAATTTTAATTTTTTTCTGTTACTTTTTACTTTATTTTAAATTTATTCTGTAAATATTTCTTTTATTTTTAAATTTTTCTGTTTTTTAATATCAATTTTATTGTTCTAAAATAAATATTTGTTTGAATAAATGACTTCGTAATATTTAAAAAATAATAATTCAAATAAGTAATACTACACGACAATTTAAATTTACATACACAATAAAATACAATCATTCTACAATATTAATACAAAAAATTTAAATTTTAAACAAAAATAATATGCACTATATTAAATTTAAACACACAATGAACTACAAACAGATGGGTAAAATTAATATACGCGAATTTAATTTTCAAACTTTATATATTACAGATTAAATTAAATTTACGTATAAAAAATACAAACATTCTAAGAAATTATTATACGGAAATATAAAAATGAAACCTTAAATCCTAAACAACTATATTAAATTTACAAATATAAAAAAAAATACAAACATTCTTAAGAAATAATACAATTATTTTCAATACTACTTTCTTCACAATTAATCGTCTTCTGCTTGAATTAGGTCTACGTTGTATCGGTACTAGTTTCTTCACAATTAATTGTCTTCTGCTCCAGACCTTTTCTTCTTCTATTGTCTCATGAGATATCTTTGCATGGAGACTCTACCAACCGGTTCCAACCACAACCTAGTTGCGGATTAAACACTATTGCACCATAGATAATGTCCATCTGCGTTGGACAACTCAATTAGCCATCTATGGTGCAAATAATCATCCAACCCTTAATGGCATAACCTTTAGGGTGGACATGACAATATATAATTCAACTCCGTTAAAATATGACAGTATATAATTCACCCCCGAAATTCGGTTGTACACTACAAAAAACTCCATATATAATCCACTCCAAAAAAACTCATTTGATGATATACTACAAAACACTCTCATTTTTATGGCTCTTTCAAAAAAAAAAAAATTTCATTCCATTTACACTATCAGCACCCAAATCACCCACTATATATAAGGTTTAATGCCGGTCAGCACCCAAAAATTATTTTTTTTGGAATTGCTGGTGCCGGCCATTGACAAGCCTAAATAATTTTTTTTTCGTATACTGGTGCATGCCAGCACCCAAAATTTTTTTTCTGGCACAGTGGTGCCGGCCATTGACAGACCAGCACCAATTTTTTTCTAGTACACTGGTGCCGGCCATTGACAGGCCAACACCCCAAATTTTTTTCTGCTACACTGGTGCTGACTATTGACAGGCCAGCATTCAAAAATTTTTTTCTGGTACTGGTAGTGCCGGCCATTGACAGGCCAGCACCCAAATTTTTTTTTTTAAAATTTTTGTATACCAGTATGATACAATTTAAAAAAAATACCCTGGCACCAGCCATTGACAAGCTAGAACCAAAAAAATTAATTTTTTAAAGTCTGACACAATAATCAAGCAATTGTGGATCCAAAATACTAGGTGGTACCGGTCATTGACAGGTCAAAACCCTTATCTACTGTTTATTTCAAGTCATCTTGATGATTATTTTTAAACTTAAATTATTTTTATAAATATCAAAATTTTTTAGATTATTTTAGTAAAATAGCCCAAAATTGCAAAATGTACTCATAAAAGGATCTGGCCTATGATTGGTTAATCTATTTCCCTCTTGACTAGGATAGTTTTCTGTATTTATCTTGTCCCGAAACTTCAACTTTATGTTTTTAATGAATAAAAAAATATTTTTACAATTTGCTAAAAATTAAAAGGGTAAATTATACTAACAAAAATTCAATTTTAGAATAATTGACAAAATAAAAAGTTTCAATTCAATCGCTAACTTTTTAAAATAACAAAACACTCACCATTTTCCATTTTCCCTTAGAGACGTAATGAAATTACCATTTTACTTTACAGACTTCCATTTTTCATCCCCTCTCCCATCCCTCTCCTTCTTCCCCACCGTCCCTTTGCAAACCCTCTTCCCCTAATCTGATTCTTTCCCTCTCTCCCACCATCCCTCCCCCTACTCCAATTCTCTCTTTCTCTTCCTCTCGAAAATCATTAAGTTTGCTGCTTTGGCCATCGGTTAGTGGTCGAATTTATTAATTCAAATTCTCTTCTTAATTCCAGGGCTGGGGTTTCATAGCTACTTTTGCTGAAAACCCTAGTCTAATTCCACTTTCTAGGAAATTTGGAGTAGTTTCTCAATGAGGAATCATTGTCTCTATGCTTTAAAAAATCCCAGATTTCGTGGAATTTTCAATGAATTATTTGCTTTGATTCTGATTTTCCTATTCTACACCTGGGTTAATTTCTTAAGAAACCCTTAATTCACTAGTCGTCTCTGCTTATTAACTATGTGACTCAAGGACCTGGTTTCACTAATGGGTATGATCATTTTAGTGTTATTCGTAGAAAAAATTAGTGAACTTAATGCAAATTCATCAAATTTAGCTGATAAGAATGCTCAAGAGAATGATTTGAGTGTAAGCTCGAGCAACCCTGCTTTGTGTTATGGATTGTTTGATCATAAGGGTTTTGCTAATCCATGTGAGTTCTTGAAAGCTCATCCCCAATGTTCTTCAGATGGATTCTTTGATTACATTAAGTTTTTCTATTGTGGTTGCGAAGGATTTAGGATAGTAGGGTATGTGGTATTGGGTGTTTGGCTTGCTGCTTTGTTTTATCTATTAGGCAACACGGTAGCGAATTACTTTTGTTGTTCATTGGAGAAGCTTTCACATCTGCTTAGGTTGCCTCTAACTATTGTTGGGGTTTCACTCTTTCCACTGGGAAATGGGGCACCAGATGTGTTTGCCAATATAGCTGCATTTTTGGGGACAAATACAGGTGAAGTGGGTCTTAATAATGTGTTGGGCGGTGCAATTTTGTTAGTTGTGTTGTTGTAGGGACTGTCTCCCTCTGTGTAGTAGAGAAGAGGATCCAGATTGATAAACGATGCTTTATTAGAGAATCGGAGAAGGGGGAGGGATGGTAGGGGAGAGGGAAAGAATCAGAGTAAGGGATGAGGGCTAGCAAAGGGACGATGTGAGGGGGGAAGGGAAACCATAAGAGTAGGAGGAGGGATGGTAGGAAAAAGGGAGAGGGATGGGAGAGGGGGATGGAAAATGGAAGTCTATTTTGTTATTTTTCGAATATTGAATGACTGAATTAAAATTTGAGCGATTGTTTTATTAGCTACTCAAAAGTTGAGTGACTGTTGGTATAATTTACTCAAATTATAATAAAAGTTGAAAAAAATAATTGGAGCGAATGCAAAGTTATTTATCATACTTATTACAGATTTCAAATGATAATTAATGAATTAAAATAAAACCACATTTAGTATATGAAATTAAAATTTATACTTTAGCATAAACATTTTTAAGTTTAACCCCTTTATTTTATAATTTTTTCATGTTTGCCCTGTATATTTGTGAGTCTCCCGATTTCTAGCACTTGATGTCATTTGTGGGGGATAGAAAAATAATTAATTTTCAGATTTAGATTGATTTTAGGCTTATATCTTAATAGTTTGATCATTTACGAGTTTTTGATTTTATAATTTTTATTTTCCAAAAGTTAAATATTATTTCTTAAAATATATTACTTATAAGGGAAATTGTAAACTCTACATGGATCCCAATAAGCCAGTTTACTTGAGTTTGAAGATATGATTTTGGATTCAAGACATGGGATATGCGATGCCAAAAAATGATGTTGGATGTGAGACATGATATTCTAGTGTGTGTATTCAATGATTCGTTCTTGATTTTTTGGAACAAAGAGAGCCATCTTTCAGGACAGAACATACATAAATTTTAATTCCAAGAAAAGTAAGCCCCTATCTCTTCCCTCCGCACTTTCTGATATCCTGTGATTTCTCATCACTTCTCCGTTTCTTTCTCCTCAATTTGTCACACAAGAATGCTTTCTCCAGCTGCTCCACCCTTTGAGTCAAGGCACTCAGCATCCGAGTTTGCATTTCGTTTCTCTCGGACAATGTCTCCATCATCCTCATCATCTTCTCATTCTCCTCCATTATCCTCTCTAATATCTCCTTCCCATTATTATCAGACTGCCCTCTTCTATTTTCACCTTCTTCATCTCCTAACCAATTGCTTTGACTCTCATTCCCGTTGCTTTCCAATATCTTCTCCTCATTCCCTCCGACTGCAACAGTAAAACTTCCTTCAGATTCACTCAAATTAGCCACACATTCAGCATCCTCTGTTGCTTCCCACTCTAAAATTTGATTGCTTTTATCCGAAGAATCGATAATACCTTGATTTTGGTTAATTACTTCCGCATTATTGCTGGAATCCACGGACTGGCTACCAGAAATAATGGCGTCAACCATCTCTTGTAACGCAATCGCCTTTTTAATAACGGATTTCCTGAAATCCCTAACACAAGAATCCACTCCTTTAACAGAATCCAATTTGAAAAGCAAGCTCATCAGATTCTCGTTCACTTTCAATCTCTGCTTTGGGTCATTCCGAATCAATTCCACAGTCTCTGTCTTGGAAACACTACGCTCGATGTCATTCACTTGCTCCCTTATTGCCATGATCTTCTTCACGTTTTTTCTTACCAGAAATCCCCGAAACACCTTCTGGATCTTGGTTGCCGAGTCGGATCTGCCCCGCTCCGAACCGACGAAGTGGACGGGGATGGATACCATCTTGGGCTTAAGAAACTGAGGCTGCGACGCCTCGGGCATTACCTGAACCGGGATCCCTCTAAAGCTTCTCCCATAGCGGGGGCGAAACGACGCATCGAATGGATTTTGGGCAAAAGGGAAGTCCATTATTCGGATTTTGATGGAATAGACAGGAAATTTCTTGATAGATTCTTGTTTAACTCTTTGTGATGGAAATAATACTGGGGGATTTTGCAGTTGATGGGTTGATTACGCAGAGAGGCAGAAGAGAAATATATATGGGTAACTGGGAAATTTTAGGATCCAGTTCCAGGGTTCCAGAAAGAAAAAAGCGGGATCTGGAAGTTGCGGGAACATTCTGGTCGTTATATTTTCATTTTTCTTTTTAAGATCGTGATATTTTCTGGTGATGAGGACATGAGGTTTTCGGTCCTTCCGGATAATTATCGATTCTTCTATTTGACCGCTCCACCACCTGAAGTTGCGCCTGTTTGTTTGAATTGGTTAATTATACGGATCAATCAAAGTTTGATAATGTTAATTTTACTCCTATCTAGCTTGAATGATTAGTTAATTAATTAAAATTAAATTATTTAAATTTATTGTTTTAAGAAAATTAATAAAAATATTTTTTTTTATTTTTTTTGGTTCATAATTAAGGTATTTAATAATTCTCTCGTTGCGAGTGCTTTTTAAAGAAGTAAATTATTATTTACTAAATTTGTTTTGCTCTCATGAGTGGAGTTAAAACATTATTTAGTCCAAGAACTTGGAGATTTTTCTCAACTTGATTAATCTTAAAACTTGACAACTCTTTTCAATTTGATCTCTGTATTTGAATTTCTAAAATGTGATATCATGAAACTTTAAGATTATGTCACATCATCACTTGATTTTTTAAAACTATATAAAATCTAAAAAAATACAAATAATATTCAAAAACTAAAAAGATTATAACTTTTTATATATATTTTTAAATTTTTTGGTGATAACGTGACATAATCTTAATCTTAAATTGTAACATCATTACATCTTAATAGAAATTTAAATTTAATGACTAAATTAAAGAAAATGCCAAATTCCAAGACAAATATAAAAAAAAAATTTAAAGACTAAGATTAAAAAAAATATCAAATTCAAAAACAAAAAGTTTCTTAAATAAATAATAAATTCAAACTTTGGAATTAAGTGGAGCAGGTAAAATAAAGAGAATGAATAATGATAAATTCGAATCACAACATGATATCAATCCGATGTACTCACACCCGAAGGAGGTATAATAAACCCTAAAAATCAACACAAAAAATCCAAATTAGATATAATCAAAAATTGCAAATTAGAGAAATAAACTAAAATAAAATAAAAATGAAATAGCTCAAATTTAAAATAATTCATAGTAAAAACTCTGAGTTTAATCAAACTAATCATAAAATGATGAATTTGTAATTAATTATCAACTTCATTTCAATTATTTAAAAATTAAAAAATGAATATACATGATCAAATATTATTTTTTATCAAAATGTAAATCATATAAAAAGTAAAAAAAAAAACACATAACATGTGACACCCATTATTTATTTATTAGTATTTTAACATATATTATTAAAATTGATAAGAGGTGCAAAATTTCACGAGAAATGTAAACAAAAATAAAAATCAAAAGAGAAAAATTACTAAATTTAGTCTATCCCATCTTTTCTTCACAGACGACCTGATTATTTTTTGTGAAGCAAATTTGGGACAGGTTCGCTTATTGAAAGAAGTTTCACAAGGTTTTTGTGAATTTTCTGGCCATAGGATCAGTGATTGTAAGAGTAATATCTTCTTTTCTAAGGGGTTGACAGGGACTTATGCTTCCGGATTAGTGAAGTGCTTGGTTTTCAAGAAGTCAAGAATCTTAGATCTTATTTGGAGTGCCTATTCTTCATGACAGGGCCACTACTGGTAACTTAAATTTTGTAGTGGAAAAGGTGAGACAAAAACTCCAAAGTTAGGAAGCAAGGAAGTTGTCCATAGCTGGCATGATCACATTAGCTCAGTTTATCATTTCTCTCAATTCCGAACTATTTCATGCAGTCAATGTTGAATCCTAAGGGAGTCTATGATGAGATTGAACAAATGACCCCTTAATTTGTTTGGGGCTGTTCAGGAGATAAGAAAAAGATGACTCTCGTTGGGTGGGACTCTATTTGTCAACCACGATCACATGGTGGTCTTGGGTTTCGTCATTTGCAGGACCAAAATAACTCATTCCTCATGAAGATTGGGTTTAACTTAGTGACTAAGGGGAACACCTTATAGGTTCGAGTCCTTCGAGCGAAGTATGGCATGAAAGAACAACTTCTTGAATCCATTTCTAGGTGTCATGGCTCACATTTTTGGAAGTCTTTATCTAATGTTTGACCTTTATTTCGCGAGAATTTAGCATGGTCAGTTGGTAATATGAAAAGTATCCACTGTTAAAGAGATTCTTGGATTTCGTCGGTAGGTCCTTTGATATCGCAAATTCTTTCTCATGCTAACCTTGATTTGGATTGCAATCTTAGTGATATGGTTATGCCAGATGGTAGTTAGAACCTTGGTCTGTTTCATGTTTGGTTATCCGAGGAGGTGATTAAGCAGATAGTTTGTATTCCCCCTCCTCATCCCTTTTGAGGTTCGACAGAATTAGTTGGACGCTTACAACTTCAGGATCTTTTTCGGTAAATAGCGCCTTTTGGTCTCTTAAGGAATACTCTTGGAACACTAAGAATGTCTTCTAGAAGTATCAAGGGCCACAGAGAGTAAATAATTTCCTTTGGCTAGCTTCTAAGCAAAGGCTCCTAAATAATTTGGAACATTCTAGGCGAGGAATCGACCATAATAGCTCTTGTCCTATTTGCGGTTGTGAAATTGAGGATACTCTTCATGCTCTTAGAGATTGCTTGGCTGCGAAGGAAGCTTGCTTACAAGTCATTCCTATTGATAGGCAAAGTCACTTCTCCTCCGAATCCCTATAGGATTGGTTGACTTTAATCTTTGCTAACAGGTGCGGTTATCTGAATCAGGGGTTTCTTGGTCTTGTTTCTTCGGTCTAATTGCATGGCGTTTTTGGAAAAGCAGGAACCTGTTAATTTTTCAAGGCATTACTTGGACAGCTCTTGAAACTGTTAAGGTTTCCATTGGTTGGGCGCAGCAGTTTGACCTCAGTCACAGAGGCAATCAGCATTCCCTTCCAACAATTGCTTCTCAAACACCCATGCCCAATACGTAGGTTAATTTTTTCACTGATGGCAGTTACTAGTGGTGATTGAAGTGCTTTTTATGGGGGTGTTCTATGCGATCAACATGGGAATTGGATCTTGGGGTTTAATCATTGTTTGGGATGATGCTCAATCTTCGAAGCGAAACTTTGGGGAATCTTAGATGGTTTACTAGTGATGCTTAGCAAAGGTTTTAAAAGGGCCACGATTCAGACATATAATCTGGAGGTTGCCAAGTTGTTACAAGAAAATATGATGACAGACTCTGGTATTATTATGTTTAGAAGAGTTCGAAGTATCATGAGAACTGAAGGGTAATAGTGCATCAGATATGTCCCTAAAGATTTTAACAAAGTTGCTGATTGTTTGGTGAAACTGAGTCTAGCGAGGAATTCAAGACTTCAGGTTTATGATAGGGCCCGAATGAGGTTTTAGAGCTCATTCGACAAGATAAGACTAATGATACTTTTATTCAATTTATCTTGATGTAATTTTATTTCTATGTTTTTCACCAAAAAAAAATTACTAAATTTAAGAATTAAATATTATTTTATTCCTTAAATAAATAATGAATTCAAGCTTCCATATTAAGATTGGGCAGGCAAACGAAGGGGTAAGAACAAAATTTGAATGACGGCTTAATCTCAATCCATCCCACGAGAGATCTACTCACTCAAAAGAGGTAGAATAAATCCTGAAAATCAACATAAAAAGATCCAAAATAAAACCAATCCATTTTATCCAAAATTACAATTTTGAAAAAGAAAATCAAAATAATTTAAATCCGACAAAGTCTAAACTCCGGCTTAATCGAATTACAATATGTTTTTAATCATAAAAAATTAATTTGTAATTAAATGTTTCTTTTGTAAAATAAAATTTTAATTATCAATTTTATTTTAATATTATATTAAATTATTTATTTTAAAATTAAAAATGAATATATATGATCAAATATTATTTTTTATAAAAATGTAAATTATATAAAAAATTAAAAAATACAATAGAACACGTGAGACTCATTATTTATTATTTTAACATATATTATTTAAATTAAAAATCCTGTTACAAGTGTATACGTGTGAAAACTACAGATTTAGAATACAAATATGTATTTAAAAATAACATATAATAAATAATGAAATGTATGGCTTAAAACCAATTAACCATAATGAAACATAAAATATATATGATATTAAAATAAAAAATTAGATTAAATTGTGAGTAAAATAAAAATTAAACACATAAATACATCAGATTAACAATTCTATTGCACTATAATTATTTATATAATGGAGATAATAAATTGTGCATATTGAAATAAAAATGTATAAAACATATTAAAATGAAATAATGAGTGAGTGGTAAATTAATGGTTTTACTGATGTAATTGACGTGGGTTCAAATCTTATCATATGTATATTTTTATTAGTTTTTTTAAAGTGAAAAGGCTAAAATATCCTCAAATTGTATAACTTATTTTAATCATGGAAAGACATTTCCGTAATTTCTTAACCGAATTGGTGACCCAGTTGAAGGTGACACCAACTCATTAAAACACTTAATAAATAGTATAAATAAGCAAATGTTAATACAAATTCAATTTAATTAAAATAGAATAACAAAAAAATTAATTAATTTACTTATTTGATAAAAATATGAAACATATTGAATGAAAAAAAAATCAATATTATTATTTACATGATTTTTTTTTGATAAAAGACCTTTCTATCCTCTTAATTTCAATATTGAGCAAATTAATATTTCCTAAAAAAGGAACAATTTAATTCTTGTTAGTTTCAAACACGAGCAACTAAGGACAACTAATCATTATGTTAATATTTTCTGTTAGTTTTACATAATTTTGATTGTTGTGTAAAATTGTTATTATACCAATCAAAATTATGTAAAATTTATGTGTGGAGTACGCCTCGTATTTACGAACCAACGTTTCAACGAGGAAGAGCCGACGCTGTGACAAGGAGACCACGATGTCCCGATGAGAAGATTGGCCACATCCCGACGAGGTGCATGTGACGTTGCGACGTTGCGACGTGGCGACGTGTTCCCCAATTCAACTGAGTTTTCTTCTCCTAGTTAAACTCTTATATTGTTTCTCAGTTAAACTCTGATTAGTTTAGGGTATTCTAATCATATTTAATCTACGAATTTAACCATTAAAATGAGTTAATGTAGCCTAGAATAATAATATTCATCACTCTTGATATTAAGAGAATTTTGTGAGTTTTGGGGAATTTCGGGTTTTAGCCAAAGTCTTTTGTTCTTTCGGGATTCAGGGTTATTCGTTGAGATTATATTCATATTGTACTCTTTCTGTTTTTGCTCATTTAGTAAAGTCTCATTTGCCCGTCGTTTTTTGTCCTTTTTGGAGGAATTTTTCCACGTAAATATTTGTGTGTTTGATCTTTTCTACTTTTACTTTTATTTTCTCGTTGCATATGTAGGCCAATCCCTAACAAACTAGTATCAGAGCAAGGTTAGTTGCAAAGGGCTACAGTCAAGTGGAGGGAGTTGATTTTCATGATGCTTTCTCTCCCGTTGTAAAACATACGTCTATTCGGGCGCTTTTGACTATTGTTGCTGTCGAAACCATTTTAAAGTTTGATTTAAAAATGGGGAATCGACTTTAAAACGAAAATAGGAGTCGCCACCAATCTCTTTTTACTTAGGTGTGATTGGATTACCTTGTAAAACGTTTTATTTTAAAACATTTGATTTTGGTCTACGAAAAACGAGAAAACGAGTTCGGGAGTCAGTTACGTATGAGGAAGGGTTAGCACCCTCATAACGCCCCAAAATTGGTACCTAATTGATAGAATCATGCCCAAATGTTTGAAATTTAAAAAGTTTTAAAATAAGATCCGTTTATTAGAAGAAAAACCAAGACTTACCTATCTCAAAGAAATAAAATACTATACCTAGTAAGTTGGGATATAACATCTCATAACTTCGAAGCTAGGTACATCTTTATTTTAGAAAATTCTTACCTCGAGACACAAAACATCATACCCAGTAAGTTAGGATACAACGTTTTGAGTTCCTGAGAATAAGTTTTTATTTAACAATTAAGGAAAACCATAGACCAATTTATAAGTGTAAGGATCATAAGATAAATATATGAGCATGAAGCTTTTTGTTATGTATGCTCCTAATAAAGGAAATAAAAATTTAATGTTTGACTTATATTTGCAACAAATAGACAATTAGCTAAAAACGAAGCTTATATATGATTATGTTAAAATGATGTTCCATTTTTCGTAATGCAATTGTCATTTAAATAATTTCTATTCAAAAAATCATTTCATTAGTATTATGTACATTTTGAGATATTTTTAACTTTTAAATTTTAACCATCTTTATTTAATCTACAAATAATTATTAGTTGGTAGATATGATAGTTCAAAATAATAAAGAGAATCAAATCAGACTTGTTTTAACGAGGAAAGCAGACTTTATCCAATAATACCAACAATTTTAATTAAATAATACTGTTTATAGTGAACTTGATGGAAGAATATTAAAAATACAGTAATTATATATGTTGCTCATGCCCTCGATAGCCCAAGCAACACCAATATAACCAATTCCAGCACCAACGGAAGAAAGAATATGTTTGATTATTGTTACTGATAATAGCACGACTACGAACGATCTAAAGAGAGTACCAATGAGCTTAGCAACGATCTCTATGAAAAGACCAACACTTAAGCTCTACCACATCCCACAACAAGGCTGGTGGTTGGTGTACGTAGTCCCTCACATGTTGCTCATCAACTCGGCATTGTCTAATAATGATGTTTTCCATTGTCGGTGGAGGGTGTACGTAATATAAAACGAAGTCTTCGGTTCAATTATATCCTTACTTCCAACCATGCCATGCATTTAAATATTACCTGTGCATTTAAATATTACTTGAATATTTCAATCAAAATTCATTTCCAGATCATATACATAACAGCACACAAACAATCCCAACTAAGTTATATTAAATTTGATTTAAACATTGATGGGCAAAAAATTATAAGATGTAATGATACAAAAAAGAAAAGGGTTAGATTAACAGTTGTCATCACAGGAAGATGTCGATTTATAACAGTTGTCATCACAGGAAGATGTCGATTTATAATAAACATGAGAATGGCGAAATAAATTAACCTACCTAAAATGTCTTTCTCAAGTTTTGACAAATTTAACAAGGTACGTTTGTCTAATGAAAAACCCGCCTACTGGCCTCCTTACAAACCTCCTTACACTTGCCCACCCTCCCTACAACCATATACATATTAATCAAGTCACGATACATATCATATGTTGGAGAGAAACCCGCTTCCTTGAGTTTGGAAAAATATCTCACCGCTCTTGCCAAATCCTTCAGGCCAATAAAAAGCTTTATTACTACACGATAAGCAGGAAGATTCAAGAGACATTCCCTGGCCTCCATTTCCCAAACCAGAGCTAATGCTTCCATGTACTTGTTCTCAGAATAAAGACTATGAAGCAATGTTGTGTACGTCACCACACTGGGGTCACGCCCTGATTGCTTGAACCAGTAAAACAAGCTCTCCACAATCTCAAACTTCCTATGCCTAATGCAAACCTTCATGATCGCTGTACAGTCCTGCTGACTCAAATTCAAATCATCTCTTTCTCCAAGATCACCCAGTAACTCCTCTACAAGCATGTTTTTATCAGGATTCTTTCCAAGCTCCAATATTAACTTTGCGTAAATGCCTGGATCCAGCATTCTTTTACTTTGCTTTACAATCAAAAGAAGCTTCCATGCAAGCTTCAAGCTTCCACCTTTAACGAATCCTTTCACCATTACCTCAATCAGACTACGATTGGTCGAGCTCGTGAACTTCTCCAAGTTGACGGTCAATTTTAATTCATGCTTCCTAGCCAATACTTCAACAGTTGAAGTCAAAATCTGTTAAGCCACATGTTTAAGCTGATGCCACTCATTCATTTTTCTGTTTTGTTTGAATAATTCTCCTTGATTTTAGGAGATAGTTACCAGATTTCTTTGCTTATTTTTAGATCTAATCTCTATTTTTAGTTATGGAGACTAATATATAAGTGTTGGAGTATTCAATAATAATGTAATAGCCCAAATTTCAGTGATGTAAAAAATAGTGGTTTGAGACCACCAAATCTAACAAATGAACTCGTAGACTATATTATTTAATATTTACGAGCCAAATGTAGCTTTTAAAATATTTTTGAAATAGTAAATTGTGTTTTATAAAGATTTATTTGGTCAAGAAATCGAGAAAAAGAGGTATCGAGATCTCGGTATTATAAACCGAGTCATAAATATTTTTATGAATATTTACAGAATGTTAATAAAGTAATATTAAAATTTTGTTAGAAAATTTTAACGTTTGGGTGGTTAATTAAATAAAAAAGACTAAATTGAAAAAGGTGTAAAAGTTGCTAGGAGGATTAAATAGCTTAATTGTCAAATGAGGAAGGACCTAAAGTGAAAATAAGCCCAAAGGAGATATTTTGGGCAGCAATAGCTGAGAAAAATCAGGAAATGGATGAAATAAGGGCAAAATTGGAAAATTGCCAAAATTAGCTAAATAAAAATGAGACCAAATTGGAATATCTAGAATTCTCTTCATTTCTCTTCATTTTCATAAGCTGAAAAACAGCCATGGAAGAGGGTTCAAGCTCCTTTTCATATTCTAGCTTCATGTAAGTTTAATTCTTGCTTTCTCCTTAAAATTTCTATGTTTTTGGACTTTTACAATTGGGTCCAACTTACTATGTCATTAATTTTTGATTCTATGGCTAATTTTTGAAGTTTCTATGGATTAGTGCTAGAAGCATATGATGAATAAACATAGAATTGAAGCTTTAATTTTGATATATGATGATTTTATGAAGTAAAATTGATGGAAATTGGTTTTAGGACCTAATTGTGAAAGAGTTTGGAATTAAGGTCTAGTACTAAAGTTCTGATTTTCAAAGGTTATGAAGTAGTTTAAAATGGTAGAGAAAAGTATTAAATGAGAAAATTAGTTCAATTGAGGGGTTAATTGAGTAAGGACTGAATTGTATGAATTGTGGAATTTGGGACAAAATAGAAATTAACATGTTACACTAAAGCAGTTTTGGACAGCAGCAGTTGTCTAAATTTGAAAAATCACCAAAAATTGTAGAAATTGAATTAGAAGAATTAAAGCTTGTTGAGTCTATTTTCATATAAAAGAAACAGAGCAAGCAAAGGAAGTATACATATTGAGATATTTAAAGTTTTGTAAGACTGGTTTAGAATAACTTCGTGATCCCCTATTCTTACTTTAGAAATTCACTAAAACTTGTACAAAACTAATTATGAGTTATAATTTATATGTTTGTATTCCTTAGTGAGCCTGTTTTCATTAGAAATAATCAGAAACACTATATGAAAATCGTACTATGAAATAATTGATTTTTAGTGAAAAGAGGTCAGAGCCGTCGGGCTGTGTAATAGGGGAGAACTTAACTAATAAAATGTACTAATTGGCCATACCAAAAATTCTAGAAATATTATAGTAAAAAGATATGTGAGTCTAGTTTCAAAGAAAATTAACGGATCTTAATTTGGAGTTTTGTAGTTCAAGATAAAAATAATTTAGTGACTATGACACGGATGGACAGCTTGAATATTCACATAAGTAAATAGTGAAAATTATAGATAATGTTACTTACAAGTGTGTTGTTTATACTAAGGATGTGGAATGGAGAGGAGGAGGAAGAGGAAAATATATGAATGACTTATGTATAAATTGAACACATGCCTGATTATAATCGATAAACGTTGAATTAGAAATGATGTAATGTTTTATTTCAAATATTTATTATGAAACTAAGATTATGGTTATGGTATAAAAATCGAATTGTAAGTTCGTGTAACTTGAATTATAATCTTAAATGCTTGAAATGTATGTTATTGATGTGAATATAATTTGAATGTTCATTGTATGAAGATTGATGAAACATTGGTATATTTGATAAAAAAAGGAAGAAGTCCCGTTTGAATGAAAGGAAAATTCGTTGGATCTCTGAAAAGGAATTGACGGTAAAAAGGATCTAGCATGAACGGGTGATCCTATCCTGATATAGCCCTCCCGAAGAATATGTGGAAAATGGATTTAGCCCGGACGGGTAATCCGAATTAGGGTCTGAATTTAGCCTGGACTGGTAATTCAAATCCAAGGTCATTGATAAACCATAATAGTAACATATTTTAGGTCCACATTTAGCATGCTTTTGGATGATTTAAGCCTTGAATTGTGTAATTTGGTGCTCTTAATCCTTTGTTTTCATGTTTTATACCCAGGAGAGCACCAAAGGATGAAAAGAATGAGAAACGGGCCCAAAACGGAGTAAATGGGCCATATCACGAAATCCACACGACCCTGGCCCAAGACCACACGGCCGTGCCTCATTCAACAGTCTTGAACACGGCCTGACCACGATTCACACGGGCGTGTGCCATGGGTGTGTTCCTGTCGTGACAAAGAGAAGTTTTATTAGGAATAAGATACTTGGTGGCAAAGAAACACATTCCAAATCCTATTTAAACACACTAGGAGGAATTCTACTCGAATTAGGATATTTAGGGGCCAAGTAAGGCATCTCAAAACTTATATAAACACCCTAGGGGGCAACTTAAGCGGGGAGTTCGGCAGAAGCCTTCTGCCAGGGCTTTTGTCGGGGGGAACCCAAGGCTTTAGTCAGGGGGCGTCCAGCTAGGCTAAAGAGGTCAGAATTGTGGGGATTTACTCGAAGATAGCCAATTGATTCATCTCAAGAAGCCGGAATCATACTCAAGACGAAGGATCTCTCCTTCAATTCCTTCAGGGGGTTTTAGGGATTTCTTATGTTTTGTTTTATCTTTTCTTCTGAGATGTTTTCTTTTATTACTATGAACTAAACCCTCAGATACCGGAGGGGGATGAAACCTAAGATGAATCTTGTTATCGTTTGCTGAACTATATGATAAATACTTGATTTGTTCTTAATTATGTGTTCTTAATTCTTGTTTTGATATTTCTGGGATATTAATTCAAGTGTGATGTGCTTAGGTGGAGGAGCAAAAGTCCCTACGTAAGAGTAGATCTAGCATAGTTAAGCAGAGTTGCTCGCGCGCCTAGGGATAGGGTGACGAAAATCTACCGGAGTAGGGTCAAACCTAATATGGGAGTCCATAGATCGAGTTAATGCAATTCTAGGGGTTTTAATTAGAAAGAGATTTCAATTAATCAACCTAGGGTTAGACGTTAGTCACATCGAGAGAGGGATTAATATAACTTAGGGAATCCTACGGATCAAGTCAAATGAATAAATCGTCTGGTTCAGAGTTAGATAACAAGTGAAGTCTAGGTGAATTTTTCCTTGGGTATCGTCTTAATCAATTGGTTTTTCCTCAAAGTTATTTTCCCAATTTCATTCTTCTTTGTCTTAGAGTCTTTAGTTTAGTTGTTAGTTAATTTTAGATTAGATAAAAATTCATTTAATTCTTAGGCTAAATAATAAAAAGAAAGTTAGTATTAGTAATTTTGGTTCCTTTGGGTTCGACAATCCGGTCTTGCCTTAACTATACTATTGTTCGATAGGTGCGCTTGCCTCAAATCGTTGTCATAGTTAGTTCCAGGTTCGATCATTCTTTATATAAATTTTAAGACTTTGACATCGCATAAAACAACGATCACTCATTACAGTAATTGTCGTTGTAGGGGATTTAGCCTGGACTGGTAATCCCGTTGTAAAGATGAGGTTCGCAGGAGTGTGCTCTCTGAAATGGAAATGTGCGCACATGAACATGATATAGAATTAAAGCTTGTTGAGTCTATTTTCATATAAAAGAAACAGAGCAAGCAAAGGAAGTCTACATATTAAGATATTTAAAGTTTTGTAAGACTGGTTTAGAATAACTTCGTGATCCCCTGTTCTTACTTTAGAAATTCAATAAAATTGTACAAAAATAATTATGAGTTATAATTTATATGTTTGTATTCCTTAGTAACCCTATTTTCATTAGAAATAATCGAAAACACTATATGAAAATCGTACTATGAGATAATTGATTTTTAGTGAAAAGAGGTCAGAGCCATCGGACTGTGTAATAGGGGATAACTTAACTAATAAACTGTACTAACTGGCCACACCAAAAATTCTAGAAATATTCTAGGAAAAAGATATGTGAGTCTAGTTTCAGAAAAAATTAACGGATCTTAATTTGGAGTTCTGTAGCTCAAGATAAAAATAATTTAGTGACTATGACACGGATGGACAGCTTGAATATTCACATAAGTAAATAGTGAAAATTATAGATGATGTTACTTACAAGTGTGTTGTTTATACTAAGGATGTGGAATGCAGAGGAGGAGGTGGAAAATATATGAATGACTTATGTATAAATTGAACACATGCCTGATTATAATCGATAAACGTTGAATTAGAAATGATGTAATGTTTTATTTCAAATATTTATTATGAAACTAAGATTGTGGTTATGGTATAAAAATCGAATTGTAAGTTCGTGTAACTTGAATTATAATCTTAAATGCTTGAAATGTATGTTATTGATGTGAATATAATTCGAATGTTCATTGTATGAAGATTGATGAAACATTGGTATATTTGATAAAAAAAAAGGAAGAAATCCCGTTTGAATGAAAGGAAAATTCGATGGACCTCTGAAAAAGAATTGACGGTAAAAAGGATCTAGCCCAAACGGGTGATCCTATCCTGATATAGCCCTCTCGAAGAATATGTGAAAAATGGATGTAGCCCGGACGGGTAATCCGAGTTAGGGTCTGAATTTAGCCTGGACTGGTAATTCAAATCCAAGCTTATTATAGTAATTGTCGTTGCAGGGGATTTAGCCTGGACTGGTAATCCCACTGTAAAGATGAAGTTCGCGGGAGTGTGTTCTCTGAAATGGAAATGTGCGCACATGAACATATTTGACGGACTTGGATTTGTACACTAAAGTGTAACCCTGAAAATTCATCGAAATTTCTAGTAATTCAATGGGATAAATATGGAAAAATAACAAGGAAATGGAAATCATGGTATTGATGAACTCATCAATCATGGTATATATTATGTGATATAAGGAAATACGAGTTGATGAGACATGAACATAGAACTTGGTTAATAAATGAGTTCATTTGTGATTATATATTTGTACACCCTTGAGTGTATTATCCGTATGAATTGGTATTCCAATAGAGTTAATGAGAAAAGTTCTAATATGAAATAATCTGAAATTTGAAATGAAATATTATGAAACCGTACTTGAAATACATTGGTATATCTTGTATATGTTATTTGAGTTCATAATGTGGAAAGTAAATGCATATGGAAATATGAGATTGTGATATATAAAAACATGGAATATGTTTGATAAATGTGTTTATTCATAATTATAGAACTGTACACCTCAAGTGTACTATTTGTGTAAAGATAATGATTTCAAATTATCTGTAAGTGTTCTGTACTCTTTGGTAATGCCTCGTAACCCTATTTCGGTGACGGATACGGGTTGGGGGTGTTACAAATAAAGTGTATTCAAGTCTTCAAGTTTCATTCTAATCTAGAGCTTTCTTCTCCTCTTTTCAATATTTTTTGGAAAATTACCAGCAAATTTAGTGTGTAAACACCAATAAATTGGTATCGGAGCTTCTTTCTTTAGGGATTTATGAGGTTATTCGAGTGATTTAATGGAAGGAGAGTCCAGTTTTTTAGCCATGGCACCACCAGTCTTCGATGGAGACAATTACCAGATGTGGTCAGTGAGCATGAAGACTTACCTGGAAGCTTTGGATCTTTGGGAAGCTGCAGAAGAGGACTACGATATTCTATCACTTCCAGCAAATCCTATTATGGCACAGATTGAAACGCAGAAGGAAAAGAAGACGAGGAAGTCAAAGGCAAAAGCTTTCCTGTTTGCAGCCGTGTCTCATATGATATTTACACGGATAATGTCCCTGAAGTCAGCAAAAGCAATCTGGGATTACCTCAAGGCAGAGTATGCAGGAGATGAGAGGATCCGTGGAATGCAAGTGCTGAATCTAATCAGGGAGTTTGAATTGCACAAAATGAAGGAGTCAGAATCAGTAAAAGAGTGCTCTAACAGACTTCTTTGTATTACCAGCAAGGTGAGGTTGCTTGGATCCGAGTTGAGTGACTCGAGAATAGTGGAAAAGCTGCTTGTAACTGTTACAGAGAAGTTTGAAGCCACTATAACCACTCCGGAAAACACAAAGGACCTATCGAAGATCTCTCTTGCAGAGCTCTTAAATGCTTTGCAAGCACAAGGGCAAAGAAGGGCCATGAGACAAGAGGGAGTGGTAGAAGGTGCCTTACCTGCCAAGCATCAAGATAACTGCAGGTATAAAAAGAAGAACTTGAAGGACCAGCCAGCAAGTGGAGAGAATTCATTCAGTAATTACCAAAAAGGCAAAGGAAGAGACTCAAAGAAAACTTATCCACCCTGCCAACACTGTAGAAAGAAAGGCCATTCACCATTCAAATGTTGGAGAAGACCTGATGCCAAATGTTCCAAATGCTACCAACTTGGACATGAAGCAGTGATATGCAAAAACAAAAATCAGGTGTAAGAGGCAGATGCTCAAGTTGCTGACCAAGAAGAGGAAGATCGATTGTTCGTGGTCACTTGTTTCTCAAGTAGAGAATCAAGTGAAAGTTGGTTGATTGACAGTGGTTGCACTAACCACATGACATATGACAAGGAACTCTTCGAGGAATTGAGAACTACCAAGATTAAAGGGGTGAGGATTGGCAGTGGTGAACACTTGGCAGTGAAAGGAAAAGGCACTGTAGCTATCACAAGCTATGAAGGTACAAAAACCATTACAGATGTTCTTTTTATGCCAGAGATTGATCAAAATCTTTTGAGTGTTGGTCAATTGTTGGAAAAAGGCTATAAAGTGTTGTTTGAAAATAAACAGTGCTTAATCAGGGATGCTGATGGAAGAGATTTGTTCAAAGTCGAAATGAAGGGAAAAAGTTTTGCTCTCAATCCAATAGAAGAGGAGAAAATGGCCTTTAAATCCAAAGTAAGTGTCACTGAAATTTGGCACAAAAGACTCGGGCATTTTTATCATCGAGGGCTGCTTCAAATGCAGTCAAAGAAGCTGGTAGAAAGGCTTACTGATCTTGAAGGTGATCTGTCATACTGTTGAGCATGCAAATTTGGGAAACAGCATAGGCAAACATTTCCTAAGCAAGCCCAGTGAGCTTCGAAGAAGTTGCAGCTTGTTCATACTGATCTTTGCAGGCCTCAAAGAACGCCATCATTAAATGGTAACCTCTATTATATAGCCTTTATTGATGATCTAACAAGAATGTGTTGAATTTTCTTTTGGAATAAAAAATCAGAAGTTGCTGGTGTATTTTGGAAATTTAAGGCCAGGGTAGAAAATGAAAGTGGCTGCATAATTTAGATTTTAAGATCTGATAATGGCAAGGAGTATACTTCAAAAACTTTCAATCGGTTTTGCGAAGAGGATGGAATCGAGCATCAATTAACAGCACCGTACACTCCAAAACAAAATAGAGTTAGTGAGAGGAGAAATAGATTCATAATGGAGATGACTCGTTACATGCTTTACGAGAAGAATCTTTCAAAGAGTTTTTGGGCAAAAGCAGCAAACACTGCTGTGTTTTTGCAAAACTGGATTCGAACAAAGGCTGTGAAAGATCAGATGCCATTTGAAGCTTGGTATGGATATAAACCATATCTAAAATTTCTTAAAGTGTTCGGCTGCCTGTGTTTCACTTACATTCCATAGATCAAACGTGACAAGCTTGACAAGAAGGCAATAGCTGGCATTTTTATTGGCTATAGTACTGTCTCCCAGGCTTATAAAGTGTTTCAACCACAAACTGGATGCATTATTGTGAGCAGAGATGTTCACTTTGTGGAAGATGAGCAGTGGAGTTGGGAAGACTCAAAAAGGCAAATTAGACTTCAAGTGTGCCAAAACACTTGACCACTGTCAGCATGCTAGAGGAACTTAAAGATAAGGAATGGCAGGATGCGCTAACAGATGATACACCTGTTAGAGGTACAAGGCTACTCTCTGATATATATCAGAGATGTAATGTGGCTATTTGTGAGCCTGTAGGGTACCATGATGCAAAAAATAGTCGACATTGGATGGCTGCAATGAAGAAGGAGCTCTCAATGATTGAGAAAAATAGAACTTGGGAGCTGGTTGATAGACCTCTTGACAGAAAATAATTGGAGTGAGATGGGTGTTCAGGACTAAGCTAAATCCTGATGGCTCAGTCAACAAGTTCAAAGCAAGGCTAGTAGTCAAGGGATATGCTCAAGTGTTTGGAGTTGATTATTTAGACATGTTTGCACCGGTTGCTAGGCTTGACATAATCAGATTGCTTCTCGCTCTTGCTGCTCAAAAAAACTGGAAAGTGTTTCAGTTGGATGTCAAATCAGCATTCCTCAATGGTTTTTTACAAGAAGAAATTTTGTTGAACAACCTGAAGGCTTTGTGGACAAAGGAAATGAAAACAAAGTGTACTTACTGAAGAAAGCATTGTATGGCCTAAAACAAGCTCCACGAGCCTGGTACAGTAGAATTGATGATCATTTGGTTGGTCTCGGGTTTAAAAAAAGTCAGTCTGAGCTCACTCTATATGTCAAACATGAAGGTACAAACATTTTAGTCATCTCTCTTTATGTAGATGATTTGTTAGTTACTGGGAGTAATCTTGATCAGATTGATCAGTTCAAGTTGGAAATGAAGAAAGTCTTTGAGATGACAGACCTTGGCTTAATGACTTACTTTCTTGGAATGGAAATTAAGCAAAGTCAAGATGATGTGTTCATTGGTCAAAAGAAGTATGCAAAAGAAATAGTTAAGAAGTTTCAGATGGAAGATTGCAAGGGAATAAGTACTCCTATGAATCAAATAGAGAAGCTGGTCAAAGACGGTGGAGCTGCCAAAGTTGATGGAGTGGAATTCAGAAGCTTGATAGGATGTATAACGTATTTGACAGCTACCAGACCTGACATTCTAAATGCAATAAGCATTCTATCCAGATTCATGCATTATCCAAATGAGGCTCACATGGGGGCTGCAAAGAGAGTCATCAGATACATCAAGGGAACTTGGAACTATAAAGTTAAGTTCTTGAAGCATAGAGAGTTCAAGTTAATTGGTTTCTCTGAAAGTGATTGGGGTGGTTCAAGTGATGACATGAAGAGTACTTCTGGTTATTGTTTTTGTCTTGGATCAGGGATGTTTTCTTGGAGCTCGAAGAAGTAAGAAATTGTAGCTCAATCCACTACTGAAGTAGAATTTGTTGCTGCGACAGCCACCGTAAATCAAGCTCTCTGGTTAAGAAAGATCCTAACTGATTTGAATCTAGAGCAGAAGCAAAGCACATAGATCTTTATTGATAACCAAGCTGCTATTGCAATCTCTAACAATCCAGTGTTTCATGGCAAGACTAAGCACTTTAACATCAAACTATTCTTTGTACGATAAGTGCAGAAAAGTGGTGATGTATCTCTTTATTACTGTAAATCTAAAAATCAAGTTGTAGATATCCTCACCAAACCATTGCCACTTAGCAAGTTTGAAAGCTTCAGGAAGAAACTTAGAGTTTGCAGTATCTAAACAATGAGGAGTGTTAAGCCACATGTTTAAGCTGCTGCCACTTATCCATTTTTCTGTTTTGTTTGGATAATTCTCCTTGATTTTAGGAGATAGTTACCAGATTTCTTTGCTTATTTTTAGATCTAATCTCTATTTTTAGTTATGGATACTAGTATATAAGTATTGGAGTATTCAATAATAAAGTGTATTCAAGTCTTCAAGTTTCATTCTAATCTAGACCTTTCTTCTCCTCTCTTCAATATTTTTTGGAAAATTACAAGCAAATTTAGTGTGTAAACACTAACAAAATCCTATCATCCAGGTACAAGTGAGGCATTTTCTGAGCCCAACAGAAAGTTTGCAGAGCTCTTTGTGGAAGATCCATATACCCAATTTCTGAATTGTGATTGATAACGAACCCTTACGCAAAAAGGGAGCCCATTTATTGAAGACTGCAGACACATCATCATCGGAAGTCAGGTCTTTAATCTCTGTAGATAAGCCAATAAGAAAGCTTGGATTCTTATATAACTGTTGTGATACAGAAGCACAAGATGAGTTTACCCTAGGAGAAGCCTTTTTAACTTGTTTCTTTGGCATAGGAAATCCCAGTGGCCATAGCTTGTGAGGAAGTGGGAGAGGAAGAGGCCTCTCTCTACCCACTTTTCCAGTTTTTAAGTAATTCTTCCCTGAAAAAGTGAAGATATGGCTTCAACCTCATCTGATTCCCAAGCAAGATCAATATTCACATGATCTTCTTTGTCGTCTTCTTCTTTAGGTGAATCATTATTGTGACTGTAAATTGACTTTATTTGTTCAGTGTTAGTGGAGATGTCGGTTTCAGTTTTAGGTTTCTCCAAGAATAAGTTAACACCAAAGTCAGGAGGGAGTTTGGTGCGACGCGGATAACGGCAGTTCTTGGGTTGCTTGCTATAGCAAATTCTTGTGTTAGGCTGCGCCAAGTTAGTAACACAAATGCTCTGTTGTAGTTTTCCTCTCAAAGTTATGAAAGGATGTGTGGTGATGGATGAGAATATGCAATCCATTCTCTTAGTATTATCGTTCGTTTGTAGGATGAATCTTGTGCATAAAAAAGGAGATGTTCCAATACCTAACGGGAATTTCTTCAAACTGCTTATTTGCGACAAAAGTTATTCACTGACGACAGGCATTTTAAAGTATGCAGATGTGGGCTTGAAAGCTGAAATGAAGGAAACTATGTAAGGTAAGTTGTTTGGTCCTGCTAGATCAAAGATAAAGAAACCAAAATTAAAGCATGAAAAATAAACAAAATTCAAACAAAGAAGAAAAAGAGGTAATGCTTTCTTCAATATCAGAAGATGATCATAAAATAAATAGCTGAGGATTTTGATTCATCACAGCCAGAAAAACTTGAGTTACTAAACTAAACTTTAGGAACGAACAAAATGAAAAAAAGAAAGTTAAAGAACTAAGAATTTATTAAGAAATCTCGGGAAACAAACAAATCGAGAAAATCGAGAAGGATCAAAGGAAGATAGAAAGAGGAAAGGGAGATTACTATTGGCAAGCTTCGATTGATGAATCAAAAAGGGAAATAAAAAATATATAATTAGGGTTTTGAGAATAGAGAGATAGAGAAAATTCGAGAATACAAAAAACAGAGGAAAGAATAAAGGTCCGTTTTGCCTTAACTCTGAGCTGATAATTTTTTTGGTTGATTTAAATTTAAGGATTTGTGTTGTTCTTTTTATTTATCGATATATGTTGTTTTTGGAGAGAAAGTAAAAACGTGTCCTCAGGATGCGTTCTCATTGAAAACACATTTTACAATGTGCGCTTTCAGCCACGTCAGCTGAAAATGCGCCTTATAAGACACATTTTCATTAAAAAGCCTCTTTGGTTAGATGATTAAATGTTAGATCTGATTTATCATTTAATATCACAAGTAATTTAAAGTGGTTGCAGAACAATTAATTAAAATGCTTATAAAAATATTGTGGTACAATTGGATCAGACCTTATTTATCATTTAATATAAAGAATGGATAGAATTGTATCACAATATTAAAATTCGATCCAAAGAAAATTTACTTTAATTTTGACAATTTAGAAAACAGTGTTGGTTGTTATGCACATTAGGGGTACTCAGAGCTGAAGTATTCCTGAACCCTTTTAATTTAGAAAATTTACTTTAATTTTGACAATTTAAGTAATATTTTACCTAGGATGTTATGCACGTCTTTTTGGAAAGTATATGTAAATGGTATTGTAAAATAGTGTTGGTTGTTGTTAAACGAATTTATGTGATACATTGAGTTTTAATGTGGAATGCTTAAATTGATGTATAAATGAGTATGAAATAGGCAAAATTTGGGTTAAATTAGCATGATTTTAGAATTTGATTGAATGGAATAATTGTTGAATTGTTTTGATAAAATATGTGAAGTACCTATGAGAGTACTTTGGTTAGGTCATTAGGTTGATTATTTTGACATGTTTTTGAGGTATTTAATTGTGTTTTGATGTGGTTGAACTATTGGAATTTGAGTTGCTTGCTGTTCAAGGTTGCATGGAATGGTAAACTTGATGTTTAAGGTTCAATTTGAGTCCACACGGCCTGGCACACGGGCGTGTGACCGAACCGTGTGAGACACACGGCTAACATATGAGCGTGTGGTTTGGCTGTGTGTCCCCTGCAACTTTAAAATCTCAAAACAGAATGCCCATGAAATTTTACATGGGCAAAGACACGGGTGTGTTTCTCAGCCATGTGAGGCACACGGGCTAGCACACGGGCGTGTGGCTGGTTGTGTGGCCTAAGTCAGAGAGTTATACGGGGTCGGACATGGCCTGAGACACGAGCATGTTCAGGGTCACACAGACGTGTCCTTTAGCCACACGGGCGTGTGTCCCTTGCACTTAGGAAAAAAAATTGAAATTTTAGAAAAAAATTCTAGAGGACCCGAATTAGTCCCGATTTATTCCTAATATATATTGTGGGTCTCGTGGTCCCATGAAAGGGATGATATGATTAATTTATGAAGTGTATGTTAAATGATTATGAACATGTTCGTATTTGATCTAAAAAGTCTGGTAATGCTCCGTAAACCTGTTTCGGCAACGAATAAGGGTTAAAGGGTGTTACATTTAGTGGTATCAGAATTTCATAGGTTTAGCCGATTCTCGAACTAAATCGAGCTCGAAATTGAGTCTAAAGGTACATGCCATAATTTAGTCAAATTGAGTCGGGATTTGGATGCTAATATACATTGTTTGTTTTTGTTTTTTAGTTGAATATGTCGGATGAATATATTAATGATACTGATCAAGAAATGTATACTGGAGACAATGAATCCTATGAATTAGATGGAACCGAGTCGGTAACACCGAGTGTTAACCCAGTGGGTAATGAACTTGCTAATATTGAAAGAGGTAATGCTAGAGAAACAAATAATTCACAACTACTTAGAGTTATTGCTGATGCTTTTCAACGAGTAGCAGAAACTGCAACTGCAACGACATCTACTCCTACTGTCCATCGAGCCCCAATTAAAGAATTACATAAGTATGGTGCAACTGAATTTCTGGGTTTAAAAGGAATTGATCCTTCTACAGCTGAAAATTGGATTGAAGCTACAAAAAGAATTCTGCAGCAACTTGAGCGTACTCCACGAGAAAGTTTATTATGTGCTGTTTCTCTATTGCAAAGAGAATCATATGTTTGGTGGGAATCAGTAACACGACATGTACCCACAAAATAGGTAAACTGGGAATTCTTTTAAAGAGAATTTCAAAAGAAGTATGTGGGTGAATTCTATATAGAAGACAAAAAACAAGAGTTTTTGATGTTAAAACAAGGAGAAATGACTATAGTTGATTATGAACGAGAATTTTCACGACTCAGTAGATATGCTATTGAATATGTGCCAATCGAAGCTAACAGTTGCAAGCGATTTCTACGGGGTTTACGTGATGAATTATGAGTGCAACTAGTATCACTCAGGATAACTGAATTTGCAGATTTAGTTAAAAGGGCAAAAATGGTTGAACAGGTATTGGGTTTTGATAAAAAGGCTGAAAATCCCCGCCCAGTTGGAAAATATTTTGGAGCTGCTAGTTTAAACCCGTAACCCAAAAGATCAAAAGAATTTTGTGTTAGTTGGAAATTGAGTTTTAAATCAGACAGAGGTGATAGAAATTGTGAAAGACAAGTGACAGTTTCTACTGGTAATTAAAAGGTCCATCCTGGGATACTGAAATTCTGAATTGTGAACATTGTGGGAAAAAGTATTAGGGTGAGTGTTGGAAATTGACTCGAGGTTGTTTCCATTGTGGATCTATAGAGCATTTTGTTAGGGATTGTCCGAAGAATGAAAATGATACGCCTGTTACTTCTCAAAGATCTATGCCTACTTTTAGAGTTCGTGGATCAAGTCGAAGTGGTTCATTTTCCAAGGGTGGTGCTAGAAAAGGAAGTGATATTGCTACTCAACAATCAGAAGCCAGAGTACTAGCTCAAGTATATGTTGTACGAACCCGTGAAGAGGGTGATGCAAATGATGTGGTGACAGGTATATTTTTATTGCATTTGAAACCTGTTTGTACTTTAATAGATCCGAGATCTTCACATTCATATGTTAATACTAAATTAGTTGAATCGAGAAGTTTTAAATCTGAGATGTCTAGAGTATCAATAGTGGTGTCCAGTCCATTGGGGCAATCTGTGCTAGTGGACCAGGTATGTAGGAGATGTCCGCTAATGATACAAAACATAATTTTCTCTGTTGATTTGTTGATAATGCCATTTGGTGATTTGATGTGATTTTGGGAATGGATTGACTTTTAGAACACAGAGTGATTTTAGATTGTTGTAAAAAGAAGTTTATTGTTCAGAGTGAAAATGGGGATAAGATTGAGGTAAATGGCATTCGAACCAATGGGTCAACCCGTATTATTTCAACGACTTATTCATTAGGGTTGTGCAACTTTTCTAGCTTATGTTATTAATTTAGATTCCGTTGAAAGTCAATGCAGTAAAATTCGAACTGTTTGTGAGTTTCCTAATGTTTTTCTTGAAGAATTATCGGGATTACCACCAGATCGAGAAGTTGAATTTGCGATTGAAGTATATCCTAGTACAGCTCCAATGTCAATACCCCCATATCGTATGTCACCTACAGAGTTGAAAGAGTTAAAAGTGCAACTGCAAGGTTTACTGGGTCATGGTTTTATACGTCCCAGTAATTCGCCTTGGGGAGCTCTAGTACTTTTTGTTAAAAAGAAGGATGGTTCAATACGACTTTATATTGATTATCGACAATTGAATAAGGTGACGATTAAGAATCGATATCTGTTACCCTGTATTGATGATTTATTTGATCAGTTAAAAGGAGCTTTTGTCTTTTTAAAGATTGATTTGAGGTCGGGTTATTATCAGCTGAAAGTGAAAGAAAATGATGTACCGAAGATGGCATTTCGTATACGGTATGGTCATTATGAATTTTTAGTGATGCCTTTTGGATTGACAAATGCTCTGACAACATTTATGGATCTTATGAACCGTATTTTTTAGCCGTATTTGGATCAGTTTGTGGTAGTTTTCATTGATGATATTTTGGTTTATTTGAAGTCTGAATATGAATATGAGCAACATCTTAGAATTGTTTTGCAAATATTACAGGATAAACAGTTACACAGGAAACTTAGCAAATGTGAATTATGGTTATTAGATTTTGTATTTTTGGGATATATCATTTCGGCAGATAGAATTAGGGTTGATTCAAAAAAGATTGAAGCAATTGTTCAGTGGAAAGCACCGAGAAATGTGTCAGAGGTTCATAGTTTTCTTGGATTGGCTGGTTACTATTGAAAATTTGTAAATGGATTTTCAAAAATAGCTTTGCCGATGACAAAGTTGTTGCAAAAGAATGTTCTGTTTGTTTGGGATGATCAATGTCAGGAAAGTTTTGAGAAACTGAAGAAAATGTTGACTGAAGCGCCAGTTTTAACATTACCTGAATCGGGAAAGGATTTTGTCATATATAGTGATGCTTCCTTGAGCAGTCTTGGTTGTGTATTGATGTAAGATGGAAAAGTAATTGCTTATGCTTCTCGTCAATTGAAACCGAATGAACGCAATTATCCGACACATGATTTGGAGCTAGCTGCAGTGGTTTTTGCTCTAAAGATATGGAGACATTACTTATATGGTGAGAAATGTTATAATTATACTGGTCATAAGAGTCTCAAAAATCTTCTATCTTAAAAGGAGTTAAAGTTAAAACAACGTCGTTGGATAGAGCTTCTAAAGGACTATGATTGTATTATTGATTATCACCCAAGTAAAGCTAATGTTGTGGCTGATGCGTTGAGTAGAAAAGTAGCGATTGAATTGCGAGTAATGTTTGCACAGCTCAATATCAATGATGATGGAAGCTTATTGCCCGAACTAAGAATTAAAATGGTGATGTTTGATCGAATCAAGTTAGCACAGTCAGAAGATGACAAGTTAGTGAAGAAAAGAGAAATGGTTCAGAATGGCATGTTAGAGAATTTTAGCATTGATGAACATGATTGTTTGAGATATCGTAATCGAATTTGTGTACTAGATGTATCAGAATTGAAAGAGTTGATACTTCACAAAGCTCATGATAGTTTTTTTTACTTTGCATCCTGGAGGAACGAAAATGTATCGAAATTTGCGAGAATCATATTGGTGGTCTGGAATGAAAAGAGATGTGGTTGAATATATGGCTAAATGTTTGACTTGTCAACGAGTTAAGGGAGAGCATCAGGGTCCTACTTGATTACTTCAGCCTATTAATATTCCTGAATGAAAATGAGATTGTATCACTATGGATTTTGTAATGGGGTTACCATTGTCAGCAAGTAAGAAAAATGCTATTTGGGTGATTGTTGATTGGCTTACGAAATCAGCTCATTTTATTGCAGTCAGAACTGATTGGTCACTTCAAAAACATGTTGAAGTTTACATTCGGGAAATTGTGAGATTGTACGGTATCCCTATGTCTATAATTTCTGATCGGGACCCGGGGTTGACTTCAAGATTCTGGAGATAGTTGCATGAATCTCTGGGTACACAACTCAACATTAGCACAGCTTTTCATCTGTAGACTGATGGAAAATCTGAACGAGTTATTCAGATGTTAGAAGACATGCTTCATGCTTGTGTTATTGATTTTGAATTCGGTTGGGAACGTTATTTACCTTTGGCCGAATTTGTATATAATAATAGTTTCCAATGAGTATTCAAATGGCTCCATATGAAGTTTTATATGGTCGTAGATGTCGATCACCTATGTGTTGGATGTAATTGAATGAAAAAAAGATGATTGAGCCGGAGTTAATTCAAGAAACTGAGGACATTGTTAAGAAAATTCGAGATAGACTGAAAGCAGCTTTCGACAGACAGAAATCGTATGCGGACTTGAAACGTTGGGATATTGAGTATTCTGTCGGGGATAAAGTATTCCTTAAAGTTTCGCTATGGAAGAAAATTTTGAGATTTGGTCAAAAGGGAAAATTAAGTCCTCGTTTTATTAGGCCGTATGAGATTACGAAAAGAGTGGGACCAGTTGCGTATCGTTTGGCCTTGCCTCCGAAATGATAGAAAATTCATAATTTTGTTCATGTTTTGATGCTCAGAAGATACAGATCAGACCCTTCTCATGTTATTTTGACAGAAGATATTGAAATTCGACCAGATTTGTCATATGAAGAAGAGCCGGTTGAGATATTAGCACGAGAAGTGAAAGAGTTACGTAATAAGCGAGTTCCGCTAGTCAAAGTGTTGTGGCGTAGACATAGTGTTGAAGAAGCGGCTTAGGAACTGGAAGAAACTATGAGATCTCAGTACCCCCACCTATGAGAAGCGGCTTAGGAATTGTAATGACCCGATAGTCACGGGTATCGAAAAGTGTATTTTCGGGTCTCCATTTTCGTAAAACGAATTTTTGAATGTTTATTAAAAATATTTACGAAGTTAGTTGTGTGGTTAATTAGATTTTGAATATGTGAATTTGTTTAAATTAAGAGTAATTAGGTATAAGGACTAGATTGCATATAGGGTAAAAGTTGAATTATAGAGTAGAGAAAAGTTAAGGGACTAAATAAGCAATTGAGCCAAAAGTTGACAAATGGATGGTGATGGTGGTGACATGTGGTAAAATAAAATACATATATTAATAATAATTACTTATTTACTTATAATTTAAGTAATATTATTTATTATTAAATTATTATTATTATATTATACTATTATAATAAAATATAAAACAAAGTAAATAAAAGAAATAAAAAGAAAAAGAAAGAACAGAAGGTTGAAACGAAAAAGGGAAAGAAAAGGAAAGGAGAAAAAAATGGGGATAAATTAGGGTTTCAAGGTTCTAAGCTTAATTGGTTAGTCAATTTAGCCTATTTTCTTGAAATTTTTATGTTTCTTGAATCCTAAAACTAAATACTATTTGATTTATGTTGAAATTTTAGAAATTATTGAATATTTAGATGTTGTTCATGTTGAATAATTTGAGTATTAGGGGTTAAATTGATAGAATTTTAAGCTAGAATTGAGAAAAGGATTGAATTGTAAAATAAATTATAAGTTTTAAGTAATAGGGACTAAGTTGAGAAAATTTTGAAATTTAGGGTTTTATGGGGAATTTAAAGAGTTAAATCTAGTTTAAAGTGAGAATTGAATGAAAATATGGAATAAAGTGTGAAGAAAATAAAGTTAGTCTTGGTTAGGACTAAATTGGAATTTGGGTAAATATTGAATATAAATTGAACTATTCAATGTGAAATTGTGTTGTATTGATGATTTTTAATTGTTTAAATTTCTACAGCTATCGTTGTGCCCGAAACTTCAGCTAAGAAAGGAAAGGAGAAAGTTGACGAGTAGCCGGAAATTCTAGTTTGTATTTCTATAATCCGAATCTAATAATTAATTGTTGCATTTTAATTTAATATTCATGGTAAGTGATTGAGTTGAATAAATAGCATTTTGATATTGAATTGAATTTATATGAAATAGTGAATATTGTGAAATGGGGATATTAAATTATATGAAATTTGGATATAGATGGCATGCCATAGGATTGAAAGAGTTCAGGGATACTTCGACTCCGAGTCGATGAGACAATGGGTGTCAAATTATTACTTCAGATAAATTCGATAAGGTACTGGGTACCAATTTACTTCGGCATGGCCGATGAGACATTGTGTGTCAACTTATTGTTTCGAATTATCCGATAAGGCATTGGGTGCCAAATTGTTGTGTTTTGGTAGGATCCGTGTATCCGTCCAAGTCTAGGTCATGTGAATAGGGATAAGTGAGTGAGATGATATTACGATTGAAAATGGAAAGTATTAAATGTGAAATGCAAATGAGCTACATGGATAAGTGAATTGTATTGTGAAAAGCTATTTGGGATAGCAGTTGATCAGAACTGAATGCTTTATAAACGAATTATGTATGAATTAGTTGATTACAAAACTATAGTTATTATATGTGTTAGTGTGAATGTTATATTAATTTGGACTTTTAAAGCATTCAGATTATAGAAATACCACTGAGTTTATACTCAGCGTACGGTTTGTTTTCCGTGTACAGGTTAGGTTAAAGTCAGATCGTTGAATCAGCATCCACAACAATCCTGAACTCAAAACGTGGTGATGTATGTTTCTTTTTGGTAATGACATGTACCTAGGATGTTATGCACGTCATTTTGGAAAGTATATGTAAATGGTATTGTAAAATAGTGTTGGTTGTTGTTAAACGAATTTATGTGATACGTTAAGTTTTAATGTGGAATGTTTAAATTGATGTATAAATGAGTATGAAATAAGCAAAATTTGGGTTAAATTAGAATGATTTTAGAATTTGATTGAATGGAATAATTGTTGAATTGTTTTGATAAAATATGTGAAGTACCTATGAGAGTACATTGTTTAGGTCATTAGGTTGATTATTTTGACATGTTTTTGAGGTATTTAATTATGTTTTGATGTGGTTGAACTATTGGAATTTGAGTTACTTATTGTTCAAGGTTGCAGGGAATGGTAAACTTGATGTTTAAGGTTCAATTTGAGTCCACACGGCCTGGCACACGGGCACTGACCGGACCATGTGAGACACACGGCTAACACATGGATGTGTGGTTTGGTCGTGTGTCCCCTGCAACTTTAAAATCTCAAAACAGAATGCCCAGGAAATTTCACACGGGCGTATGGCTGGCCGTGTGGCCTAAGTCAGAGAGTTACATGAGGTCAGACACGGCTTGATGCATGGGCATGTTCAGGGTCACATGGGCGTGCCCCTTAGCCACACGGACGTGTCCCCTGCACTTAGGAAAAAATTGAAATTTTACGAAAAATTTCCAGAGGACCCGAATTAGTACCGATTTGTTCCTAATGTATATTTTGGGCCTCGTGGGCCCATAAAAGGGATGATATGATTAATTTATGAAATGTATGTTAAATGATTATGAAAATGTTCGTATTTGATCTGAAAAGTCCGGTAATGCTCCGTAACCCTGTTCCGATGAAGGATAAGGGTTAGGGGTGTTACAAAAAAGAATGATCTATTCTTCCTTTTGTCACTTTCCCAATTTACATTGTTAGATGTTGCCATCCCCTATAACATTTGAGTGGTTTGATTATTATGAAAGCCTTGAAGTCTATTATCCTACAAAATAATTTCTTACCTACGTATCTTTTTACTCCATAGCATGCCATTTGCCTTTCAACCATTAAAACATGCTTCCTTGCATCTTCAAGTGTAAATAATCTTTATAGATTAAATCAATTGGTGTTTATTGTATTTTGACCATGGTTTGTAACTTTTACAAATCAAATTGCATGTGCAATAACTATAAACTTCATAACTATTAAGTGTTAATATGCAAACATAACTTAATTTCATTCAAATGCATTCATAGCGTCCCTTAATCGAGCCCTCGAGGCCCTAAGAATACAATAGAATCAATCCGGGACTAAATCGGAAACATTTGAAAAGTTTAAGAAAAAGTTTAAAAAATTAGACAGAAGGGGTCACAAGCTGAGAGACAAGCACGTGTCTCTGGCCGTGTAACAATCAAAATAGGGACACACGGCCGTGTCCCAGCCAGTTTCCGTGCCCGTGTAACTCTCTGACTTGGGCCATAGGCCCGTGTGCCAGGCCGTGTGTTAGGTCGTGTAACTGCCTGACTTGCAACCCTTTAAAACCTACGGGGACACACAGTCGTGTCACATGGCCGTGTGTCCACACGGCTAAGACACACGCTCATGTCTTGGGCCGTGTGGACAAGAAAATGGCCAAAATCAAGCCATTCCTTTCACCTTTTTCAAGCATAAGCCTAAGTACACTTGCACAAATGACCAAGGCTTCAAAACATGTTTAAAACCTGCATAAAATGACCCATACAATAAGCTAATAATCCCTACAACCAATATGCCATATAGGCACCTTAAACATATACATTAAACATACCTAAACTTGAGCATTCTTAACCATTCATCAACTAACTTATTTCCAACCACACCATTCTAAATTCAATACCATACCTTAGTTACACTATAATCAATTCATAGCATACTAATTTGGTCATCTTAGCATGCATCACATAGCCACTTAATACATATTCTTAAGATATCAAAAGTACCAAAAAGGTGTCATCCAAACAACTTACACAACCAAGTTCATACTTAACTTTTTACATATCCAAAACATGAATATCAACATTCAAACCTATTATATGCCAGATAATCTTAAATAAACGTTCCAAAAACTACTGAATTAAGCTAGATAATGTGACTTGAGTGCTGATCCAATCGTCCAACCTTCCAAGTATTTACATAATCAAAGATTAAAACTAGTAAACTCAATAAAGCTTAGTAAGTGCGACGTATTAAACGATAAATCTGACCGAAGTAAGTATAACAATTCAAAAGTAATAACAACCATGAAATTTTCCTGTCATCCACAATCCCAATTGGTAAATCATAAATGATCAATTCAAAGCTCAGATATATATAGATTTCATCAAAATTACTCAACAAGTTACCTTATCGAGATTTTCAATTCGACGAATGACTTACGGACAAGAGTACATCGTCAGATCAACCAAAACAGGCCAGATGCTCACACGAGGCAATCCCTCCAAAACACAGCGATGTTCATAAGAGCTAATCCAACCGAAACACACCAAACAGAGAGTATAACACGAGAGTTCGCAAAAAATGTTGAACCTCAGGTTACTTGGGTAATATGCAAATATAACCCTCCAATACCATCTCCACTCCAATCCCCCGTAACACACCAAATCACAATTGTACTCTATCCCGCGTTCAATCCAAACCGAACATCAAAATTAATAATATATCTCAAATAACCATTCATTATCAACAGTCAAATATATATATAAGTTGTACCATGTTAATCCACTAAAAAAATTAATATATAGATGTTAAATTCTAAATCGTACAAACTTACCTGGACTTAATTGTAGTACTTGTAAAAGTTTAGGGACTATTCTACTATTTTTCCTTTTCCACGAGTATTTACGGAATCTTGGTCTAAAATGTAAAATTCTTCAATTATTAGCATACATTTCATATTCCAATCCATTTTTCAATTAATACCCTTTTATTTTCAAAATTTACACAATTACCACAAACTTTTATAGTTTTTGCAATTTAGTCCCTTAATATCAAATTCATCAAATTAACTATTTTTCCCAAGTCAATATTTCATCCAAAAACACTAGGCCCTTAAAAAGACCCCTATGAACCTTAAATTTATTTCCAAACCCTATAATTTTTTCATTTTCACAATTTGATCCTAAAATCAAAATCTAACAAAAATCATTTTACAAAATCATCAAACAAAACAATCAAAGTTTCAAATACATGGTATTCAACAAAAAACGTTCAATATTCATCAATGGAAACTTCCAAAATATTTAGCAGAATAAAAAACAAAGGTACGGGCTAGCTGGACCTAGTTGCAACGATCTTAAAAACATAAAAATTATAAGAAACATAATCAAAATGGACTTACATGCAAAGAAATAAGAAAAACGAAGTTTTTCCACCCCTAGCTATGGATTTCGGCCATTTGAAGAAGAAAATTAAATTGATTTTTGCTTATTCATTCATTAATTTTGTTTAGTTTTAATTAAACTTTCATTAATTTACAAATTTGCCATCCATTTCACATTTTTTTATTATTTTCCATTAATATGCCATCCAACAATAACCATTAGGGACTAATTATTATATTGGTCCCTCCTCATGTAATTAATAAGCTATTTAGTCATTTAATTAAACTAGTTACTAACTTTTGCATCTTTTTCAGTTTAGTCTTTTTTCTTAAATTAACTATCTAAACGTTAAAATTTCATAACCAAATTTTAATACATCTCAAATGACTCTATAAATATTCCAAAAATAATATTTACGAGTTGATACGATGAAAATTTGTGGCCCTGAAATCACTGTTCCGTCACCACTAAAAATTAGGCTTTTACAGGAAACCCTTGACATTTGTTGCAGGAAGAAAGACTAGTTCAAGGTCAAGAAATTGAGATAAGGCATGTGGCTACTACAAAAAAGAAAGGCCACATTAAGGCAGATTGTTAAAAATTTCAAAATAAGAATAGGAGGGATGTTGAGAGCAATGAGGATGAAGTAGATAATGCTAATACGACTGAACGCAATGGAGATGATTTGTTATTGGTATCTACGACCGAAAGGTCTAAGTTTACATCTGAGGGGATCTTGGATTCGAGGTATTCTTTCCACATGTGTCCCAATAGGGACTAGTTCTCCATATATAGTTCAGTTGAAGGTGGAGTTGTGTGTATGAGGAATGAATCACTCTGTAAAATAATCGGTATTGGTACCGTTCAGATCAGGATGCACGACGAAATTATAAAGACACTGTCAGATTTAGGCATCATTATCGAGAAAATCCTCATCCCTTTGAGTATGTTGGACTCTAAAAAGTGCAGAATCGTTATCGAGTCAAGCGACATTAAGGTATCCCGTGGAGCTCTCGTTTTGATGAGAGGTCAAAAGACTGACAGTCTATATGTTCTTTAAGGTTCAACCATGACTAGAGTAGCAGCAATTTCTTCGAAAATTACGGAGTCAGAGCTAACTTGACGTCAGTCTAAGAAATTTGACTATTCAGGTTAGGTTGTGGATTTGCAATTAAGAGTTTTTCAATTTTTAAGTCCAAATGCCGGTTTGGACTTGGTGAGTATCCTGTAAAGGTTTAAATAGGCTCGTGATGGGCTCAGAAAAGGAGGTACGAGTCAAGGTAGAGATTTGTGGAGTGTGCCTTGTATTTATAAGCCAACATCTCGACAAGGAAGAGCTGACGTCGTAGCGAGACGACCACGACATCTCGAAGAGAAGATTGGCCACTTTCCGATGACGCGAAGAAAAGTGTCCTAACGAGGTGCATGCGACATGGCAACATGTTCACCAATTCAACCGGGTTTTCTTCTCCTAGTTAAATTCTACTATTGTTTCCCAATTAAACTTTGATTAGTCTAGGTTATTTTTGTCATATTTAATCTAAGAATTTAGCCATTAAAAGGGGTTGTTGTAACCTAGAATAATAATCTTCATTATTATTGAGATTGAGAGAATTTTGTGAGTTTTGTGAAATTTTGGGTTTTAGCCAAAGTCATTTTTTCTTTAGGGATTTAGGGTTATTTGTTAATATTATCTCCATCTTGTACTCATTCGGTTTTTGCTCATTTAGTGAAGTTTCCTTTGCTTGTGATTTTTTGTCCTCTTCTTTGGAGAAATGTTTCCACGTAAATATTTGTGTGTTTGATCTTCTCTACTTTTACTTTTATTTTCTCATTGCATATACGAGTCAATCCTCCACATTATGGAAAACGTTAACACATGATTAATTGTCTTTAGTTGCTTACTTTCAAAATTCATGAGATTAAATTATTATATATTTTTAGAAGGACCAATTTGCTCATTATCAAAATTAAGAGGGGTCAAAGAGGTCTTTTACCAAATATTTTATATAAAAAAATTTTTATTGCGTTTGGTTCGCCAATGCAATATTACAACCTGCAATATTATATTTTACAATGAGATTAGGGTGTTTGGATTGTCAACATTCTAGCCATCCCGTAATTTTACATTATAGAATAGTGACAAGATGTAGAAAATAATGTGTAATCTTATTACAACCCATTCCTTAGGTTATCTTAGATTACAAGCATAATATTAAAATTTGGACCAATTTGCCTTTTTTTTATTATTTTTATCAATTTAATTTTTTTTAAAAATAAAGTTCAAGACTAATTTAAAACAATTTTTTCCTTAATAGTGAACTAATAGATGTCATACATTGTAATGATAATTATCATATTTTATTAGTAATTTTCTATTAATATATTAATTATGGTTATAATCATAATTATGGTTGGTGTTGCTATCACTTTTAATGAATTATTATAATTATGATTTATAAATTTATTTCAACATCATATATTTAGTTATAAGTGTATCAAAAAGTAAAAATTGTAATAATTTATCATAGTTTTGTGGAAATTGAGACTAAACAATATTAAAGGAGCTACACTTGTTAAAAAAAAATACCAAATTCTATAATAAAGACAATAGAGTAAAATGTTCTTTTAGGCAATCTTATATTTCGTTGACCAAACACCTAAATCTTAGGTTACAGCCAAATAAATCATACAAAGTAATCTCACATTTCACTCGTAATCTTACATCCCCAATCCTATTACGGAGTGTAATATAATATTCAAGTGTGTGTTGTTGGTCATAGATGCAATTCATTTGCTTTTGGTTTAGGAGTAAGAATTTTAATTTCACGGTGTTAAGAATGAGTGCTTGTAGTTGCGTTTGAAACTTGTTTAACCTGTATTTAGGGGTGAAGTTAGAAAATTACTTTAACAAGATTAGAGATAAATCATAAATTTTTTGAAGATCAAAATTATTTTAACAAGATTAGAGATAAATCATAAATTTTTTGAAGATCAAAATGCAAATTTACTATTATACTAATTTATAATTTTTTGAATGTTAAAGGCGCTACAAGGTAATTTTATCATTTTTGGGGCTAAGGGTAGCCCCTACCCCTTATCCACGCCCTTGCCTTTAATCAATCTCATTGATTGTTTAAGGGATGGAGAATCAAAATGGATTGGTTGCAATCAAATAATCTGTTAAAGTAGTGTTTGTAACAACCCAAACCCGGCCCAAACTTTAAGGCCGAATCTAGCTTGTTACAGTAGAAAACATTTTTGAGAAATTCGTTTTTCTAAATCAATTTAAGTTGTTGAAAACCTTTTGTTTGAATGTCTTGTAAAAACTTTATTTAGTGTTTATTAGAAAATTTATTTAAGCCAAGTTAATATAAAATTCCAAATGTGCCCGATGGCACGTTAAAAACAATTTCCGTTTTAACTTGGAAAACATGTGATTTAAATTCAATAATAATAGCATAGCTTAAAACAAGTATCCAACATATGAAAAATAGCAAAAATAAAGTGTCAGGAGGCCTTATTACATCCAAATAAAATAAAAACCGGAAATAGAATTTATCATAACTAAAATTAAAGTTCATTTAATTTCAATCCACCGCATGGCCACCTCGAGTCAACCCGGCTCCACATCTGCGATCTACGTGTCACCTGAAAAATGTAAAGGAGAAGGTGAGTCACCAAGACTCAGTATGTAACCCTTCCCCCGTTTTAAAGACAACATTTTCATACACAACACATAACAATTAATATGCAGAATATTAAGTACCCAACCTAGCCAACCAAACGCCACTGTCTACCCCATTGTGGTACCAAACCACTGGTGGTGCCAAACCACTGGTGACATATAGTCACGATGTGTTACCAAAACACTGGTGTTCGTAGACACGAATCGCTTGATGGGGCCAACCCATCGTGTGATACCAAATCACTGGCAGACGATCCCATATCTCAAGTGGGGCCAACCCACGGTGGTGTTAACCACAGGGACAAGTCGCTATGAGGTGCCAAACCTCTGGAGGTACCAAACCTCTGGTGACCGTAGTCACGGTGTGTTACCAAAACACTGGTGCCCGTCGGCACGAATACACTGCCCCCTCCACTCATTAATCCCACAACAGTCATATATATATATGTTTCATGTCATCACATACTTAAATCTCATGTATCAATACATCATGCTTCCCAAAAGCATCAATAACACATTCATATTAACAGGTACTTACCTGAATCACCACTCATACCGTTATGGTATTAATCCGATGCTACATAAATCAAAGTTAGCATACATAGCACTCAGCACATTTAAATAGTTATACGTGTGTATGTACACACCTGTCACCACTGAATCGTCTAAATCCCGAAAAGAGATGTCGGCCACCTAGATCTACTGGTCCCTATATTCGGCCAAACATGGGAGTTAGTGATATGGGCCATTCGGCCAACCAAATAATTTGAGAGGGGTTCCCTGTGAACCTGAATCCTTACCTTCACACTTTTGGATACTAATCGCAACACTTGATTCTCGAATCTGTTCAACAACCACCATTGATTAGTACGTAAAACTAATAACCTTCGGCTTGGAATACTAAAAATGAAGAAGATCATTCTTACCACCTTAACAAACCGGTCACTAAAGATTATGGCTTGGGTTGATTGCTTCCCGAATCCAGAGTACCTAGAAAAAGAATCGTTTATCACAAAACGTTTAGAAGCCTTGCTAACCACCATTAAAATCGGCACTTACCCCTTTAATGGGAATCGGCAAGAGACTAAGAAGAGAACTATGGAATTTCGGCTAGTGCCCCTTACCTTCTTAGACCGATTGGAAGAAGAGTCCCGGAGAGACTTGGGTCACCTTTAGTATTCGGCCAAGACTATAGAGTAGAGGAAGAGAATTTTCGGCAAACCAATGGGGTGTATTCGGCCAATGGTGAGTTTAATAGAAAGAATAAAAGTTTCGGCTAGGAGTTTTGAGAAGAGGAAAGAAAGAAGATAGGGGAAAGATTGATGTATAGGGAATTCGGCTAAGGTCTTTTGGAGAAGGGAAAAAAAAAAAAAAAAGAAGAACAAGGAGAGGTTAAGGATTTCGATAACTAGTGAAAGTGAGAAAAAAGAAAACAAAGTGATGGATAGGTGCTTATAAAGAAATTCGGCACCCCCCTCCTCCTAATGCTTGCTGTCCACTCCACTTGAGGAGTTCACATTCTAATCAACTCCTTAATTTGAAATAATTCAAATGAATTTGAATTAACAAATGCCTTCTTTATCTCATGGAATTAATCAAATAAAAATCCCATAATATCTAATTAATAATCTAAATAATATCCTTAATAATATCTACATTATCCCTTGCTATTTAAAAGAGTTTAAAAGGGGAAATTCTCTCTCTCCTATGCCGTCCATACTAAGGAGCAAAAAGAGAATTTCGCGACTCGAACCCAAGCTCTCCCTTGCTCAAAGTGGCGTCACATGTAGCTCCTGAGTGGCCTTCCTTTTGCCACTTTTTCTAAGCTGATATTTGTGTCAAATTATCCACATTTATTCTTATAACCCCCACTTGTTAAGGCTCCCCACCTTTAAAGCTTTAAAACAAAATTTTTCTACTATCTCGAGCCAACTCCAAACCCCTAATTAAGCTATATTATTCCATAAATAATATCACAGTGGTTCAAACATAAGAAAAAATAATTTAATTCCAAATAACCCCATTTTTGGGATGTTACAGTTCTACCCCCCTTAAAATAAATTTCGTCCTCGAAATTACCTGATTAGAAGAGGTGGGGGTATTGCTGCCTCATCACATCCTCGGGTTCCCACGTAGCTTCTTCCACACCATGGTTCCGCCATAGCACTTTTACTAAGGGCACTGACTTCCTTCGTAGGACCTTCATATCTCGATCCAAGATCTGAACCGGTTCTTCTTCAAAAGATAAATCCGAGTTCACCTCAATCTCTGCTACTGGCACAACGTGCGAAGGATCTGACCGATACCGTCTCAACATCGATACATGAAATACGTCATGGATCTGATTCAGTTCTGCCGGCAACTCTAGCTGATAAGCTACCGGTCCTACTCGCTTTACAATTGTATACGGCCCGATGAACCTTGGGCTCAGCTTCCCCTTTCGGCCAAATCTCAACACCTTTTTCCAAGGCGACACTTTCAGAAAGACCTTGTCTCCCACAGCATACTCCATTTCCTTGCGTTTGAGATCGGCATAAGACTTCTGTCTATCTGATGCTTCCTTGAGACGAGACCGAATCACCTTGACTTTGTCTTCAGTCTCTGTTACCAATTCGGGACCCAGAACTTGTCGTTCCCCCAACTCCGTCCAACATGTAGGAGTACGGCATTTTCGTCCATATAGGGCTTCATATGGAGCCATCTGAATACTTGCTTGATAACTATTGTTATAAGCGAATTCCGCTAATGGTAGGTACTCTTCCCAACTACCACTAAAATCCAAGACACATCCTCTTAACATGTCCTCCAAAATCTGTATCACCCTTTCTGATTGTCCGTCAGACTGTGGATGGAAAGCTGTACTGAAATCCAACCGTGTACCCAAAGCTTGATGCAACGCTTTCCAGAACCTTGACGTGAATCTGGGATCCCTATCCGAGATAATCGATACTGGAACACCATGCAATCTTACTATCTCCGCCACATATAGCTTAGCTAGCTTCTGAAGAGAAAAATCCACCCTCACCGGTATGAAGTGTGCTGACTTAGTCAGACGGTCCACAATCGCCCAAACTGCGTCCTTCTTCCTAGGCGTCAGGGGTAGCCCACTGACGAAATCCATAGTGATCCGCTCCCACTTCCATTGAGGGATCTTTACCGGTTGAAGTAGTCCCGATGGTAACTGATGTTCAGCCTTAACCTGCTGGCATGTCAGACACTTTCCCACAAATTCAGTTACCTCACGCTTCAACCCGGGCCACCAGAACTGTTTCCGTAGATCTCCATACATCTTGCTTCCCCCCGGATGCATAGCGTATGGGCTGCTATGTGCATCATGGAGAATTTTCCGCCTCAACTCCATATCCTTTGGCATACATGCTCGCCCTTGAAAACAAAGCACTCCATCACTAGACAGACTGTACCCTTCCAGACCACCATCCTGGACTTGTACCCTCTTAGCATTCAATCCTTCATCCACTAACTGCTTGACCCTAATCTCCTCGATCCACGTTGGCTTAACTTGCAGCTCTGCCAAGAGACTCCCATCATCATATAGACTCAACCGAGCCAACATTGCTCTTAAGTCCGTCACAACCTTCCGGCTCAACGCGTCAGCTACCACATTAGCCTTACCCGGATGGTACTCGATTGAACAATCGTAGTCCTTTAATAGTTCAATCCACCGACGTTGTCTCAGATTCAGATCCTTCTGGGTCAGAAGATACCTCAAGCTCTTGTGATCCATGTAGACTATCGACTTCTCCCCATAAAGGTAATGCCTCCATATCTTCAAAGCGAAGATAACTGCTGCTAACTCCAAGTCGTGCGTCGGGTAGTTAACCTCATGCGGTCTTAACTGACGGGATGCATAGGCTACTACCTTCCCATCCTGCATCAACACACATCCCAAACCAGTATGGGATGCATCACAATAGACGGTGAACAACTCTCCTGCCTCAGGCTGTACCAAAACCGGAGCTTCCGTCAAAATTTTCCTTAACTTATCAAAGCTTTCTTGCTGCTTCTCCGTCCATACAAATGGAACACCTTTCCTTAGTAACTTAGTTAAGGGCGCTGCTATTAGAGAGAATCCTTCCACGAATCTTCGATAGTACCCTGCTAAACCCAGAAAACTTCGTATTTCAGCCACCGACCTAGGTGGTTTCCAATCCAATACTGCTTCAATCTTGCGAGGGTCTACTCTAATTCCTTCAGCTGATACTACATGTCCTAAGAAAGCCACTTCCCTCAGCCAGAATTCGCACTTACTGAATTTGGCATATAACTGCTTTTCCCTCAACACTTGCAGAACTATCCGTAAATGCTTGTCATGCTCCTCCTCCGTCCTTGAGTAAACCAATATGTCGTCGATGAACACCACGACGAATTGGTCTAAGTACTGTTGAAATACCCTATTCATTAAGTCCATAAATGCCGCCGGTGCATTGGTCAACCCGAATGGCATCACCAAGAACTCGTAATGCCTATACCGAGTTCGGAATGCCGTCTTGTGAACATCAGCCTCCTTCACCCTTAATTAATGATAACCTGACCTAAGATCAATCTTTGAGAATACCGACGCACCCTTCAGTTGGTCAAACAAGTCATCGATCCGAGGCAACGGGTACTTGTTCTTGATCGTTAACTTGTTCAGTTGGCGGTAGTCAATACACATTCGCATGGACCCGTCCTTCTTCTTGACAAATAACACTGGTGCTCCCCATGGAGATATACTTGGTTGGATAAATCCTCTATCCAAGAGCTCCTAAATTTGAGCCTTCAGCTCCACCAATTCCTTTGGTGCCATTCGGTAAGGTGCTATAGACACAGGTGCCGTTCCGGGTAGCAAGTCTATACCGAATTCGACTTCCCGATCTGGAGGCAGACCCGGAAGTTCTTCTGGGAACACATCAGCAAATTCCCCAACCGTTCGAACCTTTCCAACTACTGACTCCTTAGCTTCCAAAGCACAGATTTGAACCAAAAACGCCTTACAACCCTTCTTGACCATCTTCTCAACCTTCAAGGCAGACACCACGTTAGATAGGTAATTCCTTCTATCACCTATCATAACCACTTCATCATTTTCAGCCGTCTGAAGAGCCATGCGCTTAGCCGTGCAATCCAAATTCGCCTGATACTTAACCAGCCAGTCCATTCCAAGGATCAAATCGAACTCCCCAAACGGTAGTGCCATCAGATCAGCCACAAATACTACCCCTTGGAGTTCTAGGGGTACGTCTCTATAAAGTTTGTCTACCACTACAGAGTGACCTAAAGGACTAACTACAGTCATTTCCCTAGAAGCAGTTTCAGAGTTTAGGTCCATAGTTCCTACCACACTACTAGCAATGTACGAGTGCGTCGAGCCCACATCAATCAATGCAACATAAGGAAAACCAAAAATTAGAAACGTACCGGTTATGACATCCGGTGCGTCACCCTCCTCGCGACGCCTCGCTGCGTAAACTAAGCCAGGCTGCCTAGCCTCTGTGTTGCCTGAACCTCTGCCCTGAATTCCACGACCTCGGTTAGGACCGTTGCTTCCTCTGCCATTACCACGACCCCTCTGTGGTACCACATTTCTATCCCTCTGGCTGATTCTTAGCTAGTTTCCGAGGACAATCTCTGACCCGATGCTCCAAAGACCCACACTCAAAACATCCTCTATCGCCGGTCGAACAACTTCCCCAATGGGTCTTTCCACAGCGGTTACACTGAGTCGGCCTCTGATTAGCAGTCATGGGCCTTGCCGCCTGATTTGGCCCACTTGGCCTAGCCTTTTTCTGGACACTACCACTGGATCCAGCTGACCCAAATCCTCTCTTTTGATTATTCCTACTATAATTTTGCCTCACAACCTCCTTGATCCCTTCGGCTACCTTAGCCTTTTCCACTAGAGATGAAAACTCACGAACTTGCTGCGGGGCAATCAGTAACCTCAAATCATCTCGGAGTCCGTCCTCAAAGCGGACACAGCGCTCGTGTTCAGTAGCCACGATGCCTCTAGCATACCTATTCAGTCTTAAAAACTCCGCCTCATATTCCGCTACTGACTTAGTTCCTTGCACTAACCCTAGAAAGGCTTTCCTCTGAGCATCTGTATAACTGGTGCCCACATACTTCTTCTGATAGGTGGTTTTGAAATAATCCCAAGTCAGATCATCTGCCGTAGCGCCATCTCGAACTGTCAGCCACCACTGATACGTTTCATCCTTTAGAAGCGATATGGCCCCTTTCAGTTTTTCTTCCTCAGTCAGGTCAAGATCATCCATGATCCTTTCAGTTGACTCTAGCCAGTATTCTGCTGCACTGGGTGCCACTCTTGACACACCCCGAAACACTTCCGCCCCGTTGGACCGAATTCGCTCGGGAACAGATTTCCGAGCTCTCAGATTTCCACCAGCCCCAGCCACCATTTCCAAGACTCGCAAAACAGCTTGCAATACCGCCTCACCACCGGTCTGATCCTGCTCCTCAGCTCTAAAAGTAGGAGGTGGTGGTGGCGGTGGTACTTCATTTTCAGAACCTTGACCCGACCTGACGGGTTCAGATACGGTCATCCTACCCCTACCGCGTCCACGGCGTCCACGTCCTCTAGAACTCATTCTATCTACTGCACTTTTAATCTGATTAAGAGAAATTTTATGCATTAGCGTTTGTTCCACTTCATTACTCGCGAAGAAATTTTATGAAGGAATTTTAATTAGAGATTCTTTCGTGCAAACAAGATTTCAGTCTTCTATCTTAGTTCACACAAGGGAGTATATACATTCATTCCCTAATACTTTCCATACCTATTCGCTCTTCGGACATTTCTGCCCTGTTTCTATCCCAGGGGTATTTTCGTCATTTCCCTACAGGGGTATTTTCGTAATCAATTCCGAGAAATTTCCAAAACTTTAATAAAATTGGTCACTTTGAAATTCTTAAAATTGAAGAGCATTTCTGAAAATTTGTAAAATTTGAAGTTATGGCATCATTTCGGAAACCAGGGGTATTTTGGGAATTTTGTCAATCAGGGGTAATTTTGTAAATTTTGCACGTCGAAGATGTTTTTAACAATTTTAAAACTCTGAGGGTCCTTTTGCAAATTTTTCTTTCTTAAAACGTTGCTGTTTGCAAAAAGTTCAAAAGTCAAGGTCATTTTGGTAATTTTGCAATTTGAGGGCGTTTTCGTGATTTTCCAAAACCAAAGTATTTTGTTGCTGATTTTCAAAGCAGGGTTGAATATTTGAGAAGTAATTGAAATTTTTGGACAAAATCATTGAGTTGATATTTTATGAACCAAGGGCATTTTAGTAATTTTACCCCTAAGGGCATTTTTGTAATTTTCCACAAATCAAATTTTTCGGGAAAGAGTTGTAAAGATGGTTGTTCTCAAATTCAAGAGGGTGGTTTTAAAAGTTTTGAAACCAAGTTTTGTTGTTTCCTTCCTTTCGAAAACATGGCTAGGTCCCTTTCGGGTTTTAGTCATTATGTTTAGCCTATGACCGAGCCTTCTTGGTCAGGGTGAACCAAAGCTACGCACCAGGCAGGTTTCGAGTGAAGAGGAGGTGGGTCACGCGGACCGCTTAAATACCAAGCTCCCACTGAACCTTTCTAGACATGCGCACAGAGGTTGCCACACCACTGAGCCCTCTGAGTTAGGGTGAACCGAAGCTACGCACCAGGTAGGATACCTGCGAAGAGGAGGTGAGTCACGAGGACTGCTTAAATACCAGGCTCTTCCGGATCCACTCCTAGACATGCGTACAGGGGTTACCACACCCTAGCTCAGTGACTAAGTCATAGGTTGGTTTAGTTCTTTAAGTCTTATGTTCCGTTTGTGTTTGAGTAATCTAACCTTAGGGTCCAAGTCCTATAAGTCTATCTACGTTCCATGCTTCCTACCCTTCTACAGAATATAATTCACCAAGAGGTTTAGAAGTACTTACCTGGGCGGATAGTTGCCGGAGACTCGGTGCCATGCCATTCAAAAACCCAAAAACATTTTAAATCCTCCAATAAGGCCTACAGATCATAAAACCAAATCCTTTTGGCCTTGGGCCCCCACAGCCGAGCTTTGAACTGGGCTCTGATACCAATTTTGTAACAACCCAAACCCGGCCCAAACTTTAAGGCCGAATCTAGCTTGTTACAGTAGAAAACATTTTTGAGAAATTCGTTTTTCTAAATCAATTTAAGTTGTTGAAAACCTTTTGTTTGAATGTCTTATAAAAACTTTATTTAGTGTTTATTAGAAAATTTATTTAAGCCAAGTTAATATAAAATTCCAAATGTGCCCGATGGCACGTTAAAAACAATTTCCGTTTTAACTTGGAAAACATGTGATTTAAATTCAATAATAATAGCATGGCTTAAAACAAGTATCCAACATATGAAAAATAGCAAAAATAAAGTGTCAGGAGGCCTTATTACATCCAAATAAAATAAAAACCGAAAATAGAATTTATCATAACTAAAATTAAAGTTCATTTAATTTAAATCCACCGCATGGCCACCTCGAGTCAACCCGGCTCCACATCTGCGATCTACGTGTCACCTGAAAAATGTAAAGGAGAAGGTGAGTCACCAAGACTCAGTATGTAACCCTTCCCCCGTTTTAAAGACAACATTTTCATACACAACACATAACAATTAATATGCAGAATATTAAGTACCCAACCTAGCCAACCAAAAGCCACTGTCTACCCCATTGTGGTACCAAACCACTGGTGGTGCCAAACCACTGGTGACATATAGTCACGATGTGTTAACAAAACACTGGTGTCCGTAGACACGAATCGCTTGATGGGGCCAACCCATCGTGTGATACCAAATCACTGGCAGACGATCCCATATCTCAAGTGGGGCCAACCCACGGTGGTGTTAACCACAGGGACAAGTCGCTATGAGGTGCCAAACCTCTGGAGGTACCAAACCTCTGGTGACCGTAGTCACGGTGTGTTACCAAAACACTGGTGCCCGTCGGCACGAATACACTGCCCCCTCCACTCATTAATCCCACAACAGTTATATATATATATGTTTCATGTCATTACATACTTAAATCTCATGTATCAATACATCATGCTTCCCAAAAGCATCAATAACACATTCATATTAACAGGTACTTACCTGAATCACCACTCATACCGTTATGGTATTAATCCGATGCTACACAAATCAAAGTTAGCATACATAGCACTCAGCACATTTAAATAGTTATACGTGTGTATGTACACACCTGTCACCACTGAATCGTCTAAATCCCGAAAAGAGATGTCGGCCACCTAGATCTACTGGTCCCTATATTCGGCCAAACATGGGAGTTAGTGATATGGGCCATTCGGCCAACCAAATAATTTGAGAGGGGTTCACTGTGAACCCGAATCCTTACCTTCACACTTTTGGATACTAATCGCAACACTTGATTCTCGAATCTGTTCAACAACCACCATTGATTAGTACGTAAAACTAATAACCTTCGGCTTGGAATACTAAAAATGAAGAAGATCATTCTTACCACCTTAACAAACCGGTCACTAAAGATTATGGCTTGGGTTGATTGCTTCCCGAATCCAGAGTACCTAGAAAAAGAATCGTTTATCACAAAACGTTTAGAAGCCTTGCTAACCACCATTAAAATCGGCACTTACCCCCTTAATGGGAATCGGCAAGAGACTAAGAAGAGAACTATAGAATTTCGGCTAGTGCCCCTTACCTTCTTAGACCGATTGGAAGAAGAGTCCCGGAGAGACTTGGGTCACCTTTAGTATTCGGCCAAGACTATAGAGTAGAGGAAGAGAATTTTCGGCAAACCAATGGGGTGTATTCGGCCAATGGTGAGTTTAATAGAAAGAATAAAAGTTTCGGCTAGGAGTTTTGAGAAGAGGAAAGAAAGAAGATAGGGGAAAGATTGATGTATAGGGAATTCGGCTAAGGTCTTTTGGAGAAGGGAAAAATAAAAAAAAAGAAGAACAAGGAGAGGTTAAGGATTTCGGTAACTAGTGAAAGTGAGAAAAAAGAAAACAAAGTGATGGATAGGTGCTTATAAAGAAATTCGGCACCCCCCTCCTCCTAATGCTTGCCGTCCACTCCACTTGAGGAGTTCACATTCTAATCAACTCCTTAATTTGAAATAATTCAAATGAATTTGAATTAACAAATGCCTTCTTTATCTCATGGAATTAATCAAATAAAAATCCCATAATATCTAATTAATAATCTAAATAATATCCTTAATAATATCTACATTATCCCTTGCTATTTAAAAGAGTTTAAAAGGAGAAATTCTCTCTCTCCTATGCCGTCCATACTAAGGAGCAAAAAGAGAATTTCGCGACTCGAACCCAAGCTCTCCCTTGCTCAAAGTGGCGTCACATGTAGCTCCTGAGTGGCCTTCCTTTTGCCACTTTTTCTAAGCTGATATTTGTGTCAAATTATCCACATTTATTCTTATAACCCCCACTTGTTAAGGCTCCCCACCTTTAAAGCTTTAAAACAAAATTTTTCAACTATCTCGAGCCAACTCCAAACCCCTAATTAAGCTATATTATTCCATAAATAATATCACAGTGGTTCAAACATAAGAAAAAATAATTTAATTCCAAATAACCCCATTTTTGGGATGTTACAGTGTTCATAGACCATGGATTGAGGGAAATGACTGCAAAAGAATATGATAATTAATTTGATCGAAAATTCTTCTTATACAGACATAGATTGATCAGTTTCCATAACACAAGTGTTTCATTTGTCATGCTTACTGATTATCATGCTCATTCTCCCCTTTGGGGTTGCAATAATTTGCTTTAATTTCCTCTCTTTTTTCAATTTTTCGCCCAATTTTATAATTTTTTTCTCTTGTAGGATGCTTCTGTCACCATTGGTTAACTATTTGAGAAGGTGAAGCAGCTCAATTGCAAACCTTAAAAGAAAACATTGTAAAGTGGATTACAACATGAAACGGTAAATTGACACACTAAAAATGGTTTAGCATTGTAATGACCCGAAATTTATGGTTAACGAAAAGTGCATTTTCAGGTCACTGTTTTCGTAAAACGGATTCGTAAATATTTATTAGAAATATTTACGAAGTTAGTTGTAGGATTAATTAGGTATTGGATAGGTGAATTAGCTTGAATCAGGAATAATTAAGTATAAGGATTAGATTGAACATAAGGTAATAGTTGAATTATAGAATAGAGAAAATTTAAGGGATCAAATAAATAAATAAACCAAATTGTGACACTTATATGGTAAAAATAAAATACAAATGTATGGCAAATGTAAAATACAAGTGTAATACTAATATATAAATATATATATGTAATTATTATGTATTTACTTATTATTTAAGTAAAAGATATTATAATATAATATTAATATAATTAAAATAAAGTAAATAAAATAAATAAATAAAGAAAAAGAAAGAAACAAAAGAAATGAAACAGAGAAAGAATAGAAAGAAAAAGAAAGGAGAAAAGAAATAAGGAGAATTAGGGATTTTAAGGTTTGAAGCTTAAGTGGTAAGTCAATTTAGCTCCTTTTCTTGTAATTTTGATGTTTTTGGAATCTTAGAGACAAATACTACTTGATTTATGTTGAAATTTTGAAAGTTAGTAGATTTATAGATATTGTTCATGTTGGACAATTTGAAGAATTAGGGGTTAAATTGATAGAATTTCAAGTTAGAAGTGAAAAAGGGATTGAATTGTAAAATAAATCATAAGTTTTATGACTAAATTGAAATAATTTTTAATTTAGGTTTTTATGACGAAATTGCGGATTGAAGTTAGTTTTAAGTGGGAATTGAATGAAAATATGAAATAGTTTTGGAAGGAATAAAACTAGTATTGATTTAAGGACTAAATTGGAATTTAGGAAAAAGTTGTGTATAAATTGAAATAATTGATATGAAATTGTGTTGTATTGATAATTTTTAATTGTTCGATTCCGTAGCTAACGTTGAGCCTGAGACTTCGGCTAGGAAAGGGAAAGAAAAAGTTGAGAGGAATAATTCGGGAAAATTATGGTTTGTATTTCTATAATCTGAATTTAATAATTATTTGTTGTATTTATTATTTAATATGCATGGTAAGTAAAACTAAGGTAAGTATTAGTATTGTTGATATTGAATCGAGTATAAATGAATTTGTGATTAATGTGAATGTAAATATTGAATATTAATTGTTCTAGATTATGGAATTATTTGAATTGTGTATGGATTGAGAATTGAAAAATGAATTGAAATTCCCTATAAACTGTTTCGGGCTAAGTCGGATATAGTTTGCATGCCATAGGATTGGAAGTGTTCAGGGATACTTCAACTTTGAGTCGATGAGGCACTATAAGTGTCATATTGTTACTTCGGATAATTTCGATGAGGTACTGAGTACCGTACTATTTACTGTTTTACTTTGACATAGTCGATGAGGCACTGTGTGCCGTACTTGTGTGTACTGCTTGGATCCGTGTATCTGTCAAGTCCAAGTTTTGTTAATAGGGGTAAATGAATGAATTGATAATATGCATGATAATGAATGATTTGATCATGAATTAGATTGGAATAAGGTATTGAGAAATGAAATTGAAATGCATGAAGAATGTGTTCATGAATTGATGATTGATACAAGTTTGATATGAGAAATTGTGTATCATATTGAGAAATGCTACCTGAGTTAGCAATTGATGAAAAATATAAATGTGATATAGGATTCAATTAAGAATTGATTAATTGATGGAATATGTTATTATGATTTAAATGTATATGTTATATTCTTTTGTTTAAAAGTATTCAGATTATAGAAATACCACTGAGTTTCATACTCAGCGTACGGTTTGTTTCCGTGTGTAGGTTAGGTTAAAGTCATACTATTGAATTAGCATCCAAAGCCGATCCCGAATTCAAATATGTGGTGAAATATTTTCTCTTTTGAAATGGCATGTACCTAGGTTGTCTTTGATGTCATTTTGAGATGTGAATATTAATGGTATATAAGATGATATTGGTTGATCTATATATACAAGTATATGTCTTATAATATAGCTATTTACATGGTTTAATTAGGATTGGTTTGAATGGTATTTAAATGAATTGTTTAGATAATTTATGTTAGATATCTATAAACATGCATGAGTTAGATCATTCTATTGTTAGTTTTGACATGTTTTTGATGTATTTAATCATGTTTTGGACTAGTTAAAAGATTGGATTTTGAGTTGCTTAATGTTCAAGAACTGCAGGGTTGGTAAATGATCGTTGATGCAAAGTCTTAAAATTTATAACTAGAATTATCGAACCTGGAAACTAACTGTGACAATGATTTGAGGCAAGCGCACCTATCGAATAGTAGTATAGCTTAGGCAAGACCGGATTGTCGAACCCAAAGGAACCAAAAGTACTAATACTAACTCTCTTTTTATTATCTAGCCTAAAATAAAGGGAATTTGTTGTTTAATCTAAAATTAACTAATTATTAAACTAAAGATTCTAAGACAAGGGAAAATGAAATTGGGGAAACACTTGTGGGAAAAACCAATTGATTAAGACGATACCCGAGGAAGAATCCACCTAGACTTCACCTGTTATCTTACACTGAACTAGACGATTTATTCATTTGACTTGATCCGTAGGATTCCCTAAGTTATATTAACCCCTCTCTTCAAGGCGACTAACGTCTAACCCTAGGTTAATTAATTGAAATCTCTTTCTAATTAAAACCCCTAGAATCGCATTAACTCGATCTATGGACTCCCATATTAGGTTTCACCCTAATCCGACAAAATCTCGTCACCCTATCTCTAGGCGTGCGAACAATCTACTCTTAGGCAGGGTCTATTCCTCCTCCACCTAAGCACATCAAACTTGAATCAATATCCCGGAAAAATCAACACAAGAATTAAGAACACATAATTAAGAACAAATCAAATATTTATCATATAGTTTAGAAAACAATAACAAGATTCGTCTTAGGTTTCATCCCCCTTAAGTATATGAAGGGTTTAGTTCATAATAATAAAAGAAAACATCTCAGAAGAAAAGATAAAACAAAACATAAGAAATCCTTAAAACCCCCTAAAGGAATTGAAGGAGAGATCCTCCGTCTTGAGTATGATTCCAGCTTCTTGAGATGGATCAACTGGCTATCTTCGAGTGAATCCCCACAAATCTACCTTCTTTGGCCTAGCTGGACACCCCCTGACAAAAGCCTTGGGTTCCCCCTTTATTGGTGATACTTAGGGTGTTTATATAGGCTTCGGAATGTGTTTCTTTGCCCCTAAGTATCCTCATCCGAGTGAAATTTTGCTTTGCCATGATAGGGACACACCCATGGCACACGCCTGTGTGAATCGTGGCCAGGCCGTGTTCTAGTAGGTAGGGAGGCACGACCGTATGGTCTTGGGCCCAGGCCGTGTCGATTTCGTGATATGGCCCATTTACTCTGTTTTGGGCCCATTTCTCATTCTTTTCATCCTCCGGTGCTTTCCTGGGTATAAGACATGAAAACAAAGGATTAAGAGCACCAAATTACACAATTCAAGGCTTAAATCATCCCAAAAGTATGCTAAATGCGGGCTTAAAATATGTTACTTTTACGGTTTATCAAATACCCCCACACTTAAGCTTTTGCTTGTCCTCAAGCAAAATTCTCAACTCACAATTAAAACGAACTTCCTTGATTTCATAATATTCATCAATAATGTTTCGTCATAATTCAAAGATAATTCATACATTGATAATTTAAATAGAAGGGTCCTAAAGATTCAAACAATCAAAGTCATACATTTGTAGCACAAAATATAGGTGTTTCCCCTCATCTAAATAATTACCTTTGATTCGAAATTGACAAGGGTTGACATCCTCACTAAAGATTCACTCAAATCACTCAAAGTGTTTAAGGTTCAAAATTAAGCACTCAAAAGTCGAACATGACAAGCTAATCCCATAAGCTTGTATAAAAATCAAATCTCCACCACTATAAAATGAGATGATACACAAATCAAAAGGTCTTTAAAAGGGTTGTAACGTGGCTTAAGTTTTGTAACACCCCAAACCCGGCCTAGAAGTTATGACCGGATCTGGCATGTCACATAAAGAGTTGTTTAAAAAAAAACTGCGCGTTTGTTAAAAATTTCGAGTTTAAATATTTATTGATTGTTATCCTTTTTGTTAACATTTTGAAAAAAAGTTATTAAGGGTTTAGGAAATTCCCGTATCGCACATTGAATAATAATAGGCAGTGATCAAATTAAAAGCTAAACAAATAAAATGCCAAAAATAAAGTTAAAGCGGTCTTATTACAACTTAAAATCCCGAATTAAAAATAAGTTTGAAATAAGAGAACGAGTTTACGAGAAAAACAATGTATGGCCTCCACGAGTCCGCCTCAGCTCCAAAATTCGTGATCTAATGATTACCTGCAAAAATGAACAAAGGGGTGAGTCATCGAGACTCAGTGTGTAAATCCCTATAAACGCAATCTGGGCCTTAAGCCCACAGGTGCATATTGGGCCTTAGCCCACTCAAGATGGCATACAAAAGATATGAATGCAATATGTCCCAGCCCAACCTAATATTTTCCATCCTCTACACGCCATCCCGTACCAACCATCACACCGTGGGGATTTCTACAATCAACCTCCATCCGCTACACGCCATCTTGACAGTCATGCTGCCAGTTATAATACCGATCACTATGTGACCGTGAAATCCACTGTGGCTTAGCCACCGATCACCATGTGACCTTATAAATCATTTGTGGTAGAGCCACCGATCACTATGTGACCTTATAACTTCCCCTTTTATATCATATCTCAAGCCCATGCAAGATGGCATAATAGTTCGTGTATGCAATATGTTATGTATGCAAAACATATGTCAAATATAAATATGACACGATTTACCATCATAATCAGAATAATAAAATACAACATAATCAAGCTAATCAACCTCTAAGGGTATAACAGTAATTTTACCTACCAAGGGTATTTTCGTAATTTACCCACCAAGGGCATTTTCATAATTTACCTTCTAAGGGTATTCCGGTAATTTACCCTTCCAAGGGTATATTGGTAATTTTGCAACTGCAATAGCCTTTCCCAAAGGCTCAAATGTCGCCCCGAGCGACATTGGTTACCATTTCCGGTCGTACCAGACTATTGGGCCTAAAACCCAATTTTGGCCCATTCAGGCCCACACGCTCGTGTGGCCCACCTAACATAAATCTAGCCACGTATATGAGATTCACTTAGTCTAGTTCACTATATACTACACCATCATACATTTATTAAATTGGGCCCACGGGCCTATTGGGCCCAAGCAGCCTCAACCCACAAGAATACTACTGATGGCCTCAACTATCGCGTCGAAGCCCCACACGTGTGCTTGCACGCTCGTGTGGCTACTATTGCCGTGACCGGCACTTCGGCATTTGCCGCTCTACAACTAGAGTAGAGAGAGTTACACACTTGATAGGAATCTGGTGCTAATCCGTGCTCCGACCACTCCTGTGCCCAAACGCCCACCAAGGTATGTTAACTCTCCTCCTAGAATGCTCTTTATATAGCTAGCTTCTTACCTTCCTTCTTTTTATCTTTCCGATGTGGGATCCCTTCGTCAATAGAGTTTAAATTCAACTGAAACTCTTGCCGTCCAATCCGCAAAATAAATACTCCCTTGTTTCTCATGAGATTCGAACCCAGGCTCCCTTGCAACATAATCCATGCCGCTAACCACTTGGCCACAAGCTCCTCTTGTGTCTTAAACCATGCGCAACTAAATATAAATCTATAGCCTAATTCTAAGATCCATGTAAAAAGAAAACCAAAATGCAAGAGCCAAGACTTGAACATTGGACCTCCTTCCTTCCCTGTGGCGTCACCCCCTTGTCTCTTATGTGGCGTCACTTTGCCACTACACCACACACTCCACTTGTGTCATTTTCCTCCACATTTTATTTCTTAAGGCCTACCTACTAACACCCAGAGTTTTTTTCACCTAAAACCAAAATTTCCCTAAAGCCAAAGTTTGATCCTGGGACTTCATAGATGCCCTCTAACCTTCCAAAATCACTCACCTAATAAGTCCAACTTGCACTAAAGCCATTCTCTTGTTCTCCAAAAATTTAGGGATGTTACAGGTTTAAGGTGTGGATAAAGACTGAATTAAAGGGTTAGAATCAAGATTGAAGTGATAAGTTACTGAACTAGAAAATAAAAGATGTGGAAAATAATTACATCAATTTGAAAATTTCTAATACTAATATCACGAGCTTCTTCTTCAAGATGTTGAATATAAATGCACAAGCTCACTTAATTAAAGAACTAATAATGAATATACTTCGTTTTTTTTAGGAAAAAATCAAATATTTACATAATAAGAAAGAAATTGACAGCTAAAATAAACGAAATAGTTAAGTAACCAATCAAGTCAGATCTTGATATAAGGGTCGTCAAAAGGAAAGGTGATAATAAATACAAATGGTTTTGGGTTAATATTAGTAAGTAAGTCAATAAACGGGGTTTGTTAGGCTCAACGTGGTTCACTAAGGGTTAATTGTAAGGGTAGGCTTTTTTAGTGGTGTAAGTGGGTTAAATCCTAAATGCCTTTATCATCTCTACATATCAAATCAAAGGTGTTATCTCGACATGTATAATTGATGCAAGTTCTAGAATAACCAATCAATGTTGATGCACTCATAAAAAAATTGAGCATGAAAAAGACTATGCTCTATAAAGCTCAAAATCTCACAAATTTTTTGGGTATTTGATGTCAATCCTCGTAAATTTCAAACTTCAAGGTAATATTCAAGTTCAGGTAGACAACCTATAAAAATTTAGATTTCTAAAAAATAGACTTATCATGCTTGGTTCTCTAGTGTCTTAAAGTTTAAATTATCAATGACTTAATCTAAAACATATCAATAAAATCATGAATCAAAGGAAATTTAATTTTAATCATAATATGAGAAGCTTTCTTTAAGACAAGATATCATTTAGGGATTTGAGAATAATGTAGAAAGTTAGGCACTTTCTTGAAATAAATATTCACCCCCCACACTTAAGATGTACATTGCCCTCAATGTACAGAGATGTATATGAAATTTAAGAGAAAGGGAGAGGTGAAACTTCCTGAATTTGGATAGTTTCCTTGAGTTGGGAGTCCCGAGGTGTGGTGGCTGCTACCGAACTTTGCGCTAGATGAAGAAATTGGGAAGCTCGTAGAGAATTAGCCAGGAAATATTAAGATACATTTAAAATAAACTAAATATATAATAAAAGATAGGAAAGATAAAGAGAAAAAAATAGAAGTGTAAATAAAATTAAAATTAAAGATGAATGGACCAAATAGTCCTTATTGTTGGATGGTTTGCGAGGTGGGTGTGACCTCTAAGGCTGCATTGAGGTAGTGGCCATGGTTCCGGTGTGATTCCCTAGCAGCCTTTAGAACCTAAAATCAAGAAACTAAAATAAAATAAACTAATTTAAGCATAAGAGAGTCAATGAGAAGGAAAATAAAGGAGAAGAGTAAAGAAGAAGAAAAATTAAATGGTCTCAAAGACCCTTGGCTTTTCGAGTAGATGAAGCGGCCGGCATGAACTTATGTAGATCAGTCTCCCACAGGGAGACTGTGCTTAAATCCTTCCGCTTCTTCGACATAGGTATTGTGGAGATCAAGGGTTAGAAAAAATAATGTGGAAGGGAGAAGATCTGAAAAAGAAAAGGGAAAGAAAATGGTATGGAAGGAGGGGTATGGGGAGTAGGTTAGAAGAGGGGGTGGTTTAAATAGGATATTTAGGTATGGTACGTCCCACGCCCATGTACCCTGGGCGTGTCAATTCACATGGCCATGTCGCATGACCGTGTTGTGTTTTGTTCGTTTCTCCCACGCCCGTAGTTAGGGTCCCACGCCCGTATGTGATCTAACAGTGTTGTCCACGGCCGCGTCGCACGGCCGTGGGGTTTTGTCGATGCCCGTGGTTTGGTGGTTGGAGTCTGTGACTCGTAGATTTTCTTTGTTCTGACTCGTACCATTTCTTCCATGTCAGTATGGAGATTCGGGAGGATTACACGGCCACGACCACGGCCGTGTGCAAGGCCGTGTGGCCTAGAAATCTGCACCTTTGGTTAGTTTAAAGTTAGGTGCTAAAAAGAAAGAATAAAATAAAATAGATAAGATAAATAAAAATGTAGAAGTTAAAGGGGTTAGTACTCGGGTTGCCTCCCGAGAAGCACTCGTTTATAGTCTTAAGCTAGACTTACCTCTCATTGGCATATTCGTGGTGGTTTGAGGAGTTGAAAGTCCTTCCTCATGCTAGCAGCTCCATTATCATGATAAAGTGTAAGACGAGTAGAGTTTATTTTCAAAGTGCCAAAAATAGGGTTACTTACCTCTACTGTTTCGTGAGGGAAAACATTAACCACCTTAAAAGGGATTTCTTTGTTTGTGTTAGGATCAGGGGGAGGTATTCGTGGGTCTGCCTTATCTAACAATACTTGATCTCCGAGTTTGAACTTGTCTGCCTCGTAGAGTGGCTTTGGTTCTGCTTCATATATCCCTAGTTTTTCTTTGAGATGCGTCTTCCACTCTTCTAGTTCATTGATCTGAATCCCTTGTTCCTCATGAGTTATTTCTTTGTTGGCGCGGGGTCTAGGATCGGGATCTTGCTGTGGTGCTTCCTGAAAAGCAGGGTTAACCGAATGGTTATCAATAGAATTTACTTTCTCACCTTGATTAATTGATGTCCTAGCTGAATCGAGAGCTTGAAGAGTGACTGTCTCGTCACCTACACAGAGTATGAGTTCGCCTGCATCGACATCGATTTTAGTCCTGGCAGTTGCTAAAAAGGGCCTTCCTAAAATTAAGGGGACACTATTGTCCTCATCCATGTCTAAAACGACAAAATCTACTGGGAATACGAACTTATCAATTTTCACTAACACATCTTCAATTATACCCCTAGGAATTCTAATAGTCTTATCAGCTAATTGGATGCTCATCCTAGTTTGCTTGGGTTTCCCTAGACCTAGTTGTTTAAATAATTTATAACGCATAACATTGATACTTGCCCCTAAATCAGCTAAAGCATTATTAATAGATAGACTACCAATTAAGCATGGAATTGTAAAACTCCCTGGATCTTTTAATTTCTATGGTAATCTGTGAAAGAGCTTCAAGTAACGGTAAGTTAACATGTAATTTCTTTAAAAGTTTAAGAAACTTACCGAATTGTTCCTCAGTGTTGTCTTGTTTCATCGCTTCGAGATATGGTATGCGAGGCTGGTATTCTTTGATCACCGATTTTGGCTTTTCTTTGCGTACCTCAACATTACCTTTTTCTACCACAGTTTCTTGCCTTAGATTGGGTTCTTCTAACCTTACATTATCATGAGCTGTTATGGCTTGAATTTGCTCCTTAGGGCTAGGTTCAATGTTGCTTGGTAGGCTTCCACGTGGTCTTTCAGAGATCTCCTTAGCCTGTTGTCCTAATTGATTATCGATCCTTTGAATTGATGCTTGCTGATTTTTTAGTGTTGTCTCAGTACTCTGAAAACGTGTTTCTGTTGCTGCTATGAATTTTGTCAGCATCTCTTCAAGATTCGGCTTATTTTCTTGTAGGTAGGGCTGATTTTGGAAATTTGTAGGGGGTTGTTGTCTCTGATTTCCTTAATATCCCCATGAAAAATTGGGGTGATTCCTCCAACCTGGATTATAAGTATTACTATAAGGGTTATTGTTAGATCTAAAATTGTTACCCATATAGTTTATTTGTTCGCTCGCCATGCCCTGTTCGTAGGGTGGGTACTCAGGATTCGCCACACTTCCACTTACGTCGCACTGCATCACCAGGTGAACCTGTGAAGAACACAAGCCATCAATCTTTTTATTCATCATCTCTACCTGATTTGATAGCATGGTTACTGCGTCAAGGTTGAAAACTCCAGCTGTTTTTGTTGGCCTTGTCCTTGTAACTTGCCATTGATAGTTATTCAGTGACATCTCCTCTATAAATTCGTAAGCCGCTTCAGGGGTTTTGTTATTCAGGGTTCCACCGGCAGCTGAATAAATTAGTTGTCTCGTTGAGGGGTTCACACCGTTGTACAAAGTTTGGACTTGAAGCCACAAAGGTAATCCATGGTGTGGGCACATTCTCAGTAAATCCTTGTACCTTTCCCATGCGTCGTATAGTGTCTCTAAATCCATCTGCACAAAAGAAGAGATATCATTCCTTAATTTGGCCCTTTTGGCTGGTGGAAAATATTTTAATAAAAATTTTTCAGTCATTTGATCCCATGTAGTGATCGATCCTCTCGGAAGAGAATGCAACCACTGTTTAGCTTTATTCCTTAGAGAGAAGGGAAATAACCAAAGACGGATGGCATCAGTAGAAACGCCATTTATCTTAAAAGTGTCACAAAATTCTAGGAAATTTGCCAAGTGATTATTTGGATCTTCATCCTGTAAACCATCAAACTGAACAAATTACTGTATCATCTGAATTGTGTTAGGTTTCAGTTCGAAATTATTTGCAGCAATAGTAGGTCTAACAATACTTGACTCAGTTCCTATTAAATTAGGTTTAGCATAATCATACATAGTTCGAGGAGCATGATTTTCCACCACATCTAGAGGTGGCGGATTATTTTCAGCCATCCCTTCAGTAGTGTTATTAAATTCGGCTTCTTGCTCTCCTTCTACGTAGTTTAAGCTTCACCTTATCTCTCTGCGATTTCTGCGAACAGTACCTTCAATATCACTGTCGTAAAGTAAGGGTCCTATCGGGTTCCTTCTAGTCATAAACTAGTGGTACCTGTCAAGAAAATATAGAAGAAGAAAAATTAGTAAAGTTAAAAATAAAGTAAAAATAAAATTAAATTGCGAAAAATAAAAATGGCTAAAGTAATAAAAATTAAGCTTTCTTAATATTTTAGTTCCCCGGCAATGGCGCCAAAAACTTGATCGTTGATGCAAAGTCTTAAAATTTATAACTAGAATGATCGAACCTGGAAACTAACTATGACAACGATTTGAGGCAAGCGCACCTATCGAACAGTAGTATAGCTTAGGCAAGACCAAATTGTCGAACCCAAAGGAACCAAAAGTACTAATACTAACTCTCTTTTTATTATCTAGCCTAAAATAAAGGGAATTTGTTGTTTAATCTAAAATTAACTAATTATTAACCTAAAGATTCTAAGACAAGGGAGAATGAAATTGGGGAAACACTTGTGGGAAAAACCAATTGATTAAGACGATACCCGAGGAAGAATCCACCTAGACTTCACTTGTTATCTAACACTGAACTAGACGATTTATTCATTTGACTTGATTCGTAGGATTCTCTAAGTTATATTAATCCCTCTCTTCAAGGCGACTAACGTCTAACCCTAGGTTAATTAATTGAAATCTCTTTCAAATTAAAATCCCTAGAATTGTATTAACTCGATCTATGGACTCCCATATTAGATTTCACCCTAATTCGGCAAAATCTTGTCACCCTATCTCTAGGCGTGCGAACAACTCCGCTTAATTAGGAGAGATCTACTCTTAGGTAGGGTCTATTCCTCCTCCACCTAAGCACATCAAACTTGAATCAATATCCCGAAAATATCAACACAAGAATTAAGAACACATAATTAAGAACAAATCAATTATTTATCATATAGTTTAGAAAACAATAACAAGATTCGTCTTAGGTTTCATCCCCCTAAAGTATCTGAAGGGTTTAGTTCATAATAATAAAAGAAAACATCTCAGAAAAAAAGATAAAACAAAGCATAAGAAATCCCTAAAACCCCCTGAAGGAATTGAAGGAGAGATCCTCCGTCTTGAGTATGATTCCGGCTTCTTGAGATGGATCAACTGGCTATCTTCGAGTGAATCCCCACAAATTTGCCTTCTTTAGCCTAGCTGGACGCCCCTTGACAAAAGCCTTGGGTTCCCCCTTTATTGGTGATACTTAGGGTGTTTATATAGGCTTCAGAATGTGTTTCTTTGCCCCTAAGTATCCTAATCCGAGTAAAATTTTGCTTTGCCACAACAGGGATATGCCCATGGCACACGCCCGTGTGAATCGTGGCTAGGCCGTGTTCTAGTAGGTAGGGAGGCACGGCCATGTGGTCTTGGGCCCATGCCGTGTCGATTTCGTGATATGGCCCATTTACTCTGTTTTGGGCCCATTTCTCGTTCTTTTCATCCTCCGGTGCTTTCCTGGGTATAAGACATGAAAACAAAGGATTAAGAGCACCAAATTACACAATTCAAGGCTTAAATCATCCCAAAAGTATGCTAAATGTGGGCTTAAAATATGTTACTTTTACGGTTTATCAGTAAACTTGTTGTAAAAGGCTCATTTTGAGTCCACACGGCCTGGCACACGGGCGTGTGACCAGACCGTGTGAGACACGCGGCTTACACATGGGCGTGTGGTTAGGCCGTGTGTCCCCTGGAACTTAAAATTTTAGAAATAAAATGCTCAGGTATTGCCACACGGGTAGAGACATGGGCGTGTGTCTCAGCCGTGTGAGGTACACGGCCCAACACACGGGCATGTGCCTGGCCGTATGAAAACTGCACCTAAAATTCAAAAAATAAATTGACCACACGGTCTAGCACGCGTGCGTGTGTCTTGGCCGTGTGAGGTAAGTCAAAGAGTCATGTCTTAGGGTCACACGGGCGTGTCCCTAGACCACACGAGTGTGTGAGCCTTACACTTGGGAAAAATTTTGAAATTTTGCGAAAAATTTTCTGAATTCTGATTAAGTCCCAATTTGTTTTAAATACTTATATTAGGCCTCAAGAGCCCATAAAAGGGACAATATGATTAATTTATGACGTGTTTGCTATTTAACTTGTTTATCGTTCATAATTGATCTAAATAATCTAGTAATGCCCGTAACCCTATTCCGGCGACGGATAAGGGTTAGGGGGTGTTACAAGCATGTTTTTCAAAGGATGAATTTATAACTTTAAGATATGACAAAGTATTAATTTCTCTATGAAAGTAAACAAATAATCATTTAGAGCTGATGATTAAATGGGGAGGACCAGAAAGGCAATAGTAACCTGGTGTGGAGTTATGCCTCACATTTTTGGACCAAACAATGTGTGACGTTTCTACGAGGAACTATTCTTCGTCCCCCTCGTCCCGAGGAAAAGAAATCTTTTATTCCGACGACAAGATGGCCCCTTCGTCCTAACGATGTGGCAACATGTTTATCAAGTTTCTCGGTTCTCCTCTCAATTAAACTTTGTTTTAGTTTTCCACTTAAACTCTGATTTTAACCTAGGGTTATTTTAATCATATATGCTAAAAATTCCAACCTATAAATAGGTCTTAGTTACTCTAGGTATTACATAACAAAAATATTTAGATTGACAGAATTCTGTTCTTTGTTTTAAAGGGTTTTTCTTTTGGGGCTTCGAGTTTTCTTTTGATTCTCTCCATCTTTTGTACTTTTCTATTATTATAGTGAAATCTTATTTTGTTCATGGGTTTTTATCCTCTTTTGAGGAGTTTTTTCAAGTAAAATTTGAATATTCAATCTTTTCAATTTTACTTTATTTACCTGTTCGTTGCATACACGAGTTTATCTTCAACAAATTGGTATAAGAGCTAGTTTGATTCCCACATTTAACCTGTTCTAAGATGGCATCATCAGGTTTTGATATTGATAAGTTCAACAGCATCATAAATTTCAGCCTTGACAAGTTCGTATGTTAGTAATCCTAATTCAGAGCGATTTTGAGAGGATCTTTACAGAGAAGAAGCTTACAGACATGGAACGGTTAGAATGAGATAGGTTAGATAAAAAAAACTTTATCCAAAATTCAATTATGTCTAAAAAATAATGTGTTACATGAGGTTTAAAAAGAGAAAACATCGTTTACGTTATGGAAGAAGCTGGAAGCCTTGTATATGATGAAATCCTTGGCCAACATGTTTGTAACACCCCTAACCCATATCCGTCATCGGAACAGGGTTAAAAGTTGTTACCGAAGTTTACAGAATAATTACACATAAATTCCATTATTTACTTATATTCACATCAAAGCTGTCCACTCGGGTCGTATCCACTAAATTATTCATATATTAAGTTATAGAATTCTAAATTAAGATCCGTAAAAATAATTTGAAAATAGACTCATATATATTTCTACCATAAAATTTCTAGAATTTATGATTTAGCCAAAAATTATAGTTTATTCTTCAAAGTTACCCTTGTTCTGCTGTTTGATAGCTTCGACCTTTCTTTACTAAAAAATAATCATCTCATAGCACGAACTTGGGTGATGTTATAATTTAATTATTTTGAAACTAGATTCATTAAGTATTTTAAGTATATAAATTATAACCCATAATTATTTTTTTACAATTTTTAATAATTTTCCAAAGTCAGAATAGGGGAGCTCGAAATCACTCTGACCTTGTTTCACAAAAATTAAAATATCTCCTAATATGAAAGTCTTTTGCTTACACCATTTCTTCTATGTGAAACTAGATTCAATAGGGTTTAATTTCATATCTTATTCAACCTCTAATTCAATTTTCATAATTTATGGTGAATTTTCAAAGTCGAACTACAGCTACTAACCAAAAACTGTTTTAGTACAAAATATTGATAACTAGTTTATAACATCTTTACTTCATTTCATTTAAACTCTATACATGCCATATAAATCTTTAAACATAAAACAAAAGATACCGGAATTGATCTAGATAGTGAGCTTTGTTGTGATGATCCGGTCTACCAACTTGCCTTTAATTCAATCTACATAAAAATATCAAACACACACAAGTAAGCTTATTGAAGCTTAGTAAGTTCATAGGTTTAAAAGTAATGCTTACCAAACATAATATTTCCAAACAATAACAAAACATTTACTAAAGTTCCCTGCCATTCACAACCACTGTTATAATACTTCACATAGTTGAGCTCAACATTAACAACTACTCAATCTCTTTCATTTGGTTCACTCATTTTGTATTACTTATTATCAACTTAGGAAACGTCTTACGAATTTGAGTACGTCGTTGCTCAGTGCCACGTTTCACAGCTCAGTATGGTTTTCCTCATTGAAATACCATACCTACATTTCACAACTTGGTATGGGAAATGTCATACCTATGTTTCTTAACTCAGTATGGTTAATACCATACCTACGTTTCACAACTCAGTATGGATGATACCATACCTACATTTCACAACTCAGTATGGTTAATACCATACCTACTTTTCACACTTTTCCATGGATCAATCATGGTCAATTCATCACATGTCACGATACGAACGTACTCAATCCTGCATTTTTTTCCTAATTTGAATTACCACCTTTATTCTTTCATTTTATCATAATTTTCACAATCCCACAAAAAATTCATATTTAATAACACATTATATCATTCAATCATTCACAAATAAACATGTAAATTCAACCATATGAACTTATCCGGCTGATTTGTAAAAGATATTGAAATTTAGAGACTATCCGCAACTTTTTCTTTTCCTCGTTCTTCTTTGGATTCTTGATCTATAATGTAAAATATTTTCACTCATTAGCATTTATTTCATTTCTATTTCACTTCATAATTTATGCTCTTCAATTTTCAAAATTACACATTTACCCTAAAATTTATAATTTTTACAATTTAGTCCCTGCTCAATTCACCCATCAATTGAACTAATTTTTCTCAATTAACACTTTATTTTATCATTATAAACTATTTCAAAACCTTTGATATTCTGAATTTCAACACCAACCTCTAATTCACAACTTTTTCATAATTAGGTCCTAAATACCATTTTCTATCAAAATCACTTAATAAAACCACATTAATATGAAATTAGAATTTAAATTTTCTAATAATTCATCATAAACTTCCCTTACTCAGCCAAGGTAACTTCCAATTTCACCACCAAATAAAAAACTAATGAATTCTATAAGTGGTGGACCTAATTGTAAAAGTCATAAAAACATAAAAATTAACAAGAAAAAGCAAGAATTAAACTCACATGATGTAAAAAAAATATGAAAAACCAGCTTTCTCCGGACCTCCTATGGTGTTTTTGCTGAGAAAATATGAAGAGATCTCTAGATTTTTCAATTTTGTCCTTATTTTAATGTTAAAATTATAAAAATTTCCAACTTTGCCCTTATTTCCCTTATTTTTCTGATGATTTTTATAACATCCCAAATTAGGGCCTAGTCAGAATTGTGGTTTGAGACCACGAATTTGAAGTAGAAATAATTATTTTATGACTGTTATGAGGTTTATGATATGTTCGTATGCATGTGTAAAAATTGCATGAAGAAATTTTAGGCATAAAGTGTCCAATTTGACTTTTGGACTAAATTAAATAAGTTACAAAATATGAGGTCCTAGAAGCTTTAAGTATGAAATAGCTTGGATTATCAATTTGAGGTCTATAATGTGATTGAATTGTTGTGTGAGAATTTTGTTGAGAAATTTTATCGAAAAAGTGTTTAATTTGGTTAGTAGGATTAAATTGTTATAAGTGCGAAGTGTGTGTTCCAGATGATAAAGGGTGTACTTGTGATGGGTTTTTAAAGTGAAGGTCCTTATAAAGAAATTATTCCACTTATAAGTTGATGGAAGATATTTGTTTGGTATTTTTGAAGTTAGTTGAAAAGAAAAAGGGCAAATTTGAAAGTTAAGTTAAATGGGTATAATAAGACAAAAATAGTAAAAAGGCACCATTCTTTTCTATTTTCTTCTCCAGCCGATTGTGAGAAAAGAAATGGGCAGCCATGGAGAAAGCCATGTTCGGCCAAGCTTGGGAGCTTGATAGATCAAGAAATTATGAAATTTGGACTAAGGTCGGGGAAGAACAAAGTTGTGGGCTAAGTCGAGAGAATTAGCCGTTTCGGCATTCAAGGTAAGTTGGTGTGTTAATTAATAATGCAATAATGTTGTAATTTATATTTGAAAGCTAAATTAGTGAATTAATTGAATTATATTGAATTAAATGTTATGAGAAATTATCATTTGAATAGTAAGTACAAATTTAGTAAGTTATTAAGCAATCGTGTTGTATAGAATTATCTGTATAGTTGTACTTTAATTTAATGGAAGTATTCATATTGATTTTTTATATTGCCGAATGTGTCTTCTATGTATGTATATGGTATAATTGAATGTGAAGTAGACTTAAATGTCATTGGTATACCTGAATGTGTTGTGTATATATATATATATATATATATATCAATGATCTAGTTAAATGTGGTATGGAATTGAGAGTTGAAATTGCAACTGAATGTGATGTATATATATGTCTATGATATAACCGTATGAGATATCGAGTTGAGGAGTGAATATGTTCGAATGTGATACAGATGTGTAGCAAAGATATAATTGAATGTGATGTTGATTATAGAAATGAAATAAGTGAATTTGTATATAGGCAATTGAGATTTAAGTTTTATGTATGTATAAATGAGGAATGATTCGAGAAATGATAAAGTGTGCGAAATTGGATATTGAGCACTAAGTGTGCGAATTTAACATCCGAGCACTAAGTTTGCAAAATCGGATATTGAGCACTAAGTGTGCGAATTTAACATCCGATCACTAAGTGTGCGAAATCGGATATTGAGCACTAAGAGTGCGAATTTAACATCCGAGCACTAAGTGTGAGAAATCGGATATTGAGCACTAAGTGTGCGAGTTTAACTTCCTAGCACTAAGTGTGCGAAATCGGATAAAGACCTTTAAGTGCATAAATTGAACTACAAGCATTAAAGGGAAGGGTAAATGTGAATTTAAAAATTCAATTCAGTAAGTTTCAATGTTATGAGTAATTGTGAATTACTGTTAACATGAGACAAGTGATTAAGTGAATATTGACTAAGTGTTGACAAGTGTGAAAAAGTCTCGATTGAACCTTAGGAAACGATTAGGATACAAGTGACATGTCACTAGGAATTTCAGTGTTTTCAGTGTGAAAGTGTTCCCCGGGTGCTGGTTCATTGTGTTATATCAGTGGCTGGGTGATCGTGCATGTGTTGCAGACACCTGACAGCTTGTCTGAGCAGCACTGTATACTAACCCTGAACTGACAGCTTGTGTGAGCAGGCCTGAGGGTAACCCCAGTGTTACAGTGGTAGCTTCGGCTACATTACAGTGGTAGCTTCGGCTACATTACAGTGGTAGCTTCGGCTATATTACAATGTGGCACTCTGTGCCTTTTTCTGCGTATCCTTTAGTATTCCATATGGTTCAACGGGTATTGAATTGATATAATGAAAAGTGATTGAATGTGAAAAGGATTTAATCATGTGATAATAATGTGCAAGTGAACATTGTAATTGATGCATATTTATGTGTAATTGTGAATATGAAATCGTTTGTATAAGTGAAGTTCAGGTATGAAATTAAGTAGGAAATCATATGAACAAATAATACAGGTATGTGTATGAAATTGCTATTGTATGATTTATATGTTCAATAAAGTGTTTGGGTTATGATGCATCAATTGTAAGGATGCAAATGAGTGAGATGTGCCTATGATCAAATGATAGTTATATGCTAAGTTATACTATGTTTTTGTGCATATGTGAAAAAAATGAAAGTGAATACAAGAAAATCATAAAAAAAAAGTGAAATTAGCATGAAGACAGTACTGGACAGCAGCAGTTGTGTGACTTTGAAAAATCACCAAAAATGGTGGAAATTGAATTAGAGGTTGAATAAGATATGAAATTAAATCTGAATGACTCTATTTTCACATAAAAGAAACGATGTAAACAAAAGAATTTCATATTTTGAGATATTTAAATTTTTGTGAGACTGGTTCAGAATGATTACGTGATCCCCTGTTCTGACTTTGGAAATTCATTAAAAATTGTATAAAAATAATCAAGGGATAAAATTTATATCCTTGAATTTCTTAATGAGTCTATTTTTAAGAGAAACAAAATGAGATAATTAATTTTTAGTGAAGAAAGGTCAAAACTGTCAAACAGCAGAACAGGGGAGAATTTAATGAATAAACTGAAATTATTGGCTAAACCAAAAATTTTGAAAATTTTATGGTAATAAGATATGTGAGTTGATAAACCGTAAAAGTAACATATTTTAATCCCACATTTAACATGCTTTTGGATGATTTATCCTTCGATTTATATAAAAAGGTGCTTGCAATCCTTTCTTTTCATGTCTTATACCCAGGAAAGCACCCGAGGATGAAAAGAACACAAAACGGGCCCAAAACAGAGTAAATGGGCCTTAGCACGAAATTGACACGGCTTGGCCCAAATCACACACGGCCGTGCCTCACCGGTCACCTAGAGCACGGCCTCAACCCCGCCTCACACGGCCGTGCCTCAAGTTTGAAATCCAAACACGGTCTAAAGTCGATCCACACGGGCGTGTACCATGGACGTGCCTCTGTCGCTGGAAAGAGCAATTTCAGTTGGAAAAGGATACTTAGGGAGAAAGAATCGTATTCCAAGAGCCTATATATATCCCCTAAGTGCCACCTTTGAAAAGGCATTAAAGCTAGGCCAAAGAGCCAAGCCGAAAAGGTCAGAGTTGAGGGAATCACTCGAAGATAGCCAGTTGATCCATCCCAAGAAGCCGGAATTATACTCAAGACGGCGGATTTCTCCTTCAATTCCTTCAGGGGGTTTTAGGGATTTCTTATGTTTTGTTTTATCTTTTCTCTTGAGATGTTTTCTTTATTTGTCATGAACTAAATCCTTCAGAAACCTGAAGGGGATGAAACTTAGATGAATCTTGTTATTTGATTTCTGAATTATATGATAATTACTTAGTTTGTTCTTAATTATGTTACTTAATCCAAATCAGATGTGCTTAGGTGGAGGAGGAATAGACCCTGCCTAAGAGTAGATCTAGCATAATTAAGCGGAGTTGATCGAACGCCTAGAGATAGGGTTACGAGATTTTGCCGGATTAGGGTGAAACCTAATATGGGAGTCCATTGATCGATTTACTGCTATTCTAGGGGGTTATTATAAGCGAACGAGAGTTCCACTAATTAACCTAGGGTTAGACGTTATTCACCTCGAGAGAGGGTTTAATATAGGTTAGGGAGTCCTACGGATCAAGCTAAGTAAAGAAATCGTATGGTTCAGGGTTAGATAACAAGTGAAGTCTAGGTGGATTCTTCTTGAGGGTATCGTCGTAATCAACTGAGTTTTTTTTCAAGTTATTTTCCAATTCGTTCTTTTTGTCTTGTGTCTTTAGCTTAGTAGTCATTAATATTAGATTAAAGCAATTTCACTATATTTTTAAGACTAAATAATAAAAAGAAAGTTAGTATTAGTACTTTTAGTTCCTTTGGGTTCGATAATCCGGTCCTGCCTAAGCTATACTACTGTTCGATAGGTACACTTGCCTTTAATCGTTGTCAGAGTTAGTTTCCAGGTTCGATCACATTCATTATAAATTTTGAAAACTCTGATTTCAGTGATTAAGTTTTCGGCGCCGTTGCCGGGGAACTAAAATATTAAGAACGCTCTATTTTTATTACTTTAGCCATTATTTTTTACTCTTTTTTTTACAATTTTATATTTTTAGGTTAAATTTTTATTTTTGCTAAATTTTCTTTCTTTTCCTAGCAGGTACCTCTAGTTTATGACTAGAAGGAACCCAAGAGGACCTTTGGTATACGACAGCGAAATCGAAGCTACCGCTCGCAGGAATCGTCGAGAAACCAGGCAAGCCTTAGATTACACAGACATAGAGGAAGAAGGCAGATCCAATCCTACTGAAGGGATGGACGAGAATAACCTACCACCGCGGGATGTGGGGGAAAACAATGCTCCAAGTACAATGTTTGATTATGCGAAACCACATTTAACAGGAGCAGAATCGAGTATTGTTAGGCCTGTTATAGCTGCTAACAATTTTGAATTAAAGCCTAACACAATACAAATGATTCAACAGTTTGTTCAATTTGATGGTTTGCGGGACGAAGATCCAAACGCTCATATAGCTAACTTTTTAGAGTTCTGTGATACCTTCAAAATAAATGGCGTTTCTGATGATGCCATACGTATTCGGTTATTCCCTTTTTCATTAAGGAATAAAGCCAAACAGTGGTTAAACTCATTACCACGAGGGTCAATCACTACATGGGAACAAAAGACCTAAAAGTTTTTATTGAAATATTTCCTACCGGCCAAAACGGCTAAATTACGGAACGATATCTCTTCTTTTGTGCCGATGGATCTAGAAACATTATACGACGCATGGGAAAGATACAGGGATCTCTTGAGGAGGTGTCCACACCATGGTCTACCCTTATGGCTACAAGTCCAAACTTTTTACAATGGTATAAACCCCTCAACGAGGCAACTAATTGATTCAGCCGCCGGTGGAACCCTGAACAACAAAACTCCAGAAGCAGCCTACGAGTTCATTGAGGAAATGTCACTGAATAATTATCAGTGGCAAGTTAACAGGACGAAACTGACAAAATCAGTAGGAGTTTTCAACATCGATGCATTGACCATGCTATCAACACAGATGGAGACGATGAATAAAAAGATTGATAGTTTGTGTTCTTCGCAGGTACATCCAGTCATGCAGTGCGATGCAGGTGGAACCGTGGCGAATCCTGAGTACCCACCCTACCAACCGGGAACAGAGAGCGACTAGATGAACCATATAGGTAATAATTTCAGATCCAACAATAATCCCTATAGTAACACTTACAATCCAGGTTGGAGGAACCACCCAAATTTTTCATGGGGAGGTCAAGGAAATCAAGGAAATCAAAGGCAACAACCTCCTCAAAATTTCCAAAATCAGCCCTACTCTCAAGAGAAGAAACCAACGCTCGAGGAGATGCTAGCAAAATCAGCAGACACAGAAAATCGTCTACAAGATACCGAGAAAACCCTTAAAGATCAAGAAGCGTCAGTTGAAAAACTTACTGAGTCATTTGGGGAACTCACTAAAACAATTGGATTACTTACTAAGATAATCTGTGAAATACGGGTAGAAATTTTTCCTAAAGGAACAGAACAGGTAAAAGCAGTCACACTAAGAAGTGGAAAGGAATTAGTCGACCTAAAGAAACAAATTTCATACGAAGATAACAAGGCAAGCAATAAGGGGATTGAGGATGTAAATCCAGTACGCAACGAAAACAAACCACCAATCCCATATCCAGCCAAGTTAAAAAAGAACGAATTGATGCCCAATACGGTAAGTTTCTTGAACTTTTTAAACCAATACATATTAACTTACCTTTTGTTGAAGCCATTTCACAGATGCCAAAGTACGCAAAATTCTTAAAGGAACTCCTGACGAATAAACAGAAGCTTGAAGAAGTGTCAACGGAGGAACTTAATGAAGAGTGCTCAGCCATCCTCCAAAATAAGTTACCAACCAAATTAAAAGGCCCAGGAAGTTTTACTAACCCTTGTTTAATTGATAGCTTGAATATTAAGAAAGCATTAGCTAATCTAGGCGTCAGTATTAATTTAATGCCTTACAAAATGTTTAAACAACTAGATCTTGGGGAACCAAAACCCACTAGGATAAGTATTCAGTTAGCAGATAGATCCATTAAATATCCTAGAGGAGTTATCGAAGATGTCTTGGTAAAAATTGATAAATTTATTTTCCCTGTTGATTTCGTTGTGTTAAACATGGATGAAGACATTAATGTTCCTTTAATCTTAGGGCGTCCTTTTTTAACCACTGCTAGAGCTGTTATTGATGTAGGTGATGGTAAACTCGCACTGAGGATAGGTGATGAAGAAATTATTTTTCAAATTTATGATGCCATGCGATATTCTAAAGAGCAAGATGATTCCTGCTATTTTGTTGATACTACTGATCATATCATTCAAAATTCATTATAGGAAATCATACACGATGACACGATGGAACTGTGCCTGACTCAAGAAGAGGAGAAAGCAGATGAAGACGATGAGTTGAATCTGAATACATCGTCATCCAGACAAATGAAAGAAGAAAGCATTGAAAATGATAACGAAATAAAACAGAAACCCTCCATCGATGAGCCACCCAAATTGGAATTAAAACAGTTACAAAACACTTAGAATACGCATTCCTCAGGGACAATTCTACGCTACCAGTAATTATCTCTTCAGAACTAGAACCCAAGGAAAAAGAGGAGCTAATAAAGGTACTAAGAGAACACAAAAAAGCCATTGCTTGGAAAATTTCTGACATTAAGGGTATAAGCCCCTCGTTCTGTACCCACAAAATTTTAATGGAAGAAGAATACAAGCCGTGTGTGCAACCCCAGAGACGGCTAAACCCCAACATGAAAGAAGTGGTCAAAGTTGAGGTAATTAAACTTCTAGATGCAGGAATAATTTATCCTATTTCTGACAGCACTTGGGTAAGTCCTGCGCAGGTAGTTCCAAAGAAAGAAGGAATGATGGTGGTGCCCAATGAAAAGAATGAGTTAATTCCCACAAGAACAGTTACAGGCTGGAGAGTCTGTATAGACTATAGAAAGTTGAATGATGCCACTAGAAAAGATCACTTCCCTCTGTCCTTCATAGATCAAATGCTAGAAAGATTATCCGGGCATATGTACTACTGTTTCTTGGACGGACTTTCCCGCTATTTCCAAATCCCCATAGCTCCCGAAGATCAAGAGAAGACAACATTTACATGCCCATATGGTACGTTTGCTTATCGTAGAATGCCTTTTGGATTATATAATGCTCCTGCTACATTTTAGCGTTGCATGTTGGCAATCTTTGACGAACTTGTGGAAGACATCATGGAGGTATTTATGGATGATTTCTCGGTATTCGGTAATTCTTTCCATCTTTGCCTTAAAAATGTAAAACGAGTTCTAATGAGATGTGAGGAAACAAACCTTGTTTTGAACTGGGAAAAATGTCACTTTATGGTTAGAGAAGGAATTGTATTAGGACATAAGATTTCTAGTAAAGGGATTGAGGTAGATAAAGCAAAGGTTGAAGCCATAAAAAAACTACCTCCCCCTAGTTCTGTTAAGGCTATTAGAAGCTTTTTAGGACATGCAGGGTTCTATAGAAGATTTATTAAAGAAAATAGCTAAGCCTTTGACAAAATTACTAGAAAAAGATGTTCCTTTCGATTTCAACCAGGAATGTTTAGATGCATTTAATATCCTTAAGGATAAATTAATAAATGCGCCGATTATAATTGCACCTGATTGGAACTTGCCCTTTGAACTAATGTGTGATGCAAGTGACTTTGCAGTAGGTGCAGTTTTGGGACAATGAAGAGACAAGCATTTTCAGCCAATTTACTATGCTAGCAGAACATTAACACCCGCACAAGAAAACTACACCACCACAGAGAAAGAATTGCTAGCTGTAGTTTTTGCTTTTGATAAATTTAGACAGTATCTAATATTGTCTAAAGTTGTCGTTTACACTGACCATTAAGCTCTTCGTTATCTTTTAAACAAACCTGATGCAAAACCCAGACTCATACGATGGATTTTACTCTTACAGGAATTCGACTTGGAAATACGAGATAAGAAGGAAGCCGAGAATCTTGCAGCGAATCGCCTTTCTAGACTTGAAAATCCACACACCAAAGAGCTCGATGAAAGTGAAATAAATGATTCGTTTCCCGAAGAACAACTCTTTTCTATAACGCATTTTGAGGTACCATGGTTTGCAAATATTGCGAATTATTTAGCAGCTAACATCTTGCCAAAAAAAAATTAACACATCACCAAAAGAAGCGATTCTTTGTTGATGTGAAAAATTATTTTTGGGAAGATCCCTTTCTTTTCCGCATATGTGTAGATCAGGTAATTCGAAGATACGTTACAAAGGAAGAAGCAAGCAAAATCCTGGAACATTGCCATTCAGGACCCTCAGAAGGACACTACAGTGGTATTAAGACAGCACACAAAATACTCGAATCAAGTTTTTATTGGCCTACTCTATTTAAAGATGCCAACAGCTATGTTACCTTGTATGATAGATGCCAAAGAATAGGTAATATTTCTAAACATGATGAAATGCCTCAAACATATATGTTGTCATGTGAAATATTTGATGTATGGGGTATTGATTTTATGGGACCATTCCCTAGTTCATTTGGAAACAAGTACATCCTAGTGGCAGTTGATTACATGTCAAAATGGGTAGAGGCAGAAGCTTTACCTACCAATGATGCCAGGGTAGTAGTTAAGTTTCTCAAGAAACTATTTTCCCGATTCGGCACACCAAGAGCCATCATTAGTGATAGGGGTACTCATTTCTGTAATACTCAATTTAAAAAAGTTCTAAAGAAATATGGAGTATACCACAGGACAGCCACCCCATATCACCCTCAAACCAGTGGGCAAGTTGAGGTAGCAAACCGAGAACTTAAGCGCATCCTAGAAAAAACGGTTGAATCAAATAGAAAAGATTGGGCAGTTAAAGTAGATGATGCTTTATGGGCCTATAGGACAACATTTAAAACACCTCTAGAGACATCCCTATACAAACTTGTATACGGGAAAAGCTATCATCTACCATTCGAATTAGAACACAAAGCTTTTTGGGCAATAAAATTCTTGAATTCTGACCTTAAAATTGCAGGAAAGAAAAGAATGATGAAAATTAACGAACTGGACGAATGGAGAACGGAAGCCTACGAGAACTCAAAACTATATAAGGAAGCAACAAAGCAACGCCACGATGCTCGTCTCAAGAGATCAAAACAATTTGAAGTAGGGGACTTGGTCCTACTATATAACTCACGGCTTAAACTATTCCCGGGAAAGCTGAAATCAAAATGGTCAGGCCCATTCATGATCAAAACAATTTTTCCATATGGCAGCATCGAGGTAACTCATCCCACTAAGGGCACATTCAAGGTAAATGGTCACCAACTCAAAATTTATAATGGTGCAGATTTTGGAGATATGAGAGAGGAGCTTCTGCTCCATGAACCTTCTTTTAGAACCGGAAACAGGGAAAGTCTAGCTTAAGACTATAAACAAGCGCTTCTTGGGAGGCAACCCGAGCACTAACCCACTAACATTTTATTTCCATTTTTCTAACACCACATTAAAATAGTCCAATAGAAGTGCAGATTTTTAAACACGGCCTTGAACACGGGCGTGTCAATGGCTGTGTGCAAGACAGGGGACGAACCACGGGCTTGCCAAGAGCCGTGCCCAAACAGGGAAAAATTTCTTTCGTTAACACGGGCTGTGATACCAGACCACGCCCGTGTTATCTAACCGTGCGAGGTCACTGACTTATCGACCACGGGCATCACACGCCCATATGTCATAACCGTGTGAAGCTACTGACTTGCACACCACGGGAAAAACACGGCCGTGCCCAACGACCGTGCAAAGATACTGACTTGCCACACACGGGTTATACATGCCCGTGCTACCCCACCGTGTCAACATACTGACTTATCGAACACGGGCATGCTAATTTACTCACGGTCGTGCCAAGAATCCTGAATGCGCCCAAATTCTGGAAATCGCAAAAAGCACAGGCGATTTAAAATTCACACGGGCGTGGCGGTAGAACGTGCCCCCTCCCTTATATATAAAATTTAACCGTCCCTCCCCCCAAACCCTAAACCTAAAATCAGTTTTCAACATCCTTTCTCCCAAATCCGACCACACCTGTATTATCCTTCACCTAAAACTTCCCCCATTGTCGTTTCTCTCCAGAAACCATTCAAAAACCGTCCACACGCCCGCACCACAGCCGTGCTACTGAGCGCCACGCCCATGCCACCCCCGTGTTCGTGCTGTAGAACCCACACCACCGCCGTGCTCCGCCCGTGTTTGATCGTCTCACACCATCCCAACCACTGGTTCCCTTCACCACTTTAATTTCTTGACTCAAAACTTAAATATTATACCATTTTGCTTTATTCTTTTCCCTTTTGTTTAGTATTAGGCATGATTTATAGTCAATAATTTCTCTCAAAGACTCATGAATACTCTGATGAATTGGTTGCTGATTGACTCCATTTTAGGCATAAAATCTTGCATTTTTTGATTTACTTCTTTGCTCGGAAGAATCACTGCTGTCAAGAAATACCCCCGTTTATCATTTTGCTTGATTTAGTACAAAATATTTTGGCTACGTTATTGTCAATGAACTGCTTTATATTTGATTTTTTTCAGGGACCATGTCAACATCACGAATCAAACGATCAGCCCCAAGCAAGAAAAGAAAGGGGCCCGGATCATCTTCCCCAAGTGCCTCTAACGAGCTTCGACACCCATTCCTCATATTCTCTCAAGCAACCCAGGAAGAACGGTAAAAAGTAATCCGGGATAGACCCCTAGGCACCGGTAGCCGAATTGATTGGAACGCAGTGCATCAAGTTGGGCTCGCAACTGATATTCAAGCCCTCCTCTCAACCGACCCATGGGAGCACTTCTTCTCAATCGACGAGCCCACATACTTGGAGCTCACACTAGAATTTTGCACCACCTTCACACAAACAGTGATGGCTCAGTTCGACAACCCAGGTACTATCCAATTCCGTCTAGGGGGCACAGTGCGTCGATTGAGCGTACCGCAATTCGGCGTGGCTCTCGGACTTTATACGCCAGAATTCATAGAAGAAAACCCACTGTCCAGATTAAACCGTGAACTCCACTGCACTCCGCTCAGCTGCTGGCGAAACCTACGTCCCACTACAAGCAACTACGACCCCAGTCGCTCTAAGGCAACGGCACTTCCCCTAGCCCTAAGGTATATTCACGCCATTCTTGCGCATACCATCACAGGAAGATGGGAAAGCACAGGCGTGGTAAACAAGCACGACGTTTACTACTTATTGTGCATGTCAGAAGGACATATTTTCGAACTGGCATACTTAATTGCATGCGCCATTCAGCATCAGACAGAACCACATAGGAAGGGCATTCTATCAATGGGGCCGTACATCACGAGGTTGGCTCGACATTTTAACCTCCTTAACACCTACGATCAGATCACCTCCCTCACACTGATGGGCAACATGGTACCTCAAGGCATCCATACGATGCTACACATGAGGATGATCAAACAACTTCGAGGGACCGACCCCCCTCAGTACCAACTAAGGACACCCAAAAACGAGGGGGAGGCCGAGGACATTCCTGATGATGTTCCACCACCATCAGAGGAGGCACCAAATCCGAGCCAGCATCCGTACCGAGCAGCACCATCATTAGCAGACATCTCTGCATGACTCGACCAGTTCGAGTTGTACTTCCCTGAAAACACTCGACGCTTTGATGGACTAGAGGCAACTCTCCAACAAATATGCCAGCACCTCCACATTACATCACCAGCACCACCACCGGACCCAACCAATGATGAGGACCTCTGAGTCCTCTTAATTTGTTATATTTCATTTCATTTTCTTTATTTTAAATTTTTATTTTATGTTGTTTTTAATTTGAACTTTTCTTATTATTGCAAACTGTTACAATTGGTTATCTAACCATTCAAGCATCCCTAATCACATATCTATTACAAGATCGTTAACCAGTGATTTTGCAGAATAAATTACACAATCCACATACACAAACACACAACTAGGAGAAATCCAATAAGTCACCTGACGCCACACATTTTCCACATCCTCCAAGGATCTCATCCGTAATTCAGGAAGTGACACTTTCCCTCTTATCTTTTGATTGATCACTAATTATCATTATTTATCTTTGTACATTGACGGTAATGTACATCTTAAGTGTGAGGGGTAAAAATACCAAACTTTTTGCATTATTCTCAAATCCCTGAGGGTAAAAGTGGAATAATAGTGCCTAACTTTTTTCATTAACCTCAAATCCTTGATTTAGTCTTGTTTTTAAGCAAATTTGTCATATTACTAATTAGAATGAAATTTCTGATGATTTATGATTGTTATTGACATGTTTTAGAATAAGTCCTAGTTAATTGTACATTGATGATTAAATTTGAAGAATATTAGAGAATTAAGCATGATAAGTCTCTTTTTCAAAAATTAATTTTTTTTTGCTAGGTTGTTAAACTAAATTCGAATACTACCTTGAAATTTGAAATTCACGAGGATGATGTCAAAACACCCATAATTTTTGTTAGATTTTGAACCTTATAGAGCATAATTCTTTTTCGTGCTCATTCTTTGATTATGAGTGTGTCAACTATGAACTGTTATTCTAGAACTTGCCTCGTTTATACAATTTGAGACCACACCTATGGTTTGATATACAGAGATGATAAAGGCACCTAGGATTTAACCCACTTACTCCACTAAATAGCCTACCTTTACAATTAACCCCTAGTAAACCCCGTTGATCCTAACAAACCCTTTTTATTGACTCACCTACTAATATTAACCCAAAACCCTTTGTATTTGTTATCACCCTTTCTTTTGACTACCTTTTAATTGAAATATGATTTGATTAGTACCGAAGTATATTATATTATTAGTTGAAGTAATTACTTAGTTTGTTCTTAAAAAAAATCGAAGTATATTCAGCATTAATAGTATGAAAAGTGAGCTTATACAAATCAAAGTTTATTTTCAAAAAGAAAAGCTCGTATTAGTAGGTTCTTTATTATTTTCAGTTGATGTAATTATTATTTCAGTATTCTTAGGTAGGTACTTGTCAATTCGATCTTGATTCTAACCCTCTAATTTCAGCCTTTAACCACACCTTTAACCCTAGCCCCGTTACAACCCTAACAAAGACCTTTTGATCTGTTTATCATCTCATATTACAGTGGTGGAGATTTGATTTTCAGGCAAGCCTGTGGGATTAACTTTTTAGGTTCGACTTATGAGAGATCTTTTCCTAAACCTTAAATACTTTAGAGTGATTTGAGTGAATCTTTAGTAAGGATATCAATCCTTGTCGATTTTGAATTGAAAAGGGTAGTTATTTAAATGAGGGGAGACACCTATGTTTTCGAAGTACAAACTCATGACTTATCTCGTTTGAATCTTTAGGACTCTTTGAATTGAACTATCCATGTATGAATTATCTATGAATTAGGATAAGGCATTGTTGATAGTAATTGTGAATTATGGAAAGTTCGTTTTAATTGTAAGTTGAGAATTTTGCTTGAGGACAAGCAAAAGCTTAAGTGTGGGGGTATTTGATAAACCGTAAAAGTAACATATTTTAATCCCACATTTAACATGATTTTGGATGATTTATCATTCGATTTATATAAAAAGGTGCTTGTAATCCTTTCTTTTCATGTCTTATACCCAGGAAAGCACCCGAGGATGAAAAGAACACAAAACGGGCCCAAAACAGAGTAAATGGGCCTTAGCACGAAATTGACACGACCTGGCCCAAATCACACACGGTCGTGCCTCACCGATCACCTAGAGCACGGCCTCAACCCCGCCTCACACGGCCGTGCCTCAAGTTAGAAATCCGAACATGGTCTAAAGTCGATCCACACGGGCGCGTGCCATGGCCGTGCCTCTATCGCTGGAAAGAGCAATTTCAATCGGAAAAGGATACTTAGAGAGAAAGAATCGCATTCCAAGAGCCTATATATATATATCCCCTAAGTGCCACCTATGAAAAGGGGTCAAAGCTAGGCCAAAGAGCCAAGCCGGAAAGGTCAGAGTTGAGGGAATCACTCGAAGATAGCCAGTTGATCCATCCCAAGAAGCCGGAATTATACTCAAGACCGCGGATTTCTCCTTCAATTCCTTCAGGGGGTTTTAGGGATTTCTTATGTTTTGTTTTATCTTTTCTCTTGAGATGTTTTCTTTATTTGGCATGAACTAAATTCTTCAGATACCTGAAGGGGATGAAACTTAAATGAATCTTGTTAATTGATTTCTGAATTATATGATAATTACTTAGTTTGTTACTTAATTATGTTGCTTAATCCAAATCTGATGTGCTTAGGTGGAGGAGGAATAGACCCTGCCTAAGAGTAGATCTATCATAATTAAGCGGAGTTGATCGAACGCCTAGAGATAGGGTTACGAGATTTTGTCGGATTAGGGTGAAACCTAATATGGGAGTCCATTGATCGATTTACTGCTATTCTAGGGGGTTATTATAAGCGAACGAGAGTTCCACTAATTATCCTAGAGTTAGACGTTATTCACCTCGAGAGAGGGTTTAATATAGGTTAAGGAGTCCTACGGATCAAGCTAAGTAAAGAAATCGTATGGTTCAGGGTTAGATAACAAGTGAAGTCTAGGTGGATTCTTCCTGAGGGTATCGTCGTCATCAACTGAGTTTTTCTTCAAGTTATTTTCCAATTCGTTCTTTTTGTCTTGTGTCTTTAGGTTAGTAGTCGTTAATATTAGATTAAAGCAATTTCACTATATTTTTAAGGCTAAATAATAAAAAGAAAGTTAGTATTAGTACTTTTAGTTCTTTGGGTTCGACAATCCGGTCTTGCCTAAGCTATACTACTGTTCGATAGGTACACTTGTCTTTAATCGTTGTCAGAGTTAGTTTCCAGGTTCGATCACATTCATTATAAATTTTTAAAACTCTTATTTCAGCGATCATGAGTCTATTTTCAGGGAAAATTAACGGATCTTAATTTGGAGTTCCGTAGCTCCAGATATAAATAATTTAATGACTGTGACTCGAGAAAATAGCTTAACTGGAATTTGAATAAATAGAAAGAATATGAAAATAGCATGTTATCGCATTGCTTATTATTTTCATGCGAGCTTACTAAGCGTAAAGCTTACTCCCTCCTTTCCATTTCTTTTAGTTTTGTCAGGTCAGCTCAGGGTTGGAGATCGTTGGAGGCAGCATCACACTATCGAGCCATTATCCTAGGAGTATTGGCATGTGTATGTTAAATGTTTTCAAGTGAGTGGCATGTATAGGGACTTAGTTTTTCTATGATGGATGTAGTTGTGATTAGCCAAATGTATTGGCTTATATTGATTTGTCGATTATAGCCATGAGATGTGGCTTATAATGATTTTGGCTTGTAAGCCTATTTGTCCATGGTATGTGTTAATGTCTTGCTATGTGGTATAAGGGATTAAATAGATGACAAGGTCAAATGCATGTGTTTGAAAAGTTTTAATTTTGAGCGAAATTTGGTAACCCAATTTTGTATGATTGTGAATGTTTAAGTCCGGTAACGCCTCGAACTCTATTCCGGTGTTGGATACGGGTGAGGGGTGTTACAATTTTCATGCCCTTGCCATCCAACCTATTCACTTTTAGGCTTAATTTCCCTTTAAATCCTCTTTCTTTTAACACTTGAGCTATTTAATCCTTCTAGCAAATTTTGTATTTGTTACAATTTAGTCCTTTTTATTTAATTGACCACCCAAATGTTTAAATTTCTCAACCAAACTTTAATACTAACTTAATGACACTCCATAAATATTTCTAAAAATATTTATGGCTCGGTTTTCAAATTTGAGGTCTCGATACCTCATTTTTTGACCTATTTGACCTAATAAATTCTTTTAATTCACCAATTCACAAATTCTTCTAAATTCTTACTTGACTCATAAATATTAAATTACTGTCTTGTTCAATCTTACTTGTCGGATTTAGTGATCTCAAATCACCGTTTCCGACAGCACTGAAAATTAGGCCGTTACAATGTTAATGTTAAAACAACGTCTGTACATGTTTAGAATGGTCAAAGGTGATTTTGTTAATGCTCAAATTAGTGAATTTGTTACCCTTCTAAATGACCTGAAGAATCTCAAAGTAGAGATTAGAGACGAGGATCAAACTATGTTATTCTTATGTTATTTTCCACCTTCTTATAAAAATTTAAGGGAAACTCTAATTTATGGGAGATATCATCTCTAATTTGACGACATGAAGGGGAATCTACTGAACAAGGATAAGCTCGACAACGAGTTAGGCCCAAACAAAAGATTAGACGGGCAAGCCTCAGTTCTAATTGCAAGGGGCAAAGAACAATCTAGAAAGCCAGATTGAAATAGGTCTAGGGTAAGATCTAAATTTAGAAACCGAGACAAAGAATGTGGCTATTGCAAGAAGAAGGGCCACATTAAGTTGGAATGCTACAAAATTCAAAATAATATTAAAAGGGATGCCAAAAACGACGAGAAAGATAAGTAGAAAGTCGAAGTTGTCGATGCTAGTGTAGTTAAAGATAAATGTGATGATTTCTAGTTAGTGTCGATGAGCGAAAGCTCCAAGCTAACTTTCGAATAGATCCTAGATTCATGGTGCTCCTATCACATGTATCCCAACAGGGACTAGTTCTCCATGTACAGTTCAGTTGAAGGTGGAGTTGTGTTGATAGGGAATAATTCTCCATGTAAGATAATCAGCATAGGAACAATACAAATTAGAATGCACGACGAAATTATTCGGACACTATCAGATGTCAGGTATGTTTCGACTAAAAAAAGATCTCATCTAATTAGGAATTTTTTATTCTAACGGTTGCAGTATAGTCATTGAGTCAAATGACTTAAAGTTTCTCATGGAACTCTCATGTGTCATAGTCCGTGTCCCAGGCCGTGTGTGCTTATAAATGTCTCAAAACATGCTCATTTCACAAACAAATGCTTAAATACCTAGCTATAAACTTACACACATGTTCACAAGACTTTGGAATGCATTTTAAACTACGCAAATCAAGTTAAACAACCAACCTAGGTGCCTAACCAATGTGCCATCAATAACACCACATCCCCAATCACCCAACATTTCACTACTTTAGTTACATCACACAAGCCACAACACACTCAAATATAACTTACCTTTAATTCCTTTATACCACACCTAATTCAAACCACACTTACCATTTTATGCTTGTTCGTTTATGCTTAAACATGGAATTCAACAAACATACCACATTAACTACTCATATGAGCTAATCCAACAGATAACACGCCTCGGTACCAAGTGCCTAGCCCGTAGGCTAACGTCCGCCCCCAGCAACACGCCAAAAAACACTGAAATATAACACGATGGTTCGCAACAAATATAGGACTTTGGTATTTCAGTAAACAGGAGGTGCATTAAAATCCTCATCACATCCCAATCCAATCCAGTACTGCGCGCAAATAACCTAGTGACATGCCAATCGTACTCTATCCTACATTCACCGGCTTAGAATATCTCAATCAACAGAAAAACAGTGTTGCCGTGCCAATATATCAGTTCTCATTTACAAAGTATCATTTGTAGTAATAAACATTCAACAATTGAAATTAATCTATTATGCATTTAAAAACATATTAAAAATTAACCGAACAAACTTACCAGACTAATCTACAACAACGTCAAAGTACAAGGACAATTTTGCAATTTCTCTATGCCTCGATTTTAACACATTCTTGATCTAGAATAATAATTTCATTCAATCCACTAATTCTAATAGGAAAATCAACTCATTTTATACAATTAAGTCCTTTTTGACATTTTTATAAAATTACCCCTAATATTTCATTTTTTATGATTTAGTCCCTAAGCTTAAACTTGCAATTTAACCAATTTCAACCAAATTCAAGCTTAACCAAATTGTTTGGGACCCTAATATAGTCCATATTTATTTTTATTACACAACAAGTACATGTAATTTTGCTATTTCATATTTTAGTCCTTAAACATTATAATTACCAAAAACTACTTTACAAAATAGTCATATTTGGCAATCAAGTTTAATAATCTACCATTAAACTTCAAGAACACACTAAAATTCTTAATGGAATAATCCACAATGTTTTACAATTTTACAATAGTCCCTGAGTTAGCTAAATCAAGCTAATAGGAGCTAAAAAACTTAAAAATTACTAAAAACGGGCGAAATTTCACTTACCAATAGGAGATTAAAGCTTGACTGAAACTTTTCCAACCCTAACAATGGCTATTCGGGTTTTCTTCCACGAAGAAGAAAAGAAAATGTTCATACTATCATTTAATTTCTTTAATTTTAACTTAAATTTTAACTATTTACTAAATTACCCATTTATTACAACTTATAAAATTACTAAATCATGTCCATATATGTCCATAATATAAGCATATGGTTTAATTAACATCTAAAGAGGGTTTAATTGCATAATTGGTCTTTCAATTATTTTAAATTATTAGTTAATTAAACTTTATTTTAATTTAACCCTAAACTAATTAGGACTAAATGAGCAAATAGTCCCTTTACTATTTTAAATCTGTAGCGATTAACTTTTACGTCTTTTACAATTTAATCCTTTTATTTAATTAAGCAACCAATCGTCAAAATTACCAGACCAAACTTCAATGCACCTATAATACGACTCTGTAAATATTTAATAAAAATATTCACGAGCTCGGTTTATAGAAACGTGATCTCGATACCTCATTTTCTAAAACCACTTGACTTTCGGAATAACCACTCATACTAACCATTAATTCAATTAGTTAAAACTCATCAAATCAAATTTCAATATAAAATTATTATTGACTTGTATATAAATACTAGTTATACAAACTTAGTTGTCGGATTTTTGGTCTTGCAACCACTATTTCTGACACCATTGAAAAATAGGTTGTTACAGCGTTGATTTTCATGATCTTTTCTCTCCTGTTGTGAATCATACGTCTATTCGGGCGCTTTTGGCTCTTGTTGCATCAAACAATCTTGAGTTAGAGCAGTTAGCTGTAAAAGATGCTCTCCTTCATGGTGACCTTGAGGAGGACATATACATGAAGCAACCGAAAGGCTTCAGAATTGAAGGTAAGAAAAATCATGTTTGCCTTTTTAAAATATCATTGTACGGTTTGAAGTAGTCTCGTCGATAGTGGTACAAAAAGTTTGACTCCCTCATGATAAGTATTAGTTTTTCACGAAGTATGACAGTTGTGTATATACAATGTCTTGATGGTGGTTCATTTATATATTTGTTGTTTTATGTTGATGATATATTGATTTCGGCTAAGGATCCATCCAAAATTGAAAATTTTAAAATCATGCTTAACTCTAAGTTTGAGATAAAGGAATTAGGTGTAGCAAAGAAAATTTTGGGGATGGAAATTTCAAGGGATAGACATTCTGAATTTTTTTTTTATCACAACAAAGGTACATCAAAAAGATCCTTGAGCGATTTGAGATGCAAGGCTCAAAATCGATAAGTACTCCTTTAGCTGCACATTTTAAATTGTCAATTTCAGATTCTCCCCAAAACGAGAAAGAAGAAAGGTATATGTCAAAAGTACCTTATTCAAACACAGAAGTTTGATGTATACAATGGTATGTATTCGTCCCGATATTTCACATGTTGTTAATGTTGTTAGTAGATATATGGCCAGATCGAGTAAGTTACACTGGCATGCAATTAAGTGGATATTTAGATATTTACGAGGTACTTCTAACATATGCTTAGAATTCTGAAGAAGCAAAAAGGATTTAGTCGGATATGTTGATTCAAATAATGCATGAGACTTATATTGAATGAGGTCTCTCATAGGTTATTTATTCGCTTTTGGAGATTGTGCCATCAGTTGAAAGCTACACTTCAAGCTGCAGTAGCCTTATATTCTACTAAAGCAGAATACATGGCAATTACCAAAGCTGTAAAAGAAGCGGTTTGGTTAAAAGACATGTTTAGTGAACCGGTAAGTGAAAAAAGGACAATTGTCATATATTGTTATGGCTTGCATTTTCGGACCAAACAGTGTGTGACATCACAACTAGGAAGTGTTCTTCGTCCCGATGAATAGTCGACGTCACGACGAGAAGAGAGCTTTCGTCCTGATGACGCAAATGCCACGTCACAATGTGGCGACTTGTTTTTCTAGTTTCTCGGTTCTCTTCTCTCAGTTAAATCATGTTTTAGTTTTTCACTTAAACTCTGATTAACCTAGGGTTATTTTAGTCATATATGCTACGAATTCAGCCTATAAATAGATCTTATTTACTCTAGTTTTTACATAACAGAAATATTCAGATTGAGATAATTCTATTCTTTATTTTGAAGGGTTTTTCTTTCGAGGCTTCGGGTTTTTTTTTTTTATTCTCTCTATCTTTTGTACTTTCCTTTTATTATAGTGAAATCTTCTTTTGCTAATGATTTTTTATCTTCCTTTTAGGAACTTTTCCACGTAAAATTTGCGTATTCGATCTTTTCGATTTTACTTTATTTATTTGTTCGTTGCATACACGAATTTATCCCCAACACCTGACATCATTTTTTAAAAAAAAATATCCAACTTAAATTCCTACATTCATCCATTCGTATTTCCAATGATACATCATACATAGAGGTATTAACATAGTCAATTAATCAAATTGTGCCCTCTAAATCTTATGAACTCAAACACTGTAATGAAAGAGGAAAGAATTCTCCCCATGGAGTTGGAACTTGAATTTAAATTGAATATTAGTTTTAGTTACGTGACAAAACACATCTAACTTTCATCATTATTATTATTTGGCAAACACTCCCATTATTAAAATACTTAATAAATATTTTAAAATTTTAATTTTTATTTATTTGTGCATTTGGAAGGTATAATGATTTCGTTCCCACAATTTCAAATTCATAGCACTAGTGAACTGATTTGCCGCAAAAGGAGGAAAATAATGTTACTAAAAAGGTAAGCTCGTCCATTCTACTTTCTATACCGTAAATTATGAAATCTTCTCAGTCAAGAATAGCAGTACATGGTATCAAAATCAAGCATAATTATTCAGGTGTTGAATTGAATTTAGAGGAGGCCAAATGATGCTTAGGGTGTTTGGGTCTGGGGAAAGCTTGAAGGGGAGTGGGGAACGTAAGTTATCCAGGTTGTTGGGTCTCCCAGATTAAAGCCAGGTGGGGGAGGAGGAGCTGGTAGCCAAGTAGTAGGATCTCCTAGATTAAATGCAGGTGGAGGGGGTGGAACAAAAAGAGATGGGCTAGGACGGAAGGGAGGGTGAGGGGAGAAAGGCAAAGGCAAGGATGGTGGATTGGGATGTGGAGTGGGATAGGGCAAGCGAGGAAAGGGCCATGATGGCAAAGGTGGCAGGGGAGGGAGTGGGAATGATGAAAGGGGAGGTAACGAGGGAAATGGCTAATGGAATCCAAATTTTGGGAAAGAAAAGGAATTAAAAGAAGTTGGGGACAACTCTTCAGGGGTAAAATTACCTAGGAGTTAAATTTTATTTTTCTTTTTTTTTTAAAAAAATTAAGTAAATATATATTTTTATATTAGACTAAAAAGTAAATTATTTTTTATTAAAATTTTTATATATTTTTATTATTAAAAATTGATATAATTGTTAAAATAATTAATAAAGTGTATCTTATTTTGACATACAATAATTAATTTTTAATAATAGAAATAAATAAAATTATTAACAGAAAGATTAATTTATTCTTCAATTTAATATATAAAAATATAATTTACTTATTTTTAAAAAATAAAAATAAAATACAATCTAACTTTTAACAAATAACTTCCATAATATTTTTACCACTGTTTGTGATTTCTACACAAGGTGGCATTTCTCTTGGAAGGCCTGTAACTCAGTGCATTCAAGCTGTAGATGCACAGATTATCTTGTTTTGACTTGACAGTTATCTGATTTGTGGATGTCTTTAAACCTGGTACATCGCATGCTTTGGATTTGCTCCCTACTAAACTTGCCTGGCATAATGACACAATGGCCAAACCTTCCACACAGTCAACCCCGTCAACATGCGGTATTTCTAGCTTGTACACCCCATATTTATCTGTAGTTCTGTTGACTGAGACGCTCATTTGCTCTGTAGTTTTTGGTGATTGTGCTTTAAACTTGCATTCAATGTTGACTTCAACACCTGGTAAAATCAAAGGCAACTTTAAATATCACAAATATATTATATGTATGTGTGTGTCTGTTCCTTGATGAATTAGACCAGTTTTTGGGGTTGTATACTAGTCTCTTTTACCTGGCAAGAAGTAGCTGTGCCTAGAGAAAGTGTTGTTTGAACAGGAATCACAGAAAACAACGCCCACTACTGTGATCCGAGAGATTGGATTTGGGGGTTGAGCTGTTGCGGAAAATAGATGCATGAAAGAGGATGCTAGAAGAAGAAGAAGGCGAATGATTGGATCCATGGCAGCTAGCAAACATGAGAGAAGTGAAAAGAAGCTTCCACTAGGGCTTCTCTAGTTCAGCACTTATACCTGTTTGAAGTAGAAAGCATTTCAGTTTATTGTAGCGTAAGACTTAAGAAAATATGGGCAGTATCCAAGTAACTATAAGCCCGTGAGTGGTTGGTGTTAGGACCAGACCAACTGTAAAGCAAGGAGCTGAAAATGTTTTATTATTATTATTATCTAATCACACTAAAAACAAAGACATGTGAAGAGCCTTCTTGGCTGGATGTGATAAAATATGGAAAGACAGTGAGGTTGCTACTCTGTAGCAGATTTGACAATCGACAGGACATTGATTTGGGGTTCTGTCTTTTCCTCGATAATTACAGAAAGCTCTAATCCAAGTCATCAACTACACATTAATGTAATGAGAACATTGGACTTTTTTGATGTTCACTTCTGTAGCAGTTCCTGCTTTTCTCTGTTTCTACTTATGGTTGTGAGTAATTTATTACCAGTCGCTCAACCCATACGCAGCAGTCTCTGCCCATTTTTGGGCATATGATTTGTCCGAGCAAGAGTAATTGTCCTCAACAACCCCCACAAGCCGGACTGAGATAATATTTCACTTTTCTACCTTCAAATTCTCTTATTTTCAATCATTAAAATCTATGGCCCTTATAAGAATGTTGTTAATTAGAAGGAGACTCTTGGACTTTTTGAGTCAATATCAAGATAAAAAGAGCAACCTGATCATGAAGCTCCGCAATATCTTGCCTAGAACTCGATAGACACTTGTTACAACTTAGGAGCACGCACCAATTGAGTTTATTGCACCAAACGTCCCTGAACTATGGGTCTGATTTTAAATTGGTATTTAAATTTTAAAATGTTTTAAATAAGTCCTCAAACCATCATACCGTTCCAATCAGGTCCATTCGTTAACTTTTATGTTAAATCTCTATTAGTGACACACGTCACCATCTAGTAGGCACACATTGTTTTTTTTTTTATCTTTATATTCTTTTTGTTGATTACTCCTTTATAAATTAGTTGATGAGTATTACACATGATTTTAGGTATTTATTTTTTAAAGTTATTAAATTATATATTTTATAATTTTTTTAAAATATGTATTTATTAATTAAATGAGAATTGTTTTAATTTATACTAAAACTCTATTAATTCGAAAAATAAATGAAAGAATAAAACAACATTTTAAAAGTAGAGAAAATAAAAAAATGGAAAACAATGGATAGCCATTACTTTTTTTTTTTTGATATAATGCTTAGAAGTACTTATAGTCACTGCCCAATTCTTAAATAGAAAGATAATTGCGTTTCAGCGCACTCGAATTCATGTCCTCCTATACTGGCAACAACATCCATGTCAATCGAGTTAATACTCAATTGATAGCCATTACTTTAATACTTATAACCCCTCAACCCTTATATATATTGGAGGATAAATGTACTTCAACGCACTCAAATCTACATCCTCTTGCACTGACCACAATATCGATGTCAATCAAGTTAAGACTCAGTCAACAGAAATATTCTTAAAATTAAATAATAGTAAAACTATCAAATATCAAATAATAATCATAACTAAAAACCTCAAATAATAAAAAATATACATTTTTTGTTGATGAAAACAAAATCTAATAAATAATGTTAAAATATGATTTAAATGCCATTGTTAATGCATATATTTATAAGCTAAATTATTACAATTGGTATATAATTGTAACACTAATTTATTGATAATTAATCAAAAATAATAAGTGCAGTTTAATATGGACCCGAAATTTAATTAAGTGATAATAATTATTACATTGGTAATGAAAACACTATTAATAAATAAATAAACTTATACATTATAGATAAGGTAACCAATATATTATATATATGTTAATCTCACATATTTAATTTTTATTATTTATAAAAATTGATTTTAAAATGATTAATTATCATATTTATATAGAATTTATATTTGTTTAATTAAAAACTTATATTTTTTATTATTTTAAATTTATCTAATTATATGTAATAATTTTATAAATTTTTAATTTTATTAATTAATAATATATTAACTTAATTTTTTAGTAGAACTTTTAAAAGATACGATGAAATTAATTACTTTCACATTACTAAACTACCATATTAATTTATACTACTTTTATTATTATTATTATCACATAATAATAGTAATATTATTTTAATGTCAATTTATATAATATAATTAACAATAAAGTGTATTATCGTCATTTCAATTTTTTTTTTCAAATTCATGCTTATATATATTATAGATAAAAAACAGAAATAAATAATTATTTATGTTAGAATTAAAAAACTTTGAAAAATTATAACTAATTATAATTATATTAATTTTATAAAATTAATTTTTGTGTGCTTTCTTTTATTTACTTTTTTTATTTATGAATAAAATATTTTGTAAAACTTGAATTATTTATGGAATATAAAATTTTATTTATTTTTGTATTTATGTATATAAAATAAAAATTAAGAATAATAAAATTATAATTAATCATAAATATAAAATTAATTTAACTATGACATAATTTTTCATTTTTATTTGTATTCATAAATATAAAAATCTGATTTGTCATTCTCTCATTAGAAAAAGGATAAACATGACGTGGAATCACAGTTACATATAATCCTTTCTCGTGTGGCATGTATCACTAATAGATATATGATAGAAAAGTTAAGAGAATGGTTGATGGAGGGACCTAATTGGAGCAATATTGATAGTTTGGGACTCAATAAGAACATTTTGAACTTTAGAGATTAGTTTGAAATTTAACTATAGTTAAGAGATGTATGATGCAATTAAATCAAGTTAAGAATATACAACATGTTCAACTCTACCCGAGTGTGGTTGATCTTAGTGTTCCTATTCAAAGTTCAATTTTTGGTACATGGATGAATTCAAAAGTTTATTTGGAGTCAAAATTAAATTTTAAAAATTGAATATATAATTTTATCTTTATATATGTTTACTATTTTAAAATTTTAATTTTTAGAGGATTAAATTATATATTTATTATTAAATAAATTTTTAATTTTAAAATTTTAAAATAATAATGTAAGATTAGAGGCCTAATATCATCCTTGGTCATGAGTACTTTGCATTGCGAAGGTAAATTTTTTTATATAATATACATTTCACATTGTTTACCATATACTCCCATAAACTTTATAAAAGCAAACCATCAACCACATATGTATTCTTAATCTATCACAAATCATTAACTATGTATTAATAATAATATTCATGCTAATCAAATTAAGACTCAATTAATGAGTACAACTTATTTTTTAAAATACATATTTTATCACCAAAATCATAAATTTTTTATTTATATTCAACTTTTTTCTGAATTTGTACAAAAACCACTCAAAAGTCCAACCACCTATCAAAGCCTATATCATTATTGGTTTCACATTAACATTTCCCAACATGATCCGATTCAAAAATTGTTTGATAATAAATATATTTATTTACTTTGAAATTTAGAATATTTTTAATAACAAATATTATAAAATGAAAGATTTAGGCTTGGTTAGGTTTTAGAAAATATTCATTTTCGTTTTCATTTTCTTGGAAATGCGAGAAATAAAACGTGCTTAAAAATTTTAACGACTTGCGAAAAATAAAAATGAAAATATGTAAAAATTAGGAAATAATTAAAAATATTTTTATTATTTTTATTAAAAAATTTAGCAAAATTAAAATGTTAAAAGCAAGATTTTTTAGCTTTAAACCCGAGCTTAAAAAAGTCCAAGCCTGAGAAAACTAAGCTGCCTCAAAAATACATTTAGTATAGTGGAGTACTTTGTATAAGGTTTAACAATTTTGACTAATAAATTGGACCAAAAAACCTTAGCTATCAAATTCAAAAAAGAAATATTAAGTTTAGGTATCAAACTGAAAAAAAAAATCAATGTTAAATTAAAAAAATTATAAATTTCAAGTACCAAATATTATTTTAAGCCTAATTAATTGATAAATATTTATAAATTAGATATCTTTTTGATGGAGTTACAACTGTGATACTTTATATTTGTAACATCCTGAATTTTTGGGCCTATACGTTTAATGGGTGAACATGTGTAATGAGTTAATTTAAGTGTTAGGGGTCTAAATTGGGCTCAGGCTTAGGCAGAGGCCTTGGTTAAAATTATCTGTTTGGGCATTATAGAGTTTAAAAGGTAGTATCTGTGTTTAAAACATCAAAATGGGCTTGTGGCCCAGTGGTCAGTGGCGCCACTTAGGGAGCAAGGAGGTGACGCCATACAAGGGAATAAGGGGCCCAAATTTAAGTTTCATGGAGCCCAATTCTTTTAGTTTAAGTTAGCTAATTTTTAGCATTTGGGTTAGGTGGAGTGTATGGCAACAAGGCTCAAAAATAGGAGGATTTATATGAATAAGATATTGTAGATATTATAGTTGATAATATGGAAGATAAAAGGAGAAAAGATAGGAGCTATCTACAAGGCTAGGAGTTAGCCAAAATTTCTATAAATAGGGAGGGTTCTCTTCTTTATTTTGCGACATTTAGGGTTTCCACCTTTTCTTTCTCTTCTTTCTTCTAAAAGCCGAAAACTCCATTATTCTTTTCTCTTCTTTCTTCTAAAAGCCGAAAACTCCATTATTCTCTTCTTTCTTCTAAAAGCCGAAAACTCCATTACTCTCTTCTTTCTTCTAAAAGCCGGAAACTCCATTATTCTCTTCTTTCTTCTGAAAGAAGCCGAAAACTCCATTATTCTCTTCTTTCTTCTAAAAGCCGAAAACTCCATTATTCTCTTCTTTCTTCTAAAAGCCGAAACCTCCATTACTCTCTTCTTTCTTCTAAAAGTCGAAAACTCCATTATTCTCTTCTTTTTTCTAAAAAGCCGAAAACTCCATTACTCTCTTCTTTCTTCTAAAAGCCAAAAACTCCATTATTCTCTTCTTTCTTCTAAAAGCCGAAAACTCCATTATTCTCTTCTTTCTTCTAAAAGCCGAAAACTCCATCATTCTCTTCTTTCTTCTAAAAAGCCGAAAACTCCATTATTCCCTTCTCTTCTTTCTTCTAAAAGCTGAATCTCTATAGATTTCTTCGAATCATCTTCTCTTCCTGATTTTCGCAAAAAGCCAGAATCTTCTGGGAGTAGCCGAATCTTCTCTAGTAAGTAGATCTCTTTGATCTAAAAGCCGGAAACACTAGTCCCTGAATCTCATATCTCTTTTCGGGATTTCAAGGTAGATAGCGGTGGTGTTGGCTACGGATAGCGTCGACTTAGAGGGTCTCGTTATAACGGTAATCAGGTGTGTAGATCCTTATCACATAAGTTTTATTTTGTATTATACTGTTAAGGGATGAAAAGCCGGAAAATGAGGTTACATGAACAGTCGTGTGTAGATCATTATCACATAATTTTTATTTTGTATTATACCTGTTAAGGGCTGAAAAGCCGAAAAATGAGGCTGTATGAACATTCGTGTGTAGATCCTTATCACATAAGTTTTATTTTGTATTATACCTGTTAGGGGCTAAAAAGCCGGAAAATGAGGCTGTATGAACAATCGTGTGTAGATCCTTATCACATAAGTTTTATTTTGTATTATACCTGTTAGGGGCTGAAAAGCCGGAAAATGAGGCTGTATGAACAGTCGTGTGTAGATCCTTATCACATAAGTTTTATTTTGTATTATACCTGTTAGGGGCTGAAAAGCCAGAAAATGAGGCTGTATGAACAGTCGTGTGTAGATCCTTATCACATAAGTTTTATTTTGTATTTTACCTGTTAGGGGCTGAAAAGCCGGAAAATGAGACTGTATGAACAGTCGTGTGTAGATCCTTAACACATAAGTTTTATTTTGTATTATACCTGTTAGGGGCTGAAAAGCCGGAAAATGAGGCTGTATGAACAGTCGTTTGTAGATCCTTATCACATAAGTTTTATTTTGTATTATACCTGTTAGGGGCTAAAAAGCCGAAAAATGAGGCTGTATGAACAGTCGTGTGTAGATCCTTATCACATAAGTTTTATTTTGTATTATACCTGTTGGGGCTGAAAAGCCGGAAAATGAGGCTGTATGAACAGTCGTGTGTAGATCTCTAAACACACTAAGTAATCTGTACTAAATATTTGTTATGGGCTAAAAGCCGGAAAAAGGTTGTATAGTAATCTGTACTAAATATATGTTATGGGCTAAAAGCCGAAAAGGGGCTGTGTAGACAGTCGAATAAAACCCTAAAAGGGTTAGGCAAAAGATGCCAGGTACGTAATCATAGAAATCTCTATGTGTATCGAAGCATGTGATAATCTGTGATGATAATATATTTATGTTCTTGCATGTAAGCATAGGGATGGGATTGACATGATGAAGGGGAAGAAGGTCGCATAGCGATCAGTGGCTTCACCACATAGGTCACATAGTGATCGGTCTTTATGACAGGCAGTACAGCTGTCGATATATTTTTAAGGTCGCATAGCGATCGGTGGCTTCGCCACATAGGTCACATAGTGATCGGTCTTTATGACAGGCAGCACAGCTGTCGATATGGTGTGTAGTGGATGGAGGGTTGAATGTAGAAATCCCCAAGGTGTGATGGTTGGTACGGGTTGGTGTGTAGAGGATGGATTTCTATTGGGCTACTCATTATTTATTATCTATTGTGTAAATATGATTGTTTCCATTGTGTATGGGCTAAGGCCCATAATGTGTTTGTGGGCCCAAACCTCTTATGTGTTTTCGAGATTTACACACTGAGTCTTGGTGACTCACCCTATTATTTTTCCCTAACTTTTCAGATGAGCAGTATATCGTGGACATGGGAGCCGAGACGGACTCGAGGGGCCATCAAGTTTTTATTTTTATAGATTATTTCGGCTTTTCTTTAAGTTTTAAATTTTGGAATATTTATGTAGTAAGGCCCCATAGTTTGTATTTCACTGCTTAATTTTTAATATTTGCAACTTATGAAATTTGTCAAAAGGTTTAATTATTTAAAATAATAATAATACAAGTTTTTTTTCAAAAGGTCACCTATTTATTCAAATACTGTCTAATTAACTTACGATTTCCGAAACCAATGAAGCAAAAGTTTTCAATGTACAACTCGTAGCACGCCAGATCCGGTCGAAACGCATGGGCCGGGTTTGGGGTGTTACAATATTGGTATCATACGACATTACAACTTCGAATAAATGCTTCATATTAACACATTTATAAAGAAAAAAAATCCCCAATTGCATCATGAAAAGCATGTTCTAAAACTTTTGGGGGTAAAACAATTTTAATTCTATTTAATTTTAAAAAAGGACAACAGTAGTATTGTTTTCTCAGCAAATAAAATTTATTGATTAGTTAATATGATTACAAGTAACACAAGTACCCAGAGTCACTTAAGTTCCAGCACATCATACAGACATAAGCTAAACATCTCTTAGAAGGTAATACCTTGTCTGATAACACACTTTTAGAAACTACAACACATCACACAGGCCTCACGTAAACTTCCCAAGTTAGACATCATTGATCTTATTTGCTCAATATTAGCTGAAGCAAGTTAAATGGCGAACATATAGAGCTGTCTTTCAAATGCGCCGGAACCATAAGAAATTGTTATAGTATAATTCACACGGGCTTAGCATGGTAAATAGGTAGCTAGTATGTTAGTATTCTGTTATGAGCTATCAACTCATCAGTTAGGCATTGTTGCCTATATATATCTGTGTATTAAGAACTTGAAGAAGGCAAGATTCATTTCACAAATAATACATCAATTCTACTATAAGTTTAGTATTCAATACTCTTTCATGGTATCAGTCGCAAGGTTCTGACCTGGTATGGCTCCTTCGCTCTCTCCAGACTCTGACGGTGGTGATCCAAGCGGATCTATTTTTTCCGGCGAGTGTCTCATAACCACCTTTCCTTGCCACGACGTGGTTAAGCTTGCTGGTGACACGTTCCTTCAATGGCGACAACAGGTACGCCTTATACTCACTGGCTATAGTTTATTTGGATTTATTGACGGCTCTCTCTCTGCTCCAACGAGATTTATCAAAGCTCCAGATGGAAATCTTCTCGCTAATCCTTTGGCTACAATCTTTACTCAACAAGACAATCTACTAACCTCTTGGCTACTCTCGACCATTAGCTCCTCCGTGTTGTCTTCGTTCACGGACGTTCGCACCGCCAGTGATGTGTGAATTCTAGCTAATGGTCTCTTTGCGGCTGACACTGGCATGAAACAGTCGCAACTTCGGCATGCTCTCCACTCTCTCCAAAAAGGTACCTTATCTGTTCGTGATTATGTTGACAAAATAACAAATCTCTGTGCTCTTCTTGCTGCCTCTGGTTCCCCGATCTTAGAGGATAAGAAGACGGCAGTCTTACTCTCGGGTCTCCCCTCTGAGTTTGACGCGGTTACCTCACATGCATCTCTGTCGATGACGCCGTTACCTTTTCACCTACTCGTTGATGCGCTTCTTGAGTGTGAAGCTCGTCAACTCAGATCTGCTAAGGAAATGTTGATTGCTGCAAATTTTGTGGACGGTTCGTCGACACAAGAGGTGGCCGGCTATCCTCGTGGCAGTCACTCTTCTGCTCGTGGACGGGGCCGAAGTTTTCACCCTCATGTACAGTGCCAAATCTGTAGTAGATATGGCCATTTTGCTCAACGATGCTTCTACTGATACCGTCGTGATGATCAGTCGCCGAACGGTCAACCTCTGGCTTCTCATGACGATCGGAATTTGGAGATGCTTGTGGATGCCTGGCCTGGTGTTGGTGCGAATACTGGAAGGGAGAATTTTCAAGATGCTAATTGGTATGGTCAAAATTGGGGCCTTCATGGTCAACCAAATTTTTTAAATTCAAGAGAGGGGTTCGTTTATCCAGGTGCTTGGCCGGTGGTGGACCATTTAGCCACACGTGAGCCTGCTACTACTACACGTGGGCCGATTGGTGAAAGACCACCTCCCAATGGATTTCCATCTTCTCAACGTGCACGGCATGAATATAGTGGGTTTTCTAATGACCGATTTAATGGTCAATTTGTGGGTCCACCATTTGGGCCGCATGGTACTATTTCAGCAAGCCCTCATGGACCGCATAATGTTGGAAATAATCTTGGGCCTCGTACACCGGTTCACACACGGACCTCGGATGAACAAAATTGTTCTGCAACTAATGCCTATTGTGCTACCATTAATCAGTCTCGGGAAATTGGTGATTCTGCGATTCCATGGCGCACAAAACCGAGAGCTCGGGTTTTTGATGTTGATTCTTCTCCGTATGGCTCCTCTCAATTTGTTGGGTTACCTCCGAGGGTTTCTAAGTTGCATGCATCTGACTATTCTGATGCCACATCTTATGATTCAAGTTTCAACAATAATAATTCGTATGTTCCGTTGCAAGTAGGAAGTGCGACTTGGTGCCCAGATTCAAGTGCCACTCATCACGTGTCAGAATACGTTTGCTCTTAATTCTTCCAACCCGTATACAGGTAACTCTTCACTTAAAATGGGAAATGAAATTTCTACTAAAATCTCTTCTATTGGGAATTCGATGTTTACTACAGAGAAGAAAGTTTTACACTTATCAAATGTTTTGTGTGTGCCTAGCATTCGCAAGAACTTGCTTTCTGTGTCTAAATTTGCTGCAGATAACAAAGTATTTTTTAAATTTCACCCTTCCTATTGTGTGGTTAAGGATATCCAGACGCAGGAAATATTGATTCGGGGCCAAGTTCGTGATGGGCTTTATTATTTTTTGGCCAACTTGACGGATGATTCCCCAATTGTGCATAATGCCTCAGTTCGAGAAAATACCTTAAGTAATAATGTTTTTACTTTGTGGCACAGGAGACTAGGCCATCCTTCTTCTACTATAGTGAAAAATGTTCTTAGTAAATGTCACATTACATTCAATAAAAATTGTTTTGATGAAGTATGTGTAGCATGTCAGCAAGGGAAATCACATAAACTACCGTTCTCACAATCTCTCACAAAGTATGATAAATTTTTTGAACTTGTAGTTTCTGATCTCTGGGGACCAGCTTCGATTTCATCTGAAGGAAATCTCTACTATGTATCATTTATTGATATGTATAGTCGTTTCACATGGATTTATTTGATTAAACGTAAATCTCAAGCTCTTGAGTGTTTTCTACAGTTTCGGCAGATGGTTCAGACTCAGTTTGGGAAATGCATTAAGAAATTTCAAAGTGATTGGGGTGGTGAATTTTTGACCTTTGCATCTGTTCTAGCCAATCATGGTATTATTCACCAATTGTCTTGTCCTTATACGTTTGAACAAAATGGGGTCGCTGAACGTAAACATCGTCATATTGTGGAAATTGGTCTCACCTTGTTAGCTCAGGCTAGTGTACCTATAGACTACTGGGGTTATGCCTTTCGTAGTGCTGTGCATCTCATTAATCAACTACCCACTTCGGTCTTGGGTGATCAATCTCCGTATCAATGTTTGTATGATCATCCACCAGAGTATGAGCATCTCTGAGTATTTGGGTGCTGTTGCTTTCCCTGCTTACAACCATTTGTTCGACATAAGCTTGACTATCGCTATCAACCTTCTACGTTTCTTGGGTACAGCTCCCAGCATAAAGGTTATTTCTGTTTACTACCAGATGGAAAGGTCGTTATTTCGCGTCATGTGATTTTTTATGAACAAAAGTTTTTGTTTTCGTCTCCTGGTACTTCTAATGGTCATCAGTCTCAACTAGTGAGCCTTCTTACATATGTTCCCATTATCAGACTGCTGCTTTCTCAAAGTAGTGCAACACCTTTTGGAGATTGTGGAAATCTATCTGTTGACTCTATAAATGCTCATCAAAATTCCAGCGCAACTAGTGCTTCACCATATATCTCTAGCTCTTCAGAAAACACCAATGTCTTGCGAAATGCATCAATCCCCTTAGCAGATGGCTCTCTGGAAGAGTTGCCGACTATTGAAGTTGTCTCTACTGCGAGGGTAAATGAGCCTGTTAACACTCATTCCATGGTTACTCGGTCTAAAGCGGGGATATTTAAGCCAAAAGTGTTATCTGTTGATACAGTTGAATTTGAGCCTAATTCGATTGAAGAGGCTCTTGCTCATCCTGAATGGCGACAGGTAGTTCAAGCCGAGTTTGATGCCTTGTTAGCCAACTCTACCTCGAATCTTGTCCCTCTTCCGTCTGGCCGCAAAGCAATTGGTTGCAAATGGTTGTTTAAAGTAAAAAAGAATCTTGACGGATCCATTGATCGGCGGAAGGCTCGGTTAGTTGCAAAAGGATGTTCCCAAGTGCCGAGATGTGATTTCACAGAAACATTCAATCCAGTGGTCAAACCAGCAACTATACATGTTATTATTTCTGTTGCTGTGTCTCGTGGGTGGCAACTCAGGCAAGTTGATGTCAATAATGCTTTTTTGAACGGAGATTTAACTGATGAAGTTTTCATGCAGCAACCCCCGGGGTTTGTTCGATATGGCTCACATGGTGAACAGCTAGTATGTCGTCTGACTAAAGCCCTCTATGGTTTACGACAAGCTCCTTGTGCCTGGTTTGACAAATTGAGAAAATTTCTTGTTGGTAATAGGTTTGCTGTCTCTAAGTCTGATGCTTCATTGTTTGTCAAAGTTCTTAACAAGCTTACTTTGTATGTTCTTGTTTATGTGGATGACATTATTGTCACTGGGGATTCGTCTACAGAAATTGATAGGTTTATTCAGCAACTTAATGACAAATTTGCTCTTAAAGATTTGGGTGAGCTTCATTATTTTCTGGGGGTAGAAGTTGGCAAATCTACTTCTAGTAGTCTTCATTTGTGTCAGCAGAAATACATTAAGGAACTTTGATAAATCGTAATTGTAACATATTTTAACCCACATTTAATATGCTTTTCGATGATTTATTCCTTGATTTATATAAAAAGGTGCTTGTAATCCTTTCTTTTCATGTCTTATACCCAGGAAAGCACCCGAGGATGAAAAGAACTCAAAACGGGCCCAAAACGGAGTAAATGGGCCTTAGTACGAAATTGACACGGCCTGGCCCAAAGCCCACACGGCCGTGCCACGATAATCACCTAGAGCACGGCCTCAACTTCGCCTCACACAGCCGTGCCTCAAATTAGAAGTCCGAACACGGTCTGAACTCGACCCACACGGGCGTTTGCCATGGCCGTGCCTCTGTCGCTAGAAAGAACAATTTCAGTCAGAAAAGGATACTTAGGGAGAAAGAATTGCATTCCAAGAGCCTATATATATCCCCTAAATGCCACCTTTGAAAAGGCGTCAAAGCTAGGCCAAGGAGCCAAGCCGAGAAGGTCAGAGTTAGGGAATAACGCGAAGATAGCCTATTGATCCATCCCAAGAAGCCGGAGTTATACTCAAGACGGCGGAATTCTCCTTCAATTCCTTCAGGGGGTTTTAGGGATTTCTTATGTTTTCTTTTTATCTTTTCTCTTGAGATGTTTTCTTTATTCATTATGAACTAAACCCCTCAGATACCTGAAGGGGATGAAACCTAGACGAATCTTGTTGTTTGATTTTTAAGTTATATGATGAATTACTTAGTTTGTTCTTAATTATATTGCTTAATCCAAATCTAATGTGCTTAGGTGGAGGAGGAATAGACCCTGCCTAAGAGTAGATCTAACATAATTAAGCAGAGTTGATCGAACGCCTAGAGATAGGGTTACGAGATTTTGCCGGATTAGGGTGAAACCTAATATGGGAGTCTATTGATCGATTTCACAGATGCCAAAGTACGCAAAATTCTTAAAGGAGCTCCTGACGAATAAACGAAAACTTGAAGAAGTGTCAACGGTGGAACTTAATGAAGAGTGCTCAGCCATCCTCCAAAATAAGCTACCAACCAAATTAAAAGACCTAGGAAGTTTTACTATCCCTTTGTTTAATTGGTAGCTTGAACATTAAGAAAGCATTAGCTGATCTAGGCACCAGTATAAATTTAATGCCTTACAAAAAGTTTAAACAATTAGATCTTGGGGAACCAACACCCACTAGGATGAGTATTCAGTTAGCAGATAGATCCATTAAATATCCTAGGGGAGTTATCGAAGATGTCTTGGTAAAAATTGATAAATTTATTTTCCCTGTTGATTTTGTTGTGTTAGACATGGATGAAGACATTAATGTCCCTTTAATCCTAGGGCGTCCTTTTTTAGCCACTGCTAGAGCTCTTATTGATGTAGGTGATGGTAAAATCGCTCTAAGGATAGGTGATGAAGAAATCATTTTTCAAATTTATGATGCCATGCGATATTCTAAAGAACAAGATGATTCCTGTTATTTTGTTGATACTACTGACCATATCATTCAAAATTCATTACAGCAAATCATACATGACGACATGATGGAACTGTGCCTGACTCAAGAAGATGGGGAAGAAGATGAAGACGATGAGTTGAATCTGAATATATCGTCATCCAGATAAATGAAAGAAGAAAGCATTGAAAATGATGACGAAATAAAACAGAAACCCTCCATCGAAGAGCCACCCAAATTGGAATTAAAATAGTTAGCAAAACACTTAGAATACGCATTCCTCGAGGACAATTTTATGCTACCAGTAATCATCTCTTCAGAATTAGAACCTGAGGAAAAAGAGGAGCTGATAAAAGTACTAAGAGAACACAAGAAAGCCATAGCTTGGAAAATTTCTAACATCAAGGGAATAAGCCCTGCGTTCTGCACCCATAAAATTTTAATGGAAGAATAATACAATCCGTGTATGCAACCCTAGAGAAGGTTAAACCTTAACATGAAAGAAGTGGTCAAAGCTGAGGTAATTAAACTTCTAGATGCAGGAATAATTTATCCTATTTCTGACAGCACTTGGGTGAGTCCTGTGCAGGTAGTTCCAAAGAAATGAGGAATGACGGTAGTGCCCAATGAAAAGAATGAGTTAATTCCCACAAGAATAGTTACAGGTTGGAGAGTCTGTATAGACTATAGAAAGCTAAATGATGCCACCAGAAAAGATCACTTACATCTACCCTTCATAGATCAAATGTTGGAAAGATTATCCGGGCATATGTACTACTGCTTCTTGGACGGACTTTCTGGCTACTTCCAAATCCCCATAGCTCTTGAAGATTAAGAGAAGACGACATTTACATGCCCATAGGGTATGTTTGCTTATCGTAGAATGCCTTTTGGATTATGTAATGCTCCTGCTACTTTTCAGCGTTGCATGTTGGCAATCTTTGACGAACTCGTGGAAGACATCATAGAGGTATTTATGGATGATTTCTCGGTATTCGGTAATTCTTTCCATCTTTGCCTTAAAAATTTAAAACGAGTTCTAACGAGATGTGAGGAAACAAACCTTGTTTTGAATTGGGAATAATGTCACTTTATGGTTAGAGAAGGAATTATGTTGGGGCATAAGATTTCTAGTAAAGGGATTGAGGTAGATAAAGCAAAGGTTGAAACCATAGAAGAACTACCTCCCCCTAGTTCTGTTAAGGCTAGTAGAAGCTTTTTAGGACATGCAGGGTTCTATAGAAGATTTATTAAGGATTTTTCTAAAATAGCTAAGCCTTTGACAAAATTACTAGAAAAAGATGTTCCTTTTAATTTCAATCAGGAATGTTTAAATGCATTTAATATCCTTAAGGATAAATTAATAAATGCGCCAATTATAATTGCACCTGATTGGAACTTACCTTTTGAACTAATGTGTGATGCAAGTGATTTTACAGTAGGTGCAGTTTTGAGACAACGAAGAGACAAGCATTTTCAGCCAATTTACTACGCTAGCAGAACATTAACACCCGCACAAGAAAACTACACCACCATAGAAAAAGAATTGTTAGCTGTAGTTTTTGCTTTTGATAAGTTTAGACAATATTAAATATTGTCTAAAGTTGTCGTTTACACTGACCATTCAACTCTTCGTTATCTTTTAAACAAACCTGATGCAAAACACAGACTCATATGATGGATTTTACTTTTACAGGAATTCGACTTGGAAATACAAGATAAGAAGGGAGACGAGAATCTTGCAGCAGATCACCTTTCTAGACTTGAAAATCCACACAACAAAGAGCTCGACGAAAATGAAATAAATGATTCGTTTCTCGAAGAAACTCTTTTCTATAACACATTCTGAGGTACCATGGTTCGCAAATATTGCGAATTATTTAGCAGCTAACGCCTTGCCAAGAAAATTAACACATCACCAAAAGAAACGATTCTTTGCTGATGTGAAAATTTATTTTTGGGAAGATCCCTTTCTTTTCCGCATATGTGCAGATCAGGTAATTCGAAGATGTGTTACAAAGACAGAAGCAAGCAAAATCTTGGAGCATTGCCATTCTGGACCGTCAGGAGGACACTACAGTGGGATTAAAACAGCACACAAAATACTCGAATCAGGTTTTTATTGGCCCACCCTATTTAAAGATGCCAACAGGTATGTTACCTCATGTGATAGATGTCAAAGAATAGGTAATATTTCTAAACGTGATGAAATGCCTCAAACATATATGTTATCATGTGAAATATTTGATGTATGGGGTATTGATTTCATGGGACCATTCCCTAGTTCGTTTGGAAACAAGTACATTCTAGTAGCAGTTGATTACATGTCAAAATGGGTAGAAGCGGAAGCTTTACCTACCAATGATGCTAGGGTAGTAGTCAAGTTTCTCAAGAAACTGTTTTCCCAATTTGGCACACCAAGAGCCATCATTAGTGATAGGGGTACTCATTTCTGTAATACTCAATTTGAAAAAGTCCTAAAAAATATGGAGTATACCACAGGACAGCCACCCTATATCATCCTCAAACCAGTGGGCAAGTTGAGGTAGCAAACCGAGAACTTAAGCGCATTCTAGAAAAAATGGTTGAATCAAATAGAAAAGATTGGGCAGTTAAAGTGGATGATGCTTTATAGGCCTATAGAATAGCTTTTAAAACACCTCTAGGGACATCTCCTTACAAACTTGTATACGGGAAAAGCTGTCATCTACCATTCGAATTAGAACATAAAACTTTTTGGGCAATAAAATTTTTGAATTCTAACCTCAAAATTGCAGGAAAGAGAAGAATGATGCAGATGAACGAGCTGGAAAAATGGAGAACGGAAGCTTATGAGAACTCAAAACTATATAAGAAAGCAACAAAGCGATGCCACGATGCTCGTCTAAAGAGTTCAAAACAATTCGAAGTAGGAGACCTGGTCCTACTATACAACTCAAGGCTTAAACTATTCCCAGGAAAGCTGAAATCAAGATGGTCAGGCCCATTTATGATCAAAACAATTTTCCTATATGGCACCATCGAGGTAACTCATCCTACTAAAGGTACATTCAAGGTAAATGGTCACCGACTTAAAATTTATAATGGTACAGATTTTGAAGATATGAGAGAGGAGCTTATGCTCCATGAGCCTTCTTCTAGAACCGAAAACAGGGAAAGTCTAGCTTAAGACTATAAACAAGCGCTTTTCGGGAGGCAACCCGAGCTCTAACCCACTAACATTATATTTTCATTTTCTAAACACCACACTAAAATAGTTGAAAGAAGTGCAATTTTTTCAACACGGCCTTGAACACGGGCGTGTCCATGGCCGTATGCAAGACAGGGGACCAACCACGGGCGTGCCAAGAGCCGTGCCCAAACAGGGAAAAATTTCTATCGATTAACACGGGCTGAAATACCAGACCACGCCCATGCCATCTAAGCGTGCAAGGTCACTGACTTATCGAGCACGGGAATCACACGCCAGTGTGTCACAACTGTGCAAAGCTACTGACTTGCACACCACGGGCAAAACACGGCCGTGCCAAACCGCCTTGTGAAGATACTGACTTGCCACACACAGGCCAGACACGCCCGTGCGTCCTCACCGTGCCAACACACTGATCTATCGAACACAGGCGTGCCCAATAGACACACAGCCGTGCTAAGAAACCTGAACGCGCCAATCCTGAAAATAGCAAAAAACACGGGCGATTTCAAATTGACACGGGCGTGGCGATGAACCGTGCCCCCTCCCCTATAAATAAAACTTAACCGTCATCCCCCCAAAACCTAACCCTAAAATCAGTTTTAGCCCCCCTTCTCCCCAAATCCGACTGCACAACCATCTCTCTCCACCCAAAACCGCCTACCCTTACCGTTTTTCTCCAAAAACCACCAAAAACCATCCACACGCTCGCACCACAGCTGTGTAACCAAGCACCACGCCCACGCCACCACCGTGTTCATACAGCAGAGCCCCCACCACCGCCGTGCTCCGCCCGTGTTGATCGTATCACACCATCCTTGGTTCTCTTTTCTTGACTAATTCTTTGATAAACATTATAGCATTCTTGTTCTTGTTTATTTTCAGACTTTGTTTTATTTTAGTTTTAAAAAGCATGATTTTTTTTAGGAAATTTGTTTTAGTCCCCATAATATTGGTTGTTAGATTTTATAATCATTCTATTCCTGAATTTAAAACTCATGAAATTGATATATTGCTCCGCCCACTATTGTTCGAGAAAATTTTTCCTGCGAATTAACATGCTCACAATCATAAATTCTCAAATTTTTTTGCCTTAGTGTGGTATATGATGGCTATGATATTGATGAAGCTTGAAACTGCTTTATGTTTGATTACAAATTTCAGGTACCATGTCAACATCCCGAATCAAACGAGCAGCCCCAAGCAAGAAAAGAAAGGGGCCCGGATCATCCTCCGCAAGTGCCTCTACCGAGCTTCGACACCCATTCCTCAGATTCCCTCAAGCAACTCAGGACGAAAGGTACAAAGCAATCCGGGGTAGACCCCTAGGCACCGGTAGGCGCATCGACTGGAACGCAATACAACAAGTTGGGCTCACAACCGATATTCAAGCACTACTCTCAACCGACCTGTGGGGGAACTTCTTCTCAATCGACGAGCCCACATATTTGGAGCTCACATTAGAATTCTGCACCACCTTCACATTGCAACCGCTGACGACTCAGTTCGACGACCCGGGTGCAATCCAATTCTATCTAGGGGGCTCAGTGCGTTGATTAAGTGTACCTCAATTCAGCGCGCCTCTCGAAATTTACACGGCGGACTTCATAGAAGAAAACCCACTTGCCGAATTAAACCGAGAGCTGCACTGTACTTCGCTCGAATGCTGGCAAAATCTACACCCCACTACAAGCCACTATGACTCCAGTCGCTCTAAGGCGACGACACTTCCCCCAGCCCTAAGGTATATGCACGCCATTCTCGCGCACACCATCACAGGTCACAGAGAGAGCACCGGCGTCGTAAACAAGCAAGACGTTTACTTCCTATCATGCATGTCCGAAGGACATGTCTTCGACTTGGCATATTTCATCGCGTACGTGATTCAACATCAGTCAGAGCCACACAGGAAGGGGATTTTGTCAATGGGGCCATACATTACGAGATTGGCTCGACACTTCAACCTCCTCAACACCGACAATCAGATCACCTCTCTTACACTGATGGGCAACATGGTACCTCAAGGCATCCAGACGATGCTATACATGAGGATGATCAAACAACGTCGAGGGACCAACCCCCCTTAGTACAAACTAAAGACACCCACAAACGAGGGGGAGGATGAGGACATTCCTGACGATATCCCACCACCATCAGAGGAGGCACCAAATCCAAGCCAGCATCCATACCGAGCAGCAACATCATTAGCAGACATCTCTGCACAACTCGATCAGTTCGAGCTACATTTCGCTGAAAACGCTCGGCGCTTCGACGGGTTAGAGGCGACGCTTCAACAAATATGCCAGCACCTCTACATTTTATCATCAGCACCACCACCGGATCCAACCAATGATGAGGACTTCTGAGTCCTTTTAATTTGTTATCTTACATTATATTTTCTTTATTTTATGTTTTTCTTTTATGTTGTTTTTAATTCGAACTTTTCTTATTACAAACTTTCACCATTGGCTATCTAACTATCCAAGCATTCCTAACCACATAACTAGTGATTTTGCAGAATAAAATACACACTCCACATACACAAACGCACAACTAGGAGAAATACAAAAAGTCACATGATGCCACACACTTCCACATCCTCCAAGGATCTCATCCGTAAATCCAGGAAGTAACACTTTCCCTCTTATCTTTTGAATGATCACTAATTATCATTATTTATCTTTGTATATTGAGGACAATATACATCTAAGTGTGGGGGGTAAAAGTGGAATAATAGTGCCAAACTTTTTTCATTATTCTCAAATCCCTGATTTAGTCTTGTTTTTATACAAAGTTGTCATATTACTAATTAGGATGAAATTTCTAATGATTTGTGATTTTTATTGACATGTTTTAGAATAAGTCATAGTTAATTGTACATTAATGATTAAATTTAAAGAATACTAGAGAATTAAGCTTGATAAGTCTCTCTTTCAAGAATTAAAATTTTGCTAGGTTGTTGACCTAAATTTGAATACTACTTTGAAATTTGAAATTTACAAGGATGATGTCAAAACACCCATGATTTTTGTGAGATTTTGAACCTTATAAAGCATACATTCTTTTTCGTGCTCATTCTTTGATTATGAGTGTGTCTACCATGAACTGTTATTCTAGAACTTGCCTCGTTTATGCATGTCGAGACCACACTTTTTGAGTTGATATTACAGAAATGATAAAGGCACCTAGGTTTTAACCCACTTACACCACTAAATAGCCTACCCTTAACAAATAACCCCTAGTGAACCCCGTTGATCCTAACAATCCTTTTTATTGACTCACCTACTAATATTAACCCAAAGCCTCTTTGTATTCACTCTTTCTTTTGACTACCCCTAAATCGAAAATTGAGTTGATCAAGTTACCTAAGTTTATGATTCTAGCAGTTAAATCGATCTTGTATTATTTAGTTTGTTCTTAAAAAAAAATCAAATTATTAGTAGTATAAAAAGTGAGCTTACACAATCAAAATCTATTCTCAAAAGAGAAGCTCGTATTAGTAGGTTTATTACTTTTCAGTTGATGATATTTCAGTATGTTTAAGTAGGTACTCATCAATTCAATCTCGATTCTAACCTTCTAATTTCGGCCTGTAACCACACCTTTAACCCTAGCCCCATTACAACCCTAACAAAGACCTTTTGATCTGTTTATCATCTCATATTACAGTGGTGGAAATTTGATTTTCAGGCAAGCCTATGGGATTAACTTTTCAGGTACGACTTATGAGCGATCTTTTCCTGAACCTTAAACACTTTAGGGTGATTTGAGTGAATCCTTAGTAAGGACATCAATCCTGTCGGCTTTGAATTAAAAAGGTAGTTATTTAAATAAGGGGAGACACCTATGTTTTCAAAGTACAAACTCATGACTTATCTCGTTTAATTCTTTAGGACTCTTTAAATTGAATTATCCATGTATAAATTATCTATGAATTATGATAAGGCATTGTTGATAAGAATTGTAGATCATGGAAAGTTCGTTTTAATTGTAAGTTGAGAATTTTGCTTGAGGACAAGCAAAAGCTTAAGTGTGGGGGTATTTGATAAACCATAATTATAACATATTTTAACCCACATTTAATATGCTTTTCGATGATTTATTCCTTAATTTATATAAAAAGGTGTTTGTAATCCTTTCTTTTCATGTCTTATACCCAGAAAAGCACCCAAGGATGAAAAGAACTCAAAACGGGCCCAAAACAGAGTAAATGGGCCTTAGTACGAAATTGACACGGCCTGGCCCAAAGCCCACAGGGCCGTGCCTCAACGATCACCTAGAGCACGGCCTCAACTCCTCCTCACACGGTCGTGCCTCAAATTAGAAGTCCAAACACGGCCTGAACTCGACCCACACGGGCGTGTGCCATGGCCGTGCCTCTGTCGCTGGAAAGAACAATTTCAGTAGGAAAAGGATACTTAGGGAGAAAGAATCGCATTCCAAGAGCCTATATATATCCCCTAAGTGCCACCTTTGAAAAGGCGTCAAAGCTAGGCCAAGGAGCCAAGCCGAGAAGGTCAGAGTTAGGGAATAACGCGAAGATAGCCAGTTGATCCATCCCAAGAAGCCGGAGTTATACTCAAGACGGCGGAATTCTCCTTCAGTTCCTTCAGGGGGTTTTAGGGATTTCTTATGTTTTCTTTTTATCTTTTCTCTTGAGATGTTTTCTTTATTCATTATGAACTAAACCCCTCAGATACCTGAAGGGGATGAAACCTAGACGAATCTTGTTATTTGATTTTTAAGATATATGATGAATTACTTAGCTTGTTCTTAATTATGTTGCTTAATCCAAATCTAATGTGCTTAGGTGGAGGAGGAATAGACCCTGCCTAAGAGTAGATCTAACATAATTAAGCGGAGTTGATCGAACGCCTAGAGATAGGGTTACGAGATTTTGCCGGATTAGGGTGAAACCTAATATGGGAGTCCATTGATCGATTTACTGCTATCCTAGGGGGTTATTATAAGCGAAGGAGAGTTCTACTAATTAACCTAGGGTTAGAATTTATTCGCCTCGAGAGAGGGTTTAATATAGGTTAGGGAGTCCTACGGATCAAGCTAAGTAAAGGAATCGTGTAATTCAGGGTTAGATAACAAGAGAAGTCTAGGTGGATTCTTCCTGAGGGTATCGTCGTGATCAATTGAGTTTTCTTCAAGTTATTTTCCAAATCGTCCTTTTTGTCTTTGTGTCCTTAGCTTAGTTTTCGTCAATTTAGTTTGAAAGCAACTTCACTCTGTTTTTAAGGCTAAATAATAAAAAGAAAGTTAGTATTAGTACTTTTAGTTCCTTTGGGTTTGATAATCCGGTCTTACCTAAGCTATACTACTGTTCGATAGGTACACTTGCCTTTAATCATTGTCAGAGTTAGTCTCCAGGTTCGATCATTCTTTTATAAATTTTAAAGCTCTGATTTCAGTGATCAAACTTCTTAATCGCTGTTCTATGGCTAATGCGAAACCTGTTCATACACCAATGGTTAGTTCGCCTATGATGTCTAAAGATGAAGGTGAACGACTTGCTGATCCAACTGAGTATCGAAGTTTAGCTGGAGCTCTTCCATATATTGTCTTAACGCGACCAGATATTTCGTATGCGGTAAATCGGGTATGTCAGTTCATGCATGCACCCACTACAGTACATATGACAGCTCTTAAACGTATTCTGTGATATCTACGTGGCACACTGTCTCATGGTCTGGTTTTTCGTCGATCTGATAGACTTTCTTTGGTCGGATATGCAGATGCGAACTGGGGTCTTGATTTTGATGATCGTCGCTCCACAACAGGATATTGTGTATATTTTGGGAATGCCCTATCTCATGGTGTTCCAAGAAACAGCAAGTTGTTTCTCGATCCACAGTTGAAGCTGAGTATCGGAGTTTGGCTGGAGCCACTAGTGATATTGCGTGGCTTGTGTCTCTTTTGTCCGAACTAAAACTCACCTCTGTTGATGTTCCTACTGTATGGTGTAATAATACTAGTGCTGTTGCTGTTGCAGCTAATCCAGTTCTGCACTCCAAGTTCAAGCATGTTGAACTTGATTTGTTTTTTGTTCGTGAAAAGGTGGCTAATGGAGAATTGATTGTTGGTGAAGTTCCGGCAAGTGACCAGGTTGCGGATATTCTGACTAAGCGATTATCTGTATCCCTGTTTACTCGTTTTCGTCATATTCTTCAGATTGTACCACTAGAAGAAGCTAGGTGAATGTTATAGTATAATTCACACGTGCTTAGCATGGTAAATAGGTAGCTAGTATGTTAGCATTCTGTTATGAGCTAACAACTCATCAGTTAGGCATTGTTGCCTATATATATCTGTGTATTAAGAACTTGAAGAAGACAAGATTCATTTCATAAATAATACATCAATTCTACTATAAGTTTAGTATTCAATACTCTTTCAGAAATGAATACTTCCTGTCGGATGGAACGGATCAAAAAGAATACATGTATAGTTATGTCAGCACAAGGAGTAGTACCTGGGGCGCATTGTCGCCTTTGATTCCCCGCTCTATCAATGCTACAGGAATCATTAACAAACATAAATTTATTCTTAAGCATTCATTTTAGTTTTTCTAGAAATCTTATTATCAACAGTAGTCATCATATCGGTTCCAAAACTCCTGATACCATAACAAAAAATGAACACCTGCAGATCAAACATAAGGACACCAGCAAAAACATAACACTGCGGGAAGCCATAACAAAACAGAGCACCTGCAGATCAAACATAAACATACCAGCTAAAACCTAACAATGTAATGTTATATGATAAATGAAATTATTCATAATATTATGTTATCTAAAAGAGAATTTTGGTATCTCTGTTTAACATTTCTCACCATAACTTGCAGGCTGATTGAGAACATCTTAAAATAATTTGTATAGATCACACCCCACAAATGTAGGTCCCTTCAATGACATCTCTAGTTTTGTCAAAACGCTGGGGAGGAGTCCATTGAAGAAAACTACTCTTTGGTTAATATTTTCTACACAGGAAGCTTGTATTGGGCTTTCTGGTGTGAATATTGATCAGCGCACAGCCTAATGGAGAAACATTATTGACTAGAAATTTCCTTGCTCCCAGTTTATATATTGCCTGCGTGCACGCATGATAATTAGAAATACATAAAACTTTAATGTATATTGACATGTGATATACATGTTTGTTAACCTAGTCAACTGCTGAGTTGTGTTAATAGTATTCTGATGAGCTGTTGTTAATAGTTGTTAGAGTTATTAGTAACAGCTACTCAACTGGTTAGTTGTGTATATAAGCTGGTGTATACTGTTGTCGATGCTTAAGCAATTGAGTTTTATCTCTCTCATATATTCTTCTTCTTTCTATTTTCTTTGTTTCATTCCATAAATTAGTTCTTAAATCGCCTTCACTTTACTGATTTTCCAACATGGTATCAAAGTTATTGATCCATGGCCGTGTGTTGAATCTTTTGTGCTGATTACTGTTCTTTTTTTTTAATTATATTTTTATTCATTCTTTTCTCTGGTGCAATGGTTTTGATTGATAGCTCACCTCAAGATGCCAGTCTTGTTCTTGTTGCTGATGGATCCCGCTCAACAATGGTTAATAATGCTGGAGCTGAAACGTTTCTCTCTACAAAGAAGATTGCTCTGCTCGTTGATGAAAGCAATTATTTAGCTTGGAGACAACATGTTTTACTCATCCTCAAAACTCATCGCCTACAATTGTATATCAAAGGAACAATTACTATTCCACCATGTATAGTGAAAGTTGCTGCTGGTAAGTAAATGAAGAATCCTGCGTATATTGCTTTTGAACAACAGGATTCAGCTTTAGCATCCTGGTTAATGTCTTCTGTGAGTCCTATGTTGCATGCACATCTAATTGGTTTAGATTCATCCTATGAAATTTAGTCAAAATTGCATCAAGTCTTTGCAAATTTGTCTCGTACAAACAAAATGCATTTTAGATGCAAATTGCACTATGTTAAGAAGTTAAACAAAAGCATGACTGAGTATTTGGCTGAGATAAAGCACATATGTGATACATTGTCTAGTTGTGGTCAAGTTATTACTGAAGAAGAACATCAGTCTACTATTCTTAATGGTTTGCCACCTGAATATGAAAACATAGTGTCTATTATTACTTCAAGTCAACAAGAGTATGATTTAGCTGGAGTTACATATGCTTTGTTGGATGCTGAAGCTAGACAATTGATGATTTCTTCTCTTATAAATGTATCTGCTAATGTTGTTTAACAGAAAAGTACAACTGATTCAAAACATCAAAGTAATTCAAGTTCTGTCTATGATATTGAGTCTAATGGTAGTGACAGATCAGATTCAGTTTCTCAAGATTATTATCCACAACATATTATAAACAAGGGTATCAAACTGGTTTTAGACCTCGAGGCAGAGGGAGATTTGGTAATGGTAGACCACAGTGCCAATTGTGTGGTAAAATGGGTCATGTTGTTTCTAAATATTTTCATCGTTTTGATGCTTCGTTTGCTGGCTACCTATGGCTCCTAATTCTGCAGGAACAAGTGCTTCTCCAAGGCCATACCCACAGGCTACACTTCTTTACGAGTCTTTGGATGTCGCTGTTTTCCATTACTTACTCCCTATAATAAACACAAGTTAGAGTTTCATTCTACACCATGTACCTATTTCGGATTTGTTGAGTCACACAAGGGTTATAAATGTATGGCTTCAGATGATCGGATTTATGTTTCTCGTCTATTCGGTTTGAAGAAAGTCAGTTTCCCTTTGCACAACAACAGTCAATTCACCAACTATTACCATCCTCTCGTACTCCTTTTGTTACAACAACATAACCAGTTCTTTCTAACATGCAAACCTCTTCTAATTTGTCTCCACTGATTACTCCACAATCATTTCATACACCCACTTCACCTGTATTGTCGCCTATGGTTTCTAAGTCACCAGTCACCTCTTCTCAATGATCTCATACACCCAACCTTTCTGCATTGTCACCTTATAATATTTCCATTATTGCTGACCGTTCGGATCATAGTTCTATTAATTCTTCTTCTAATTCTAATCAGTCTGCAAGTGTTTCTTCTCTTGATTCTAGACAGGAACCAAATGTAATAACTTTAGTTCTTTCTGATGCCATACCACTCGTGACTGCTCAAAATGTGCACGCAATGCGTACTCGTGGAAAAGCAGGTATTGTCAAGCCCAAAATGAACTAGTGCAGATAAAACATAAAGCACACCAGCAAAAATATAACACTATAGGAAGCCATAACAAAACAGAGCACCTGCAGATCAAACATAAACACACTAGCTAAAACCTAAAACTAAAATGTTATATAATAAATGAAATTATTCATAATATTCTATTATATAAGAGAGAATTTTGTTATCTCTGTTTAACATTTCTCACCATAACTTGCAGGCTGATTACAAACATCTTCAAACAATTTGTATAGATCACACCCCACTAAAGTAGATCCCGTTAAGATCTTCTCTAGTTTTGTCAAAACGTTGGGGAGGAGTCCATTGAAGAAAGCTACTCTCTGGTTAATATCTTCCACACAGGAAGTATTGTGCTTTTTGGCGTGAATATTGGCTGGCACACAGCCTAATGGAGAAACATTATTATCTAGTAGAAATTTCCTTGCTCCCAGTTTATATATTTCTGCGTGCATGCATGCATGATAATTAGACATATAGAAAATTGAATATCCACTTCTGCTAACTATGTCAAGAAATTTTAAGAGTATTTTACATCTAACCAATTGTACAACTTTTTTTTATAAGAATATAGCATAGTCTTCTGCATTGACCTTTCCTTGATATTCAAGTTCCCAAAAAGTGCCCAAGTCGTTAGTCCCAATATGGATAAAGAACAAAGACTTGGACATGAAGAAAGCAAAGCTTTCAGGGAGATCGAGTTGACCCTTCTAGCTTTTGGTTGTGTTCTTGAACAATTTTGTTTATTGATCAAAGCTCAAAACATGTCTCTGATGGTATTCAAGAAAACTAAAATGTCAGTTGAGCTTTTACACGCAAAAGGGTAAGTCTTGGTGCCTGGAAAAGTGTTATCTTAACGGACCAACAAACCAGATAACTCACAAATATTTTTATGGCAGGAGGAGGCGAAGGCTGTTTCCCACTAGAAACAGAACCATAATTTACTCCGGTAGGAGTGGTCTTCCTCTGGGCCTTAGACAATCTCAGAATAGGAGGAGGAAAGGGCAAGCCAGCTACTTGTGCTGCAAGTAAAAACAAAATAGATATTAACATAAAACACAAAGTCAAACTACCAAATCATCTCATCAATTATTTTGTTGGTTTAAATCTCCGAAGCATACGAATAAAATCCACGACGGTTCTACCATTGGTTGCAGGGCCCATTGCATTACCACTTGGGACTCCGAAATCATATCCGTAAGGTGTACAGTTGAAGCTGGCTGGTGAGTTAAGATACTGATTATTGCTGGCACCTACGAATGAGTCTCCGAAAACGTATATGGCGGGTAGTTGGACTGTAATATTCTCTAAAACCAGATATTTGAGAAAAGCTGTTTTTGTAATGTTAAAGGGTGGTAGTGGTAAAGGTTCCGAATGAGCATAACAAAAGGGTGAGAAACTGAAGAAATAGAGCAAAAAAACCAAGAAAGTGAGCAGAAGTGAAGGCCATTGGAGCAGCTACTGTTCAAAGAAAGTTAAAAGATTTTTTTTTTTTTTGTTTGTTTGATAAACGAAAGAAAGTTGAAGTGGCTATGTTAGTAACTGAATTCAGATGAATAATGTCTAAACTATTTTTATTTTAAGTTTGAAAAATGGGGATCGACTTTAAAAATAAGGAGTCGCCACCAATCTTTTTTTTGTTTAGGTGTGATCGGATCACCTATAAAAATATTTTGATCTGCGAAATTAGAGAAAACGGGTTCGGGAGTCGGTTACGTGCGAGGAAGGGTTAGCACCCTCGCAACGCCCAAAATTGATACCAAATCAATTAATTAGTGTCCTTGCGTCGAAAACTTGAAAATATTTAAGGTATAAAATTTTTAAAGAAGTTAACTAACCCTGAATTGAATTCCAAGATTAACTCATTCCAAAAGGAATGAAAATGTCATATCCAGCACGTTAGGATATAACACGTTTATACTTTAACACTGAGATCATCTTTGATCTTCAAAACATATAATTAAAAGGGTATTTGGTTATTTAGTTGAATGAAAAATCGATGCAAATATTGCCTTATTTTTCAAATAGCTTTTTAAATAAGCGATTTTACAATTGACTCAAAATGTGTTTGTTTGGTTTGTTCGGATGAACAATCTTTTATAAATAAGTTGGAAATTTTAATCACAATACAAAAATAAAATAAAAGTATAATTGTGAACATAAAATAACAATATATAGCAATAATGAAAACACAAAAGAACAAATTAGGGTTCATACAATAGGGACATATCATACAAATATTAACATTCAAGACTAAAAGACAATTTAGAAAGAGATACTAAGCCACAAATTATATGTATAAATGTATACCAAAAATTCAAAATAGATTGAAATGCAAAGATAAAATAATTAATACATGTAATAATGTGGTAAATGAATTTAAAAACAAAATTTTATACAAGGAGAAAATCAAAACAATGTATATAGAATAATATATATTGATTTGCATAAATAACATATGTGAAGTAAAAAACTTATATGAATAATTTATATATGAAAGTAATAATACATAAAAAAAATCTTGAAATGAACAAAAATATATGACAAAATAGGATTTGAAAGGAAAAATAAAAAATACATATATGCATAAGCAAGTTTAAAAGAAAATTCATACATAAAATAGTAGAAAATACATAACAACATAAGGAAAATTTAATATAAATTATACGTATAAAATGTATATAGTTTAATAATTTTATATAATTTAATATGGGCATATAAATTAAACATTATATCAATTTTTAAAAAAATGAATAAAAAATATTAAAACAATATAAAATTAACAAAGTATTTCCAAGCTCTATATTAAAACAGTATTTTAAGAAAATAAATAAATTATAAAGAATTAATAAACATAAAATTAAAATAAACTCAATTGAAATAAAGGAAAAATTAAATGGATAATTAAACAAATAAAATAAAATTTAGGACCTAAATCAAATGCGCCTAAATGAGCGAGGGTTGAAAATGCAATTGAACCAAAGCGCACATTGCCTTAAGCATGGACCGAATTGGAATATCACATAAATTACAGAGGTTAATTTAAAAAACGAAGAAAATGTATAATGGATCTAATTAAATAGAGGCGCAAAAATAGAAGGTTTAAACGCACAACTATCCCTTTAATACATAAGCGCGCGGATCCTGAGGGTTTTGGATCGGATCGGGTCGGGCAGACGGGTTAAGCACCAAACGGTGCCGTATCAGTACCTGCAATCAAAAAAACAAACGAAGCCATTTGTTTAAAAAGTTATTAAACCCTTAAAAATATCCGAATGGCAATCTGCCAACTCCCAGACGCCGAAATAAACTTTTTCCTTCCCCATTTCCTTCGTTCTCTCCGTAGTAGGGCTCTTAACCGCGCCAATCGCACGTCGTTGCTGCCGTGGAGCCACCGCGACCGATGTTCAGAGCTAGGTAAGTCGCTCTTTCCCCTTTTATTTTATCTTTTGATTTCTATATCAATAAGGAAAAAAAGATGCAGAAAGAAAAAAAAAAAGAAATAGATTATCAAAGTTTAAAATCCCCTCCCAGAACTAGACTTCATTTTTTTTTCTCTTTGTATTCAATATCTATGCATTCGTAAAAAATGGATCCATTTTACATTTGATTCCGGCCCTATTTATAGCCTGAATTACAAAAAACTAAATACAAAATTTTTATTTCTTTTTTCTTCTATTATTTGCTGTCAAACTGTTGCTTTCTGTTAATTCGTTTTGCAGGAACCAAGCCAGCTGGAGAACGTCAAGGGTGGTTGCTAGAGAAGAACGACGTGTGTGTACGCAGTGGCTGTGGCGCAGATGCACGTGGAGCGCGTGGGGGAGAACGGCGCACGAACCCTCTGGAGGCTTCTAGGGTTTCATCCGATTTTGATTTATTTTGGGCTGGGGTCTGGGGTTTGTTTGTAGGTTTAGGCTAGTATAATTTATTGGGTTTGTATAAAGGACTGGACTGTTATTATTTGTTTATATTTGGTTTTATTTTTTGGTTTTGTTGGGTTTAATTTTAGTTAATGGGCCCGGGCATAAATTGGGTCTTACAGCTGCCCCTCTTTACTCATTGTCGTGTAACGAGAATAGAGTAAAGACTTCAAAAAGGGCCAATTTTGTCCGGTCATACCTCTTTCAGTGCTTTTCTTTTTCGAGTTCGTTTCATCCCGCTGCATCTTCAAGGGCATGAGAACTAGCACTTCAATCCAATTCAAAGGATTAAGACTTGTGGCTTCAACCTGCTCCACTACAACTTCAGGGAGATAAGGTTTGTATGGTAAATTCAATCCGGCCTACTGCAACTTCATAGTTTTAATCCGCTCCACTGCAACTTCAGGGAGATTGGATTAACTGTCTTCAGTCTGCTCCACTGCAACTTCAGGGAGATAAGACTTATGACTTCAACCTGCTCCATTGCAACTTCAGGGAGATAAGGCTTGGATGGTAAATTCAATCCGACCTACTGCAACTTCAGAGGTATAGGATTCATCGTTTTAATCCGCTCCACTGCAACTTCAGGGAGATAGGATTAACTGTCTTCGATCTGCTCCTGCAACTTCAGGATTGCCAGATCTGCTATCTTCAATCTGCTCCTGCAAACTCAGGATTGCCAGATTTGCTATCTTCATTCTGCTCCGCTGCAAACTCAGAGAGACAGGATCTAATGTCTTCGATCTGCTCCTGCAACTTCAGGATTGCCAGATCTGCTATCTTCAATCTGCTCCTGCAAACTCAGGATTGCCAGATTTGCTATCTTCAATCTGCTCCTGCAAACTCAGGATTGCCAGATTTGTTGTCTTCAATCAGCTCTACTGCAAACTCAGGGAGACAAGATCTGATGTCTTCGATCTGCTCCTACAACTTCAGGATTGTCAGATCTGCTATCTTCAATCTGCTCCTGCAAACTCAGGATTACCAGATTTGCTATCTTCAATCTGCTCCTCCAAACTCATGATTGCCAGATTTGCTATCTTCAATCTGCTCCACTGCAAACCCAGGGAGACAAGATCTAATGTCTTCGATCTGCTCCTGCAACTTTAAGATTGCCAGATCTGCTATCTTCGATCTGCTCCACTGCAAACCCAGGGAGACAAGATCTGATTTATTCGATCTGCTCCTACAACTTCAGGAATGCCAGATCCGCTATCTTCAATCTGCTCCACTGCAAACTCCAGAAGACAAGATCAAGTAACTTGAATCTGCTCCATTGCCAGTACATGGAGATAAGATTCACCAAATTTAAACTGCCCCACTGCTATCACAAGAAGACAAGATCTACAATTTAGTCTGCTCCCTTGCTACGTCAAGAAGATAAGACTATAATCTTCAGTTCTACTCCACTACCATCCCGAGGGAACAAAATCTAAACTTTCCAGTCTGCTTCCTTACTATCTCAGGGAGACTTCAATCTTCAGCTTGCCCCACTACTATTTCGAGGGGACAAAATCTGAACTTTCTGATTTGCTTCTCTACTATCTCAAGAATACTTCAATCTTCAGTCTGCTCCACTACCATCTCTAGGGAACAAGATCTGAACTTTTCAATTTGCTTCCCTACTATCTCAGGAAGACTTTAATCTTCAGTTTGCTCCACTAACATCTCTAGGGAACAAAATATGAACTTTCTAATTTGCTTCCCTACAATCTCAGGAAGACTTCAACCTGCTCCCTTGCTACATCAGTAGGATAAGGCTAGGTAACTTGAATATGCTCCCTTGGCAGTACATAGAGATAAGACTCACCAAATTCGATCTACCCCACTACTATCTCAAGGAGACAAGATCTACAATTCACCGATGTTGCTACACTATCCTCTGAGGGACCTGTCCTGTAGACTCGGTTTCACATGCATATGTTTGTGCCAAATGATCATGATGCTATGATCAGAATGAATCAAATGCTCCTAGCCACATGTATTATGAATGTCATGATTCTCTTTTTTTATTATTGTAAAATGATTAAGATGCAATGATCAGAATGAATCAAATGCTCCTAATTGGATGATATTTGCATGAATGCAAAATTTTATGAGAATGATCCCTGCTTAAGGTGTCATCGTTCATTGTTCATTAGGGTAATATGCTGCCCTTTTGTTCGGCTGGTATTCTCGACAGAAAACCTGAGAAAACCATTATATCTTGCTCAACAGATTTGTCCTACTGTAACTTCAGGGCTTATCTCATTATGACTCTAAAATATAAGATCTGAATCTTTTCCAATCCATCCCATTGCGAGTCCAAAATGTAGAATTTGTTTCTTCCTCAACCCATCCCATTGTTATTCAAATGTGCCTGACCTGTATCATTTTTCAGCCATACCATCACAACTCAGGGGTAGAGGACTGTAACTTGTTCAATCAACTAATCACTCCCCAGGTGACCTAACCAAATGTGTATGCATGATATTGGCAAGTATGCATAATATCATTTTTCCGAGAATGATTCCCCTTTTACTCTTGGGTTAACATCGCCCATTTTCCGTCAAGACTGTATTACTGACGCAATATCTTGACATTTTTTTGACAAAATCTGAAGAGATAGCCTTAGTCTAGACTTTTCCTTGAACTTGGTGAGTTTTAAACAATAATCCTGTTTCAAGCTCTTGTATTATTCAGAAGTTTCCAGAGTAATATGTGAAACTTCTTTCATGAAAGTATTATTAGTCCACTAATCGTTATTTCAATGCAAAATGCTTGAAAAATATCAAAGGATAAGAAGGAAACTAATTAGGAGCATAGCTCGAAACCAATAAGTTAAACAAAAATAGCAAATGCAATCCAGAAGGAAATTTATTGGTAGTGTATTTTGAAATGAATAAAATAGATAGCAAATTGAGAATGGGTAAGATGGAAACTAAGTGCCCCAGATATCGCAGCCTGAGCTTCTCTTGTTCAAACTTCTTAAGGACCATTTTAAACTCAATATATGTTTAGGGGATCCGGAGTACTTTGTCGATGCCCCAAGGTGTCTCATACTTTCTCATTCAAGCATAGCGAGACTACTGTATACCCCACTTTCAATCAAAATTTGAACCGCCCTTTTCGGGTTTTCAACTCAAATCCCTTTTGGTCTCAAAGCGCCCTTTGCGGGTTTTTGCCTTGGCCTCTCCTTTTTCTTTCTTCTTTTTGTTTGAAAATTTTTATTTCCTTTTTTTTTAATTTTGACTTTTTGTTTTTTTTATTCTTTTTAATTTTTTTAAAAGGTTTTAAGGTGCCCTTTGCGGGTTTTCACATTGGCCTCTCTTTTCGGATGAAATTTGAATTCACCAGCTTGAGTATGTCCTTGCCATCCATTTTGGTCAAAGTTAATAATCCTTCAGAACAAGCCTTCTTTATTACAAGGTTCTCTGAAGTCCTTTTGTATAAGAAGGATCCTTCATAATGCCAGGTCCCCATCATGAAATTCCCTTGGGCGAACCTCTTTGTCATAAGCCCGTATCATCCGTTTTGAATACTTTCGATCAAGCTTACTGGAAACATTCTGCTTTATTCAATCAAAGCTTAGAGAAAAAAAATCTTAACCTCCCACGATTGATTCCCTTTTATAAACCTAGGAGGAAAGATGTTGCCCTGGTGAAGGTCCTAGCCACCGTTCAAGAAACATAGAGGGTTCATAGTGACTTCTTTATGTTAACCTTTACAAATCTTAGTCTTTTTTCAAAAATTTGGAATGGTTTTTTAGCTGCCTTTGCTGCACTGATATGGTGTCTGATCTTTGAACAGACCGTAAATCTTTGATATTGTGCAATTATGTCAAACATATTTCTTTTATTGTCACTTTTTTTATTTTTATTTTTTGATTTTTTGATTTTTTGATTTTTTTTCACTTTACATTTGAACTTGGATTTGAATTCGGACTTGGATTTGGATTTGATTTTGAATTTGGATTTGAATTTGGATTTGGATTTGGACTTGGACCTGGCTTTGAATTTGAATTTGTATTCGGATTTGGATTTGGCTTTGAATTTGAATTTGGATTTGAATTTGAATTTAATAACTGCTGACTTTGTAACTTTGGCATATGAAGCAACCTTCACCCTCTTAGTGAAGTACCTGATAACCACGAAGATGCATTGGTATTGGCTAGATACTTTAGACGAGATCTGTCCCATAACATCTATACCCCACCTATAGAAAGAATGGAAGAAGCACATAGATCTTGTCTTCCCTAATTTGACATTTACGGCGCAACCGATGCAATTTCCTTTTCTTGATAAACCAGTAGCCCAATCCTCTTAATTAGCCCGACCATCGTAGAATCATTACCATGGGTTTTTAAAATAGCATACCCACATTTCAAGCTTGGTGTTCCTTGATATGATTGTGTGAAAACATCTTGGATTTCTTGAAAATAGCTCAATGATATCTCGCCTTATTTCTGTGACAAGTTAAGCTTCGATCTTTACCCCTTTGCAACGTCCACTGTCCCTTTGCAAAGTATAGTCTATTTTCTCTTGCTCTACCATCCTTAACAAATCAAAAGATAGGCTACAATCTTTGTCATCTTCAAAGTTCTTAGATCTCCTAGACCCATATTTCATTCAAAAAGGGAATCTGTAACAAAGTCGCTCATGTCATTGATATCTGGGTACTTAGGTTCGAAGGCAAAAATTCCAAAGAATAAATGATTCTAAGGATAATTTTTTGCATGGTATGGTCATGAATAAATAATGAAAGAATATTCTAAAAAACAATGTACAATATGAAATATACAGAATGAAAAATATTTACTTAAAAAAATGCATTTTATTGAAATAAAAATTCTGGACACAAGCCCATTTCACAAAAAGATTCTTATTGCTTCTGGGCTTAAAGCAACAAGCATGTTTTGAATATTACTCTTGATTAATCCTAAAAATACAGGGATCCCTTCCACAGTCTCATTGTTTAAAATCTTCCCAAGTATGTAAGGGCTTGGAAACTTTGGTTCTCTCTTCAGGTATGTCATTAATGTTCAGATTCCCTTTGACTTCTTCAAGGAATTGCAACTTTTCTGCCTCCACTTTCAACTACCATATCCGAGTGATTGGATTATGAGGAATCGTTGATTTTCACGACTCCCCTTTCAATAAGCCTTTCAACCAACTTTTTAAATATAGTGTAGTTTTCAATTGAATGCCCCGTTATTCCCACGTGGTACTCGCATTGGGCATTCTCATTATACCACAGGTTCTGCGTAGAACGGAGACACTACATGTACATCAAAAAGATTCTGATACAGCTTTTTATATGTTATCGGGATGAGTGTGAACTGGGGCCTTTCGGTATTTGACCTCGAATTGGGTTCTTTCCTTGAAGAATCTTGCTGTGTACTCAGGCTATTTACCTCATTTTCCTTGTTTCTTGAAGTTGATCCTTTGGTGTTTTTTCCCATTTTTATTTTTTCGCTTCTTATAGCATTTTCAATGATCTCACCGAACATTACCATATCTGAAAAGCTCATGGTGGCACTTCCCAACATATAGTTAATGAACAGGGCCTTCAGAGTATTAATGAAGAGCATCGTGGTTTCTTTTTCCATTAGAGGTGGCTGGACTTGTATAGCGACTTCCCTCCATCTTTGAGCATACTGTCAGAAACTCTCATTTGTTCTCTTCTCCATATTCTACAAAGTGATTCTATCGGGGGTCATATCTGTTACATGACTATACTGCTTCATGAAAGCTTGAGCTAAATCTCTCAATGAACTAATCTTGGTACGACTCAACTGGTTATACCATTTGGACGCTGCCCCAGTTAGACTGTCTTGGAAGCATTGAATCAGTAATTGATCATTGTTGACATGCCCAGTCATACGTCTGTAGAACATAGTGATATGAGCTTCAGGACAACTATTTCCGTTGTACTTCTCAAACTCCAGCATTTTGAATTTGTAGGGAAGTACTAGGTCCGAAACCAAGCTTAGATCCTTAGCATCGATCCCTCTAAAAGTATCAGCGCCTTCCATTGCTCTGAATTTTTCTTTCAGCCTTTTATATCGGTCCTCTAATTGCTTTTGTGATTCCATTCTTGCTCTTTCTCTTTCTGCTATATTATCTAGATCAGAAACAACGAGATTGGCACCCTCTGGAGTAAAACCTGATCCAGTTTGGGAATTTACTGGTATCGCGGCCCCAGCTTGAAACTGTTGAGGATTAATCATAACAGATAGTCTCTGCAAAGTTACTTCAGGTCTTGTTTGCACATACGGTGGAGTAAAACCAGGGGGATGTTGAGGATACTCAGCATTCTCCTCAGCATTAACCATTGGACTCTTTCTTTTATCTGTAAGCCCTTTAAACAACTGCGTCATTTGAGTCATCATGCTTTTCTGAGATTCCATCATTTTCTCCATCATATCCCTGTTAAATCTTAGCCAACTGCTCTTGCATCTGTACTTGCATCTCCTTCTGTGTTTGTTCCAATTTTTCTAATCTTTTATCCATTGTTTGAGTTTTCTTTCTTGTACCGCAGGGATGCGTATCTAGTAAGGTTTTGTCGATTTCCAGGTTGCTGAAATAATTTTAATAAATTAGTGGTCTTTCTACCAATTTTAATGCATGTGATGAAATATAATGCAAATGTATGAAATACAATGCCAGTGCATGTAATGAATGCAAATAGAAAGAGAGACGTTGATTCTGAATTCAATTCCATTAGAAGAACTTTTCTAGAAAACAAATATCTTTACATAAAATGGATTATATATGCGGCTTTGTCCTCATAGTCCAGGTGGAGACATCGATCTTCTTCTTCATATCCGGATACTGCGGTCAAATCCTTCAAATCTTCCCAAAAGATGTCCCTCCTATTTCCACTCGGCTTGATCCGAGTCGTGATTCGCTGCTCACTTATCCCTTGCGATATTGATTAACTTCTTTAAGAAAGTTAAGGCATGACGGCTCTTGCACAGTTTTTGTCAATTTGAATCCTTTGGGCAAGGTTTTGCATTCCTCCACGGGCTATCAACCTTCTTCCATTGTGTTTACTCAGACCATGTCCGGACAACCGTGTTATAATCCACTTTATCAAGAAATTCGTTTCCTTATGACAAACTCCTCTATTTAGCAATCGAATTATTAATCAATATCTCCTTTCTATGATGATGTAATGCAATGCAATGCAATGTAATGCAAACATAAACAACACAAAACATATTAGCACAAGTAAGATAAATAACCAAAATAGATTACCTAAATCAGTGACCACTAGGGTTTGACACGGCTCTACCTAGAGTTAGCTCTTAGGATTTGCTATATGCGGTTTGGTTCTAACGAGAGGGTACCTGAACCAGTAGATTCCTCAATCCTCACCCATTATAGGCTCATATGGATCGAGTTCAGTTTAGGGGAATACATTTCCCTATGGCCATACGAAGGTGAAAACCTCACGAAGCACATAGGTACAGATGTATCCCGGAAGCAGTCCACTAGCCCATGCGGAGGTGAAAACCTCACGAAGGCATAGCTTCTTACTTCCACTTAAAGGTGCGACCACAACGGTCATGCAATGCAATGCCAAAGTATTTTATGAGACTCGACATTATAGCATAAACAAATGCATCAAAAGAAACATGATTTCTCAAAACAATCTTCCAAATTTTCAATCAAAAGGACAAAAATTAATCAATTTATGGCCTGACTCTCAACCAGTCCCCAGTGGAGTCGCCAAGCTGTCGAAACCATTTTTATTTTAAGTTTGAAAAATGGGGATCGACTTTAAAAATAAGGAGTCGCCACCAATCTTTTTTTTGTTTAAGTGTGATCAGATCACCTATAAAAATATTTTGGTCTGCGAAATTAGAGAAAACGGGTTCGGGAGTCGGTTACGTGCGAGGAAGGGTTAGCACCCTCGCAACGCCCAAAATTAGTACCAAATCGATTAATTAGTGTCCTTGCGTCAAAAACTTGAAAATATTTAAGGTATAAAATTTTTAAAGAAGGTTAACTAACCCTGAATTGAATTCCAAGATTAACTCATTCCAAAGGAATAAAAATGTCATACCTAGCACGTTAGGATATAACACGTTTATACTTTGACACCGAGATCATCTTTGATCTTCAAAACATATAATTAAAAGGGTATTTTGTTATTTAGTTGAATGAAAAATCGACACCCAGCACGTTAGGATGTAATCTTTCGAACTTCTAAACACGCAAATATTGCCTTGTTTTTCAAATAGCTTTTTAAATAAGCGATTTTACAATTAACTCAAAATGTGTTTGTTTGGTTTGTTTGGATGAACAATCTTTCATAAATAAGTTGGAAATTTTAATCACAATACAATAATAAAACAAAAGTATAATTGTGAACATAAAATAACAATATATAGCAATAATGAAAACACAAAAGAACAAATTAGGGTTAATACAATGGGACACATTATACAAATATTAACATTCAAGACTAAAAGACAATTTAGAAAAAGATACTAAGCCACAAATGATATGTATAAATGTATGCTAAAAATTCAAAATAGATTGAAATGCAAAGATAAAATAATTAATACATGTAATAATGTGGTAAATGAATTTAAAAATAAAATTTTATACAAGGAGAAAATCAAAACAATGTATATAGAATAATATATATTGATTTGCATAAATAACATATGTGAAGTAAAAAACTTATATGAATAATTTATATATGAAAGTAATAATACATAAAAAAAATCTTGAAATGAACAAAAATATATGACAAAATAGGATTTGAAAGGAAAAATAAAAAATACATATATGCATAAGTAAGTTTAAAAGAAAATTCATACATAAAATAGTAGAAAATTCATAACAACATAAGGAAAATTTAATATAAATTATACGTATAAAAATGTATATAGTTTAATAATTTTATATAATTTAATATGGGCATATAAATTAAACATTATATCAATTTTTAAAAAAATGAATAACAAATATTAAAACAATGTAAAATTAATAAAGTATTTCCAAGCTCTATATTAAAACAGTATTTTAAGAAAATAAATAAATTATAAAGAATTAATAAACTTAAAATTAACATAAACTCAATTGAAATAAAGGCAAAATTAAATGGATAATTAAACAAATAAAATAAAAGTTAGGACCCAAATCAAATGCGCCTAAATGAGCGAGGGTTGAAAATGCAATTGAACCAAAGCGCACATTGCCTTAAGCATGGACCGAATTGGAATATCACGCAAATTACAGAGGTTAATTTAAAAAACGAAGAAAATGTATAATGGATCTAATTGAATAGAGTCGCAAAAATAGAAGGTTTAAACGCACAAAAATCCCTTTAATACATAAGCGCGCGGATCCTGAGGGTTTTGGATCGGATCGGGTCGGGCAGACGGGTTAAGCACCAAACGGTGCCGTATCAGTACCTGCAATAAAAAAAACAAACGACGCCGTTTGTTTAAAAAGTTATTAAACCCTAAAAAACTATTCGAATGGCAATCTGCCAACTCCCAGACGCCGAAATAAACTTTTTCCTTCCCCATTTCCTTCGTTCTCTCCGTAGTAGGGCTCTCAACCGCGCCAATCGCACGTCGTAGCTGCCGTGGAGCCACCGCGACCGATGTTCAGAGCTAGGTAAGTCGCTCGTTCCCCTTTTATTTTATCTTTTGATTTTTATATCAATGAGGAAAAAAAGACGCAGAAAGAAAAAAAAAAGAAACAGATTATCAAAGTTTAAAATCCCCTCCCAGAACTAGACTTCATTTTTTTTCTCTTTGTATTCAATATCTATGCATTCGTAAAAAATGGATCCATTTTACATTCGATTTCGGCCCTATTTATAGACTGAATCACAAAAAACTAAATACAAAATTTTTATTTCTTTTTTCTTCTATTATTTACTGTCAAACTGTTGCTTTCTGTTAATCCGTTTTGCAGGAACCAAGCCAGCTGGAGAACGTCAAGGGTCGTTGCTGGAGAAGAACGACGCGCGTGTGCGCAGTGGCTGTGGCGCAGATGCACGCGGGGCGCGTGGGGGAGAACGGCGCACGAACCCTCTGGAGGCTTCTAGGGTTTCTTCCGATATTGATTTATTTTGGGCTGGGGTCTGGGGTTTGTTTGTAGGTTTGGGCTAGTATAATTTATGGGGTTTATATAAAGGACTGGACTGTTATTATTTGTTTTTATTTGGTTTTATTTTTTGGTTTTGTTGGGTTTAATTTTATTTAATGGGCCCGGGCATAAATTGGGTCTTACGAATAACAGAGAAGAATTTGAGATATAAAATAGTGCACTGAATATTCTAGTATCATTAACTTGCTTGGATCAGTACAATTATAGGATTTATATATTTGTGTGTGGCCAACTACTGCTAACCACTCTACTAACAATATGCCAGACTGTATAACAGATTATTAACAAACTAATGTATTCTATACTCTTAACATTCACCTAGCTTCTCAATAGGGAAGACTTGAAGCAGATTATGAAACTGAGTAAAAGTAGAGACAAATACGGGTTTTGTGAGAATGTCAGCGAATCTCACCGACAACGAGCAAACCATCAGGCACCTTTTCGCAAACAAAAAATAGATCAAGCTCAACATATTTGAATTTGGAGTGTAAGACCGGATTGGTAGCAACTGTTACTGCACTAGAATTGTCACACCAAATAGCAGGTAGATCGGCAGAATGTATTCGTAATTCTGTTAGTAGAGAGGCTAATCATGTAATATCACTAGTAGCTGCAGCTAAACTTCGATATTCAGCTTCAACCGTGGATCGAGAAACAACTTGTTGTTTCTTAGAACACTAAGAGACGGGCGTATTACCAAAGTACACACAATATCCTGTCGTAGACTGGTAGTCATCAAAATCCAATCCTTAGTTGGCATCAGTAACCAACAAGAGACAGTCTATTGGATGGACGAAAAATTAGCCCATGATCAATAGTACCACGTAAATACCGCAAGATTCTTTTTAAGGCCACCAAATAAACTGTAGTAGGCGCATGCATAAATTGACAAACACGATTAACGGCATAGGCAATATCAAGTCGAGTCAAGACCACTTATTAAAGAGCACCAGCAAGACTTCGATATTTCATAGGATCAACAAGACGATCTTTCTCATCTTTAGACAAAGCGAACGAACTGATCATCAATGTGTGAACACTCTTTGCATTAGCCAAAGAACTCCAGTCAAGAAGATCTCTGATGTACTTGCGCTGGCATAAGTGGAGACTCCCAATGGAAGACCGAGTGACTTCAATGCCTAAGAAGTAGTGTAACTGTTGAATAAAACTATTTATACTGTCAGCCGTACTTACCGTAACTATAATATATCATCCACATAGACCAGAACATAGATGACGAACTCGGTCGTTACTCGAACAAACAGGGAGGCATCAGATTTGGATAAGAGAAACCTAGTAGAAACAAGAAAACGTTTCAATTTATCGAACTAGGCGCATGAAGCTTGACGCAACCTGTATAACGCCTTAGTCAGTCAACACACCAAGCGGTCACCATTCAGACCAGACTAAACATAACCTGTAGGTTGTTGCATGAACACTTCGTCAGTGAGATCACCATTCAAAAAGGCATTGTTCACATAGACTTGATGAAGTTGCCAACCACGAGAGACAGCAACCGACAATATGATTCGAATAGTAGCAGGTTTGATCACTAGACTAAACGTTTCCTTGAAGTCACACCCGGGAACCTGTGAACAACCCTTTGCCACCAATCGAGCCTTACGCCGAGCAATAGTCCCATCAAGATTTTTCTTTACTTTGAAGAGCCACTTACACCCAATCATTTTCCGACCATGAGGTAGTGAACCAAGTTCCCAAGTGGAGTTAGTCATTAGAGCATCAAATTCAGCTTGGACTGCTAGTCTCCACTCCTTATCAGCAAGCGCTTCCTTAATCGTGCGTGGCTCATAGTCGACAGCGTCAACAGACAAAGCTCATAGTCAACAACTTCAACATACAAAGCCGGTGCATGATGATCTCTAAACTAACTATAAATACGACTAAGGCAAGCGCACCTATCAAACAATAGTATAGTTATGGTGAGTAGGGAATATCGTATCTACGAGGACTAAAAGTACTAGTAATTACCATTTTTCTATTATTTAGCCAACAAATTGGAATGATTGTTTTTAATCTAAAATTACTAAACTAATCTAACTACGAACACAACAGAGAATGAAATAAGAAAACAATCGAAGGTGACCAATGAGATAGACAATACTTAGGAAAGAATCTACCTAGACTTCACCTATTACTATGAATCTGAATTAAACGATTTATTCACTTGTGTTTTGATCCGTAGAAATCCCTAAATTATGTTAATATCTCTTTCGAGAGTAAGAACTGACTCTAGGTTAATTAATTGAAATATCTTTCCAATTAAAACCCTTATTGTAACACCCCAAACCTTGCCCATACGTTTCGACCAGATATGGTATGCTACGGGTTGAACGTTAAAATCTTTTGCTAAGTTGGTTTTGGAAATCGTAAGTTAATTAGAAAATATTTGAATAAATAAGTGACATTTGAAAAGAAACCTTGTATTATTATTATTAGGTATAAATAAACCCCTGACATAAATTCATAAGTTGCAAATATTAAAAAAACTACTTAGGCGAATATAAACTATGGGGCCTTATTACCTAAATATTCCCAAAATAAAACTTAAAGGAAAAACCGAAAATAATCTATAGAAATAAAAACTTGATGGCCCCTCGAGTCCGTCTCGGCTCCCATGTCCACGATCTACTGCTCATCTGAAAAGTTAGGGAAAAATAATAGGGTGAGTCACCAAGACTCAGTGTGTAAATCCCGAAAACACATAAAAGGCTTGGGCCCATAAACACATTACGAGCCCTAGCCCATACACAATGGCAACAATCATAATCACATGACAGATAATAAATGATGCAAAGCCCAACCCATCCTAGAATTCCATCCTCTACACACCAACCCGTACCAACCATCACACCTTGGGGATTTCTACAATCAACCCTCCATCCGCTACGCACCAAAACGACAGCCGTACTGCCTATTCCTATCAATCAGGAATTTTAACGTGGTTTTCTACCACCGATCACCAAGTGACCTAAAATTTCATTACGTGGGTTTTCTACCACCGATCACTATGTGACCTTAACATTTCATTACGTGGGTTTTCTACCACCGATCACCATGTGACCAATCATTTCATTACGTGGGTTTTCTACCACCGATCACCATGTGACCAATCATGCTCTTCCCATTTTCATATCAAACCCATCCCATGCATACATCCATGCAAAATCAGACAATATACTACCTAAGAGATTACAGTCTTTCACATACATCGATACACATAGAGAAGTTTCTATGGTTACATACCTGGCATCCTTTGCCTACCCTTTCTGGGTATCACGACTGTTTACACAGCCCATTTTTCGACTTTTAGCCCATAACATAAACATATATATATTCATACAGATTATTAGTGTGCTAGAGATCTATACACGACTGTTCATACAGCCTTATTTTCCGGCTTTTCAGCCCCTAACAGGTATAATACAAAATAAAACTTATGTGATAAGGATCTACACATCTGATTACCGTTAGAACGAGACACTCTAAGTTGACGCTATCCGTAGCCAACACCACTGCTATCTGCCTAAGGTGTTGTTCAGAAACCGGTCCACAACCAAGTGGCCAATCTCGAATGACAGATACTGCTCGTTTCTTAAACTTAGGGATTCTCTCCTTTGCCTGATCCATATTTAATTCCATCACAAGTCCTTATCAGAACTACTATCTCAATATTTGATCGTTAATCCTCATCATAAAGTTAAGATCTTGTATACAATGAACAAATCTAGCAGAAATCTAGGGAAATCTTCTTACCTTAAAATCCCGAAATTGGAGACTAGTGATTTTCGGCTTTTAGATCTAGACGACCAAGTTTCCTTCAAATCCCGGAATGCCGCTCAACATAGAATCATTAAACTATTAGCTTTTCGGTTTTTGCCTTTCAAGAATCGAAATAGAACATGAGATCTAACAGAAGTCGACACTTACCTTAGTACAGGGAATTCGGCTAGCACTTGGAGAGAAGATTCGGCAATGTCAAAGAAAAGATTTAAATGCCGGAGAAATAGAACTAATTCTCAAATAGGATGAATAAAGAAAAACTATGAAGATTTCGGCTTTTTAGAGAAATCGGCACAAGAGGAAAAGAATGGAAAAGAGAGAAAAGAGAATGAGGGGAGAGGTTTCGGCTTTTGAAGAATTTAAAGAAAGAAATTGTAGAGGGAGAGGCTAGGGATTTTTGGCACATGGAATAAAGAGAGAATTAGGGTTTTAAATGCCAGAATCAAGGAGCTATCCCCCCTATTTATAGGAATTTCGGCACCTCCTGTATAAAACCGAAAACGCCCTTCCTAATTAATTAAAATTCAAGCTAAATGAAAGGGAAAATTCGGCACCCTTTTGCCATGCAGTAGCCGATTTCTTTACTCCTCTGAGTGGTGGATTTTCGGCCATCACCTTCCTTGTAGATAGGCTCCTATCTTTTCTCCTTTTTATCTTCTACTTTATCAATTATAAAATCCATATAAATCCTCCTGTTTTTTAGCCTTGTTTCCATCCACTTCACCTAACCCTAATGCTGAAAATTAGCTAACTTAAATTAAAATAATTGAACTCCATGAAACTTAAATTTGGGCCCCTTACTCCCTTGTGTGGCGTCACCTCCTAATATTGGGCCACAAGCCCACTTTGGTATTTTAAACACAGATACTACCTTTTAAACCCTATAATGCCCAAATAGATAATTTTAATCAAGGCCTCTACCTAAGCCTGAGCCCAATTTGGACCCCTAACACTTAATTTAACTCATTACACATGTTCACCCATTAAGTGCATAGGCCGAAAAATTCAAGATGTTACACTTATTGTCGCATTAACTCGATCTATGGATTCCCTTATTAGATTTAACTCTAATCCGATAGATTTATGTCATCCTATTTCTAGGATTGCATGCAACTCCACTTAATTATGCTAGATCTACTCTTAAACATGGACTTTTGCTCCACTAAAATAAGCACATTAAACTTGAATTAATATTTCAGAAATATTAAAACAAGAAATAAGCATACATAATTGAGAACAAGAATCAAGTATTTATCACGTAAATCAGAAATCAAATAATAAGAGTCATCATAGGTGTTATCTTCCCTAGGTATCTAGGGAATTTAGTTCATAATCCTGAATAGAAACATCTCAAAGTTAGGATAACAACAAGACATAAAGAAACTCAATAAAACTTCGAATGAAATTAAATAGAGATCTTCGATCTTGAAGGATATCCACTTCCGAGTTAATTCTGATGGCGTTCTTCGATCTTCACAGTGTGCCCGCTTAGGTTTTCTTCTAATTGGTATTTGTAGACTTTAGAATGCTCAGAAAGCCTAAAAATTGGGTTTTTCTGTGTATTTGGGAAGCAAGGTGCAATATCGACACGGGCTGGCACATGGGCATGTGGCTAGCCCGTGTGGAAATGCCCAGGCCGTGCGGATCCTGGAAATGGCTCTATTTGTGCAATTTTGGCTCATTTTTCACTCCTTTTACTCTGAAATGCTCTCCTAAGTATAGAAACATGAATTTTAAGGATTAGGAGCATCAAATTCACTAATTACATAATTAATCATCAAAAAATGCATTAAGAATGTGATTAAAAATATGCTACTTTTATAGCTTATCAAATATCCTCACATTTAAACGTTTGTTTGTCCTCAAGCAAAATCCTCAATTCATATTAAAAATAATATTTCTCAACTTGTAGTTCCCATCAATAATGTCTCAAAATAATCCATAAATAATCATGAATTGGCAATTCAACTAAAAGAGCACTAAAGTATCAAACAATCCAAGCTAAAATTTTTAAACACGAAAACATAGGTGCTTCTCCTTATCTAAGTAATTACCTTTTATTCAAAATCAACAAGAACCGACATCCTCACTAAAGATTCACTCAAATCACTCAAAGTGTTTAAGGTTCAAGAATAAGCACTCAATAGTCAAACATGAAAAGTCATTACCATAGGCTTGCATGAAAATCAAATCTCCACCACTATAAAATGATATGATACACAAAGCAAAAGGTCTTTAAGAGGTTATAATGGGCCTTAGGTTAAGAGTGGGGAGAAAGGCCGGAAAAGATGGTTAAAATCGAGATCGAATTGATAAATTACCAAACTAGAAAAATAAGAAATACTGAATTAAAAACAAGTGCATAAATCAAGAACTATTCAAGAATAAGAAAAAAAGCTTCTTCTCAAAATATGAATTTTACTGTTCAAGCTCATAGAATTAAATAATAATCAAAGTGTAAATAAATATATAAAAAAATTCGAATTCTCTTTTCTTTTCTTTTTTTACAATAAGAAATAATTCAGCAAATTAAACAAAAAAGCATAGTTAGGCAACTAACCAAATCAAATATGAACAAAAAGGGAGTCAATAAAATGGGAAAAATTCTCAACGAGCAAAAATTGAGTTATGGGTTAACATTAATGCGTAATTTAAGAAATGATGTATTTAGGCTCAACGGGGTTCACTAAGGATTAATTAAAAAGGTAGGCTTTTCATGGGATAAGTAGGTTAAAACCTAAGTGTCTTTATCATCTCAGTATATCAAATCAAATGTGTGGTTTTGACATGTATAATCGAAACAAGTTCTAAAATAACAAATCAAATTGACACACTAATAACCAATAATAAAATGAGCAATAAAAATATATGCTCTAAAGGCTTAAAATCTCACAAAAAATTATGGTTTTTGATGTCAAACTTGTAAATTTAAAACTTCAAGGTAATACCTCAATTCAGGGAAACATTCTAAAATTTTTAATTTTGAAAATAAACTTATCATGCTTGATTCTCTCATGTCATAAAGTTTAAAACAACCAATGCACAAATATTTATGAATTTAATCCTAAACACATCAATAAAAATCACAAATCGATAAAAATTCATTCTAATAGAAGTATGAGAAAATTACTTAAACACAAGACATAATTTAAGTATTTTGTAATAATTATATAAATAACTTCCCCACACTTAAGATGTACATTGTCCTCAATGTACAAACAGATATAATCACAATATAAACAGAATATCATAAGAGAGGGAGAAAACTGAAACTGTCCTGAATATTGGATGAAATCCCTAGAATAGTGAAAAGCGGAATTGTAGTCAAATCTAAATGTAACGTATGATTCTGAGCAAACTAATAAGAAAATAAACACAAATAATAGAGAAGATTAAGGGGTTATAACTCAATTAGAAACAACCATAAAAATATATTTCAAAAGATAATAATTAAAAGAAGTTTAAGAAAATAAAAAAAAGCAACTAAAACAAAATTAAAAAGAAAGATAAATAAAAATAAAATAAAAATAAAACGAAAATAAATAAATAATAATAAACTCAATGATACCAATAAACTTAAAGGTAATTGTAATAATAATACTAAAAATAATATAAATAGCAGAAAAGTTAAAATAAATTTAAAATCTAAGTATAAGAATAAATAAATAAAAAATATTAGTAAAATAAAAATAAATAATATAACAATAATAATAAATAAATAAAATAGAAGGAAATTAAATGGAGATCTTCGATCTTGAAGGAGATCCGCCTTCGAGTTAATTCTGATGGCGTTCTTTGATCTTCTCTGTGTGCTCGCTTAGGTCTTCTTCTAATTGGTATTTATAGACTTTAGAATGCTTAGAAAGCCTAAATATTGGGTTTTTCCGCTTATTTGGGAAGCAATGTGCGATATCGACACGGGCTGGCACATGGGCATGTGGCTAACCCGTGTGGAAATGCCCAGGCTGTGCGGATCCTGGAAACAGTTTGTCCAATTTTGGCTCGTTTTTCACTCCTTTTACTATGAAATGTGCTCCTAAGTATAGAAACACTAATTTAAAGGATTAGTAGCATCAAATTCACTAATTTACATAATTAATCATCCAAAAACACATTAAGAATGAGATTAAAAATATGTTACTTTTATAACTTATCAGTTCACCTCACGAGTAAATCCTAACTCGGCTAACGAATCAATAGATGTAGACCGCATGGAACTACAGTTAGGAGTAGAAGACGAAATTACAATGGGTCCCTTGATCGACACAGTGGAGCAGGAAGATGTAAGCTAGACAAGAGGAATATATATGGAGACACATGACTGGACTAAACAATGTCCGTAGCAGGCGAAGAAAATAAGAATCGACATTCGTAAAAAAACAACATGGCAGGAGACAATTACCTTACCATCTAGTGTGAGATAGTGATAGCCTTTATTTTGGGAACTATACCCTAAAAACGTACATGGCTGAGAATGAAAATCCAACTTATGACACATAAACAAACACAGATACGGAAAACAACAACACCCATATACCCTTAAATGATCATATACAGGTTCACGACCATGAAGAACCTGATATGGAGACTGACCTTTCAAGACTGGAGTAGGTAGACGATTTATGAGATTAATGGCACTACAAAATGCAAAACCCCAGTAATCCATGGACAGATTGGCTTGGGCTAAGAGTGAAAGACCGGTCTCAACAATGTGTTTATGTTTTCACTCAGCAACACCGTTCTACTCAGACGTATGTGGGCAAGATAGGCAATAAAGTATCCTAAGACCAGGAAAAATCGATGTGAATTACCGAAACTCACCGCCCCAATCACTTGGAAATCTTTTAATATCCTTTCCAAACTGAGTTTTAACCATATTCTGAAACTGAAGAAAGCACTCAACTGCCTGATAATTACATTGAATGAGATAAACCCAAGTAAAACGATTACACATGTTGATAAACGAAACATAATACAGATTATTACCACATACAACTGACCTCGGTCCCCATAAGTTGGAGACAACCAAATAAAAAAAATCCGTATATTCAGTAGAAGAACTTAAAAAAGGCAGTTTATAAGACTTCTCCTTTTGACATGCAATGCAAATATTATCAAGGCACATTTTATTAGAAACAACTTGACACTTATCGAGAACAAGTTTAACAATCGAGGCAGACGAATGACCAAGTTTACGGTGTCATAATGCAAAAACATCATCACTGGTATTGCGAGTCTAGAGCCCAGTGTTATGGATAGAAGGAACAGCAATAGATGTAGCAGGAGGAACCGACGAAAAATAATAGAGCCCATCACGAGTGTGGCCCCGTAGAAAAATTTCCTGAGTCGGGATGTCCTTAACAACACAATAAGACGGATGAAATTCAAAGAACACGTTATGGTCATTAGCAAACTGAGAAACAAATAACAAATTATTCCGTATATTTGGAACGCACAAAAAATTAGTCAGATGAAGCAGCTTACTCTTTGTAGGCAAAATAGTATTCCCAACACACGATATTTTTGTAGGACTTCCATCACCCATGAGAAGAGAAGATGTACCTGAGTATGGCGTAGACTCATTCAAAGCAGTGGCCTCTCAACAGGCATGATGTGTAGCCCCCGAATTAGGGCACCGAGACGAGGTCCCTACATGCATAGGAATATAAGAATTTTTATTATCAAAATTAGACTTATATTGAGTCTTATTGGCATTAGACCCAGAGGTGGTAAAAAAATCGGATGCATGAAAATCAGGAATACGAGGCAACCCAACGCGCACGGTGATGAATCAAAATCATGAATGTGCGCCTTCGATTTAGTTCGCCACAGTACCATGACCCATTATTTGGCATTGAAACATTACCATTGGTTTCAAAACCAACAAAGTTGGCATTCGACCCAACACCCTGTCCAATACTAGGAGTTGCATTGGTCGACCTACCATGACCATACGGCCCAAAATCATGGCCTGAAACAGTCGACCTAGGAGTACCAACAGATGGCCCAAATCGCTGACCCAAATCTTGTGGCAAGGGAGGACCACCAAGATGGCCATAATGCGAGCCCAAACACTTGGCCTGCCCCATCATCACAATTAGACACAAAAGGGTTAGAAACCCTAGTATTAGGCTGAGTGGACACAGGGAGGAAATTATTTTGCAAGTGTGGCCACCTTCCCCATGAGGAGCCATAAGAAAAATGCGTCAGGGCCACCACCGAAGAACCAGCATACTGCCCAGGCACACTGAACAGGTCCTGACCACCGCGAGCCAATAGACACTAGCCAGGTTTTCCAAAAATACCGTCGCATGACCCTTGACCAGTATGAACAGGAAGAGCCCACGCTATGGTCAGAGCAGATGAACTACCGTAGTCTTGGTTGAACCATAATAATAGCGTTGTGCCAGATGTCCATATCAACGGTAGATTTGAAACTGAATTCAAAACCGAAAACCTCGCCCAAGAGTAGCAGAAGGAGGACGGCCACCACGCACGGAGTCCTCCACCGGTGTCGTCGGAGTGGGCTCTACCAAATGAGCATGAAAAGGCACATCGTTCACTGCATAAGTCTGTCAACTTTCAAACTCCAGAAGCACATCAATAAGCTTCTATAATTGAAGAGTGTCAGACGAGAACGATGCCAGGGTTAGAATGGCATCATAATCCGATGAGAGGCAAACAAGGATGATCTCCACCTTCTCTAACTCAGGCACCACAGATCCAGACGTCTCGAGTAATGCACAGGTATTCTGTATTTTAGCAATATACTCTTTGACAGTCATCACACCTTTCTTGATGGAGTGGAGTTCATGCTTTATACTCGATAGCTTGGCTCTAGTGGCAGCGGCGAAGAGGCAATTCGCAGTGCTCCAAACCTCACACGCCAATTTAGCAGCTGTAAAACAAGATAACAAAGAAGCACTAATCGTGGAAAGTAACCAAGAAGCAAGTAACTTATCTTGCTGAACAAACAGAGAAGTATCGGGATTCGGAGCCAAAACTCCATCCGGAGAAGACACAAATCGAGGTGGGGCAAGTAACATCCCTTTTAAAAATCTTAGTAGTTCATATCCTTCAATTATTAATCGGATATGTTGTTGCCATTGCACAAAATTTCCTTCATCTAACTTCACTGTGTCATGGCGAGAAAATGTCTGAATCAAATAAGAACCAGAGAATTATGGACTGCCACAGTCAGCAGAAGTAGAATCAATGGAATTGGCCATGGATCTGCAGCGGGAGCGACCTCTAGGAAATCAAGCGACTGATACCATGTTAGTAACTGTATTAAGATGAATAACAGAGAACAATTTGAGATATAGAAAGAAAGCACTGAATATTCTAGTATCATTAACTTGCTTGGATCGATACAAGAATAATAATTATATACTTGTGAGTGACCAACTGCTGCAAACCACTCTACTAACAATATGCTAGTTTGTATAACAGATTATTAACAAACTAACGTATTCTATACTCTAACAAGCTAAATGATGCATGATGTTGGTCCTTATTTATATATTTTTTTGTTTTAATTTTGTAAAAAAAATTTATTTAACATCTCATTTGATTTTTTATTTCTTTCAGCTTTTAAACTTGTATTTTTTGTCAAATCACCTAAAAATAAATAAAAAAATTATCATTTGTTAACTTACTTTGCTGACATAGCATACATGTGAATTGTACCATGGATAACATATCAACATTTAATAATTTTATAAAATTTAAATTTTTTAATAATTTTAAAGATTTTTAATTTTTAAAAGTAAATTTTATAATTTTTGAAATTTTAAAATTTTAAAAAATTAATTATATACTTATGTGTCATTTATGTGGCAATTCACGTGTGCCTTACATCAGCAAAGTTAAAAAAAAAAAAACTGACTTTTCCGTCTATTTTGAAATGATTTGACAAAAGACCTAAGTTTGAAGACTTAAAAAGGTGAAAAATTAAATGAATACCTAATGATAAATTAAATGAATAGCTAATTTTTTATAAAAAACAAGTTGAAGAGCTAAATAAATCATTATGCCTATAATCAAAAAAATATAATGTTAATTTAAATTTTTTAATTGATTTCTTACAGTGTGTTAAGACTTTTTTTTATAGAAATAATATAAAAAAATTAATTAATTATGAAAATGGGTTAGGGAAAAAATTATTTACGAAAATAGATTGTTGCTCAATAGTACCCATCGGTGCAGCCTAACACACAAGCGACACCACCCCATTTTCCCCTTAATCATCACCCATCATCAGATTTAAAAAAAAATGAATTTTTTTTTGGTGTCGCGGACCTATATGTATTTTTGGAAGTACCCGCAAAAAATATGAGTATTCACAGTGGAGAAAAAAAGAATATTTTTTTAATGGGTGTCGCCGGGTGTAAAGCGGCACCGACCAATTTTTTTAAAAAAATTGTCAGTTAAAATAAACTGGAAAAAAATAATCTTTTAATAGGTGTCGCCGGTGGGAATTAAAAAAAAGTGAAATGATAGGGAAAAAAAAGCTTAAAAGAAACCGTAAAAATAGAAAAAAAAAAAAGATAAAGGTGGGAGCCTGTGACCAATGCTTGCTTCGTAGGTGGTTTTTATCTTTTTGGCTTGTCAATAACACCATTAGTGGATTGGGAAACTCAGGAAAGGAAAACTAAACACAAACAAAAACTGAATATGAAGAATTTTGAAAAACTTAAGAAAGGAAATATAAAAAAGAAAAGTTGACTTTTTATTTAAAAAAATAACAATATAAAACTTAGAAAACTAAAAAGTGTGTAGTGTTGGTACAATTGCATTTTTAGGGCACCTTGAAATAGAAAAACCACCTATGAAACATTGTAGGTGTTAGGGTTTTGAGTGAAGAGGAGTCCCCCTACTATGTTGATCATTGAGTATTGGAGTAGCCCATTATTGCCCGGGCTTAAACAAAAAAATAAAAACAAAAAAATAATAAACCAAATTCCAAATTTTATTACAGTCCGTTTACAGACAGATGACCCAGTGGCCCAAAACCATTACCCCAATTACACCAAAACAATAAACCCAAAACCTACACGGCCCAAAGGGGCCCAAAACACAAACAAGTTTCAGAAGACCTAGGGTTTCTGAAACCCTGGGCACCGCAAGCCCCAAACACCAGCCACTAGTCGCGCCGCAGTTAGCGCAAGTCGCACCCTATCGCCGCCGCGTTCCTCGCCGTGGACCTACAAAAAAAGGAAAGAATACAACAGAAAAATGGAAAGAAAACAGATTTTGTATTTATTTATTTATTTATTTCGATTTATTTTTGGGGCTGTATAACCCTAAAAGAATCTGTAAAAAGGAGAAAAACCCAACAAACAGAGGTGATTTCTGAATATCTATTTTCATTTTTTTATATATACTCTTTCGATTCATGCATTTTTTTTATACAAAATACTACAAAAAGTAAAAGGCACGAGTATACCTTTTGATTTGCAAGGAAGAAGTGAAGTTTTCGACCTCCGACCGCCGTATCTGGCAGAGCCAATGGTGGCGCGTGTGGCGCGTGAGGCGGTGGCCCTTAGGTCTGGTGACCGGAACCCAATCGGGTGAAGAGAGGATTTGAGAGAATTTTTTGAATTTTTTTTTTAAAATGGGGCGCAAATGAATTTTTTTGGTGTTAAAATTAACTTATATAGCACTACAAAAACGACGCTGTTTTTGCTTAAGCCAATAAGCGTTAAAACGACGTCGTTTAAAGGGTCAGGACCCGCGCGTTGACCCGACCCGGGGAGGATCCGCACATTTTTATAAAAGGGTCTAACTACCTCTTTGATCCTTCCGTAAATTTCAGCATTTTTAATTTAGTCCAATTTAAATTTTTATTTTTTTAAATTAGCCCTAAAACTTGTATTTTGTTACAATCTGGTCCTCGGGCTACTTAAAGGCAATATCAGAACGGCGTTGTTTAGGAGATAAGGCATAATTGCCTAATGGGTCCCTATAGTGTGACGAGCGTTTTGATTTAGCCCTTTTACATTTACTTACATTTCTATTTAATCCCTGTTTTCGTGTTTATTTTTAAACCTTTTTTATCTTATTTTATTTTTAAATTATTTTAATATTATATTAAATTATTTTATCACATTAAAATTCTATATTTTTATTATTATTTGTATATTAATTTATTAATGGTATAAAGTTTTATGTGTTGGTTATTTTAAATACGTACTATTTTTATATATATTAAATTATTACTATTTATACTAAGTCATTTCATATAGTTTAATATTATTTATATATTACATATTATTTTATAATTTATATATTAGTTATTATATTATACCTTTTTAAATTTTTTTGTATATTATATGTTATTATATTATATGTATAATTTAATCCTTTATATAAAATTCTGTATATTATAGAACATATATTATTCATATTGTTTATATTAAATATGTAGTTTTTTATGATTATTGTATTATAAATATTTTTTATTTTTATATATTATTTACTTATAACTGTTTTTATCATATATTATCATTTTTTATTTATATATATACTAAATTATTTTATATATTTATTATAAGTATCCCTATATTTTTTATATACTCTAGATTTTATATTATTCATTTAAAATATATTGTTTACATATTAATTGTTTTAAAAATTATCATATTTTTTTTTTTTATTTTGTTTTGTTATAATATTCAGTGTTTAAACATATTATTAATTTACTTCTCACATTTGATCTTGTTTGTAGAATTTAATATCCATTTCTTGAATTTTTATGTTTCATATAGATTCTTAATTGTTGTTGCTTATTTTATATATTGTATTCGTTTATTTATTTGTTTATTATTGCTTTAGCATAATCATTTCATTTCATGTATTATTTGTTATGTTACCTTATTCTTTCATTAATTGTCTATATTAGTATTAATCATTAATATGACTTGTGATCATAGTGAATTGCTATTTGATATTTATATTTTGTAATGTATCAATGCAAAAACGGATTCATATCATTTTTATAAAAAAACACACTTTGTAAAATTGTCGTATTTTATTTAAAGTTTTTAAAAAAAAACGGTGATACGTAATATTTGGGGACTTCGAGAAAAATTGGGCCCTAACTCACTGTGTTTCGATTTTTCTCGTTGAACTTAAGATATTAAGTATCCATTTTCTTTTAAAATTGAAACTTATAAACTTCAAATCAAAACTTATTCTCGGGGATTCAAAACATTGTATCCTAACTTATTGGATATGATGTTGTGTCTCGAGGTAAGAATTTTCTATAAATAAAGGCGAGCCTAGTTTCGAAGTCATGAGATGTTACATCCTAACTTATTGGGTATAGCATTTTATTTCTTTGAGATAGGAAAGTCTTGGCTTTCTTTCAAATAAAAGGATCGTATTTTAAATTTTTTAAAAAAATTCGACATTAGGACATGAGATTGTCAATTAGGTACCAAATTTTGGGCGTTACGAGGGTGCTAACCCTTCCTCGTACGTAACCGACTCCCGAACCCGTTTTCTTGTATTTCTTAGACCAAAATCAATGTTTTGAAATAAAATGTTTTGTAAGGTGCTCCAATCACACCTAAGTAAAAAGAGATTGGTGGCGACTCTCGTTTTTGTTTTATTAAAGTCGACCCCCGTTTTTCAAATTAAAAATGGTTTCGACAAGTATTTATAGGCAAGTGAGGGTTCTTACCCAATTATGTCACTTAGTAGACCCTAAGTGGCCTAATGGTGAGTCCAACTGGGCTCAAGTTGAGGTAGAGATATAATAATAGTTACCTCCAAGTCGAGAGGTAAGTTATAAAGTAAATGTGCCTCAATACCATCTGCAGGATGTCCTGATGGTGGTAGTTGTTGCAAAAAAAGTAACAAGGTGAATGATACAATTTATTGGCTGGAAGACTCAGGAATATACAATGCCTTGTGAGGCAATTAAAATTCATGCGCACCCTTTTAATAATGTGTTTGCAGATGGTATCTCTATTCATAGTTGACTTGTATAAATTTTGCTTAGTGATTTAGTAGGTCGTATGTCTATTGGCTTGTCAATCTGAAAATGTATATCATATACTTGAGTGGTGCAATTGTCAATTAAAGGATCCGAATTTATATAGTAGAGGCGTGTCGTATGTATATAGTGGATGCAATTATTGGAAATGTAAAATAGATGAGGTTCAAGCCATCCGTTGGTAATGTAAAATGTAAGAGATGCGACCCATTCGTTGGTAATATAAAACATAATGAATGCATACTATCTGTTTGAAGATATAAAACATAAGAAACGAGTTTTTGACGAGTAATATTGGATAAGTGCTTACAGAAGGTGGTATTATAATGCTAATCTAGAAATAACTATTGATCTATGTTGGAACCATTCTTTGTTTGAAAAACGGGCCGACTTTAAAAAGAAAAACGGAGTCGCCACCAATCTTTTTTAACAGTGTGATTGGGTCACTTTAGAAAATATTTTGGTCTACGAATTTTAAGAAAACGGGCTCGGGAGTCGGTTACGCACGAGGAAGGATTAGCACCCTCGCAACGTCCAAAATTGGTACCGTATTGATTGATTAATGTCCTTAGTATCGAAAACTAGAAAAGATTTTAAAATATGAATCTTTAAAAATGTTTGGATAATTCAAATTGGATATCGAAATTCTCTTATTCCGAAAAGATGAAATACCACATCTAGCACGATAGGACACGATGTTTCAAACTATCGATACCAAGATCATTTCATGATCTCCAAAATTCATGTCTTGCAATTCAAAAAGGGTATTCCACTATTTGGCCGAACTAAAAACCGAAACCTAGCACGATTGGGCACGATTCCTTGAATGTCCAATCATGAAACACTGCCTTTATTTAAGAAACCCCGGTCAAAACCTATGAAGGATATTTGGTCGTTTGGACGAATAGAAAATCGAGACCCAGCACGATTGGGCACGAATCTCTCAAACTTCCAAACACGAACCATTGTCTTATTTTCAAAAACATGACCAAAATCTTTAAGGGATATTTAGTGATCTAGACGAACGAAAAATCGAAGCCAGCACGATTGGGCACAATTTTCCGAACTTCCAAACACACAAAATTACCTTTGTGAAACCCTTTTGTTTATGAATTTTTGGAAAAAAAGGTAAATAATAGCAAAAACAAAAAATGGAAGGCAATTCGAAGTCATCGATCCATATGAAATGATGGGAACAAGGAGAAATAAACCCTAATGGTAAAAAAACTAATAAAAATAGCCATGATGAGATTGATAGTAAAAAAAATATAAAAATAATAATAACCCTAGTAATAAAAATGAAAATAATAGACATAGTAAAAACAATAAGTAATACTATATATATATATATATATATATATGAATACGTAAAATTGAAATACTAAATATACAAAATAGTTAAAAGAGATAAAATATCTATATATAAAAAGAGGTAAAAATTATAGTTTAAAATTGATAGTAAATATATATGAAATATGATTAAAAAAAATATAATAGAAATAGTAAAATAATAATATACATAATAGAACTAATAGTAAAATAATAAATAATTGTAGTACTACTAATAATAAATATAATACTAATAATAAATATAACCATAGTCATAACAATATATATATATATATATATATAATAATAGTGGTAAAAAGAAATTTAAAATAAAAAAATATTAATTATAATAAACGGTAGTGATAGTACTGGTAAAGAAAGAAATAATACTAATAATAATAATATATAAAAATTAAAGTAAACAAAAAAATATATATAATGGTAGTAAATATAATAAAGAATATGATTATATAGATATATAAAAATAGTATTAATAATTAAAAAAATAGTAACAATAAAAAATAATAGCAGTAGTGAAAACCAAAGTAAAGTTAACGGCAAATATAGTAATAATAAAAGTGGTAATAATATAAAAATAAGTATAATTTAAAAAATCAATTTGCAAATAAATCAAAAATAGGGATTAAATTGAATCGAAAACAGAAGATTTGGGGCCAAATTTAAAAACAAATGAAGGTGAAAGGGCCAAATTGTAAGGCGCGCGTAACTTAGAGGGACCAAACTGGAAAATAATCCCACCCACTGAAACGGCGCCGTTTGAATTTGGACTAAATTGAAACGTGGAAAATTTATCGGGCGAAATCGGGAATATAAAAACCCTGATTGTAAAACCATGAAAAAGCGGAGGGTCCCTATAAAAACACGCGGATCTTTGCCCCTGTGTGGGTTGGGTCGCGGGTCAGAGGCCCAAAACGACGTCGTTTTGGCCTCTGACCCCTATTGTCAAAACGGCGTCGTTTGGTAGCTTTATAAGAGCTAATTTTTTAAAAAAAAATTTCATTTGGAATCTGTTTTGAAAAAAAAAATAAAGGGAGGGTTCCCTTTTCCTCTGCAGCCCCCTGGTCCGGCGAAGTTCCATCTCCGGCGCCGTCACTCGCCACCGTCGCCGGCCACCACGCGCGGTGGCCGGAGCTCCCAAACAGGTAAAAAATTCTCTTTCTTTTTTAAAAAACACTTTAATATATATATATTGTAGTTTTAAAAAACAGAAAAAATGAAATAAAAAACAGTAATACTCAAATTCGAAAAAAAAAGGGAAAAAGTAAACCTCTATCTATTTCGCTTTCTGACTTTGTATTGATTTTTGATCTTGAGTGTGTTTGTACAGAAATATTATGTATGTTCTCTCCTCTTTTAACTCCCCCCAAAAAAAAACCCCTAAACATTCGATTACTCTCTGATTTTATAGCCTAAAAAATCCCCCAAAAATAGAAATAGGATAAAATCCCAACTAAAATTCCCTCTACTGCTGTGTTTGTTGCTTTGTCCTCCTTTTTCGCAGGTGAGGCGACGTGGGCACGACTTGGTGTTGGAGGCACGCACGGTGCGGAGGGGGAAGGCTACTTGGAGGCGCTGGCTGCTAGGGTTTCCCGAACCCTGTTTCGATTGTATTCGGGCTAAAATTTGGGCCATGCTGTTTTTGTTTTTTTAGTTTTGGATTTTGGTTATTGGTACTGGGCCCTGAGTTTAGAATTGGGCCTTACAATCTAAAGAAATAAAGTGCTTGTGTTCGTAGTTATATAATTTATTCGTTAACCTAACTCTAATTTTTATGAAGATGATATGTCTCACCTCCGCCGAGAGCTTAAAGGGTTCATAGAGGGACTCAAATAATGAAGATATGCCCCACCTCCATTGAGAGCACAAAGGGTTCAAGGAGGGGCTCGAATAATAAAGATATGTCTCACCTCCATCGAAAGCCCAAAAGGTTCATGGATGGGCTCGAAATGAAGATAATAAAGTGACCTTGCTCCTAGACGCATAGGGGAAGCTTACAGGAAGTGGTAATAAAGGCCCTATTCCCAGACGAATGGAATGAGGCATACGAAATATAGTAATAATGGCCCTACTCCTAAATGCACAAGGAAGGCTTACAGAAGGTGGTAATAATGACTCTGCTCCTAAATGCATAGGTGAAGACTTACGGAAGATTGTAATAGAAGTCATGCTCCCAAACACATGGAGGGATGCTCACAGAAAGTGGTAATAATGGTCTTACTCCTAGACACATGGGAGGAGGCTTATGGAATTTAGTAATAATGATCTTGCTCCCAAACGCATGGGGGAGGCTTATAGAAGGTAGTAATAAAGACTCTACTCCCAGACGCATGGAGGGAAGCTTACAGAAGGTGGTAATAATAGTCCTGCTCCTAGACATATAGGGGATGGCTTATAGAATATGGTAATAAAGGCCCTTCTCCAAGACACATAAAGAGAAACTTACTGAAAGTGGTAATAATGGCCCTACTCCTAGACGCATGGGGGAGCCTTACAGAAAGAATCACAGGTCAATCACACTACTATGGCTCTCGCAACCAGAAATTATGTGGAGAGTCTACTTGGATTGGGTTCACGTGATGAAAGTAGAATTACAGATATAACACGTAGAATTTATAGATATGATATAAACATAAATAGTGTATGTGACTATTTGCAAGAGTCCCTTGCGGGTTTCCCCTCTTACAATATACACGATACAAATAGACATATATGTAAGGAGTACAACCACCCGTGGGAACCCTAGAGGGTTTCCCTTTCTTAGACTCATGTAGGAATGTATGTACACGCAAGTATAGATATTATTAGGTATTTATCGTTCATGGGGTGTAACATCTCTTATGTTTTGCTATAAACCTATCAATAGCCATTGCTTCCGTTGCAAATGTGATCAAACTACTTTCTTGCTTGAACACTCGGGATAATAAGCAAAAACTTGAACAAATGAGCAGGAAAAATAATCCAAAGCAACATACCAAACTCTTAACCTCTATGACAACAAGCTTGCGAACTGCACAAACTTGTTATATCTATTTTAGGTGATAATCGCATATAAGCACAAGATGAACAAACCTGGGTGTTTCAATATTTGATGAAAAAGCTTTAAGGTTTTGTCAATCAACCCATGAAACATACAATTATAATATGCTTGTCAATTTAAGATAGAAGGAAATAAGGAAAGTTCCAACACACGCTAAATTAGAAAGAACTTGCAATGCCTTCGGAGGCCAAATCTTAGACAGCAATCACATATAAACCCTAAATTCAAACAATATTCACTCAGCACTTTCGACTAAGTAAAGCCTAAATATCTAATGCAAAAAAACTCTAAAAAGCCATTTACCAATTGCTCTTAAAACACCATCAACGAGACTAATTAATGAAATTATATAGTTATCAAATTCAGCATAGTAAAAGGACCAGATAATAGTATAACCAAAACTTTTTGATAACATGATTATTTTGCATGATTTCTTGTATGTAATTCGGTTTATTTCTGAATTAATCCCTGCTAAATTTGTATTTTTATGATTTAAATCTTGTCAGGGATGCAATTGATCAAAAGCAAGCTAAAAAGGGCCAAATTGAAAGAAAATCATGGAAATGGGGCCAAATCAAAAAGATGGAGGAAGCCAAGGACACATCAAGCAATTTGACTGTGTAAAAAGCCAAATATGGAAAATCCTATTTTTAGTTTATTTTCTTTTTAATTATTTTTATTTTTAATCATTTAAGATTTTATATTAAATTAATTAAGCCTATTTTTAGTAAACCCCATGTATATAAATAGGAGTTATTTGTATTTGGAAAATCATCAATCAAATACTTCTTTTCCTATTCCTATTTGGTGTTTTATTTCTCTCTTTTCCTATTTCAACTTAGAATAGGGTTTCTTTTATTTTTCCTTCAAGCTAACGTCAAACATTCTGCCAATTTCCAATCCAATTGTTGGTTTTTCCAAAATTGGTGCAATTGCCTTCCAAGCCCCTTTCCCTTTCCAAAATTCCATCACCCTTCACACCAAGCCAAAACACATTCCACAACTTGCAAGCATGAGTGAAATCATGTGACACTAAATTCTATCTTAGCCTTAGGCCGGTACTCTGTTCGATCGGGAACCGTGAGATTCGTATCCGCGCAAATAATCCTTCCAATCGGTATTCACCTTTTTCCTAAGTATCGGGATAGATAAATCATCCCTTAAGGTTGAATTTGATTCCAAGTCAAAGTGCACGTTGGATTGGGGTCGTATTTGCCGACAGTTGGAGATTCGAGTCGGCCGTGCTGTATTTGAGTTTCCAAGAACAAATCAAGGAAGAAGTGATCGGGTTTAAACGACCCACGCGGTTGTGGTCATTGATTCGAGTTGGGTTCTTCAGAACGCAAGGCTACCGAAATCTTCAATCGAGAACACGTGTATCTCGGTTAGATAATCGGTAAGGGTTGGTTTGCAGGTCGTACCGGAACCAGCTACGAAAGGAGGAATTGGTGGTTAGGACGTTCTTAATCGCTATAACCAGCTAATCGTTTAGAGGAGAAGATCAATTTTCGAGGATCGATTCTTGACTCAAAATTTACCGAGTCTAAGGCTAAGGCTTATTTACTTTGATTTCAAGCCCAAATTTAATATTTGATTTCTAATTCGTTTAATTATTCTATTTCAATTAGTTAGTTTTTAAACATCTTAAAACGCCCCTGATTTATTTATTTTTCTTGACAAGTTCGTTTGAAGTCGTGGGCACGACAACTGCCCAGACATAAATCCGGTCGAGAGAGAGAAACAATTTTGAGTAAATCCAGTCTCTGTGGGATTGACCCTACTCCTTATACTGCTTAAATTTGCAATTTAGGTGTAGGATTATATTGGTGGAATCGACGACCATCACTTTTCCACCATTTCATCAACGCAGTAATGGGACTAGTTATCTGCAACTGCAATGAAAGACCATTCAAGATTTGTTTGAACTGATTTAGAGAATAAAACCTATACTTGAATGGACTGTCTGGCTAGCCATAAAATTTCAATTCATTGAAATAGTTCGAAACCAGGGGGAGCACTAGAGGGAAGGCCCAAAATGATAAATTTTCAATGTTGGTCCTTGTAAAAATAATGAATCTAATTTAATACAATGATTAGATTATACTTTAACCCCTAAAAATCTATAATTCTATGTTACCCCCTAAAACAAATCTTGGCTTCCCCTAATTAGAAACAATTTAATTAGTCATATTTAGATTAACAAAGGAAATTCAACAAACGTTAGCTGGGCTGATTAGACGAAGTCTTAGGTTCAATTAAAAATCTGCTGAAAAGTTTTTTTTTTCTTTTTTTTATATACCATCACTAGAACTGTTCATGGCTGAGTCACTTGTCCAGGCTCGAATGCCTACTTATAAAATGAGAGGGTTTTGATAAAATATGAGGCCTGAAAAATATGTTTAAATACATGTTTTCTATATGAATTGGGGCTTGGTAAGATTTTTTGCTCAGTCTAACTTGACCCAAACAAAATATATATTATGGTATAAAAAATATTATAATATATATGTTAAATAATAATTATATATTTATATTTATATTAAATTAGTAATTCAATAACAATTAAATTCATTACCCAAACTTAAAAAAAAAATTATCCAACTAAATACCTCAGCCCAAAATATAAAATTTTAAAACTTATATTAGATACAATAAAACATTTATTATATTTATTTGTATTTTTAATATAAAAAAACATTTATTATATTTATAGTAGTGTTTTTTAATATAAACATTTTTAATTTATTTTTAATGTGTGAGAATTGTTTTATTTTATTGTTTTTAGGGTATTATATTTTTTTAAAAATTAAATAAAAACTAATCTAAAAAAATCAAATATGGGTGGACTTTTCTTAAATTAGACTGGGTTTAAGTAAAAAAAATAAACCCATTTTTTAAATTAGATTGTATCCAAACTTAAAAAGTTAATCTAAATATCTTGCATAAACCTGACCCGATTGGCGTGACCAACTCCTAAAACTACAATTGCTAACAGTGAAACAACTTCCCAAGGTTAAAGTTCTATCAATGGATAGACTTTGTATAAATATATACACCTATATAAATTATCAAAGGTTTATTAATGTATAAAGGAATGTAAATATAAAATGATAAAGTTGAAAGACTTTTTAATTTATTAGTTTACCATTGATATAAAGACAATGGCATTGAAGATAGGGGTGAGCAAAACTCGATTCGATTCGAAAAAAATTCGAATTTTGAATTATTCGAATCGGGTTAATCGAATCAACTCGAATTTTGAGTTTCGAATTTCGAGTTCGAATCGAGTTGAATTTTTGAATTCGAATAACTCGAATAATTAGAATAAACCGAATACAATATATTTTTATTTTTTTAAAATTTAAGTTTTTACTTAATTATTTTAACCCAATTTCCCTCAAGCCCAAATATTTTATTTTTATCCCATTTCCCAAGCCCATAAGTGATCAGCCCAAATTTTATTTTCCATAACCCAATTTTTCCCCCAAATCAAACCCCCAACCCCAAGAACCAGCAGCAGCAAGTAAAAATTCCATCGTCTCCTCCATCACTCCAACTCCAAACCCTAAATTAATTTTCTTCTTCTTTGTTCTGACTCTCAAGCTCTCAGCTGCACCTTTCCCTGGTATGCCACTAAGTTGTCTAATCTCTTTTTCTACTCTTCAATTCCATATTTCTTGTTCTTGAGTTTCTCTTCTTCCTGCTTTACTTTCGCTGTGATTCATGCAAGCTAAAATAGTTTTATTGTTCTCCATAGATTTATTACTTGTAATGCTGGGCAGTCATTAGATAGGAAACCCTTATCTTAAAAATTCTGATCGGGACCCATTACCAGCACCCTCATTCCCCTAATCAACTGCCTCGTGCCCCCTACAGAACTCCATGGAAGTTTGAAATATTACGTTAAAATTTTGGGTATTCTTTTGAAATATTGGTATCGTATTAGAAGTTTGGTACCGTATATTGCGTTAGAAATATTGGTATTGTTTTAAAAATTATTACTATAATAGAAAGTTTGGTATCTCTTAAAAATTTTAATACTTCTAATGTTAAAATTTTAATATTACTTTAAAAATATTGGTTCACGATAGAATTTTGGTATATGATTAAAAAATTTTGTTTACCAACAAACCAAAAATTATTATTTTACGTATTAAAATTTTTTGATACACCAAAAATTATTTTTTTAATGTCTAACAATTTTTTTTAGATACTAGGAAATCTTCTTATATCACAATTTATTTTCAATGAAATTATGAAATTATAACACCAGAATTTGTTAGTATGGATCAAATTTTGGTTCATATATCCTATACCAGGATTTCTAAAGGATATCAATATTTTTCAAGGTTCATATATCCTATACCAGGATTTCTAAAGGATATCAATATTTTTCAAGGGATACAAAAATCTGAAAGGAAACTAAAATATCTGAAACCTTTGAAGGGTACCAAAGTTTCTTTAAGGTGTACCAAAATTTTTAAGTAATACCAATCGGGAACATTAATATCATTTTGTATATTTCAGTATTTGGTTAAATTTTCTAGTATACTAAAATATCTAACAAGATACCCTTAGAAAATTTAGTATCAATTTAATAATATATTTATCTTTGTATGATTGTATCCTCGGTCCAAAAAGGTCAAACGGTTTAAGACCACTGTTTGGGTGGTCAAACTGTCAAAAGGTCAAATTTTGGGTGGTCACACCTGCTACATGACCACAAGCAGCACAGTCCATATTGTAATATTGTATATTTTTACAGTCTTGTGTACCTCTTTGTCCTTTTCAATTGCAGCAGAGATCTGCAAAGAATTAAAGAAAACTTTTCAATTGTAGTATGATTGTCATACTACAGATGTTGTAGTCTTGTAGAATAAATTAAACTACTTTTCATTTGTTTATTTTTAAATGGTTGGAGTTGACTTGCTTTTCATTTCTTGTGAATTAGTTGAATGATAACTTTGGTTCAGAAAATGAATTAAAGCATAAATGTTATTAAGTTTGATTTTGAATCAATTATTGGTCATCATTAGTGATTGCGACAAATGTTTACTTGTAGATGAGTGATCCAAAGCGAGATGGTTCAACTCAAAGTTCACAAAAGTTTGGTTTGGTTTGTTATTGTTGTTGGTTAATTTAGGTTGATGTTGTGTTGCTTTTGTTTATTCACTTATTTACTTCAATTTTTTGTTGTATGATCATGTTTAAAAACTTTAAAATTTTTTTTTTGAAAAATTACATAAAAATAAAAAACACTAAAATCATTTTTTTTAAAACTTAACTCGAACAAATATATTCGATTCGATTCGATTCGAATTTTGTCTCACTCGACTCGATTCGAAAAAATTTCAAATTAAGTTAGGATGATAAAATACGATTCGAAAACTCGATTAACTCAAAAATTTTCGATTCGATTCGATCGAATGCTCACTCCTAACTGAAGAAATTGGTCGCAGGCACATAAATGTATCAAGAAATCATTACATGGATAATGTGGTTTGGTCTTCGATGGTCTCACAATATTTATATAACCTAGACTTATGGAAGGAACGTCTAGTTAAAACAAGTATATTTTTATTTCATGATATATGTACAGTATGTCTAACCGGCTCGAACAAGCTCATTGGCCATGAATAATAGCCATCAGTATGTCTTCATCATGCCGAGCAGAATTCAAAGTGTGAATAGATGTACATGATTAAAATGAAATTAAATTTTAATTTGTTTAGTAGTGCTTTTTAGAAGCACTTTTAATATGAAAAGTACTTTTGAAGTAAAATAAATATTAAACAAGCAACTTTTGTTAGGAAATTTTTACCTTTTTAAAAGCATTTTTCCTCGTACGAAGAAGTTAAAATGTTTAGTTTTTCTCTTTCAAAAGTATTTTTGATAGTTTAATTATGTTTTCACTTTTCGAACACATGGTACTTTCCATTCTTTAGTTAATTGCCTAAAAATATTTAAAAAATATTTTTCATATATTAAAATATTAACAACAAATTATAATAAATTATTTTTTATATTTTTATTAAAATATCATAATATTAACTAATTTGAATATTATTTATATGTTTATTTATTATTTTATAACACTATGTCCAAAATAGACATTTTATTTCTCAAAAATATTTTTTTATAGCAATGCTGAACACTTAAATCTTAAACAAATTTTTCAAAAGTATTTCTTAAAATCACTTTTTCAAAACACTTTTTAAAATTACTTCTCAAAAGTAATATTAAACTAACCCTCAATGTTGAAATGCTATAAACTTCGTTCGCCATTTCCATCAATCAATCTTATGGACATGATTGCCTTAAAAATAACATGTGAATAACATAATCCAAAAGCAAGTATTTATATAAATAAGGAAACGCAAAAAGAAGGTGAAAGAAGATAGAACGGACCTTTTCTCAATTCTACTATGATTAGCCCATCATCCTTGTGCCCGAACAAATGTTATTCTCTGAATACTATGAAGCTGATCCCATCGAGCGTAGAACAGTAGCTACTCCAGGTTCCTGAGGCAAACTAAAGGTAGCATCGTGTTTCTTACTGGGATCCAATCCCAACTTACAACCCACAACCATTGTCATCTTTATATATCTACTTGATTATAACAAGAAAATTTTCAAGTAGCTCATATCTCTGTATTATATCCTTGGGTTATGTATTATCTTCCTTAATTTGTATAATATCCTTGGGTTATGTATTATATTTGTATTAGTTAAAAAAATATAGAATTCTACTCATGTTAATAAATTCTCAATTCAATAACTCTTAGTGAATACGTAATCATGTCGCTTTTCACCATATTAATTTAAAATTTTGTCTAAATTAACAAGTTTTTACTTGAAAATGATTCTCTTTATATAAAGTACTCATTTATTATACGTATAGAATGGACTTCTCTTTTCTTAAAATTTTTTAAAAATGTTAATAACACAAACCTCATAAAATGTTAATAATTTAAATAATGATTTTTTAAGATTTCAATCTCAATCTCGAATAGCCATGCGTTATATATATATATATATATATATATATATATATTTTAGTATGCGATATTATAATATCTCAAAAATTAGACACAAATAAAATGCATAAAATCATATAATAATTATTTTGGATATACCAACTCTAATGCAAGACCTTTATCTAAAATAATGTATCAATAGGTACGCAAATATTCATTTGAAAAGATAGAACTTTTCACGTTAGAAAAATTTCCTACACGAGGTCCGCTATATAGGGTATAACAACCCTTTGTTTCCCTCAACACCCCACCAACCCTTGCAGGACATGGTTTGCGCCAGGAGATGGAGGGTACCATTTGAATGCATTTCTTACCATCCACTTCCCTTGATGCTGATGGATGAGACCACCACATATATTCCTCCACAATATCCACCCGCAGCTTTTTAACCGGTACAAGAACAACAAGCTATCTACCAGCTAGCTTTTACTCCCGAATATTATCTCATTTCTAGCAAGCCAAAGTATCCCAAAGCTGCTCCACAAGCAATCCACCACCATTTTCCCAATCTTACCCTTGAATTGAGCATCCAAGCTCTAGAAAAAAGAAAGCATGTTATAACATAAATTTGATAAAAACAATTGCTTAAGAGTTTTAAATGCTTGAAATAATTTTATAGTACAAGAAATTAATGAACATAACAGTAGTAACATTTATTGCTCCAAATGGTACTAGTATATAGAATATTTTGGTTGATGATAATTAAGGTCTCTCAAGGAAATCATTTCTATTTGTCTCAGGATGGACCAGAGTTGACCATGGTCTACCGTATAAAAATGTGTTTCCTTCTGGTGTGGCACCAGCATAAAGATGTTCCCGTATCATAATAGTTCTTCATTTTGCACCAATAAATTCGAAATCTTAATTGCTATCAGAATCTAGAGCTTTAAAACAACCTACCCACGCATGTAATTGCCCGTCGTTGATGCTAGCTTCTATCAATCTTCCATTTCCAAGTTAATCAGCTCTTCAACCCGCAATTTTCTGGTTTTCTTTGGTTCAAATTTTCCAGTATCTAATTAGGGTTTATTGTCACGTACTAATTCTAGTTTTTGCTAATAATTAGAGTTTACCCTTTTACAAAAAAAATAAATATTTTTATCATATATAAATTCTAAGCCAAATCTATATTTCTTATAAAAATCAGAATGTTATAATAATTTTAAATATGGATAAAAACTCAAACTCATAATAATTATCAACATGTTAATGTTCCTAATCACTTAAAATTTATAGAATTTTAAATTAGTACACGGTAAAATTGCACTTTGTGCTTATAAATGATAAAATTTTAATTTAATCCTTTAAAGAATTAAAAATACATAAACTATTAAAATGGTAAAATTATATTTAAATTCTCATAAAATATACAATTTAATTTCAGTGAACTGAAAATTTTTCCTTTTAACTTCTCCCATAGCATAAATAAATCAAAGGAATAAGTTTTAAATCTATTCAACTTTTTTGAATTAGATATTTCCCTCGTTAGTCTTGGAAATATTTTGTTAGGCCATGCATATCATATCACATGAATTACAAGTGGTGCTTAGCGCAATTTCTCTCTATTTTTTTTTTAACTAATTCTGAAAAGAAAAACTCGTGGATGATAAACAAAAATATTAAGATTGATGAAAAATTATGTATAAAATAGGACTACTTATGAGTGATAATTTAGTGGATTATGAGTCGTTGGTGATGAGGTTTATAGTCCTCGCAACGACAAAAAGAAATTTTAATGGGAATTTCCAATTTTGGCATTTAGTAGCTTTATATCTGCCTATCCATAGAGGGATTCATTATTGGATAACAAAATTATATACAACACAAAAACTATAAATGTTAAATATAGTATTCAAGAGAATGTTGGTTTTTTTCCATGGATCATGCAAGTTCAGATATATGATAAATCATAATTGGATTAAGTGACTACTGCAAAATAGAGATGAATTTTTTTTATTTATGCAATTAAGAAGCTTTTTACATTTGGGATCCTTATTCATAGAGTTAATCCAACAATCTACTCTACTTCAAATAAAGTGACTCAATCCACTAGCATTTTGCTCTCTCGAAGCATAATCAAACCTAAATAAGCTTTGTTGGCATGTTAAATTACAGTGAGTTACCAGCTCTTTTTCATAAAGATAGCCACATATATATGATCAATAATCATCCGGAATTTAAATTGTATTGAAAGACTTAATTTGATTCCAATACATTTTAACTTCACGAATGAGTCATAACCACTCACTCAAGTCCACAAAACAAAAGTTGATTTAAGTTTTGAGTAAAAACTGTGTCAATTCATATAAAATAAGTTTTATCTACACCTTAAATTATAATTAACATTGTTGCTAAAAGATAAGACTCACCCTAACAATGCTATCTAATTATTGCTCTGTCTCTAAAGATACCAATTCCAACATTATAAAAAATTGGCTAAATTATAGCTATGGTCACTCTAAAATAGGGTCACTCTAAATAAGATAATTTTGTGAATTAGTCACTCTCGTTAAAATTTAACAGATTGCTGACATAGCACATTAGCGCTTTGAGTGATTGACATGTGACAATTTTTTGTTGACTTTTGACCAAAGTTTAGGGACCTCTCTATAAAGTTTAAGGAGTAAAGTTTTGGACTAATTATAGGGAGGTCTCTGAATTTTAGTCAAAACTAAATAAAAAAAAATGTTACGTGTCAATAACTCAATGTGCTAATTTACCACATCGGCAATCTATCAAAACAAAGCGGAAACTTTAATGGAAGTGACTAATTCATATAATTATCTTATTTAGAGTGACTAAATTAAAAAAATAAAGTAACCAAAATAGGAGAAAACTTATTTTAGAGGTAGGTAATTAAAAGAAAAGAAAAGAAAATTTTAATGTTAAATTTTACTTTTTAAGTGTTTTAGATCAGTGATTATCTTATTTACTTGGGATGATATGTTGGGTTTATTTTTGTGAACATTCATGTTGGGTCTTTTTATCTATTAGACACTTTACAAACTAATTTTTTAAGTGGAATTTAAAATTTTTAATATGAAATAAAAGCTTTTTAATTCAAATGCTAACAATCGTATTTCTCCTTTAATATTATTTCTTTCATCCAATATTTTGTTACTCATCACGCTCGAATCGTTGTTGTATTTTATTTTCTCAGTTACATTTTTTTAAAATATTTTTCATATTTATTGTATAGTTCATATTTAGGATTTGTGTTGTCTCTGTTAATAATATTGTCTTTAAGATTTGAATGTCGGAACCATTTTTTTCTGGTTTGAAAACCGAGGATCGATTGGAAAATTAAAAATGGAGTCGCCACCGATCCTTTATTCGAGGTATGATCGGATCACCTTGAGATGAATTATTTTAATAAAACATTTTTATTTATTAAAACAATAATTTTGGTCTACGAAATCTAAGAAAATAAGTTCGGGAATCGGTTGCGTACGAGGAAGGGTTAGCACCCTGGCAACGCCCAAAATTGGTACCAAATTGATTAATTAATATCCTAATGTTGAAAACTTGAAATGATTTTAAAATACAATTCCATTTAAAAATTTAAAATAACTTGAATTGGATACTGAGATTCTTTTGTTCCAAAGGAATAAAATACCATATCCAGCACGTTAGGATACGCCATTTCAAACCCTCGATGCCAAGATCATCTCATGATTTCCAAAGTTCATGCATTTAAAATTTTTTTAAAAGGATACTCGAGGGTCTGGTCATACGGAAAAACTGAAACCCAGCACGTTAGGGCACGATTTCTCGGATTTCCAAACACAAGATATTGCCTTATTTTTAAAGCTAAGAAAATACGAACGAAATCTTAAAAGGATATTCGGTTATTTGGTCAAACGAAAAACCGAAACCCAACACGTTAGGGCACGATCTTTCGGATTTCCAAACACGAAACATTGCCTTATATTAAAGCTAAGAAAACACGAATGAAATCTCAAAATGATATTCAGTTATTTGGTCAAACGAAAAACCAAAACCCAGCACGTTAGGGCACGACTTCTCGAATTTCCAAACACTAAATATTGCTTTGTTTTGAAGAATTTTTAAATGAGCGATTTTAAAATCAACTTAGAAAGTATTTATTCGGTTTGTTTGGATAAAAACATTTGAACGAGTAAGTTGGAAATCTCGGTTACAATGCGATAATGAAGTATAGTAGCAAGCATGGAATAATAATATACGGCAATGATGTTATGAAAAACAAATAATTTCATGGAAGAACACATTAAAATATACATAATGGCAATGGTCTCACAACAACATCATGTAAAATGCTAACGATAATATTCAAAATCTTATGAATAATAAAAACAATTCTAAAAGAAATTCGAAGCCAATTGCAAACACACATAACTACATAATACAACTTGAAATTTAAATTCGGGATATACAAAATGATTTGAAAACGATACATAATATAAATATCCTATGTATATAAAAATAATAATGTAGGGAGGTGTTGGAAATAAAACATAATTTAAAATAAGATCTTTTTTTTTTTCTAAATAACAATTATATATATATTTATATATAGGTTTAAAATAAAATATATACATATATAGATTTAAGAGAAAATACATGCATAAAATAATATGAAATTGATAATATATACATAAAATAAGATAATTTTAATATAAATTATATATGTATAAAATAATGATATATAAGAGTATTTAAGTTAAATATTATACAAATTATTAGAGAGAAAAAGATAATAAAAGAAAAGTTTGAAATCAAATATTTATATAATAAATAAGAAATATATATAAATGGATGTTTAAAACAAATTAAAACATTGTAAAATCAATAAATAATTCGAAATAATTTATTAAAACAGCTTCTAAAAATTAAATAATAATTATATTTAATTCAAAAAAAGAAAAAAAGTTTCAAAAATTATAAACAAATGCTAAGAAAAATACTTAATTGAAATAAAAATAAAATTAAAAGGCTACTTTATAAAAATTTAAACAGAGTTAAAGACTAAATTAAAATGCACATAAATAATCAAAGACCGAACCAACAAATATTTTCGTGATTCAAAACGCAGCGCATAAACTAGGCTGAATTGAAAAAGTGCACAAATCCTTGGGCAAAATTAAAGAAACAAAAGAAATAAAAGAGCACCCAATCAAAGCTTAACACGAAACAAGGGGGACTGAGCGCGCAATTATCCCATCACCGCAAAACCACGCGGATCCTATGGGTATCGGATCGAGTCAAACCGGGTCGCCCAATACGGTGTCGTTTTGAGGCTATTGAGATGAGCCCAAATGACACCGTTTCTTTAATGCAATGTTACCTCTAAAACCGAATCAAAACAAATCAGCCACCCTTTTTTTTTTAAAACAAAACCCTAGCCCCTTTTGTTCCCTCTCAGCCGCAGCCCCGAATTCAAAACCAGAGGAGGGTTCGATTTCCCCTTTGGGCGCGATTTCGACGAGGGAGACGGAGCTCCGACGACGCTACCCAAAACAGGTACTCTCCTGCTCCCTTTCTATTCTCACATGCAAAGAAAAAAAAGAAAAAAGAAACGAAAGCTAACAGAACTAGGTTCGAAAACAGAAAGAAATCGGAATAAAAAAAACACCTTTTAATCTGTTTCTAGTTATCTATTACTCTGTATTCTTTGTATGCGTAGGTAAAAAAAAAACGTTACAATGGTTTCTTCCCTTTTTATAGGCCGAAAATCGGAATATAAAAAAATACAAAGAAAAATATATTGCTGCTGTCGTTTATTTGTCTTCTTGTACAGATGTATGACGTGCAGTGGAGGTCGTACGGAGGAGCGTACGAGGCTGTTGCGCGGACGTGGCGCCGTGCGGAGGTGGGACGCGGGACGAAAGGGCCTGCGACGCACCCTAGTTAGCTAGGGTTTCTGATTTTGTTTCATTTTGGGCATTTGGGTTATTGTTTTGGGCCTTTATTAGGTCTGTTGTAATCTTGGACCTTAAAATGGACTATTATTTTTTTGGACATTTATTTTTTTTATTTTAATGGTTTAATCTGGCGGGCCCGGGCGAAATGGCTTGCTCACCATGATTGCTCTCGGATGACCCTTGTTATACGTACTTGTGTTATTCACCACATTCCCCCTCCTTCTCGGGGCTGATCTCTTGGTGCCTTCCCCTGCTTCAATCTTCCCACAACTTATCGCGTTTTCTATCATCTCCTCAGACATTACGATATCAGAAAAGCTTTTAGTAGCGCTTCCCAACATGTGGTTGACAAATGGAGCTTTCAGAGTACTGATGAAGAGCATGGTCGTCTCTTTCTCTAAGAGTGGGGGTTGGACTTGCGTAGCCACCTCCCTCCATCGCTGGGCATACTGCCTGAAGCTCTCGTTTGTCTTCTTTTCCATGTTCTGGAGTGTAATCCTGTCGGGTGCTATATCTGTCACGTGGTTGTATTGTTTTATGAATGCTTGAGCCAAATCTCTCTATGAACCAATTCTAGCACGACTCAACTGGTTATATCATTTGGCTGCTGCCCCCACCAGGCTATCCTAGAAGCAATGGATCAATAGTTGGTCATTATTAATGTACCCCGTCATTCTTCTACAAAACATAGTAATATGAGCCTCGGGGCAACTTGTCCCATTATACTTATCAAATTCAGGCATTTTGAATTTGTATGGGAGCACCAAGTCTGGGACTAAGCTTAAATCTTTGGCATCAATTCCATAACAGTTATCAGCACTTTCGATCGCTTTAAACTTCTCCTCCAACCATTTATATCTATCTTCTAGCTATTTTGGTAATTCTACTTTTGTCTTCTCTCCTTCAGCTATCTCATCCAAATCAGGGACGCTTGTAATGATTGGATTATCTCCTGAGCCTAGCCAGTTTAGAGGTTCACTGAAGCACCCGCTTGGAATTGTTGAGGCTTGATCATGACAGATGGCCTTTCAAGTCGTGTTTGCACATGTGGTGGAGTAAAACCAGGGGGATGTTGAGGATACTCAATATTCTTCTCAACATTAACCATGGGGCTCTTTCCTTTATCCATAAGCCCATTTAACAGCTGCGTCATCTGAGTCATTTGGGTCATCATATTCCTTTACGATTCCATCATTTTGTCCATCATATCTTGCTGGATCTTAATCAGCTGTTCTTGCATTTGTGTTTGCATCTGTTCTTGCATGTCCTTTTGCATTTGTTCTAACCTTTCTATTCTTTTATCCATTGCTTTAGTTTTCCTTCTTGTACCGTAAGGGTGCGTGTTTGGTTGATTTTTGTCAGTTTCCAGATTACTGAAATAATTATTAATCAATTAGAATCTTTTAGTGAACTTTAATGTATATGATGCAATGCAGATGCATGAAATGCAAAAGATGTCGATTCTGATTCAATTCCATTTAGAAAACTTTATTAGAAAACAAAACTCTTTATATAAAATGGATTACAAATACGGCTTTGCCCTAATGCTCAGAGTTTTAACACTCCTAAGCAATGAAGCTAGTTCTTGACCCCTGTTTGATTCCAGCTCGTACTTCACACTTAGCGTGTCAGCCTGGACTGTCAAGGTTTGAAGATGGTCAGCTACCTCTCGGATCTGAGCCACGGCTTCACCCATAATGTAATCTTGATCCCTAACTTAACTCTGAGAGTGATGAAGTTGCCCCTTCTAACGCTCCTCATTTACTTCAAGAAGCTCTACCCGAAGCTCACAACTTTGCAAAGCAGACTCTAGCTCTTCTATTCTTCCTTCCATTTCTTCAATCTTGCTCAAACTTGCCCTTAGCTTAGCCGCGGAATTACGATTTCTATACTGGTAGTGTACTTTTTCAAGCTCTGTTACTCTGGCCTTTAATTCCCCTTTGTTGTTCTGGGCTTCTGATAGACTCCTTTCTAGCGCCTCTCTCTGAGTTTGAGCCTCTTAGCACCTTTTCTTCCACTGATCAGCCTTGGTCTTTTCCGCTTGAGTTTCCTGTCGCCACTGCTCTGAAGTTTTCCCCAATCCAGTGGTTCTTATCGATAGGCGCAATTTTTTGTAATCTGTCTTTAAACTATCCAAGTCTTCCACGGTCTTATTTTTTCCTTTCTTTTGCCTCTCGGCCTCTAACTTTTGAACGTCGGTATCTAACCTTAAATGCGTCCTCTCCTCCTCTAATTGCTCTATCTTCTTCTCCAGCTCCCGATTCCTCTTTTCAAAATCTTGTTTTATTATCTCTAATTCTGACGGGACTACCTGTAAATATTCTTCCATCGATCGTACGCCTTCCAGACTTAGCCCCGGGATGTTGTCATTAATCCTTATACTGAACCATCCACTATACTCGGGAGTAGCCATTGATCCTATCGTCAACTTTTTCATCCTACGAGTTTGCTTCTAAGCATTAGCAATTTCCCGGCACAAACTGTCTAGACTTATACTGTCTTGCTACAAGCAAAGGAGCATATCCAATGGCTCCCCAAATTCCAGGTAAAAGGACCCAAACAAAGCTTCCAGCTCTATAAAGTATCTCATCAGGCACCATCCATGGAGCTCTCCACTAGATATCCTCTTCTTGGAGATTCTGAAAAATCATCATCCACTTTTCTTCTGATATATCTGTAATAACCAATTTTGGCTCGGGGCCCATTAAAAAAACCCAATATCAGTATTAAAGCCAAAAACAAAACCAAATAAACCCAATAAGTCAGTCCATAAACCAATGACCAACCCAGAATAAAACATACATTAAAACCCAAACCAAAATAAATGTCCAAATTAATAAAGTCCAAAGTCCATTACAAAAACAGAGCCCAATTACAATGTCCATTTACAAAAACTCGGAGCCCAATTAATACAAGCAACAGCCCAGAATTCATTAGCCTAATAAACCTAGCCCAACTAACCCAAATACAACTAGCCCAACAAACCGAATCCTAACCCACTAAGCCCAATTCACTCATAGCCTGTTAACAGAAAAACCAGCCAAAAAACCCTAGTGCCCTAATGCGCCGCCAACCTTCGCCCCCCCTGCGGACACCACACGCGCCTTTTCAGATCTGCGCATCCCACTACACGCGCGTCGACTTTACACGCGCGTCGTTCCTCGTGCCCACGTGCGTCGTTCTAGTGCTCTTCCCCACGTCGCGGTCTCGCACATTTCTGACGCTTCAGCGCCCATGCGCCTCGGCCTCCGTCTCCTGCGCGCCTCGCCCATACCTGCAAGACAAGAAACAAAACAAACAGCAGAAGAATATGGAGCAAAACGATGGAATAAAAAATAGTTTGTATTCTTCGGCTATAAAGCCGCCTGAGAGACACTGTAAAAGGGGTTGGTTTTTCACTTGCAAGCAGTATCAGAAACACAAGAATAAAAAAACAAAAAAGATAGATAAGATCTTTGTAAAATCGGTTATAATAGAAACCGAAACAAATCGTTTACCTTCGGTCTTTTAGAAACATTGAAAAATCAGAAGAAATCCAAAAGAAATCAGAAAACCAAAGGTTGATTTCGTTTTTTACTCTACTGCTCTTTTTATTTACTGAGTTCTTATTATTTTTTAAAACCTCATAGCGATTGAACAAAAAAGAAGAAACAGCATACCTCTCCGACCGTCGGAACCTCCTATTCTTCTGCTGAAATCGAGCTTTGGGGGTAGGGAGGTTCGTGGTTTCAGTGTTGATGAGGGGAAGCCCTACGCCTTTCGTCTGCTGGAAAGAATGAAAGGGGGAGGCTGCGGCTGTTGAGTTTAAGGGAAATAAGGGTTAAAATGTTTTAAGATCAATTTTAGGGTTTCTTAAATGACAAACCAAACGGCGTCGTTTAGCAAAGGCAGAACCCGAATTCGACCCGACCCTTAGGCAGGGATCCGCGTGTTCTTATAGTCTTTGGGCTATTTATGCGATCGACCCTTTCCCTTTTCCATCTGTTCTAATCGGGTCCTCCGTTGTTTATTTACTTTCTTTTAATTTTAGCTTAAATTTTTAATCATGTTGCGATTTGGTCCATAAACAGATTCTGTGTTTTGAGGCAATGTGGGGATATTTTCATTTTTAATCCTTCTTTGTTCGTGCGTATTATATTTTAGTCCTTGGTTCTGGTTTAATAATTCCATTTATCTATAAATCAGCCCTCTAATTATATTTTTGCTTTGATCAAGCTTTGATTTCCGTACGCAACTCTTGTAATTTTCTGTAATATTAAGTTTAGTTATTATCCAAGTTTTAAGGTTTGTTTCAGAAATTTGTTCTGTAATGTTTTAATTCATTTTATTTTTATTTTAAATGTGTTTTATTCCTTATATAAATATTTTTACAATGTTATATATATAAATGTTCACATAAAAGACTTACCAAAATGATTTCATTTCGTATATATATATTAATATCTTAAATGTATGTCCCTTTTAAATCTACTTATGTGTATATTTAGTTTCTTTTAAGATTACCAACGTATACATATTTTTCTATTTTTAATTTAGTATGTACAATTTATCACTTTAAGGGATCGCATCTTATGGAATATTTTAAGTTATCTCTGATATTTTTATATATTGTTACTTATGCATGTTCGTATATTTTCATACATCATTTTTTTATTTTTTTTTACTTTTTATCTTTTTCCTCTCTTTTTGCTTACCATTGATCTAATGTTCGATAATTATTGCCATATGTATGTCTTAATTCTCGTTTTATATTTATTTGTTGCTTGAGATTCAAAAGCGTTATATTTCACTTGTAAATAGTTGCTCCATATTGTATGTTATTATGCCATCACATTACATTTACTAAAAAATATCATGCCTCAATACTATTCGAATCTTGAAATCATTTTTACTTAAAAGTTTCCAAAATAAGGCAATATTCTATGTTTGGAAATTTGAGTGATCGTGCCCTATGTGTTGGGTTTCGGTTCTCTCGCTTAGCCCAAACAATCGAATAACCTTTTGTTATTTTAATGCATGAGTCTCGGGAATTAAGAGGTGATCTTGGATCCGAGGATTAAAATCATCGTGTCCTACATACTGGATGTGAAATTTTGTCCTTCGGAACAAGAAAATCTTGATGTTCAATTTAAGAAAACAAATGTTTCCAAAAGAGATCAAATTTTTAAATTCTTTTAAAATTTTCAAACTTTCGACATTAGGACATTAAATAATCAATTTGGTACCAATTTTGGGCGTGACGAGGGTGCTAACCCTTCCTCGCACGTAACCGACTCCCGAACTCGTTTTCTCAAATTTTCGTAGACCAAAAACATTGTTTTAGTAAATCAAAATGTTTTATTAAAACAGAGGTGACCCGATCACACCTAATAAAGGATCGGTGGCGACTCCCTTCTTTATTTTCAAAACCAAGTCGATTCCCGTTTTCAAAAGTGGTTACGACAGCTTGGTGACTCCATTGGGAAAATTGTGAGAGTCAGGCCGTAAAATGGATTATTCTTTGTCCTTTTGTCGAAAAGTTGGAAATTTATTTTGAAAAATCATGTTTTCTTTCGATGCATTTGCTGATATTAGGATTCCAATAATGTTGAGTCTTATAAAATACTTTGGCATTTGCATTGCATGACCGTTGTGGTCATACCTTTTAAGTGGGAGCGAGAAGCTACTCTTTCGTGAGGTTTTTACCTCCGTGCAAGATAGTGGATCGCTTTCGGGATACATCCGTACCTATGTCTTCGTGAGATTTTTATCTCCGTGCAGCCATAGGGAAATGTATTCCCCTGAACTGAACTCAGTCTGTATAAGCCTATAATGGGTGAAGATCGAGGAATCTGCTAGTTCGGGTACCCATCTTTAGAACCAAAACACATATAGTGAACCCTGAGAGCCCACTGTAGGTAGAGCCGCGTAAACCCTAGGTGTTGCCTTAAATAGGAGTTTGATTATTCCCTGTTTGCTTTAAGTTTTTGTATATGATACTGACTTGTTGTGTTTTGTTGTTATTGCATAGCATTTCATCATAAAAGGTGTTGATTCACACTCGGTTTCTAGATAGATAAGCTTAACATGGAAAAGGGGTTTCTCGATAGAGTGGAGGATAATGCGGCTGTTCAAGTGTGGTCCGAAAGAATACAACAAGAGAAAGGAGATAGCCTGACAGTGGGGCATGAATCAGAGTTATGGGATTTCACCCATATCAGCGTGGCTCAAAATGACCTGCGAGAATTGAAAGAAATATGAGATTCGTGGGGGCAACGAGGTCAAACTGCTGTTCCACTATAATTACGGTGATTTGCACTATCTGCTGGATATCAAGGTAGACGAGTACCTACTCCGAGCTATTACCCAGTTTTGGAACCCCGCTTACAGTTGCTTCACTTTTGGAAAGGTGGATTTGGTGCCTACCATAGAGGAGTACACAGCTTTGTTTCGATGCCCGAGAATTCAAATTGATAAGGCGTATTCAAGGTTTGCTAATGTACCGGCATTCTCAAAGAAGCTAATGAACATTACAGGGATGAGCGAGCAATGGATTACAGCCCGGATCAAGCAAAAAGGAGATTATAAGTGCATCCCTTGGAAACATCTGAAGGATCTGATCTTGGCACATCCTGATGAGAAAAGAGCGTCGATTTCTTCGCTTTAAGTATCTATGGTTTGGTCATCTTCCCCAAGGCGCTGGGGTATGTAGAGGACGCGGTCTTCGACTTATTTGATAAACTTGACAAGGGAGTCACACCCGTCCCTGCAGTCTTAGCTGAAACTTTCCGATCATTGAATGCTTGCCGAAGAGCGGGCGAAAGGAGGTTCATGGGATGTGCACAACTTTTGCTATCATGGTTCCATTGCCGTTTTTGGAAGATAGAAAAGGTCTCATGCAAAGTCTTTTTCGAAAACTATTCTCCTCTAAAGGAATTAGTGGATGCACCAAGGCGGGACGACCTATAGGGAGAGAAATGGATAGCGATTCTCCAAAATTTGCAAGTAGAAGATGTAGAATGGAAGACTCCATGGATAATCCCTGACGAGATCTTGTATCGATGCGGAAAGTTTGACTGGGTCCATCTACTCGGGATATGGGGAGCTGTTGGGTATGCCCCATTACTAGTGATGTGGCAGTATCGATCAAGGCAATTCATACCAGCGACACATGGATTAGCCCAGTGTGAGTTTTCGTACAAGGACGATAATTATAAGAAAAGAGTTTGCGAAATATCATATGCGTGGACTCAAACCCGGAAAATGAAGAGATTCGCCATAGGGCCAATGACGACCCCCGAGTATGATCTGTGGTGGGGCAAAAGAATCAATGACAATATCCCAAGGCCAAGCCGAGGAGACGTGCGGCCAACAAAAGAGCAATTACAAATAGTCCCGTCTGAATTAGAGATTATCAAGCAAGATTTCGAGAGAATGAGTCGGGAATTGGGAAAGAGGATAGAGCAGCTAGAGGAGGAAAAGATGCAGTTAGGGTTAGATGTCGACATCCACAAGCTCGAAGCTAAAAAATTGAAAAAAGGAAAAAATAAAGTCGAAGAGGACTTGGATAGCTTAAAGACAGACTACAAGAAGCTGCGCATGTCCATCAAAACCGCTGGTCTAGGTAAGACATCAGAGTAATGGCGGCAGGAAATTAAAGAAGAAAAATCCAGAGCCAATCAGTGGGAAAAGAAGTTCCGAGATGCTCGAGTACGGGAGGACGCTTTGAGAAAGAGCCTGTTGGAAAGCCAAAGCGAAAAGGAGAAGTTACGCGCCCGAATAGCAGAACTAGAAAAGTCGTTGCATCTGCATCGTAGCCGCAATTCGGTAATCGAATTAAGAGCTAGCCAGAACAAGATTGAGGAGATGAAAGGGAGGATAGGAGAGCTCGAGACTGCATTACAAGATAGTAAAATTCAAGTTGAGCTCCTTGAGGCGAACAATGAACATTAGAAAGAGCAGCTCTGCTATTCTCAAGAACAGATTAGAGATAGAGACTATGTGATGGGTGAAGTTGTGGTTCAAGTCCGAGAGGTGGCCGACCATATACAAACTTTGGCTACTCAAGCTGATGTATTGAGTCTACAATACGAGTCAGCATCGGATCGAGGCCAAAAATTAGCTTGGCTTCTTAGGAAGGTTAAGGATTTAGGCATTAGGGCGAAGTCATATATGTAATCGTCCGTTCTATGAAAGGAAATTTGTTTTCTAGTAAAGTTTATCTAATGGAATTGAATCAAATCAACACCTTTGTACATTTATATCATGCATCTGCATTACATGCATTAATATCATATCACCTTAATCATTTACTAAGGCTAAAATCGTATAATCCACAATTGCGACACTACGAATCTGGAATCAAATCATCCTTATAGAACCCGTCTAAGAGCTAGAGCTATGGATACCGAATTGAACGAAAAAATTGAAAGAATGGAAAGGATCCAGAGAGAGTTGCAGGAACAGTTGGTCAAGTCGCAGCAAGAAGCAAGGGATCTGATGGTAAGATCCCGAGAGGAATCACTCGAGCAGAAGGATCAAATGGCCAAAATGATGGAAATGATATCAACTCTGGTTAAAGGAAAAGGGCCCGCACAAAGTCTTGACGTTACAGAACCCCATTCGAGAGTTAATCAGGATCCGCTTTATCTCCCAGGATTCACTCCACCCCACGTCCATGCAATGCAAAGAGGATATCCTCAAGGGGAACCGGTAGGCCCAGAGCAACGACCTGCACCACCTGCTCATCCAGGGCAAGGTATGTTTGCATCGAACTCCGGAGATAATTCTGCAAATCCAATAGTTCCGGACTTGGATGACTCGGTAGAAATAGCCAAGTTAGGAATGAAGGATCATGATGCTGAGGACAAGTATAGGAGTCTAGAAGAAAGACTCAAAGCGGTAGAAGGTACTAGAGTCTTCTCTGCACTGAGCGCCAAAGAGCTCAGTTTAGTGCCTGATCTGGTCTTACCTTCAAAATTCAAAGCGCCAGATTTTGAAAAATACGATGGGACGAGATGTCCCAAGGCGCATCTTATCATGTTTTGTCGAAAGATGGCCGGTTATGTGAATGAAGACAAATTATTAATACATTGTTTTCAAGATAGCTTGATCGGATCAGCCCTTCGGTGGTACAATCAACTCAGCACAGAGAGGATCCAATCATGGAAGGACCTAGCAACAGCATTCTGTGAACAGTACAAGCATGTCTTTGACATGGCGCCTGACCGACTAACGTTACAGATGATGGAAAAGAAGCCAACGGAGATGTTTAGACAATACGCTCAAAGGTGGAGGGACGTCTCGGTGCAAATAGAACCCCCACTGACTAAAAGTGAATAACGGTCCTCTTTATCAACACCTTGAGAGCTCCATTTTACGACAAACTGGTGGGAAACGCCACAAAAGACTTCACCGACATCGTCATGTCTAGAGAACTCATTGAAAATGGCATCAAGAGTGGAAGGATGGAGGGTCCTGAGAGTTCGAAAAGGCCAGTACCCATGAAGAAAAAAGAGCCCAAAACTCACATGGTAGGGGCTGGAAGTCGCTATGCTCCTAATCCATACCCAACCCAACCACGACCTCAATTTCGCCCACCTCCGAACTTCTATTTTCCTCCTCCTCAAAACCCTTACTATCAAGTGCCTCCCCCTTACCCCGTCTATGCCACCGATAACCAAAGACCATTCACTATATTCTCGCCAAGTACTACGCCCGCTCAAAGTCAGCCCAAAAACGAGCAAAGACCAACAAAACCCAATCTTGAAAAGCTTCAATTCACCCCTATCCCGGCGTCGTATGGAGAGCTGTGCCCGAAATTACTAGAAAAAAAATTAATATCCCCGCAATACATGGCACCTTTGAAACCTCCATACCCAAAATGGTACGATCCTAACGCCAGTTGCATGTACCATGCTGGAAACCGAGGGCATTCTACAGAAAATTGCCTAGCTTTCAAAAAACGGGTTCAAGGTCTTATTGACGCGGGCATTTTATGATTTGACGATATTAATAATATGGCTGGAAATCTGCTCCCTAACCATGCTGAAGGGAACATGAGCATGGTGACGAAGGAGGACAAGTGGCGAGTTAAAAATCGCGTATCTGAAATAAAGACACCTTTGAGCAAAATATGGGAAATAATGATTGAGAAGGGATTGTTCAAGAAAAGTCTCAATGAGGAAAGTACAGAGGGTCAAAGATTTTGTGTCTTTCATAGCATAGAAGGACATCACATCCAGTCTTGTGAGGAATTCAAAGAGTTACTCCAAGACATGATGAACAACAAGGAGGTCAAGATCTTTGATAAAACAGACGAGGCTGAGGAAAGGGAAATATGCGCCTCTGATAATCAACCACCAGCCATCCCCTATAGTGCTGATCGACCTCTGGTAATTTATTATGAGGCCAAGAAGAAGGAAGTCGAACCAAAGATGATAATCAAAGTACCAACTCCGTTCCCTTACAAGGATGACAAGGCAGTGCCTTGGAAATACGATGTTAATATTACCATACCCGAAGCCACAACTGGAAGTGTCAGCGAGGTGGGGCATTTTACCCGCAGCGGGAGATGTTATTCTCCCGAAGTGGTTGAACCAAGTAAGAAGACCACTGGCTCGAATAAAAAAGGGAAGGCACCAATGCATGAGGCGGGGGTCGAGACTGAAACTCCATCCAAACAGGAAATTAAAAGACCCGAGAATGAGGATGAAACACATGAATTTTTAAAGTTTATCAAGCACAGTGAATATAACATCGTGGAACAGTTGAACAAGCAACCGACTAGAAACTGTTGAGCTCGGAACCACATCGAAATGCTTTACTGAAAGTGTTAAATCAAGCGTATGTGCCAAGCAATGTACCCGTCGAAAAGCTTGATAGGTGGGTGAACAACTTGAATGCGGATACTTTCATCTCTTTCAGTGATGACGAAATACCACCAAACGGTAGGGGTTCCGTAAAAGCATTGCACATTACGACCGGTTGTAAAGGCTATGTAATACCGAACGTGCTTATTGATAACGGGTCTGCACTTAATGTCATGCCTTTGGCTACACTGTCCAGGATGCCCGTTGACATGTCTTACCTAAGGCCTTGTCATTCCGCGGTAAGGGCGTTTGATGGGACACGACGAGAGGTCATGGGAAAGATCGAGATTCCTCTAGAGGTGGGCCCATGTACATACGATATTGAGTTCCAGGTCATGGGCATCGCACCTTCGTACAACTGCCTCTTAGGGAGGCCTTGGATCCATTCCGTCGGAGTAGTTCCTTCGTCTCTCCATCAAAAGATCAAGTTCGTCATGGATAACCGTTTGATCACGGTCGCTGGCGAAGAAGACATTGTTGCGTCTGTCTCGACCGACGCGCCCTACATTGAAGCAAATAAAGATGCAGTAGAATGCTCCTTTCGCTGCTTCGAATTTATCAATGCTACATTCGTTGTTGAAGGAAATAAAATCCTCGTACCCAAATTATCGAGGAATACCAAGATGGGAATCAAGCTGACTGTGGGAAAAGGAGCCCGAGCGAAGAAAGGTTTAGGAAAATACCAGCAATGAATAGTCAGAGCACTAAAGCCAGTACACCACAAGGCTCGATGCGGTTTAGGATTCAAGCCTGACGTGCGACAAAGAAGGAAGCAGTTACAGAAAGAGCAAGAAAGGAGGATTGCAAGAGCCTCAGGTCGGGAAGTGGAATGGGAGCCCATAATGTATCCGCCCTTGTCGAAAACGTTTACATCTGCAGGGATGATATACCCAGGGAGAGATAATTCACCAAACATGTTGTTATCGGTTGAAGAGGGTCTTCAGAACCTCAGCATAAACGTCATTGACAGAGTGAATGATGCAGAGAAAGACATTTCAATGATACGCCCTAACCCTCTGGATTTGTTTTGAATAACTGGACTGCCGTAGACCTTCTCGTAGTTTCTAAGTCTTCCCCAAAGTAATGCTCAATGCTCACTTCTTGTATGCCCCTAAGTTGTGGGGGGAATTTGTTATAAGAGTTTATGTTGGCTATTTAGCTTTTAAATGAACATTAATGAAAATGCATTTTGTCATGGTCTCTCATTCTCATTGGCTTCATACCTCCTCTCATAGCCTGTCTTTATATACATCTCATATCATGCCATAATATCGCGTTTGTAGGTTCCAGTACCTCGATGCCCCTCTATAGTTTCTTTTCCATTTACCTTTCAAGTGCTTAGATATCGACGACGTGAACAATCCCGTTACAAATCCTAAAATCGATTTCGAGCAAGCTGTTTGTTTAGGAGAATCTGAAGCTGACGAAAATGCTGAAGATCATGTCTCAACCCCTGACTTACTGAGAATGATAGAACAAGAAGATAAACAGATTCTGCCCCATGAAGAATCTGTTGAGGCAGTGAACCTGGGAAACGAAGAAAAGATGTAAGAAGTGAAAATTGGGACCTCCATGTCAGAGCGCACCAAACATAATTTGATCGCCTTGCTTCATGAGTACAGAGATGTGTTTGCATGGTCGTATCAGGACATGCCAGATTTGAACGAGGATGTAGTGGTCCATAGACTCCCGCTAAAGCCAGAATGCAAACCCATTCAACAAAAGCTAAGATGGATGAGACCTGAAATGTTGCTAAAGATAAAAGAAGAAGTAAGGAAACAATTTGATGCTGGCTTCTTACAAGTCTCTAAATATCCAGAATGGGTGGCTAATATAGTCCCAGTACCGAAGAAAGACGGTAAAGTACGAATGTGCGTAGATTATCGCGACCTAAATCGAGCAAGCCCAAAAGATAATTTTCCCCTGCCACACATCGATACATTGGTAGATAACACAGCAAGACATTCATTATTGTCATTCATGGATGGATTCTCAGACTATAATCAGATAAAGATGGCTCCCGAGGATATGGAGAAAACTGTCTTCGTGACGATGTAGGGAACATTCTGCTATAAGGTAATGCCATTCAGACTAAAGAACGCCGGGGCAACATATCAGAGGGTAATGGTGATGCTGTTTCATGACATGATGCACAAAGAAATAGAAGTCTATGTCGACGATATGATTACCAAATCTCGAGGGGAAAGAAAGCATGTCGGGAACCTCATGAAGCTGTTTGAAAGATTGAGAAAATTCCAGCTGAAGCTCAACCCAGCCAAATGTACCTTCGGGGCTACCTCTGGAAAATTACTGGGCTTCATCGTCAGCGAGAGAGGTATCGAGGTTGACCCAGACAAGATAAAAGCCATACGGGAACTACCGCCTCCACGCACACAAAAAGAAGTCAGAGGATTCTTAGGGAGGCTGAACTACATCTTTCGATTTATTGCTCAGCTTACCAACCAATGCGACCCAATTTTTCGACTCCTTCGAAAACACAATCCTAGAGAATGGAATAAGGAGTGTCAAATGGCTTTCGACAAGATAAAGCAATATTTGTCCAATCCCCCGGTGCTGGTACCACCAACTTCCGGGAGACCGTTAATATTGTATCTGACTGTGTTCAAAAATTCCATGGGTTATGTACTGGGGCAACATGACGAGTCAGGGAAAAGAGAAAAGGCAATTTATTACCTCAGCAAGAAATTCACGGGGTGTGAGGCGAAGTATCCGTCAATCGAAAAATTCTGTTGTGCTTTGGTCTGGGTGGTTCGAAGGCTCAGATAATATATGCTGTATCATACGACGTGGTTGATTTCAAAATTGGACCCAATAAAGTACATGATAGAATCACCGGCACTCTCAGGAAGAATGGCACGATGGCAAATCCTACTATCGGAGTACGACATCATCTACGTTAACCAAAAGTCGATAAAAGGGAGTGCGATAGCTGACTTCCTAGCAGCTCGAACTACAGAGGAATACGAGCCGTTAAGATTTGACTTCCCGGATGAAGACTTGATGTGCATTACGGAAAAAGAATGTGAGTCATCAAAAGAGAAATCATGGAAGATAAGCTTTGATGGGGCATCGAACGCATTGGGGCATGGGATTGGAGCAGTCTTAGTGTCACCAGAAGGGAATCATTACCCATTCACTGCCAGATTAAATTTCTTTTGTACCAACAACATAGCGGAATATGAGGCTTGCATCATGGGACTTCGCGCAGCTATTGAACGCGACATCAAAATCTTAAAGGTATCCGGGGATTCGGCGTTGGTGATTTACCAAATCCGTGGAGATTGGGAAGTGAGAGACTCAAAGTTAGTCAAATATCGCGATCTCGTGACAGAGCTGATCAAAGAATTCGAAGAAGTAACCTTTAATTACTTCCCACGAGAAGAAAACCAATTGGCTGATGCCCTGGCCACCTTGGCTTCAATGTTCAAAGCAAACCGAGAAACGGAAATAATGCCTCTCCAGATGAGCATATATGAGGTCCCAGCGCATTGTTTTAGCTTTGAAAAAGAGGCGGATGGACAGCCATGGTTCCACGGCATCTTAGAATATGTCAAGAATCAAAGATATCCTGAGCAAGCAAATGAGAATGAAAAAAGAACAATCAAAAGAATAGCAGTGGGATTTGTTCTTGACGGGAACATCCTATACAAAAAGGGAAAAGATCAAGTGCTCCTGAGATGCGTGGATGCTGTTGAAGCCAGAAAAATACTTGAAGATGTCCATGAAGGAATTTGCGGAACGCATGCTAATGGTTTCACTATGGCTAGGTAGATTATGAGACTCGGTTATTACTGGCTGACAATGGAAAGCGATTACATTAGTTACACGCGAAAATGCCATAAATGTCAAGTTTACGGCGATAAAATTCATGCAGCACCTTCGCCCCTTCACGTCATAACTTCTCCGTGGCCCTTTTCTATGTGGGGCATGGATGTTATAGGGCCAATTTCCCCAAAGGCTTCTAATGGACATCGATTCATTTTTGTGGTCATAGATTATTTCATGAAATGGGTAGAAGCCGCTTCGTTTGCTAACGTGACAAAGACCGCGGTTTGCAAGTTCTTAAAAAAGGAGATCATATGCCGATACGGTCTGCCTGAGAGAATCATCTCAGATAATGCCTTGAATCTGAACAACAAGATGATGAAGGAAGTGTGTGAGCAATTTCAAATAAAGCATCATAATTCCTCACCCTATCATCCAAAGATAACGGAGCGGTAGAAGCTGCTAACAAAAACATTAAGAAGATTATTGGGAAAATGACTGAGACATATAAAGACTGGCATGAGAAGCTACCATTTGCACTATATGCGTATCGCACGTGTGTGCGGACCTCTACGGGGGCAACTCCTTTCTCTCTGGTCTATGGGATGGAAGCTGTACTGCCCGTTGAAGTTGAGATTCCTTCCCTGCGAGTCTTAATGGAGTTAAAACTAGAAGAATCCGAATGGGTTCGGGCTCGATACGACCAGCTAAATCTGATCGAGGAAAAACACTTAAAAGTAATCTGTCATGGACAGATGTACCAGAAGAGAATGATCACGGCCCATGACAAGAAGGTGCGACCAAGAGAATTTCGCGAGGGAGAACTCGTACTCAGAAAAATTCTCCCAATTCAAAAAGACGTTCGAGGAAAATGGGCACCAAATTGGGAAGGGCCATATGTCGTGAAGAAAGCTTTCTCAGGTGGAGCTTTGATTCTCACTGAGATGGATGGGAAGGAGTTACCAAATCCAGTGAACTCAGACGCCGTGAAAAAGTACTACGCCTAAAAAAAAAATCAGGACGAAAACCCGAAAAAGGGCGTCTTGATAAACAACAAATATTGGGACGAAAACCTGAAAAGGCGTCCTAATGAAAAGGATTCGGGCACAAAAAGCTAGGGCGATTTGAAAAGGGAGTCAAAGGGCGAGATATTAATATTTGAAGCGGACTCGGAAGCTCAAAATCCTCTGCACAAGAAGCTTTGCTCGAAAAGATCCAGGATGAAGAAACACAAAAAGTTCAGGCGTTAGATATCCAAAGCACTTGCGACAATTGAATCTACTTCCCTTTTTTATGACATTTCCTTTATTGAATTATTCCTTGTTAATTTTCTTAACACTCTTGAAATAAATATGGGTGTGAGGTACCCCTTCCATACTTACTTTCCCATTTTCAGACATCTCATGTTTGGTTCATTTAAATGATAAATAGTGAAATTATATACTCTAAACAAAAGGAATGTTGAGTATTACTTGGATGGAAATTTGATAAGTACAAGAGCCTCAAGGTAAGGACAAAGTTCAACAGTGGGCAAAAGGGTGACATACGCGAAACGCAAATCACTCATAAAACTCGAGGATGGGCACAAAACATGAAAGGAAGGTCAAGAGTCGAAGCGATGAATACAGGAGAGTCATAACAAGAAAAGACACACGACAAACAAGCCCAGGGTGCATGGCATAATCATGTAGGCATAAAGGCATTTAAGACAAACACGTGCATATCATGATAACATCATGTATGACACATACAGGTACACCAGTAAAGCGAGAAGTTTTGACGATAACTGTGTCGAACCAAAGAGAAAGAAGACATCCGAGTCCCACCAGATGACACACTTTCAATTACTGTTTTTCAGAAATATCAACTCATAATGCGAGAGGTGAGTTGAGCCTAGGTCACACCTTGAGGTGTTTTTCAATTTTTATTTTCCAAATATCAACTCATAATACGAGAGGTGAGTTGAGCCTCAGGTCACACCTTGAGGTGTTTTTCAATTTTTATTTTCCAAATATCAACTCATAATACGAGAGGTGAGTTGAGCCTCGGGTCACACCTTGAGGTGTTTTTCAATTTTTATTTTCCAAATATCAACCCATAATGCGAGAGGTGAGTTGAGCCTCAGGTCACACCTTGAGGTGTTTTTCAATTTTTATTTTCCAAATATCAACTCATAATGCGAGAGGTGAGTTGAGCCTCAGGTCACACCTTGAGGTGTTTTTCAATTTTTATTTTCCAAATATCAACTCATAATACGAGAGGTGAGTTGAGCCTCAGGTCACACCTTGAGGTGTTTTTCAATTTTTATTTTCCAAATATTAACTCATAATACGAGAGGTGAGTTGAGCATCGGGACACGCCGAGGTATTTAATTTCTGTCTTTCAATTTTTGTTCAAAAATTAACTCATAATGCAAGAAGTGAGTTGGGCCTCGGGTTACGCACGATGAGGTATTTTTAATTTCTGTTTTTTTTCAATCCCTGTTAAAATTAACTCATAATACGAGAGGTGAGTTGAGCCTCGGGACACGCCGAGGTATTTAATTTCTGTCTTTCAATTTCTGTTCAAAAATCAACTCATATTGCGAAAGGTGAGTTGGGCCTCGGGTTACGCACGCTGAGGTATTTTTAATTTCCGTCTTTAAATTTCTGTTTAAAAATTAACTCATAATACGAGAGGTGAGTTGAGCCTCGGGACACGCCGAGGTATTTAATTTCTATCTTTCAATTTCTGTTCAAAAATCAACTCATAATGCAAGAAGTGAGTTGGGCCTCGGGTTACGCACGCTGAGGTATTTTTAATTTCTGTTTTTTTTCAATCCCTGTTAAAATTAACTCATAATACGAGAGGTGAGTTGAGCCTCGGGACACGCCGAGGTATTTAATTTCTGTCTTTCAATTTCTGTTCAAAAATCAACTCATATTGCGAAAGGTGAGTTGGGCCTCGGGTTACGCACGCTGAGGTATTTTTAATTTCCGTCTTTAAATTTTTGTTTAAAAATTAACTCATACTACGAGAGGTGAGTTGAGCCTCGGGACACGCCGAGGTATTTAATTTCTGTCTTTCAATTTCTGTTCAAAAATTAACTCATATTGCGAAAGGTGAGTTGGGCCTCGGGTTACGCACGCTGAGGTATTTTTAATTTCCGTCTTTAAATTTCTGTTTAAAAATTAACTCATAATACGAGAGGGAAGTAGTTTGAAAAGTTCAGATTTCATCAAAGTCCCAGTGGAGCAATTAGTAGATCGAAGCTACAAATCTCTTCGTGTCCTGAAGTCATATTGGAGCAAGTTTTAAAAAAATAAACGAGATCGATGAAGAGCGAATTGAAGCTACGGGTCATGTCTCGCAGAAGCAGCAGTGGAATGAATCAAAGCGACAGGTAACAGTAGAGTTTGAAGATGTTTGAGGAAGACGAGGACCAATAAATCAGGGCTTGGCCAAGACCGGGCAAAATTGGTTCTTCTACTATCTTTGCTCTATTCTCGTTACACAACAATAAGCAAAGAGGGGCAGCTGTAATAACCAATTTTGGCCCGGGGCCCATTAAAAAAACCAATATCAATATTAAAGCCAAAAACAAAACCAAATAAACCCAATAATCAGTCCATAAACCAATGACCAACCCAAAATAAAACATACATTAAAACCCAAACCAAAATAAATGTCCAGATTAATAAAGTCCAAAGTCCATTACAAAAACGGAGCCCAATTACAATGTCCATTTACAAAAACTCGGAGCCCAATTAATACAAGCAACAGCCCAGACTTCATTAGCCCAATAAACCTAGCCCAACTAACCCAAATACAACTAGCCCAACAAACCAAATCCTAACCCACTAAGCCCAATTCACTCATAGCCCGTTAACAGAAAAACCAGCCAAAAAACCCTAGTGCCCTAATGCGCCGCCAACCTTCGGCCTCCCCTGCGGACACCACACGCGCCGTTTCAGATCCGCACATCCCACCACACGCGCGTCGACTTCACACGCGCGTCGTTTCTCGTGCCCACACGCGTCGTTCCAGTGCTCTTCCCCACGTCGCGGTCTCGCACATTTCTGACGCTTCAGCGCCCATGCGCCTCGGCCTCCGTCTCATGCGCGCCTCGCCCATACCTGCAAGACAAGAAACAAAACAAACAGCAGAAGAATATGGAGCAAAACGATGGAATAAAAAATAGTTTGTATTCTTCGGCTATAAAGCCGCCTGAGAGACACTGTAAAAGGGGTTCGTTTTTCACTCGCAAGCAGTATCAGAAACACAAGAATAAAAAAAAAGATAGATAAGATCTTTGTAAAATTGGTTATAATAGAAACCGAAACAAATCGTTTACCTTCGGTCTTTTAGAAACATTGAAAAATTAGAAGAAATCCAAAAGAAATCAGAAAACCAAAGGTTGATTTCGTTTTTTACTCTACTGCTCTTTTTATTTACTGAGTTCTTATTATTTTTTAAAACCTCATGAGCGATTGAACAAAAAAGAAGAAACAGCATACCTCTCCGACCGTCGAAACCTCCTATTCCTCTGCTGAAATCGAGCTTTGGGGGTAGGGAGGTTCGTGGTTTCAGTGTTGATGAGGGGAAGCCCTATGCCTTTCGTCTGCTGGAAAGAATGAAAGGGGGAGGCTGCGGCTGTTGAGTTTAAGGGAAATAAGGGTTAAAATGTTTTAAGATCAATTTTAGGGTTTCTTAAATGACAAACCAAACGGCGTCGTTTAGCAAAGGCAGAACCCGAATTTGACCCGACCCTTAGGCAGGGATCCGCGTGTTCTTATAGTCTTTGGGCTATTTATGCGATCGACCCTTTCCCTTTTCCATCTGTTCTAATCGGGTCCTCCGTTGTTTACTTACTTTCTTTTAATTTTAGCTTAAATTTTTAATCATGTTGCGATTTGGTCCATAAACAGATTCTATGTTTTGAGGCAATGTGAGGATATTTTCATTTTTAATCCTTCTTTGTTCGTGCGTATTATATTTTAGTCCTTGGTTCTGGTTTAATAATTCCATTTATCTATAAATCAGCCCTCTAATTATATTTTTGCTTTGATCAAGCTTTGATTTCCGTACGCAACTCTTGTAATTTTCTGTAATATTAAGTTTAGTTATTATCCAAGTTTTAAGGTTTATTTCGGAAATTTGTTCTGTAATGTTTTAATTCGTTTTATTTTTATTTTAAATGTGTTTTATTCCTTATATAAATATTTTTACAATGTTATATATATAAATGTTCACATAAAAGACTTACCAAAATGATTTCATTTCGTATATATATATTAATATCTTAAATGTATGTCCCTTTTAAATCTACTTATGTGTATATTTAGTTTCTTTTAAGATTACCAACGTATACATATTTTTCTATTTTTAATTTAGTATGTTCAATTTATCACTTTAAAGGATCGCATCTTATTGAATATTTTAAGTTATCTCTGATATTTTTATATATTGTTACTTATGCATGTTCGTATATTTTCATACATCATTTTTTTATTTTTTTTACTTTTTATCTTTTTCCTCTCTTTTTGCTTACCATTGATCTAATGTTCGATAATTATTGCCATATGTATGTCTTAATTCTCGTTTTATATTTATTTGTTGCTTGAGATTCAAAAGCGTTATATTTCACTTGTAAATAGTTGCTCCATATTGTATGTTATTATGCCATCATATTACATTTACTAAAAAAATATCATGCCTCAATACTATTCGAATCTTGAAATCATTTTTACTTAAAAGTTTCCAAAATAAGGCAATATTCTATGTTTGGAAATTTGAGAGATCGTGCCCTATGCGTTGGGTTTCAGTTCTCTCGCTTGGCCCAAACAATCGAATAACTTTTTGTTATTTTAACGCATGAGTCTCGGGAATTAAGAGGTGATCTTGGATCCGAGGATTAAAATCATCGTGTCCTACGTACTGGATGTGAAATTTTGTCCTTCGGAACAAGAAAATCTTGATGTTCAATTTAAGAAACAAATGTTTCCAAAAGAGATCAAATTTTTAAATTCTTTTAAAATTTTCAAACTTTCGACATTGGGACATTAAATAATCAATTTGGTACCAATTTTGGGCGTGACGAGGGTGCTAACCCTTCCTCGCACGTAACCGACTCTCGAACTCTTTTTCTCAAATTTTCGTAGACCAAAAACATTGTTTTAGTAAATCAAAATGTTTTATTAAAACAGAGGTGACCCGATCACACCTAATAAAGGATCGGTGGCGACTCCCTTCTTTATTTTCAAAACCAAGTCGATTCCCGTTTTCAAAAGTGGTTACGACAATATCTTCGCGCCTTGATGTAGCTACTTCTTTTTTTAAACGTAAATAATTCTCACAGAAAGGTCGGTGCGACGTTAGGATACGCCATTTCAAACCCTCGATGCCAAGATCATCTCATGATTTCCAAAGTTCATGCATTTAAAATTTTTTTAAAAGGATACTCGAAGGTCTGGTCATACGAAAAAACTGAAACCCAGCACGTTAGGGCACGATTTCTCGGATTTCCAAACACAAGATATTGCCTTATTTTTAAAGCTAAGAAAATACGAACGAAATCTTAAAAGGATATTCGGTTATTTGGTCAAACGAAAAACCGAAACCCAGCACGTTAGGGCACGATCTTTCGGATTTCCAAACATGAAACATTGCCTTATATTAAAGCTAAGAAAACACGAATGAAATCTCAAAATGATATTCAGTTATTTGGTCAAACGAAAAACCAAAACCCAGCACGTTAGGGCACGATCTCTCGGATTTCCAAACACTAAATATTGCTTTGTTTTGAAGAATTTTTAAATGAGCGATTTTAAAATCAACTTAGAAAGTATTTATTCGGTTTGTTTGGATAAAAACATTTGAACGAGTAAGTTGGAAATCTCGGTTACAATGCGATAATGAAGTATAGTAGCAAGCATGGAATAATAATATACGGCAATGATGTTATGAAAAACAAATAATTTCATGGAAGAACACATTAAGATATACATAATGGCAATGGTCTCACAACAACATCATGTAAAATGCTAACGATAATATTCAAAATCTTATGAATAATAAAAACAATTCTAAAAGAAATTCGAAGCCAATTGCAAACACACATAACTACATAAACGATTTCAATATATATACAACTTGAAATTTAAATTCGGGATATACAAAATGATTTGAAAACGATACATAATATAAATATCCTATGTATATAAAAATAATAATGTAGGGAGGTGTTGGAAATAAAACATAATTTAAAATAAGATCTTTTTTTTTTCTAAATAACAATTATATATATATATATATATATTTATATATAGGTTTAAAATAAAATATATACATATATAGATTTAAGAGAAAATACATGCATAAAATAATATGAAATTGATAATATATACAGAAAATAAGATAATTTTAATATAAATTATATATGTATAAAATAATGATATATAAGAGTATTTAAGTTAAATATTATACAAATTATTAGAGAGAAAAAGATAATAAAAGAAAAGTTTGAAATCAAATATTTATACAATAAATAAGAAATATATATAAATGGATGTTTAAAACAAATTAAAACATTGTAAAATCAATAAATAATTCGAAACAATTTATTAAAACAACTTCTAAAAATTAAATAATGAATATATTTAATTCAAAAAAAAAAGAAAAAAAGTTTCAAAATTTATAAACAAATGCTAAGAAAAATACTTAATTGAAATAAAAATAAAATTAAAAGGCTACTTTATAAAAATTTAAACAGAGTTAAGGACTAAATTAAAATGCACATAAAAAATAAAAGACCGAACCAACAAATATTTCCGTGATTCAAAACGCAGCGCATAAACTAGGCTGAATTGAAAAAGCGCACAAATCCATGGGCAAAATTAAAGAAACAAAAGAAATAAAAGAGCACCCAATCAAAGCTTAACACGAAACAAGGGGGACTGAGCGCGCAATTATCCCATCACCGCAAAAACACGCGGATCCTATGGGTATCGGATCGAGTCAAATCGGGTCGCCCAATACGGTGTCGTTTTGAGACTGTTGAGATGAGCCCAAATGACACCGTTTCTTTAATGCGATGTTACCTCTAAAACCGAATCAAAACAAATCAGCCACCCTTTTTTTTTTAAAACAAAACCCTAGCCCCTTTTGTTCCCTCTCAGCCGCAGCCCCGAATTCAAAACAAGAGGAGGGTTCGATTTCCCCTTTGGGCGCGATTTTGACGAGGGAGACGGAGCTCCGACGACGCTACCCAAAACATGTACTCTCCTGCTCCCTTTCTATTTTCACATGCAAAGAAAGAAAAGAAAAAAGAAACGAAAGCTAACAGAACTGGGTTCGAAAACAGAAAGAAATCGGAATAAAAAAATAGCTTTTAATCTGTTTCTGGTTATCTATTGCTCTGTATTCTTTATATGCGTAGGTAAAAAAAACGTTACAATGGTTTCTTCCCTTTTTATAGGCCGAAAATCGGAATATAAAAAAATACAAAGAAAAATATATTGCTGCTGTCGTTTGTTTGTCTTCTTGTACAGATGTATGATGTGCAGTGGAGGTCGTACGGAGGAGCGTACGAGGCTATTGCGCGGACGTGGCACTGTGCGGAGATGGGACGCGAGGACGAAAGGGCCTGCGGCGCACCCTAGTTAGCTAGGGTTTCTGATTTTGTTTCATTTTGGGCATTTGGGTTGTTGTTTTGGGCCTCTATTGGGCCTGTTGTAATCTTGGACCTTAAAATGGACTATTATTTTTTTGGACATTTATTTTTTTGTTTTAATGGTTTAATCTGGCGGGCCTGGGCGAAATGGGCTTTCTACATTGAATATGCATTCTTTTTAAAAAATATAAAATGTATCTTATCATTATATTTAATACTTTTTAGTACTTTCTTTTCTCTATATTTTAATTCATGTATAGATGAATTAATTATTTATCAAATATGCAAATAACGAGTGTATTAAACCTTAAATAATTGAATATGTCTTGTAATAACCAAATTTGCCCGGGCATCAAAAATAAACCCAATAAATAAAACAAAAACAGAAATAAAAAAATCCAATAATAATAAAACAGTCCAAAAAACAAAAGTCCATTTACAAAACAAATCTGAGCCCAACAACCCGAATGGCCCACTTTACAAAGTCCAATAGCAAACAAGCCCAAAACAACTAGCCCACTTAACCAAACCCTAACCCAAATTTGCAGAGGCCCAATGGCCCAAAACTAAAAAAATTCAGAACCCTAAGGTTCCTTCCTGAAGCGCCGCATTGCTCCACACAGTAGCCCATGCCTCCTAGCCTCCACGCCTGCCACTACACGCGCCGACCCTTCGTCTGCTGCCACGTGCACTGACCCCATCGCACGCATCTGACGCCCCATCTACCGTGGCTCCCCACGCGCCCCTGCATCATTTCTGTTCCACACGCGGGCCTGTTCAGATCCTCGTGCATGCCCACGCACGCGTCTCTCCACCAGCGCCCATCGCCCATGCCCTGCAAGGAAAACAGGCAGCAACAGAAACAGAGAAGCAGGGAAATATGGAACAAAATAGTTGAATAATAAGAAACCATCGTGTATTTGGCTATAAAGCCATTCAGAATCGATGTAAAGAGGGTTCCCTCTCTGTTTTTTGGTTTTACGTACACTTCACTTACGAGCAATCAGAAATCAAAAGCAAATTAAAAGGTTGATTTCTTTTTCATTCTTAATTATTACCTACAGTCGTTTTGTTATATATACATATATATATTTATCTACTTCGAATCCCTGCGAATAAACAATATAAAAAAGGGTAAAGAAAAATAAGAGAAAACGCTTACCTCAGATCGATCCGATCTGTTATCTTCCTCATCGAAATCGAGGTTTAGAAAACAGATCTGAGAAAAGATCAGATCCTCGTCCGCTCCGTTTCAATCGAGGTTAGGTAAGGGTTGTGATGAGAAAATATGGTGGGCGGTGTGTAAAAGGCTCGAAGTATTGTTATTCGTCGATTTCAATGGCGGGATAGCAATGTGTCAGGAGGGTGTCGGCGGCTGAGAGAAGAGGTAAAAGAGGGGCTAGGTCATTCGGGTTTCAAAGGAAGAAGGAGGCTGAATGTCTGAACTTTAGGTTTTACTAACCTATTTAAACCAAGCGAAACGACGCCGTTTAGTGAAGGTGGGGATCCGCGCGTCAACCCGCCTCGCGACCCGGATCCGCACCTTTCCACTATAAAAGGACTATTTATGCAATCGATCCCTTGATTCTCTGATCCGTTTGCAATTTCGTCCTATTCGAACGCAGCGTATTAACTAGTCAGAATAATTTCCATTTTAACCCCTAATCGTTTGAGCGCATTTCATCTGATTCCTCTGATTTGCCTTTATTTCCGATTTTGCCCGAATTCCTGCTTTCATTTTTAATTTAGTTTTTTATATATATTTTATTTTCTTGAACTATTTTGCTATATTATCATTATTTAAATCTTCATTGTTTTTAGTATTATTAATATCATTGTCTTAATATACTCGCGTCATTGTGCATGCTTATCAATTTATAAATTTCTATCGTTATTGTTAAAATATTTTCATGTATGTCATTAATTTCATATTATTTTATACATGAATTTTCTTTTAAATCTATTTATGTATATAGATATATTATAAATCTATCAAATAATATAATCTATTTCCTCTTAAGTCCATATTTCATCATATGTTTTTGTTTATTTCGAAGGTCCTTATATATCATTATTGTCATATATAAATTGTTAATATTAAGTTTCATTTCACATATTATAGATTAACATGTTACTTGCACATTATTTGTTTCAATTTTTCTATGTATATAATATTTATTTGCAATCTATTGGCATTCAAATTTTTATGTTTACGCATCTCATCTTTGTGTTGTATTTCAAATTTCAACATATTCAAACCTTTTCCAAATATTTTATTACGTTCAAAAATGAACATTGAGCAAATTTTAAGATTCCATAAAACAAGACAATATTTGTGTGTTTAGAAGTACGGAAAATTACATCCTAACGTGTTGGGTGTTGATTTTTTGTTCAACTAAATAACCAAATATCCTTTTATATGCTTTGAAGATCAAAGATGATCTCGGTATCGGAGTATAAATGTGTTATGTCCTAACGTGCTGGATGTGATATTTTTATTCCTTTGAAACGAGTTAAATCTTGAGATTCAATTCTACTTGAAATAACCTTTTTTCAAAAGTTTTTAACCATAAATATTTTCAAGTTTTCAGCATTAGGACAACATTAATCAATTTGGTACCAAGTTTGGGCGCTGCAAAGGTGCTAACCCTTCCTTGCACGTAACCGACTCCCGAACCCGTTTTCTCGAGTTTTGAAGACCAAAATATTTTTATGGGTGACCTGATCACACCTAAACAAAAAGGATCGGTGGCGACTCCCTGTTTTTAAAAAGTCGATTCCCATTTTTTCAAAAAATGGTTACGACATGTCTTATAAAATTAAGATTTCAAAATGTATTGACTTCAACGTAGCAATAGTTAAAAGTTTTATCAAAACATTTATTTAGCATGAATTCGAAAAGTATTACCCAATTCTATTGCATAATTTATTTTAAAAAGAAATAATTAAGGAACCAACTTTAACATTTGCAGCATCCTATTTTATGGGCATAATAAATGTTAAAATGATCTCTACCCTTAATATTATTGAGTAGCTGTACAATGTGTAGGGTAGGGTTGACCACCATGTACTATCAAAATGTTCCCTTCCATTGCTGCACCTGCAAAGCATTAACATCCATAATGATGGTGGTGATGATGAAGTTCCCTTCATTCTGGCCACATCTCCGAATTAATTTGCCAGCGGAATCCACATAATAAAATCTTTAAATAGAGACAACCATATCCATTGTACAAAACTTGTACATTCAGCTTCTTTTTTTCTTTTTTAATTATAACGGCTCCTAACATGATTTTATCCTCATAAATTTTACATCATTAAATACATTTATTTTATTCTTTTTCCTAAAATACTTCTTTTTTGTGGTTTAACAATATCTAGTTTAAATATGTTAAATAATTACATTTATAATTTTAGCGCAATACAATTTTCAATTAGGTGTTTATCTAAGTTATTATAAATTTATAATGGTTTTATTTCACAATTGGCTGCTGATTGCAGTGACGGGTTCTAATAACTGTTTATTTAAAAGTATTTAGTAAAACTTAACTGATATATGTAAAAAGACAAATAATAGTATAACACATTTTATTGTTTATAATATTTTAGTCTTTATTGGATGAAATTATTAAAATAAAATACTATTACTAAGGAATTAAAATGTCCATTATAGAAATTAATTAGTGAATATTTTTAAAATTTAAATAAATAAATTTCTTAAATTCCATATTTGCAAATATTAACCTTATGGAAATTGATAAATATTAATAGTGTATCAATATAATTGTAAACTATATTCTTAGTGATAATTATGTCACATTCTTAATTTATAAATTAATGATAATTACGTCACACTCTGAATAAATTTGTCAAGTAGCATATTTCAATTAATATAAAGTTGCATAAGAAATCATTTTACGCAAGTAAATTGAAAGTAAATTAAGAGTACATAAATACTCAATTGATTTTTGTAAGTTCACCCTCGAGTTTTTCTTTTCTTTTTTTTCTTTTTTAGATTTACTTTAGACTTTAAAGGTGAAAGTGAAAATGAGATAATGTTTATAGAACACTTATCAATTCATTAACTCTGCTTAGAATACCAAATATTTTCTCTATTTATTGATTAAAAAATAAGATGAAAAATATTTTATTCATTTACAATTTAAATTTTAAAAAAATATTTGCTAGAATTCTTTAACTTTATTAAACTGTTATTTCTTTTAAAAATTGGTTTTAGCTTAACTTAATAATTTAAAGACTAATTTAATAACATCCCTATAATAGAAAGGCGTACCAAGTACTTTTGCCCTTACTTTGATGTTTTATTTTGCTTTTACAGTATTCGTCTTCCACAAATAATTATGAGATGAAGATCAAATTTTATTTAATGCTGACAAGAAAAATTGCAGTCCAGTCCCCAGGGAAAAAATTGAAGTCCAACAAACTCCATCTTTGAAAGTACGTTTACCCTTTTTTATTTTTGTTTTCAATTTGTTCACCATTCAATCACTTTTACAATTCAAAACCATGTTTATTTTGACTAGATTTATTTTTGCAACTTATGGTTTTAGGCTAAATTTCATATTCAATGTTTAAAACATTCGGGAAAAGTTGACCAAAAAAAAAAAAAAAGAATGAAAGCGTTTGTTAAAAATTAAATTTTGCAGAAAAAGAAAAAGAATACTTAGTTATGTTTTAAATAAAATAATAATGAACCTAGGTTCAATTTGAATCCACATAGTATTATTATTTTTAGTTTGGATCCCCATCATTTTAAATATTATCTGTTATTTTATTTCTTGGCTTTTAATAAGATATAATTTCTCCATATAACATGTGTCCAACTCAAAAAGCTACTCGAATATGAAACAACAGAATCCTGGTAGGAACTATATATAGCAGACACTGCCCAACTGCATTAATTCCATTCGTAATAACACAAAGGGTTAAGAGGCGTCAAAATCTCTGATTGGAAATCAAAACTTAACAACCTAATCTGTTTGCAATGAAAATGGACAGAGATCATGAAGACAGACACAACAGCTTCACTTTTTTTGTGTTTTTTACATGCACTTTGTAGTTCCTGGTTAATTATTAGGCATGATGTTCTCTAATCACTATGTTTATCAAGAATTACAGCCAAAGAGCTCCGGCTTCCTTGAGAAGTGGTACTAAGGTTCCATTAATATGGGAAGCCATCACTCGGTCCATGGCTCCTATAAGCTTCCCCCCGATGAAAACAACAGGCACGGGTTGCGAGTTTCCAAGCAGCCGCATTAGTGCGGTTTCCAAATCTTCACCTCTGGGGTCCTGGTCCAGCTCGTACACCGTTGGGTTCACTCCCATTCCGCAGAAGAGCCTCTTCACAGCATGGCACATGCAACAGCTGCTCAAACTGAATATCACCACGGCTTTCTCTGAGGCCAGCTTCACCACCCTCTCCATTGGGTCTGACCCTATGCTTCTCGTTGGCATGTAGTACCCCCAAGAATAATCACCTTGATAATGCATTTATCAAATAAATTATTCCCCCAAAAGAAGAAAATCACAAAAAGTGAAAAGCAAAGATGGTGATGAAGTTAGAGAGAAAAAGGTAACAAAACAGGTCAGCTAGCAAGTGAGCATGGTGCGGAACATAAGATGTGATGGAGCCTTTTATAAGGATCGGGGGAGGGCATTGTTGTAAACAAAGAGAGGTTAGTCCATGGGTGCCCGCAGCGCATGCGTGGAGGGCCTCGTGGGAGGATTCTTGTCCGCAACAAGACGACAAAGCATATATTTACACTGGTAGTCGAAGAGGAAGCAAAGGTGTCAGTTGTAGAAGGCGGCTAGGGGTAATTTGTCTACTCTAGAGAGTAAACACACTGGGTTCCAACTTTTAATCTCTTCTTGCTTTGGCAAACCAGAAATAAACTTGTGTAAAACACTAGCATTAAAACATCCAGGGCATTTTCTCCTTTTGCATAGACGGCTGCCTCAGTCGATGTTGTCAGGCCTTTAAGGTTTGAGTTCGCGTGATTGTCACGCGCATGCTTAGTTTCTTTTTCTCGTCTAATTTGTTAACTTTTGCTTAGCTATTAAGCTTTCATTTGAGTATGGGGGTAAATTACGTGGTTTAACACATTTCGACAATCCAATGCAAAAGAAAAAGGAAAAAACGAGAGAGATATAGTTAGTATAATAGTAACAACAATGTTTCTCCTACTTTGCAAGTCATGGGGGGACCAAGAACAGAAGAAACAGGACTTTCTTGATATTTCTTTCCCAGAGATATACTAACACATCGGATGTTATGTTTTTTTAGTCAAAAAGAGCAATCATATTCGTTACTCTTACTTTCTTTTTCCATCTTTTGTAATGTTTTAATCAACTTTTGGACATCAAATGTAACAGCAAATGCACAACAAAAGCAACGAATTTGCATGGAACTGAAGCTTCTTTTAATATCAAATAAGTAGAGCTTTTAAGCTGTCACCATCCACGTTTTCTAAAATCAGACTTAAACTTGAGGCCTACAGCCCACAGCTTAGACAAAAACATTGTTTTTACAACATACAATTAATGGATTTCACCACTTAATACTACTGTTTTACATCTTCAATTGGATCCTAAAACCTTTTTTCAGCAAGGGAGTAACAATGGAAAAAATGAAGGGGCACCCTCACGGAACTATAGAACTTTCAGTTTTTTTACTGTACAGCAATGCGTAGCAGCACATTTTATAAATGAGAGAAATTAATAAAACTAGATGCATGGTATAAAAGAAACAGGCAAGGATTTTGGCTTTAAATATTTGAGCTTTCTGCTAACATGTTCACCTAAAGCAGAGACAAAGAGGCAGTTGCTACAGCCCCCCCAAAAAAAATAAAAATAAAATTAAGGCGTGTTCTGCACCCACAGGCCTATTGGGCGGAGGGTACGGTTTGCGCCGAATGCCGGCTAAATATAAGGTTCCTTTTTTGTGGGTCGGGTAGATCCGACTACATTCTTAACTCTCTCTCTCTCTCTGTGCTATTATGTGGCTCTTGTTATTCTTCTCTCACGGTGATATTAACAGCCCAGCATTCAAAGCTCTTTTTACTGAAGAAGAATGTTATACTTATTATTAGCCGATCATTCATTAATGAAAAAAAATGAAAACAATGTTGTTAGAACTTGCTAAGGTCGGCTATTCGTCTATAAAAATTCATTTAGATAATTTCTTATGTTCAAGAAATTAATTTGGAATAAAAATAAGAAATATTTTTTTTTAAAAAATACAGGTTACTTTCTTTCCAATATTCAAACGTGGATTTGATTTATGTTTTAATTATAAATAAACATATTATTGAGTTAATATGTAAAATTATCACTATAAATTTAGTACTTAATTTTGTTGTTGTACTTTGATAGAATTTTGCCACTAAAATTAAATTTTTTATTGAATTTTTCTATTCAATTTTAATTTAAAATATTTTGCGATAATAATTTTATTAATATAATAGTAAAATTAAATATAAATGGTTATTTTATAAAAAAAAACTAATTTTTTTTTATTTTATGATTTTTAAAGTTTTTTTATTTCATTAAAATTAAAATTCTAATTTAATTTATTGTTAACTATTAAAATAAAATATTTAAAATATTTTTTTTTGTTAAATTATGTTATCAAATTATCAAAATTAATATTGGATAGTAGAGTTTAATTATATAATCTAAATTTGTGGAAATTTTAATAAATTTAATAGTAAAATTCAATCACATAAAAGTTGAATGGTAAATTTATTCATATTTTTAAAATATAATGACAAATATTAATAAAACCAAAGTATAGAGATAATTTGCAATATTCACCTATAATAGGAGGGTAAATTTACACTTTAATCTTATAATATAAGTTTTGATAACTTATTAAATTGCAAAAAAAAATGAGTATTATGATTCAATTAAAGTGAGAATTGTCTGTTTAAATAAAAAAATAAATATTAAAAAAATTTAAAATTAAAAAAAAAAATTAATTCAAAAGAAGATTGATGGGTTACTATATCTTTTACATTATAAATAGAGAAGTTACATTCTAAAATGAAAATAACGTAAAGGTAAAAACTCTTAAACAATAAATACTCTGTCTGTTGAGTTGCTCCACTCTCGAAAGACAACAACCATTAGAGTGATTCATAGGTCATGGAGATAAGCTGATGCTAAGTGCACTGTTTCAAAACTGGATTCATTCTATGAATTCGGTTCAGGTATTAGTCCGATGTTAATTTAATTGTCTTGCCAACTTGTTCAATCAACAAGTGAAATAAAAAATTAAATTAATTTTTTCTAATTTTTTTATCATTTTTAATAATTCATTTAATCAAATCGATCAGACTGAGAACCGATTTTAAAAATCTCAGCAAAGTGAACAAGCACGTAAAGTTGATGGGTCATGATAAAGGCCTATGTGATACTTGATGGGCTTTACTCTGCTAAGGATCATAATTTTCTTAAGGCTTAATGCACATTTTAGTCTCTAAGGTATACCTATTTTTTCATTTGGGATCTTTAAGGTTTTTTGTCCACTTCAATCACTAATTTTATCAGACGTTCCTATTCAATCCATTGGACATTAAAAAAACCAGACGAGATATCCAACCAATTACAAATTGCCATGTGCCATACAATTACATCATCATATGGAAAAAAAATTAAAAATATTTTAAAAATTGTAAAAAATTATAAAAATATTAAAAATTCTAAAAGATTATAAAATTTATTAAAATTTGTAAAAAATATTAAAAATTATTGTATCTGAAATAAAATATACTTTCTCTAATCACATTTAAAATATTAAAATTTTGATAAAAAAATATTTAGTTAAAAATACAATCAATTTTTATATCAAAATTTTAATATTTTAGAATACATAAATTTTTTGTACTTTCCTATTGGAAGAATATCTATTTGACTCAACTCCCTGTTTAATTTCTGGAGTAAGTTTCCATCATTATGCATATGCTCCCTTTGTTTTGTACTAAAAAAACTCAACAATAATAGTGTCTTTAGAGAGAATGATGACATATTTAGATATTTACAGGCATTTATTTGCATTGTAATCATAAATATGAAGGATTCAAAAAAATTATTAAATTAAAATTTTTTTTAAGGCAACCGATGCCTATAAATATCCATTTCACTTTTAAAAATTTTATTTTCCAATTAAGATATTGATGTAGAGACAAACTATTTGTCTTGAGAGAGTAAAAAGACATTTGGAATAATTGAAATTATTATTTGAAATTGAAATAATATTATTTTTATTATTTAAATAATTTAGGAGACTTATCCAAACTTATTATCTAAAAAGATCTACCAATTATAATTTTTTTTATTGATTTATAATTTTTATTAATTGAATTATAAAACAATTGTCGTAGGTAATATCTTCTAAGATATAATGATTTCATATTTAAGTTCTAATAAATGTGGTTTATAAAATTTTAAAAAAAAAAAGTACAAGTTCTATTTTTTAAAAAGGTATTTTTTTTATTTTTAATTTTTTCTAATGATGATTGTAAGAGCCCAATTTTGACCGGGCTTTAAAATAAACCAAAATATATAAAACCAGTGTTTATTTCTTACAGTCCAGTTATAACATTAGGCCAAAAATAAATTTACAAAGCCCAAAATAAATTACCCAAGACTCAATCTAACCCGATTACACCCCAGACCCAAACTGCCTAGGCCTAAAACACCCGTGGCCCAAAAGGCCCAAAGCATTAAACAGACTCAGCAACCTAGGGATTCAGGTCGCGCCGCTTCATCAGGAAACCGATCGTCACGTAGCAAGATCCGCCCCAGTCTTCGCACCGCATGCCTCAGCAAACATTAACAGTCGCACCGTCATCAGCGCGCGGAGGTCTTGACGCCAGAATCCTCATCAACCTGCGAAAAAGGAAACAAACAACAGAAAAAGGAAAAAGCAAAAATGGCAAAGATTGTATTTCCTTTTTTATTTTGTTTTTCGGGTTATAAAAACCCTTGTAAAATCTGTAAAAAAAAAAAAGAAAAAATAATAGAGTTTTTCATGCACAAATATTCTCGCAAAATACAAAGAAAAATAAGCAAACGAACGCAACACAAACACGCCCAAAGCAGTAAACCCTAGATTCATACACCAAAGTTCAACAGACAGTGATTCCATAGCGTGGGAATGGCCAACTCAAACCTCCGGCCACCGGCCGCAGAGGAGCGTGCGCGCGTGTCCTGGGCGAACGCGGACGGACAGTAGCAACTCTCCCTCTGTATTTTTTTCAGAGAATCTTAAGTTTTTTTTTTAAAATCCTAAAACTAATGAATTTTTTTTTAGGAAACCAGTATTTATAGCCTAAAGCGAACGACGTCGTTTTGATAAAGCATGACCCGCGCGTTGACCCGGATCCAAATTAGGGTCCGCGTGTTTTTGATAAAAAGGGGAAATTGCAATTTCAATCCCTCCGCAATTTCACTTGCATCAATTCAGTCCAATTGGGAATTATTTGTTTTACAAATTGGCCCTAAAAGTTTAATTACTTTTTAATTTAATCCCTCAGTCCGTTTTAAATGAAAATCGGAACGACGCCGTTTTGTAAAAATGTTTTAATTTCTACATTAGTCCCTGGGTTTTAACGCACGTTTTTGATTTAATTCTTTTAATCTGTTTAATTGCTGTTTAGCCCCTTATTTTTTATTTATTCCTAAATTTTTTTAAAATTTTATTTTTTTATTTTTTATTATAATAAATGTTTTGTCATATTAAATAATTTTATTATTTGTGTATATTAATTTATTTATAGTATAAGTTTATACATATATTTTTATATACTAATCTATTATATATTTAATTATTATTATTTATTTTATATGATTTAATATTATTATTTTTATTATGTACTATTAATATATTATCTTTTTTATTAGGTTATATCATATATTCCTCAAATCCTTATTTTTTAAATTATTTATATTATCTAACATATTTTATTATATTATTTATGTTGTGTTATACATGTTTTTCTAAAATACTTTATACTATTTATTAATTATTTTTACTACTATCATTTATATACATATATATTATATTATTAAATTATATATTTATGGGTACCTTTTATTTTAAATTTGTGTTATTTTATATAAAAAGTATTATTATTATTATTATTATTTTTAAATGTCTAATATATTATTCTCTCATTTATTGCTATTACATGTTTATTTATTTATTTGCTTTAGATTGTATATTATTGTTTAGTATAGTTCATTATAGTTGTGTTCATTGTTAATACAATTTGTAGATTATATTGTCATTTATATTTTTTATTTATTCATAATTTGGTTGTTTATTTCAATATATGTTGTAATATCCTATCTAAACCATAGCTTTCATAAAAACATCTTTTAAATCGACACATTAAATTCAAATGGTTTTCAAAATATAGTGATGTGTGATATTTAGGGAATTTTGAGAAGAATTTTGCCCTAACTTATTGGGTTTGATTTTTCTCATGAAACTTTAGATATTACATATCTCCATCTTTTAAGAAATTTGAGATTTACCGACTTCAAAATAAAAAACCTATTCTTGGGAATTCAAAGTGTTTTGCCTTAACTTATTAGGTTCGACATTTTGTGTTTCGAGGTAGGAATTTCCTCAAACAAAGACAAGCTTAATTTTTAAAGTAATGACATGCTATACCTTAACTTATTGGGTAAAGTATTTTATTTCTTTGAAATAAGTAAGTCTTAGTTTTCTTGCTAATAAAAGGATCATATTTCATAATATTCTTTATTTTCGACATTTGGACATGACTTTATCAATTTGGTACCAATTTTTGGGCGTTATGAGGGTGCTAACTCTTCCTCATACGTAACCGACTCCCGAACTCATTTTCTTGTTTTTGTGGACCCAAAAAATGTTTTGAAATAAAATGTTTTATAAGGTGATCCAATCACACCTAAGTAAAAAAGATTGGTGGCGACTCCCGTTTTTGTTTTCAAAGTCGATCCCCATTTTTCAAAACTCGATTTTTAAGATGGTTTCGACAATGATGCCATTATGACGTCATATATATCATGATTTCATATGACAGGATGGATATATTAGTTGTTAGTTTTTAAAGTCGAAAAGATTAACTGGGATTGAAGCAGGCCAAAAAGAAAAATTTAAAGACTAAAGTGAGAAAAATGGTATGGTTTAGGGACTAAAATGTGGATTAATCATTTTCTTAATATTGTTATTGAGTCAAAGTACAAGTATGTAATTTCCAAATTTAATAGTTGTAGTGAGGACTTGAGTTTGATTGGCTTTTGATGAGGCTTGTGGCTTGTGATCTTTCTTCCATTCAATTTCCTTTTAATATGTGAGTTGCAATGGCAATAGAGAAGCCCATTTCTTACACCTCTTGGGCCTTACTAGTACCAATGACCTTTCTTTTGGGTTAAACCTCTTAGAGAGATTCCTTATCTTGTATTCTCACAATCATTCTTCAGTGAGTCCAAAGTCCATTTGTCCTAATTAAACTCCATAACTAAACTTTGGTAAAATTTGTTTTGTCGAAATATTACATTTTTATCGTTAAAGTTATACACTTATAATATTTTCTTCCGTTAATAATTGTTACAATTTTAACTTGAAAAGTGAAGAGGCAGATTGATTCAAGGGTTAACATCCAATTTCATCTTTGGACTATAATTAAAACATTCAATTTGATACTTTAACAACATTTTTAACAATAATTCTGAAAATTTATTAAAAAAATTCTAAAAATATAAAATAAAATCATTAAAAAAATCTGAAATTCATTATTTATTTATTGAAATTATAAAAATAAATTATAATTATAATTATGTAAAAGAATTAAAAATTTCATAAAAATTATATAATAAACCAGCATCTTCATCACGGTTTTTTGCCAAATTAGAGGCCAATGATCTGATTGGTGGCCACTGGCCATCCTACCACCTGTGCCCTGTTACAGAAATAAAAAAGAACCTCTCAATAATTTATGTAAAATTATATACTAACCAGCTGTTATCAAAAAGGGGGGGGGGGGAAGACAAAACAGATCAAAATTCCCAACAATTGACAAAAAAAAAAGGACTGTGGTGAACAGCACACTAAGAACTGGAAAATTCTAGGAAAATCCTAAGAAAATTTCCATTTTGCAAGAATGTTTTGAAGCAAACAAGTTTATAATTGACATCTCCATGGCCAACAAGTTTCTTCTCCTTCAACAATTGAGAAGTAGAAACCAAAAGATTAAAGAAAAAAAAGAAAAAGAAATAGGTTTTAAAATAAAACTTACTTTGAAGCTGTTGGTTTATTATATAATTTTTATGAATGTTTAATTTTTTACATATTTATAATTTTTTTATAATTTCAAAAAATAAAGAATGATTTTTCAGATTTTTTATATTTTTAGAATTTTTAATATTTTTTTAAAAATTATTATTAAAAATATTGTAAAAGTACCAAATTAAATATTTTAGTTATAGTTTAGGGATCAAATTGAATATTAACCATTGAATTAATGTGTCGTCCCACTTTTGCATTAAAGTTGTAACCGCGGACAAGTGACCTAAATCGATAAACGTTTGTTACCAAAATGTAACATTTCATATCTTAGTTGCAAACAATTTCACCAAAATTTAGTGACATTTTTATAGTTTACCGTTAAGATTAAGGCCCGAATAAAATTATTTACCTATATTAACCATTTATGCCAACCAATCAGCATAAGTTCTATAATGGTGAAAAAAAGTCAAAAAAATTTCGGTTTTGGTCCTTTTACCATGCCAAATTTTATTATTTAATCTCTATGTTTAAATATGCCAATGGTCCTTGTACTCTTCTAAAATTTAAAATTTAAAATTCAATCCACATACTTTAATTTTGAGACATTGAGTTCCTATACTTTTTTATTTAAAAATCTTGGTCCCTCCATCAATTTTTTTCGTTAGAATTGGTGACGTGACTGTTATAGAAAGATGAAACAACTCTTTTAGCCCTCAACATTTACAATTTTTTTATTAGTTTGGTCTTTACTCATTAAAAGAGCATAAACAATTACAAAAAATATTTTCTAAATTAAATTTTTTACATAAACAATTACAAAAAATATTTTCTAAATTAAATTTTTTGGGATTTTCACTAAAAATATGAAAAAAAATGTGAAAAATTAAAAACTCTTAAAATTAAAATTAATTTCTAACAACATCATTTTAAATAAAATTTAAATATATAAAAAAAACAAAAAAAACAGTGTTATTTACTTCATCAGTCCCTCTAAACTTGTACATATTAAATCAAATATTCATTCCCACTTTCTAGCATTTCTTAATATTTAAAATGAATATTTGAATAAAAATTATTAAATGAAACAATTATTGACGATCATTTTAAATACTAACAATTCGGGTATGGTAGCTTCTACTGCTTTTCCCAAATTCAAAGTAGAATCTTGTGTATATTGTTGGAATGCATAAAATAGTAAATAATTAAGAGTAAAAATGGGCAAAGACATGAAACCCAAAATAAATTAGGCATTGACAATAATAGGGTAATCTCTTGAATTTTATTAATACACCTTAAGGGTATATATATATATATATATATATATATATATTATACAATAGTAATTACGTAGGAACCTAATTGTTAAAAGATAACATCCCATTATATCTTATAATATCCCATTAGGAATCAAATTGTTAAAAGATAATATCCCATCTCATAATAATATCCTATAACATCCCATTAGCAATTAAATTGCTAAAAGATAATATCCCATAATAATATTCTAACACCCCCTCAAGTTGGAGCATACATATCATAAATGCCCAACTTGCTGAGAAAATATTCAAATTGCGGTTTACCAAGCGTCTTTGTTAAAATGTCAACCAACTGAATGAAGGTCGGAACATAAGAAGGTGCAATCAAGTCATCCTGGATTGCATTCCTAACAAAATGACACTCCACTTCAATATGTTTAGTACGCTCGTGAAATACGAGATTCTATGCAATATGCAGCGTAGATTGACTATCACAAAATAAAGGAATTGCTTTAGGATAATTAACACCTAAGCTTAATAGCCTGACATTCAGCCACTTGAGCTAACAAGTGATGGAAACCATAGACCTATACTCAGCCTCAACAGGAGAACGAGAAACAATATGTTGTTTATTAGTTCTCTAGGAAATAAGAGATTGTCCTAGAAAAGACAAGCCAGCCAATAAGCTAACGTCGAGTTAATAGACAAGCAGTCCAATCTGAATCGCATCACCCTTTCAAGGATAAACCACTATCGGATCTCAAAAGAATCCATTGGCTAGGAGGGCCTTTCAAGTACCAGACAATATGCAGAGCCGCGTCCCAATACTCTTGCCTTGGCACATGAACCAAGTATGCCAAATCAGGTCTGGTCACTTCCAAATAAATCAAATGGCCCATTATCTGTCTGTATGGCTCAGGATCAAACAAAATTATATCCACAGCATGCGCTAATTTATGATTTTACTCTATTGGTGATCTTGTGGGCTTTGCTCCCAAAAGATCTGCCTCCAAAATAATATCAAGTGCATATTTTCTTTGACAAAGAAATAACCCCAAAGAGCTACGAGCTACCTCTATCCCCAAAAAATATTTCAAAACACTAAAATATTTCATATGGAAGCAAGAACTAAGATACCCCTTAAAAGTTTTCAAAGCAACAGAATTGTTCCCAAAAATAAGCAAATCATCAATATAAACTAGCACATTAATACGTACAGATTCTTTACTGTATGTGAAGAGAGAATAATCAAAATATGATTGAATAAATTCATAACCTTTCAGTGCAATAACAAGCTTCGCAAACCAACACCGAGGAGTCTGTTTTAACCCATACAAAGACTTGCGCAGACGACAAACCATTCCAGATTTATCAGGAGCAAAACTTAGAAGAAGCTTTATGTAAACCTCTTTATCAAGATCACCATGCAAGAAGGCATTATGGACATCCATCTGATGTAACTCCCAATTTTTCAAAGCTACAATAGTTAAGAAAGCCCAAACAATCACCATTTTTGCCACAGGTGCGAAAGTTTCATTATAGTCAATACCTTCTACCTGGTGATTACCAAAAACAGCAAGACGAGCTTTAAGTCTCTCAATACTTCCATTTGAGTTATATTTAATCTTGTACACCCACTTACTACCAATGTTTTCTTTCTAAGAGGAAGTGTTTCCATAGACCAAGTGCCATCATCCTCTAGAGCACAAATCTCCTTTTAAATAGCATCACGCCATCCTGCATCCTTTATGGCCTCTTTAAAAGACTGTGGCTCGACCCCTGCAGTAATAGTTGCAAGAAAATTTCGGTGTTTCATAGTAAAATTGTCATGATTAACATAATGCGCTATAGGAAATGGAGTACATGAAGAAAGCTCTGAAGCAGGTGAGGTGAGAGGAGCTTTTCTTTATGACAGTATGAGTGACAAAATCCCGAAGCTTTATAGAATAAAATTTCTCCTTATGCCTTCGTCCCAATTCAGGCGCATCATTAGCCAAAGCCCTCTGTACCACCGTGTCATTGGAGGAAAAAGAAGATACCACAAGTGTTGGAGAACTCGCAGGTGGCGAACTCACAGGCTGTAGAGTAGCAAATGGAGGAACTACCGCGGGTTCCAACACCTTTGATTCACCAAAATATGTATAAAAAATTATGCCTACACTCCCATATGGCAAAGCAACATTTTCAGGCTCAATAGTTGCAGCATTCTCATCCAAATACCGAAAAATATTCTAAAAAAATTTCACATTGCGAGACATAAAGAACTTCTTAGAATCTAGTCCATATAAATACCAACTCTTTTTGCCAAAAGGATACCCAACAAAAACACACTTTCGACTTTGACTAGCAAACTTATCACCCTTAGAATGTTGATTATGAGCAAATTATAAGCAACCAAACACACGAAGATCATCAAACAAAGGAGGGCTACCAAACAACATTTCATAGGGTGTTTTATTGTGGAGAAGAGGTGAACGAGTTCAATTAATGATATGAGAAGCAACCAACACACACACCCCCCAAAAAAAATATAGTTAGATTTCCCTGAAAACGCAAAACACGAGCTACATTTAAAATATGTTGATATTTCCTCTCCACTCTCCTATCTTGTTGAGGAGTACCGACACAAGATATTTGAAAAATAATGTCATTTGCAAGAAAATAATCTTGAAAACAATTAAATTCCATCCCATTATTACTTCTAACACATTTTATTTGTTGAGAAAATTGACGATCAACCATAGCAATAAATGACATGAAAACTTTGAAAACCTCTTTTTTATTTTCTAATAGATATACCCAAACAGCATGAGAGAAATCATCAACCAATGTCAAAAAATAATGAAATCCACAAGATGAAGGAGTGTCATAAAACCTCCATAAATAACAATGAAATAACTTAAAAATACAAGTGACTTTTTGTTCACTAATTGGAAAGCTATTTCTAGTCTGCTTAGCACGACGACAAATTTCACATGCTCTTATTCAGATGATCTTTAAAGTTACTAACATAATGAAGTAACTTTACTACTTTCTCGGAAGGGTGACCAATCTTTTATGCTAAAGTTCCAAAGAGGATGAAGCTTCAACCAAAATCACTTTAACCGTCAAAACCTGCCAGAAGTAGTAAAATCCATCTCGTCTCTCACCTAGTCCAATCAGCTCCCTCGAATTAAGGTCTTGAATAACAAATATGTTAGTAGAAAATTGGACAAAACAGTTCATATCATCATTTAATTGGGAAATCGAAATAAAATTACAGTTTAATTTAGGAATGTAAAGAACATGTTTTAAGTGAATTTTGTTCGTCAATTTAACCGTTCCTTATTGGGTAACCACTATTGTTTGACCATCAGGGAGTCCTACAAAACATGCTACAACATCTTTCACATTCGTCAAACACATAAGATTACCCGTAACATGATTTGGACACCCCGTATCAATAATCCAATTATTCTTGGACTTGTCATTCAACCGAGTGGAAGTTGATTGTTTATTACCAAACCCCTTAGTGGCGTTAAAGGTGGAGAAGACTCGCCACTAGCTATTTAGAATGATGAAAGAAAGAAAAAAATGTATCAAAAACCTTACTTAGATGCCATGACAAGAATAGGGTAATCTCTTGAATTTTATTGATAAACCTCAAGGGTATTTATATCTATACATTAGTAGTTACGTAGGAATCAAATTACTAAAAGATAATATCGCATAATAATATCTTATGATATCCCATTAGAAATCAAATTGCTAAGAGATAACATCTCATCCCACAATAATATTTCATAACATCTCATTAGGAATCAAATTGCTAAAAGATAATATCCTAACAGGCATAAATCTTGATATCCTTTTGTTTAAGGGTTGGGGATGGCTATAGGTAATTTTAGGCATTACATTAAAAAATAAAGATTAGGAATGGTAGTGCTACACTCATATGAAAGGAAGTAAATAAAAAATTCACGTCAGAAATCATTAAAAGTAGTAATTGTTTAGATTAATTAATAATATTATAATAATAAAATGATCAAATTAGATCAATAAAAATATATTGATTAAATCATAAATTTGGGCATAATAAAATGATAAATACCATAATATGATCTAAGGCAATTTTATACCTAACACGATCCATTCTTTATACATATAGTGATAATAAAAAGTTTACCCATCATTTTCTAATATATGTATCATATTGCGATTAGATTACATCACATTAACACGTTTATTTATCTAAGATTAGATTCTAAGTCTTGTGAGGGTTTTTTCTTTTTCTTTTTTAAAAAAATTAATATGTCGTTCCATCGCATTTTTTCTTAATTATAAATTACAACTGCAAACACAATTACAATATAATAATATATTTATGAATAATTATAACCATAATCAATTATTAAATAATATAATTAAATTGAAATATGAATAAATAAATCCAAACATGAACTTAAACTAAAATAAAATCTAGATTAAAATATGCATTCAGCAGTGTCTTGTTGTGAATGAATAAATGATTCAAACCACATATCATTTCTAGGAACCCAATAATTTGAAAACATATGTAGTTTTAATCCTCTTTGCCGTTCAATCATCAATAATACCAAAGACAGAATAGTTGTGTTTGATGACTCATGATCCTTAGATTTGTAGGAAAAGTGGAGAAAGCATCACTCTGGAATTTCAAAAACAATAACTACATATTCTGTATCAATGGCATCCAAGACATAAATAAAAACATGGCAGAAATACATACATCCTGGCTCATTTGTTGTGTGTTGTGGTGTGGTTGAAAAGAAATGAGGTAACCTGAACTCACAACAAATTTGATAACTTGGGGTGGGTACATTTTAGTGTTTAAATCAAACAGGACATTCACTGGAATCTTCCAAGCATTTGACATCATTTTTGTCAGGCTCCCTTGTCTGTTCATTCTCTGTCGTATCTTCTTTTGGCTTAACATCTGGTTCAATATCTACACCTACAGGATACACTTCTGAGGGGCCTAATGTGCTAAGCACTACAACACCTTTCATTTGTTCTGGTATCTTCTTCTCCTCTATAACCTTTTCGCTGTTTCTGTAAATTGCGTAAAGCAGCATCTGTAGCATCCCCAGGACGAAGCCTATCACATTCGGGAGCTGCAAACCAACCAAGTAAAATAAAATAATCATTTCACTTAACTTCATTAAATTTTGATACTACATTCGGTGCATCATATATCAAATATTAACCTATAGAACAAAACTACTTACAGCTACACAGAGGTCCTTCATAAATAGTCCATAGGCAAACCACATTACTGCACTCAATGTTAGGAAAAATGATAAGTTGAAAGGCATGAACTCAACGCTCTTTGTTCGAATTACTCGTGCCTGGGGACAATATAATACAACATATGATTAGAAAAATATTAATTAAAAACTTGAAGAAATTAATATATATATATATTTGATACTGACCACAATGTTTAAGGGGGCTGCAAACACAGATACAGAGATAGCAACGCAAATCCAACCTAGAACCTGGACACGAATTGAACCTTTCACCAGGAAGTGTGTGAGAATAATGATGAATGAGAAGAGCGCAACGTTCATAGCTACAAAAAGTTTTATAGCAGACACCTGCAATTTCAAAATCATAATAATCTAGTTAAACCATCGAATTAATAGTGATATATTCTCACCAAAAATAAATAAATGATCATATTAATTAAAAAGCACCCTGCTGTTCTTGGTTGCATAAGCTATGTACATAGCTATGTATATAGTCTCTACAACACACCCAAAGGAGTTGATGGTGATGAGAAGGAAGGCACCCTTTTTCATTAACGCGTAATAAAGCCATAGCATTGAGCTGAACAATGCCACCTGGTAAGGCAGTGATTGGAAACTTTCCGTTGATTTCTTTTTGTATATTCTGTAGAATGTTGGTCTGAAATTTTTATGCAGAAAAAAAAAAAGAAAAAAAGGGTCATTTTTATTAATTTCAAACCATTGATTTTAGAGTCCAGTAAAAAGGAAGATGAAAAAATAATGATGCTTACAGTGGAGCCAGATATACAAGGACTGAGATGATGTTACCTGCCACCAATTGCAAACCAATTCATTGGTTATTTATAAAAAAATAAAAATAAAAGAGTACAATTTGTATAATCATAAAGTTCTCGCAGCTCAACTAGAAAACCAAAATGAATAAAAATGCATTCATGCAGATAGAAAGGTATTGTTTCCAAATAAATGAATAATTTCATATGATTGGGAAGGTGGATCATCATTTAGGTGTCAACACTAAGTACTTGAAAGCGAAAGAACACATCGTGTATCTTTTTTGTTAAAAAAGTATATATAACTCCACATATTATTTAATAAATAAAGATCAATTTTTGTAAACTCGAGGGTACTTGAAAGAAAGGACAAAACCAACTTGTTGAAAACCATAAAGAAGGAACAAAAATAGTACGTGTATTATTACTTGTTTAGCTTCAACCAAATTATGACCAAACAAAAAAGCCTCCTGAAGAAATAAACTAAGTCGAGGATGGAGAAACTAACAAGGAAAACAATGAAGAAGCCCTAGCGTAACGTGCAAATATATATTACTCAAATAGAGGAGGAAAAAGGGCTTAAATGAAGTTAGGACAAAAACTAAAGAAAAGAAGATGGAATACGGTGACAACATGAGGAGGAATTAGCAGCTTCAGTTTTATTCATGTCTGATGATGAGTAATGGAAATGAAGGTAAAGAGCATTTTCGTAATAATTATTACCTAAGACACCAAATGCAACTGCCAAGGAATGGTGATCTGCCATTAAGGCCATTTGTATTAAGCAAAAGAAAAGAGAGAGAGAATGAATGGAGTTGGGAGTGTGGGGCTGAAAGGGTTATAAAACCCTAGCAAGCTCTCTTTCTCAAAAACTATGATGTGGGGAAGGGAAAGGGGGGGGGTTATATAGGGAGGAATGGTGGCGTGGTGAATCATTGATGCAAGCACACAGTGTATGCGTATCAAACTCCTCCTACTTGCATGACAAGTGGAAACATTAGTAGGTAGCTTCGCATAAAATCATTGATTTTTTGGCCTTACCAAATTCCCCTCTTACCCCCACGTGCTTCTTTACTCGCGTGTCCTTCATTCCAACCTATTTGGCATTTCATTTCGGTGCCACCTCCTTTACGGTTTAGAATTAGACTATATATATTTGAAATAATAATAATAATAATAATAGTTTTGTGTATGTGTGTTTTTACAGTGATATAATTAAGTTTTTAACAAATGTCATTATATATTTAACAGTAAATATATAAACAGGGACTTACCTTGGGATGTCAACAATAATTTCACATAACACACAACAATTATATACCCCAAATAATCAAACTGCAGACACAGTCTCAGGTAAAGACTGTTTTTTCAAAAAAAATATTTAGAAAAAGAAAATCAAATTTTTGGCAAAATTTATCTTGAATTCATGATAAATTTATTAATTTTTTGTCTTTTGTCTGACAGATTTGGCATCTCAATCAAGTTCGTGTGGTCAAAATTCTCTAGTGATCATCGTGTCATTCCAAACAATCCTTTGGTTACGGGTTTTTACAAGGATTAAATATTTTTATATTTTATGAATAAGGGAATAGATCTCCCATTTGCAAATGAATTTTTGTGCGATGTAATGTAATAAATAAATTTACATATATAATTTTTGTTAATAACACTAAAATTATATATATACAATTGCACTAAATTTAAGCTTATGTATTATTTTACACATTAAATTAAATTTCATGGATAAATTTACAACTTATAATGCTCTTAAAGCCAAACATCTACAGTAATTTATATGTATTTTACTTTAATATATAGTATAGCAGCTAATAAATTCAAAAGAGACGCAATTTATATTTACTGATAAGTCATAATTAGTGCATGCGTTGTTTATTAAAAAAAAAGAAAGAAAAAGAAGACACCTGTATTTAAATTTTGCATTAAATGGGGAAGGCGCGCCGAGAACGGGGGGGCACGATATCAGCAAAAGGGGTTACGTTACGGGGATGAGAGACCAGAAAGGTGTCCGTAGAAAGCCTAAATTCAAGTGAAGTAATGGAAACTCTACCTTAGAAACCGTTTCTGGTTCTCTTTAAAAAAATGATAAATGGCATAATACGCGTCAGCCCTAATTATTACCAGATCTCTCTCAAAATGATTTCAGTTTGTTGTTTGTTTGATTGCGTTTGGATTCTGTGCATGGCAAAGGTTTCGTATGGTATACGACAATCTGACATTCTTTTTTCTGTTTTAAGCTTTCTTTTCCTTTTCTTGTTATGCGAGAAAGAGGTGAAAATCATGAATTTGGACCAACAAAATCATATAATTTGCCTACAAACCAGTCCAAATATTACTAACGTATCATGACGGATTCATGTATTCACTTAAATAGAAAAACTTATGGAACATCAATGTTCTGTAAAACAATTATTAGATTCTTACCATAAAAACTTTCTTCCTAAAATGCTTTTGCTCATTGTATTACCGAGATGGAATATCAACAATGATCAATGTCTAGCACATGTTAATCCACATTTGTTATGAAGCAGCAAATTGAATAATAAATTAAAGTATACAATATTCTTTTAGAGTAACATGTAATTCTTATTAGATGTCAACCATCAAGTTGAGGTTGGAAATATTTTTGGAGGGATTGAAATTAAATTAAAATTTTTTATGATAATTGAAATGCAGTTTTTGTTATTGTAAGTTTAAAATTTTATAAATTTTAAAAACATTAAATCATAAATTTATCATTTTGAGGAGTTAAAATGTAATTTCTCCATGTATTAATTTATAACTTTTTGGATTTAAAGAGACTAAAATATAAATTTTCCATTTTAAAGGGCTCAAGGCCCTTGCTTGACCCCTTTAGTGTTGCCTAGACCTGATCATAGGTCGGGCTACTCGTCCAGGCCCAAAGCTTTGCCCGAAAAGTGGGAGGGTTTGGGCAAAAATATAAACCCAAAAAATGGGCTCCGATAAAAAAATAAGGTTCGTTTTTTAAATGGGCCGAGCTTCGGGTAGGATTTGTTTGGCCTAAGCCTAACCCGACCCGAATAATCTATTTTGCTACTGTTTTGTTATCATTTCGCTATATATTGCTACTATTTTGTTGTTATTGTTTAAATATTGTATAACTCTTGTTTTGTTGTTATATATGTATCACATTAGAGGATGGGGCGTGGACACGCGTCGCACGAGTGTGCCAGCGCATTGCGCCTTATCGCACGCATGTAGCAACAAAGGTCGGTTGAGTGTCGCATTGAGCCAATCAGGCTACTAAGCCAATCGGCGGAAGATATCATAACCCAGACTCGTTATGTTGCGTAGTAGCTACACAAAGGATCTGACAAGGCTAGGTCTCGCACCCAACCGACTCAACTTGTGCCGATTGCAACCGGTAAGAGATGGTTGATGTAACAACCCATTTTTAATGATGTAAAAAATAATGGTTTCGACGCCACAAATCCGATGTGAGAGTCCATAAATATTACTTATTTAATACTTACGACTTATTTAAGTGTCATATTAAGATTTGATTTGGTAAATTTGACGTATGGTTAGTTAATTAAGGAATGAGGACTAAATCATAAAATTTACAAAAGTTAATCACTATTAATTAACTAATTAATTATTAATAAAAAAATTAAATTATTTTATTTTGATTGAGTTAATTTTTGACATTATTATTTTAAAATAATAATGACGTTGTAATTCGTCCTTTAGAGTGTATTCTGGGAATGCTAGGTGGAGATTAGAGAGACTGCCAGATTCGTGGTTGTACGTAAACCTATATATAACAACAAGATTTTCGATCGCCCTTGGATTTCTTGGACAGCTATAAATATTTTTCCTTTTAAGGCATCGCTTTATTTTGGCACTTAGTGATATATATAACCCACCAAATAAATTATTCATTTCCAATAATGCTATTTGCTACCCAGCTTTCTCTCTAACTTTCCAGACTCTTAATTCATTCATACTCACAAAATCAACATTTTCTTTAAATAATTTCTCCCTTTCTCATCACATCAAATAATTACATTTATAATCTGGGTTTTTGGAGGCGAAAATGTTCATCTAATGTTGATATATATACATATAAAATTTAAAATTTAACCCAAAAAAATTACAAGACATTCCCATTTTTTGAGTGCTTGATCTCATCTTCAAATCTTTGATTTGACTTGATGCTCACAATCATTGATAACACACATCAAAACAGAAAGGCACCGTCGTTATCAATTGGCTAATGATCATACTCATAATTTATGAACAGAGAAGAGCAAGGTCCGGAAATAGATTCATGCATTTACTGAATACAATTAATAATGACAAACGGCTTGACCACCTCTCCCTTCATCGCTAGGAAAGATTCATGGCCTGAAGCAACCACCTAATTCTATTTGAAATGAAAAAGGAAAATACAATAAAATTTTGGGGTTATAATTTCTTCATTTCCCAAAAAACTGGTAGAGATATCAAACATCGGCTTATCTCTCACGTTTATTTTCATCATATCTAAGCTCTTATATTATCCAAATTCGGTATATATATTATATATTACTAATGCACTCCATATAAATATGTTAATTTTGTATATATTTCAAAGAAATTATGGGTGAAAGTACAATAGCATTCGAATTGTTTTTTTTTGGATATTTTTATTAAAAAAATACATAAATTAATTCTTAAATATGTTTGGTTGCAATTACATTATAATTTTCTGTCATGTTTAATAGTACAAATTGTAATTATTCAATTACATAATTTATATATTTTTTAAAAAATTTAATTACTATATAAAATTATTCCTATGACAACAAAATTAAATGGGTAACAAAAATTAAAATCAAATAATCAAATGTAATATGTTAGTCAACGAAAATAGTCAATAATATGATTAGTATTAAAAATAATAAGAAAAATAAACATATGTTGGTCCTTGAACAATATTTTCATCATATGACTCTAAAATTATATGCTATTAAGATTATTAAGATCTTCTTCTTCCATGTACTCTTCAAAGTATGGATTATCTCAGTTCCATCTATAAATGACGTTGCTAGTACGATCAGACATTGTTTTTTTTTTTAATGTTATACTAAAGGGATGTTGTTAATACAAGAAATATTTTTTTAGAACATCAAATGTCCTCTCAACCACATTTTGAAGCTTGGGATCTCAAATTAAAGAGTTTGCGAGTCATTTCTAGTGTTTGTGTCTAACTCCATTATCTCAAATAGTATCATATCAAACGATATGGTGCAAGAAAAATTTTTGTACTTGCACAACTAGCATCTATCACATAATATTTAGGTTCACAGTGTAAACAATCAACAGCTTTGATTATAAAAACTTATATAAACCTAATTTGGAGAAAGAATTATACTAGGTTATAACCTATTTTATAATACGTAAACTAGGTAAAAATAATATAAAAATTTTAATATATAACCTTTATAAAAATGTTTGGAAAAAAATTATAACACTTTTTTTTATGGTTAAGTATGTTATTTTGTATAATATATAGCATGGACACGTAAATTAGTTATGTCCATACTTTTTCTACCATAACATATTGTAGCACTTTTTTATGACATTTTTATAACAAGTAAATTATTTTTTACAATATATTTTTTGCTCATAACTTTAGAAATTGTTTAGGATTTAAATAAAATAAATTTTAGATATAACTTTATAAAATGAACATAAATTACTTTTATGATATAATTTTTTTAAGATTTATAATACAACTTTAGAAATTTTTTGTCATAATCATCTCAAGCACTCATATGTGTTTATGCTTATAATATAATTTTTAGGGGTTAGTATTTGGCAATGTGCTTTTTTTATTCCACAAGCAATCTTAAAAAATTGCCATGTGTCATCTCAAACACTCATATGTGCTCATATTTATAATATAAATTAATACGATTACAATGGGTGTCCAAAAATATAATTACAAGCAATTACACTCAAATTCAATTACTAGGTGGCTTTCCAAACACTATCATGTCAACAATGAAATGTTGAGAGCTAATTTGCAAAGATTAAAAAAATGAGCAGGGGCCAATTTGAATAAATGTGTAAAGGTTGAGAGAAACATTTGTTATTATACATTGAATATAAGAAAAACACCAAAATAACCGATATATTATTTTACTCATTCATTTGATGCACAGAATCAATTTACTCAAATTTATAAAAATAAAACAAAATATAATAGAAGAAGTAGTAGGATATTTTACCAAACGATATAATTGTATTGGTATTGCATGATTATTGCATTGCATTATTAAATGGAGACGGGCATACCCCCTATAATTGAAGCTGAGAATTGTGTGAGGGGATAGTCATAGATATTATAGTTTGATCGAAAAAGCGTTGGTCCACGATGGCCATAATTTGTGGTTGCTTTCCCTTCCTAGGCTAGGCTGAAGCCACTTCAGCTCATCATTATTGGCATGCAGATAACGACACATATCATTCATTATTGGTTAGTGTGGTGGGGTGAAAACACTTGAACCACATCTTGACCTCCATTTCTTGGATTCAGGGGCTTATATCATGCATGTTGCTGCCCCCCCCTTTTTTTTTGTCTTCATTTTCTTTTTTATCCTTCCTCCTTTATTTGGATTTGCTCCCTCTTTGCCTAATTCATTTTTTATAGCTAATATCCTTCAATCATTCCCATAATCATTGCTACAACACACAAAGTTACAACAACCCCCTTACTATTAAAGTTGACTAATAAATAATACCTTTGTTTCCTAAACTAAACGTGAAAACTGAATCTTATTTTATTGGCAAATGGTATATACAAAAAATAAAACTAAAGGCCTTAATAATCAACTATTAATATTTTTCAAAAAAATAAAATTCAATCAGGATGTAATTTCAAATATAAGATCAAATATATATAATTATATCTTACAATTATATAAAAGAAATTATTATCAAAATGAATCATATTGAAAGTAGGTGACCCACCCACAATTTATACAACTAGCTCAAGCATTAAATCAATGGTTTAAAATGCTTTTTAACTTGTCCTCCTTTATCGTATTCTCTTTTTGGCTGCGGTATCGTGAGGAATAGAAACATTTTGTGCATCACCAATTAGTGCTTATTAATTAATTGAAAGGGAAAATGAAGGTAATTTTATTAGGATTTCCAAATTAAAGTTGGGAGGAAGTCTCCATACTTTGAACTCTCGACTCCTCCCTTCACGTTAATAAAATGCTTGTTTCACCCTTTTTAAACATGAAATACAACATTGTATTAATTCAACCTTGAGACGCCATCTATGAAGACATTATTATTTCTTGGTGAAATTAAGGGTGCTTTATTTTTTTGGAAAATGAAAAATAGAAAAATAAAAATAAAAATGTTTTGATTAAAAATTTTGAATCTGTTTTTGGAAAAATAAAAATAAAAATATGTGAAAATTAAAGAATTAAAAGAAAAACATGTTTTCAATAAAATATTTTGGACAAAATGAAAAAAAAGTTAAAAACAATTTCTTTTAAGTTTCATTTTAAACATTAAATTTACTTTGGTTCGAAATGAAGCAATTTTCTAGAAATAAAAATGAAAAATAGGAATGTTGTTTTAAACCAAGCACACCCTAATTTCTGTACTTTTAACTTTAATAAATTTAGTCTTGTACTCCAAGTTTGTAAATCCATTTAAATAAAAAGTGAAATGTGTACAAATTCCACATCAAATCTCATGTCATATTAACAAATAAAAAATTATATAAAATGTAAAAAGAATCTAGAAAATTCTTAAAAATCCAGAAGATTCTATAACAAATCGAAAAGTTTGAAAAAAATGATAAAAATGCAAAAAAAAAGTGATTAAATTTTATAAATTTCTAATCAATTCTAAAGAATTCTAAAATTTTCTCAAAATTATAAAAAATTTAAAAAGTATTTTTCTTCAATTATAAAGCTAAAAAAGTTCTAAAATTAAAAATTAACATTTTAAAAAATAGTATGTTTATACTTTTCAGGTTTTTTTTAATTTATAATTTTAACTTTTTGAATTTAATAGAATATAATATAAATTTAGAAAAAAAAATTATGAAGTTTTAGAATTTTTGGAAAAATCCTAAAAAAGATTATAAAAATTTCATAAAATTTGTTAAAATTGATTTTTTTTTTCACATTTCAACTTAATAAAGTGTTACTAAAAATCCTCATAATATATGCATTACAAAGGTCTAAAATTTTTTGATGCGAATTAAATAGGACAAGTTACATGATGTAACATATAAAAGTTGAGTTGCAATTAAAATTATGTTTGGATAATGTAACTCACACTTGCATTTCTAAGTTTTCTTTTCTCAATTATTGAAATACCTGCAAATCAGCTTAATGTAAGTGTGAGTTACATTATCCATACGTAATTTTTGGGATTTCCAATATAATGAAAACAATTTGTGGCAAAGTTCTGAATGTTGAAGAACTTGAAAAAGTACAAGATCGAGCTGCTTTGACCTTATACAATTTGGAGAAGATCTTTCCACCTTCCTTATTTCACTATTATGGTGCACTTGGTAATTCATCTCCCTCGTGAAGCAATAATTGGTGGACCGATTTTCTATCGTTGGATGTATCCTATAGAAAGGTGCTAATTTATTTCAAAGCTATTCATTCATTCACCTCTATACCTTTACTTACAACTTTTGATAATGTTGTATATTGTGTTTAGGTTCCTTAGCAAATTGAAGTCTTATTCTCGTAACAAGCGTTATCCGGAAGGATCAGTTGCTGAAGGCTACTTGGCAGAGGAATGTATGACATTCGGTTCTAGATATTTAGAAGATGTTGAAACAAGATTGAATAGGCCAAGTAGAAATGCTGGGCTCAATGATCCTAGCTTGGCCGAAACTTATTTATTTCAAAGTTATGGGGAGCCAATCGGTAAAGTTGAAATTGCAGAATTAGATGAAAGATCTTGAGTACAAGCACATAGATATGTTCTTTTTCACCACGAAGCAATTGAACCATTACGCAAGTAAGTTCTAGAATATGATAAATATTCATCTATTTGATTTGTTTATTTTCTAACGAATTAAACTTGTTTTTAACATAGTGAGTACAAACAAATATTGAGATCTCGTTCACGCTCATGAAGTTTACAACATCGAGAGATTAATAAGTTATTCACAGAATCTTTTCATGAATGGTTAAGCCAAACGGTATGCAACTCAACCTTTTATTGACAAATAATAATGTTTTCTCATAACATTTACAATTACTCATTTTACTTTCGATTCAATAGGTTTGGAGTGGGAAGGACGTTAATAACGAAGTTAAATGGCTTTCCCAAGGTCCGAATCGAGTAGTAAAAAGATATAGTGCCTTCATCATCAATGGATTCAGATTTCATACAAAATATCGCAAGAGATTGAGGAGAACTCAAAATTGTGGAGTAGTTGTTAATTCTTCTATTACAAGTTATGCTAGTGCTAGGGATAGTAATCCTGTCGAGGGAAATGTGGAGTATTACGGACTTCTTACTGACATTATTGAGTTGGATTACTATGGAAAATGGAAAGTTGTCTTATTTCGAGGTGATTAGGCTGATGTGAATACTGCTCGCGGAATTAAAAACGATCAATATGGTTTTACAATGGTGAATTTCTCTTGATTGATTCACACTGGAGAATAATTGATAGACGAGCCGTATGTATTTTCTTCTCAAGTGAAACAAGTTTTTTACTCAAAAGATCCAACTGATGAGGGTTAGTACGTTATACTCCGAAACACCCTAGAGACTTGAGCAATGGAAGTAGAGATGACATCGTCGAAAGATCAGAAACTTTGCATTTTCCAGAATAAAACTTAAATGAAAATATCCTTAGTACTAGTATACAATTTCAATGGGTTCGTCAGGATGTGGACGAAGATATTTACGAATTCTGATGTAGTAAGATTTTACGATTTTTTATTTATATGTAATATTATAATTTTAATCTTGGCCATGTTATATAATTTAACTATTTTATATGTACTATTATTGTTGTTATTTGTTACTAAAATTTCAACTATTTTATGTGTATTGTAGGAAAAATGCGTAGAAGAAGATTACGAGATTTAAGTATTGTCTAGAATACTCCAAATTCGGAAGAAGGAAATAGTGAACAGCAAATAGTTATTGGATCTTCGAATGTGCCGGAGACAGTTGACGAGCCTGCAGAATTTCAAAGTAATGTTAAGTTTATTTTACATGCATGTTAACTTTTATTATTGATTCATTTTTCAATTTTAATATAATAATATATCATTTTTCAACTAAAAGTGGTGGGACGCGCAGAGGTCGAGGATGTACGCTACTTAAATATTTATACGACTTAAATCCTGTCGAGCGTGTCAAAGTAAGTAGAAACAGTCATGGCCAGCCTGTTGGATCTGAAGCTCGACTTTTAGCCGGCTATTTGAGCATTATAGCACGAAATGCCAATATGTTGCCCATCAACTACGAATCATGGTGTAACATGCTTGATAGCAACAAAAATCAAGCTCTTAATAATATTAAGGTAACAAAACATGAATGTAATTTATAATACTTTGGTTTAAGTTTCATTTATATTTACTTTCTAAACTTGTGTTTTTTTAGGATAGGTTTGCTTTAGAGGTCCCCGATGAGTATATCAAGAAGGCATTGGGTAAAAAATGGAGAGACCATAAAAGCACTTTGAAAAAATAATATTTTAAGAAAGACATAAGCCTCGAAGAAAAATTACGAAATGTCCCGCCGGGAATGCTGAGGTACCAATCGGAAGATGCGGTTAGATTCTAGAATTCAAAGAAAGGAGAGGTATTACGTACTTCCAAACTCTTATAAATTTTTCGGTTTATAGTATTTACTATATACGTAATAATAATTTCATTGTGTAGGACTGTGAGCGAGTTGGAACAAGCAGTAGGAAAAAACAAAAATTCACGCACACGGTAGGGTCGAGAAGTTTTGCTTGTGTAGCTGAGGCCGAGATATTATGAATTTATTAATTCTGTCAAATATTAATGATTTTCTACTATTAAAAAAATATTTTTACTACTATTAATATATGTAAGAAGTCTCGTCTAGTCAAAAATTTGGACGCCTTCAGCTTTTTGACATTACGCATAGGAAGAAAGATGGATCTCCGATGACATCTGAAGCTAGAGAAATTATGGTATATTTACTTAATAAAATTTGATTAATTATAAATATTTGTAATGTTTAATTATAATGGTTTAATTCGTCGTTAGTAGGTTTAAATAATGTTAAGTTATGTTATGTTGCATTCCTTTTTATTATATATTTCGTTTCTAACTCTTTAATTGATTTATTAGGATAAACTAAAGGAGAAGAAGGTGGAGTATGAAGCGATTGCTTCGACTGATAGTTCTGTTAATCTTGAGGACATAGATAACAAAATTATTACTGAAGTTTTGGGTCCTGAAAGGTATGGTCGGGTTCGATTTCAAGGATCTGGTGTTAGCCCGAGCCAATATTTTGGATCCAGCTCCAAGCAATACATGCCTTCCGAAAGTCAAGCTCAAGCTGAAGTTCAGAGGTTAAGAGACCAGATAGTTCAGATGCAAGCGAGCACAGTTGAGCAAATTGCCGAGGGTCAAAGAAAATATGAAGAACTCCAGCAAAAACTTATAGTAGATGCAGTAGCGAGGGAGGCAAAGGCAGCAGCGAGGGAGGCAGCGGCGGCAGCAAGAGAGGCAGAGGCAGCAGCGATGGTAGCAGAGCTGAGTAGAAAGTACGATGAGCTCCAAGTACATGTAACACCCCAAACCCGGCCCATAAGTTTCGACCAAATCTGGTATGTACGGGTTGTACATTGAAAACTTTTGCTTTGTTGGTTTTTGGAAATCATAAGCTAATTAGACAATATTTGAATAAATAAGTGACATTTGCAAAGAAAATCTTGTATTATTATTATTCCGTATAATTAAACCTTTGACATAATTTCAGGAGTTGCAAATGATAAAAACTACTTTGATGAATATAAACTATGGGGCCTTATTACATAAATATTCCCAAAATAATAAATAAAAGAAACTTAAAGAAAACTGAAAATAATCTATAGCATTAAAACTTGATGGCCCCTCAAGTCCGTCTCGGCTCCCATGTCTACGATCTACTGCTCATCTGAAAGAGTAGAAAAAAATAATAGGGTGAGTCACCAAGACTCAGTGTGCAAATCCCGAAAACACATAAAAGGCTTGGGCCCACAAACACATTATTGGCCTTAGCCCATACACAATGGCAACAATCATAATTACATGATAAATAATAAATGATGAATGGCCCAACCCAAACCTAGAAATCCATCCTCTATACACCAACTTGTACCAACCATCACACCTTGGGGATTTCTACAATCAACCCGCCAACCGCTACACACCATATCGACAGCTGTGCTGCCTGTCTTAAAGACCGATCACTGTGTGACCTATGTGGCAAAGCCATCGATCGCCATGTGACCTTAATAATACATCGTAGCATTTCGACAGCTGAGCTGTCTGTCATAAAAACCGATCACTATGTGACCTATGTGGCAAAGCCACCGATCGCTATGCGACCTTCTTCCCCTTCATCATATCCATCCCATCCCATGCATACATACATGCAAAATCAAGCAATGTATTACCTAAGAGATTTCAGTTTATCACATACATCGATACACATAGAGAAGTTTCTATGATTACGTACCTGGCATCCATTGCCTACCCTTTTTGGGTAATTCGACTGTCTATACAGCCTTTTTCCAGCTTTTAGCCCATAACATATATTTAGTTCAGATTACTATTTAGCCTTTTTCCGGCTTTTAGCCCATAACATACATAATACAGTTTAATTAGTGTGTTAGAGATCTACACACCTGATTACCGTTAGAACGAGACCCTCTAAGTCGACGCTATCCGTAGCCAACACCACCGCTATCTGCCTAAGGTGTTGTTCAGAAGCCGGTAACGAAACATTAGGTTAAGGCACAACTAACGAAAAAAAAACGATTGATCATCTTAAGGAGGATTGAAATCCTTACCTTGAAATCCCGAAATTAGAGACTAGCGATTTCCGGCTTTTAAATCTAAACGAACAGGTTTCCTTCAAATCCCGGAATGCCGCCCCCATGCAAAAGAGAGGAAATATTAGCCTCAATCGACAGCCTTAACAACCAAGTGGCCATTCGGCATTGTCTCTTAAAAACCGAAAGAGAGATTGAAGAGATAGGAAAATCGGCACTTACCTTAACACAAAGAATTCGACTACCCCTTAGAGATTCCGGCTTTTTGAGAAGATCAGAAGAGAAGATGATAGGAAGGAGTCTATGTAGATTCGGCTTTTAATGAAGAAATCGGCAGGAAGAAGAAAAGAGAATTTCGGTTGACCAGAGGTAGGTTCGGCTTTAGCAAAGATCAACAGAAAAGAATGTAGAAAAAGGATTATGAGGTTTCGGCTTTTAGAAGAAAGAAGAGAAAAGAACAATGGAGTTTCGGCTTTTGAATCAAAGTGAAGATGAGGGAATATGGTTAGGAATTTCGGCTTTTACTCAGAGAAGAAGAGAAAGAAAATATGGAAACCCTAAATGCCGAAAAATAAAGAAGAGAACCCTCACCTGACTATTTAAAGTTTTGGCACTCCTTAGCCATATCAGAAACCGATTTCTCCTCCCCCTCAGAGTTTGAAATTCGGCCACCACTTAGCCTTGTAGATAATTCCTATCTTTTCTCCTTTATCTTCCATATTATCAACTATAATATCTACATTATCCCATTCACATAAATCCTCCTATTTTTGAGCCTTGTTGCCGTCCACTCCACCTAACCCTAATGCCGAAAATTAGCTAACTTAAATTAAAAGAATTGGGCTCCATGAAACTTAAATTTGGGCCCCTTACTCCCTTGTGTGGCGTCACCTCCTTGCTCCCTAAGTGGCGCCACTGACCACTGGGCCACAAGCCTATTTTGATATTTTAAACACAAATACCACTTTTTAAACCCTATAATGCCTAACAGATAATTTTAACCAAGGCCTCTGCTTAAGCCTGAGCCCAATTTGGACCCCTAACACTTAAATTAACTCATTACACATGTTCACCCATTAAACGCATAGGCCCAGAAATTCAGGATGTTACAGTACAGCTGCAGCATATGATGAAGATGTTCCAGCAGTCGCAAAAGCCGCCATCTTAGACATTTGTTTTCTCGATGTAAGAATATTTTTAACATTGTCACATTTAACATTATTGTAAGAATATTTTGAGTTATTCTTCATTTATTAATTTACATCATATATCTTTCGTTGATTTAGATTTGATGTTTTTGGTTGGATTTGTATGCTATATTTGCTGTTTTTGGTTGGATTTAATGCAGGAAGGGTTGGATATTGATAAAAAAGTTCAATTGCAAATCTGTAAAAATTAGCGGCATTTGTAGACAAAGCGCCGCTAAAGGTCATGACCCGCTAAAGGTCATGAATTTTAGCGGCGTTTGACGAAGAAGCACCACTAAAAGTCGTGGTCTTTAGAGGCGTTTTTTGAAAAAGCGCCGCTAAAAGTCGTGGTCTTTAGCAGCATTTTTTGAAAAAGCACCGCTAAAAGTCATGACCTTTAGCGGCGCTTTTTTTACAAACGCCGCTAAAAGTCATGATCTTTAGTGGCGTTTATTTTAAATAAACGCTGCAAATTTTAGCGACGTTGTCTATAGCGGTGTTTTTTGCGGTGCTTGTGAAAGCGCCGCAAATAGTATTAGCAGCGCTTAAAAACGCCGCTAAAGGCCTAAAAAAAGGCCGCTAAAAGTCTGTTTTGCTGTAGTGCAAGAGAGGGATTTCCTTGTTTCTTGTGTTGTTTCTATATCGACATCTCGACTCTCCTCAAAATCTCGCAATCGAACCTTCTTTGTTGCTGCAGTCACTGGTTCGCCTTCATCGCTCCCTTCGTGCTTCGTAGGTTCTTTCATCGGAACACTATCAATATGGGTTAATATTGGACTCGTAACTGCAAAACAAAACATGCATACAACAGTGATAGAACACAAAAAATAACATTATAGATAAAACACAAAAAAAAAAACAACAACAAAAAAACAGAAACTACATCAAGCTATTGCATTTCTAAATTATGGAATAAAAAAAAGCCATGTGTATATAAAAACAATAAGCATAAGAACACTTGGAGACTCTATTTATAGTTATTATATATAAAATAAAATATCATAAATTATATTCAAGTTGAGTTGAATTAATTTTCTAAATGAGTTTCTTTTCCAAATTTAAAGTTCAAACATCGTATTTTTATCCAAAGTTCAAATCCTTTTTAAGTGTTGAACAGAACCTCAAATTTAAATGATAACTCTACTATTGAACAAATTTGATTTCAACCAAATCATTAAAAATAAATTGTTTTTATTCCATTCCCTCAAAAAACCTAATAAATAAGGGAGTGGAATTTTAAAATGACACTTAGAGGCATTCGACTCATGAATTACATTACTTTTTGTAATAATATTATTGGAATGTAAGATTATTTAGCATATTACTTTGTATGTTAAATCATCCTATTTGGTTAGAATATAAGATATATTTATTTGATTGACGGGTATAAAATTATTTAAAATCACATTTTATTATGTTGTCTTTAATTATAAACAAAGATGAAAAAATTTATTAAATTATATTTAGATTAACACTTAACTATGGAAATATTAAAAAATTTAAGAATGATAGGTTTTCACCTAATAAATAATTAAAAATAGAAAAGAATTTAGGTTAAAATAATTAAAAAATTGTTACAAATCTCATTAATTTTAGCATAATTGATAATATATACAAATATGATTCCAAAACATAAAATCACTAATAAAATGTTATATTAATGATTATAAGAAATAAAAGAAAAGGGTGAGTTCCATGGTGGTACGTGGGTGAAGAGTTCAATTTCCGTCATAATGATTGCATCTCCAAACATTTACGAACCAACCTCATTTTACATTTATTAATGGCAGATTTGGTTTCTAGAAGCATTTCTACTTCAATCAACCTACGATGGAACTCTACCTACTTTTGCCATTAGTTACGCTTATAATCCCTAACATATCCCTTTTCTGCCCACACGTAATTCTATTAATGTTTTGGCAATAACCAATAATTGCTTTCTGTTAGCTTAATGGCATTCAATCGCCTCTTTTTATTTTATTTTGGTTAAAATATGCTATAAACCCCCATACTCTTCACAAATTTATAATTTAATCCCTATACTTTTATTTATAATAATTTAATTCATTTGCTTTTTAGATTTCAAAATTTAAGTCAAATTGTTAACACTATTTTTTTTTGTTAAACTTGTGGGTGTGATTTTTAAAATAAAAAAAAATATACTCATTTGATAGCCATGTAGCTTAAAAAAAATGACATTGGGATGAACTTAAATTTAACAAAATAATATTACCGGTTGAACTTAAATTTTAAAATCTTAACAGTTAAGTTAAGTAATAAATTTTTAAAAATAAAAATACATAAACTAAATTTTATATTTATAAAAATATAAAAACTTATCACATATTTATAAGGTTGAATTTTAGATTCTTTAACAAACCGATTCAAGGAGACGAATTAGAATTTGGGAAGTCTTACAAATCAACAAGTGACAAAAAATCAAAGATAAATACAACCATTTTCAACCGAAATAAATCAAGAATAAAAATCGAAAAAATATCACTTTCTCATATGTTTTGACCTTTTAATTTATGGCCCATACTCGTCGCCCGGTCCAATTGAATTTTAAGCCCAAATTCTTTTTAATTAATCCACAATTTTCAGATTGGTTCATTGATTAGTGACTTTTTTCTAGATTGACTTGATGCGCAATAGTCTAAACTTTTAGGTTTGATGTTATAAAATAAATGTTTATGTTAGTATTATTATTTATTTGTGTTAATTAATTTCTGTATATATTTTCAGATCTTTTTTATTTTTATGATTGAATTTTATCAAATTTTTATTTTTTAATTCGCTCTTTGTTGAACTAGATCGATTGAATTGTAAATTGATTATTTAATTAATTCAATCACTCATTCGATTTGTACAGAATTGCTTATCAACTTATTCATAGGAGTATTCTTTTCTGTTTGTTTGAATATGTAAGAGATTTTTGTATTCTTTTTTTAAATTTAAAATTTAGTCTGCATACTTTAATTTTGAGGCATTGAGCTCCTATATTTTTTTATTTAAAAATCATGATCCATTCGTTCAATTTTACAATTATAAAAAAGAAAACTTTTTTAGCCATCAATGTTAATAATTTTTTTGTTAATTTGGTCTTTACTATTTAAAAATATGTAAAAATTATAAAAAAGAATTTATATCTCGATAAAATCTAATTTTTTAAAAAATTATAATTTAAAAAAATAAAAAATTTATGAAGAATAAAAACTCTTTAAAATTAAAAAAAAAGTATATTTTGAAAAATCCATAAACTGATAAAAATAAAAATAAAAAGTATTATTTACTGGTTAGAAAATCTTTCCACATTTGAGTTATTCATCTAGTACATACTAAAATCAAATTTGAACAAATATTTTTTACTTTAATTTAAAAATTATATTAAAATATGTTTATGCGGACTAAATAAATAAGTGAAACTTTGAAGAGACCTTTTTTTATCATTCAAGAAGCATATAACATATTTTTGAACTTTTGTATTATTTTTTGAATTTTTAAATGATTTTGAAAATATTATAATTTTTAATAAATTTTAGAATTTTTATTGAAGATATATTAAAATTTTTTTTTTGTTTTTATTTTTTATTTTTACAATTTTATGTAGTTTTAAAAGTAAATACCAAATTGATAAAAAAAATTGAAAATTAGAAAAAATTATTCCGCGTTTTCTATACTTGCAAAATTGGATGTAGGATCAAAATTGTTAAATAAAAAAAATACAGAGATTCATTGCCTCAAAATTAAAATAAAGGATTAAATTTAATTTTTAAAAGAGTATAGAGAAATTTAAAGCTTTAATACCACATTTTTCACTTAAATATCTAATTTTTTTAGATCAAAAGTGATATCTAAACTTTGATTTACCCGTTACTTTCTTTTTAAAAAACTCTTAACCTAGACAGAACCTAATGTTGATAAGAGACTACCAATGCATCACTCACTGGATTACATGCCAATTTCTATTGCCATTTCTTGCCCCATGACCTTCGGATCAGCAACAACACATTGCCTCTAATTTTAACCACGTATTATACTGGCATATGTAAACTCCACAGTAAGCTCCTATCTGCTAGCAGTGTACTTTGAAAATTCAACGTACTCCTCATACAGAACTACCTTTTGTTCTGCAAGGATAAGAAATGGCGTAACTCTTTTTGGTAGAAAAATTCATGTGCACAATAAAAACGAGTCGCTATTAGCGCATATTCGACTTGCATGGAAACTTAAAGACATCAGCCAAACTACGACTTGCATGGCGGGCGGCGTCATCCAACTACACTAGACTATGCCAGTAATCGGTTTTCTTTGCTTTTGTTGTGTACCAAAAAATTAAATAAAAAAATAAAAATCATTACCCAACGTAGCCCTCTCGATCTTCCATCCGCAGCAACCCATGTCCACTCAAGATCATCAATTTGCCATAATAAACATTTACACAAGCTTCTCAGTTTCAAAAAATATTAAAATTCTTGAAATATTAGTCAACTTCTGTTATATTTGGGTTTCTTCTATAGAAGATTAAAACTTTTGTTGATAATTTTGAAGAACTGTGGGTAGAGAAGGCTTTAGAATTAAAACTGCCAAATGATTTGGAAGAAGAACAAAATCAACCCTTTTTGTCTTTAACCACCATTTTTGGTGAATTAGTAAACAGGTCAGAGTTAACGGCAAAACTTCAGTTAATTTGCTCACCATCTTCAATGGAAGCCGACTCCACCAGATCTTCAATGGGGACATCCATCCAAATTTTGTAGACTTTCAGACTTATTAACAGGCCACAATCCTCTTCCTCTAAATGCTTCTCACCATCACCATTTTCTAGCCAATTTTCACAATACTTATATCCGGATGGACCTAGCAAGATAGACGCCGTAGACATAAAAAGAAAAAGTTGATAAGGAAAACTATACCATGCAAGTATGATTCCACTCGATTCAGGTTCATACACCAAACAACTTATGTGTCCTTCAATACATATACCAACAAGTTTCCCAAGATTGCGGTGGTGCCATCGGCTTTGCATCTTTATTTCTACAATAAATTCACGCTCCTTTATTAACCATCTCTTGTATGCAATTTAACACCATCGCATACGCGTCAAAATCCTCTTTGAACTCTACTTGTCTGTGCCCTTCTCAATGTCATATGCATATCAGGTTGGTCAATTGTAGGTGCTTTGAAGCAATAGCATACAAGTAAAATTTTAAAACTGTAAATCCCTTTTAAAGGTGTTTTTCTTTCTTCTTTTAGCTGATTACTAAAAGCCAACCATATATTGTTGTAGAAATAAATTATCAAACATCTTTTCAAACATTGCTTTAAATCATAAATCCAAAATAAACAACCCCCAAATTTGGCATCACTAAAATCAAGACTGATAAACCATAATTTATACATATTTTGACCCCATGCTTGACTTATTTTTGGATGAAATTTCATTAGATTTGATGAATTCGATGCTCCTAATCCTTTAATTTCATGTTTTACACTCAGGAGAGCCTAAGGAATCGAAAAGAACGAGAAAACGGGCCAAAAAGGGGCAAAATGGGCCTACCTCAGAAATCAACATGGCCTGGACTATCGAACACGGCCGTGTGTTACGAGCAGAATCGAACATGGCCTGGACTGTCGCACACGGGTAGACCACACGGCCGTGTATTACGAGCAGAGTTGAGCACGACCTAAGCTATTGAACACGGCCGTGTGTGACGAACAGAATCAAGCACGGCCTAAGGCTATCGAACACGGGCGTGTCACACGGGCGTGTCCCTGCCGAATCCAAGTTTAATTTTATTCGGAAAAGGCTACTTGTGGGCCAAGAAAGGCATCCTAAAGTCTATATAAACACCCTAGGGGAGGACCTAAGGAGACACACAGAGTAGAAGGCAGAAAAGACTCGAAGACAGCCATCAGGGAGCAGCTTGGAAGAAGGATCTCCATCAAGACTGAAGATCTCCTATCAATTTCTCTTGAAGTTTTTGGGTTTTCTTATGTTTTGTAGTTTTCCTTATTTTAAGATGTTTTCCTCTATCAGTATGAACTTTTTAAGATGTTTTCCTCTATCAGTATGAACTAAGTCCCTTAAATATCTAAGGGGATGAAACCAAAGACGGATCTTGTTACTATTTAATTTATAAGATAAATACTTGTTCTTATTCTTAATTGTGAGTTCTTATTCTTGTTTTGATAATTCAGGTTACTGTTTCAAGTCGAATGTGCTTATTTAGAGGAGCAAAAGTCCTTGTTTAAGAGTAGATCAACACAATTAAGCGGAGTTGAATGCAATCCTAGATATAGAAAGACGTAAATCTGTCGGATTAGAGTCAAATCTAATAAGGGAATCCATAGATCAAGTTAATGCGACAATAGGGGTTTTAATTAGAAAGAGATTTCAATTAATCAACCTAAAGTTAGTTGTTTTTAGTCTTGAAAGAGATATTAACATAAATCAGGGATTTCTACGGGTTAAATCAAGTGAATAAATCGTATGAATCAGAAGTAATAAGTGAAGTCTAGGTGAATTCTTCCTTGGGTATTGCCACTCTCATAAAGTTGTCTAAAAAGTATTTTCCCAATTCATTTTCTGTCGCGCTTTTAATTAATTTTAATTTAAAAGAAATCACTCCAATTCTTAGGCTAGATAATAAGAAGATAGTAATTACTAGTACTCTTGGTCCTTGTGGATACGATATTTCAGGTCTTACCATAGCTATACTATTAAACGATAAGTGCGATTGTTTTTATTGTGATCGTAGTTAGTTAGAGACACATCAAGTTTTTGGCGCCGTTGTCGGGGACTAAGACATTAGGAACGCTAAATTTTTATTACTTTAGCCATTATTATTATTATTATTATTATTATTATTATTATTATTTGCAATTTATTATTTTATTTTAACTTGCTAATTTTTTCTTTCATTTGCTTCTGGCAGGTAATTTTAGTTTATAAATAGAAAAAACCCGTCAGGACCCTTGATTTTTGACAGTGAGATAGAACATACCGCTCGCAGAAATCGTAGGGAGATAAGGCGAAGTCTACAATACATAGAAGAAGAGCAAGAGAACGAAACCAATATCACCGAGGAGATGGCTGATAATAATCCGCTACCTCCGGTGGTTACCGAAAATCCTACTCCTCGTATTATGTATGATTATGCTAAGCCTAATTTAACTGGGGCTGAATCGAGTATTGTTAGACTTGCTATTGCTGCAAATAATTTTGAACTGAAACCTAACACTATTCAAATTATTCAACAGTTTGTTCAGTTTGATGGTTTGCAAGATGAGGACCCAAATACTCATTTAGCCAACTTTTTAGAATTGTGTGACACTTTCAAGATTAATGGCGTTTCTGATGATGCCATTCGCCTTCGGTTGTTTCCCTTCTCATTGAGGAACAAAGCTAAACAATGGTTGAACTCGTTACCACGAGGATCAATCACTACATGAGAACAAATGATTGAAAAATTTTTACTTAAATATTTTCCACCGGCTAAAACGGCTAAGTTAAGGAATGATATCTCTTCCTTTGTGCAGATGGATTTAGAAACACTTTACGATGCATGGGAGAGATACAAGGATCTACTGAGAAGATGCCCTTACCATAGGTTACTATTATGGCTACAGGTTCAAACCTTTTACAATGGTGTGAACCCCTCAACTAGGCAACTAATTGATGCAGCTGCCGGTGGAACCCTAAATAACAAAACCCCTAAAGCGACTTATGAGTTTATAGAGGAGATGTCACTGAATAACTATCAGTGGCAAGTCATGAGAACAAAGCCAACAAAAGCTGCCAGTGTTTTTAACCTCGATGCAGTCACCATGCTATCAAATCAGGTAGAGCTTTTAAGTAAAAAGATTGATGGTTTGTGTGGTTCTTCACAAGTACATCCAGTGATGCAGTGCGATATGAATGGAGGAGGAATTGGTAATACAGAATATCCATCCCACAACCCTGTCATAGAAAACGAACAGATGAACTATATGGTTAATAATTCTAGACCTCAGAATAATCCCTATAGTAACACCTACAATCTAGGTTGGAGGGACCACCCAAACTTCTCATGGGGTGGTCAAAGAAATCAGACACAACAACCCCCTCCAGGCTTTCAACAACAACCCTACCTACAGGAGAATAAGCCGAACCTTGAGGAGATGCTAACAAAATTCATCTCGGTGTTAGAAACCCGTTTTCAAAACACCGAAACAACACTCAAAAATCAGCAACCGACAATTCAAGGGCTGGAGAACCAAATAGGACAGCTTGCTAAGTTGATCTCAGAACGACCACAAGGTAGTTTGCCAAGCAACACTGAAACTAACCCAAAAGAGCAACTTCATGCCATTACTGCTCACGATAGTGAAGGGTTAGACAAACCAAACTCGAGTCAAGAAAACGTGGTAGATAAAGGTAAGGCTGAGGTAAGCCATAATAAACCAAAACAGGTAAGTACAGAGTACAAGCCTCGTGTGTCATACCCCAACGCGACGAAGAAAGACTGCACAGATGAACAATTCAGTAAATTTCTTAAACTTTTAAAGAAATTACATATTAACTTACCGTTTATTGAAGCTATTTCGCAGATGCCCAATTCAATAAAATGTTTAAAAGAGCTTTTGGCAAACAAACGGAAGTTAGACGATGCGTCACACGTGGAGCTAAATGCAGTTTGCTCAGCGATTTTACAAAATAAACTACCTCGAAAGATCCAGGGAGTTTTACAATTCCTTGCTTAATTGGTGGTTTATCTATTAATAATGCTTTAGTTGATTTAGGGGCAAGTATCAATTTTATGCCTTATAAAATGTTTAAACAGCTAGGTCTTGGTAAACCCAAACAAACTAGGATCAGCATTCAATTGGCTGATAAAACCATTAGAGTTCCTAGGGGTATAATTGAATATGTGTTAGAAAAAATTGATAAACTCATATTCCAGTAGATTTTGTTGTTTTAGACATGAATGAGGATAGTGATGTTCCTTTAATTTTAGGACGACCCTTTTTAGCAATTGTTAGGACCATTATTGATGTTGGTACAGTGGAATTAATACTTCGTGTAGGTAATGATATGATTAGACTCAAAGCACGTGATTCTGTCAGACTATCTAGTGATCAAGATAATACAAGTCCTGTTAATGTAAGTGAACTTAATGATCAATCTCCTTTGCAGGAAATTCCTCAGAAAAAAATGACAGAGCCATGGTCTAGCTCTCATATTGAGAACAAAACTATTAATGAGAAAAAAAGACTACAAATCGATGAACTAGATGAATGGCGGACACTCGTCAATGAGAAACTGAGAAAACACGATGAACCAAAGCGACCCCATGACGAGCCTAAAAATAAATCGAGCCAAATTAAGGTTGGAGACCGAGTTCTAATGGATAATATAGATCCTTGTATTGCCACTTCTGAACCTAATGGAACAACCCCTTTTACGGTACTTAATATTTTTCCATACGGTACAGTCGAGGTAACTCATTCAAAATTTGGCACCTTCAAGGTAAATAATACTCGTCTAAAACCTTATTTTAACAAAATTGATAGCAGGAATGAGGAGTTTCAACTCCTCGAACCACCATGATTATGCGAATGAAAGGTGAGTCGGGCTTAGACTCTAAACAAGCGCTTCTCGGGAGGCAACCCGAGCACTAACCCCATTAATATCCATATTTTTTATTTTTAGCACCTAACTAAAAACTAACCAAATTAATAGGCATAGGTTTCCCCCACCACACGGTCTTGCACATGGGTGTGGCCTTGGCCGTGTGGACACCACGAGTAAGTACACCGGCGTGGCGGTGACCGTGCGAGAACATGACGAAAATTTTTCCCAAAACACGGGCTGCGATAAAATGACACGACCGTGCGATTTGGCCGTGGTCGACACTGACTAAAGAACATGGAATGTTGATAAACCCATACGAGCGTGCCTTAAAACCATAGGAAATACTGAGTAAATGACACGGGCGTGCGACACGCCCATGCCTATAAGCCGTGGTCGATACTGATCAATCAACATGGGCGTGGAAACCTCTACACAGGCATGGGAGAAATGAAAGAAGCATCACACGGCCGTGCGATTAGGCCGTGTGACCTAACACGCCCAGGGCACACGAGCGTAGGCCGCGACCATGTGTCCCAGTCTTTATTTAAACCCTCTTATTCTGTTCACTTTCTTCCTCAAATCTTCTTTCACCAAACCCTAGCCACCGCACCCATTTTCGACCACCGCCCTCTTCCTCCATTCTTCCCCAGCCCGAAACCCCCTTTTCCCTTTTCTTTTCGCGTTGTTTTTCTTCCTTCTTTTTTCCTTTCCCCTTTCTCTTATTCTTTCTTTACACCGCCACCACACCAGCCACCATCCTTGCCACCGTTGGTCACTCTTTTTCCCCTTTATTTTTGAATTCATATCTATTTTCCATTATTTATTTTTATTTTTATTTTCTTTATTATTTTGTTCTTATTCTTCATGCCATTTATATTTAACTTAGGGTACCATAAGTTAATATTGTTAATTTAAATACTATTTTTGTTAGGAATATTCTGTTATTTAGGACTATTTAGATATTACCTATGGTGATGCTTGAATTATTGCAAATCGTTTTTAGACACACAATGACTATTATTCAAGGCAAGACCAAGGCTGCCATCCTCACTTCGAACAAGCAGAAGGATTCCCGCTCAGTCTCCCCGTGCGTAACCACTTTACAGCAAATATACCACCATTTCCTCATAGACCAGTTCATGCCGGCTGCTTCATTGATTCGATTTCAAAAGGTTCGAGGTGCTACCGGAGTATCCTCCCCCATGTTCACCTCTGCCCAAATTTATCAGGTTTCTTTTCACGGATTCCATCCAAAATTCAGGAAGTTTCAGTTCTCTCCCTATCTTATGATTTTCTTACTATATTGTCATTGTACATTGAGGACAATGCACATCTTAAGTGTGGGGAGGTTAATTATAGTATTATTAGAAAATTCCTGAATTATGTCTTGTTCTTAAGTAATTTTCTCATATTACTATTAGAATAAAACTTCTATTGATTTATGATTTTCATCGATATGTTTTGAATTAAGTCATAGGTAATTGTGCATTGATAAGTCTATTTTCCGAATTAAAAATTTATTAGGTTATTTCCCTAAATTTAAATATTACTTTGAAGTTTGAAATTCGCAAGGTTGACATCAAAAACCATAAATTTTGTAAGACTTTAAGCCTTTTAGAGCATATACTTTTTTTGCTCACTTTATTGTTGGATATGAGTGTGTCAATATTGATTTGTTATTCTAGAACTTGCTTCGATTATGCATGTCAAGACCACACCCTTGATTTGATACACTGAGATGATAAAGGCACCTAGGTTTTAATCCACTTATTCCATTAAAAACCTACCTTCATAATTAACCCCTAGTGAACCCCTTTGAGCCTAATAAACCGTTCTTGACTCACCCTTAATATTAACCCTAAACCCATTATGAGAATTTTGTATTAAACCCTTTTCATCGAAATTTGATTTGATCAGTTGCCTAACTATGTTCTCTATTCCAACATTAAAATTTTCTTATTATTGTACTTAATAAAAAAAAGTTGTTAAATTATGCATTATTAGTTCTATGTTAGTTGAGCTTAAACGATTAACTTCACATTTTGAGAAGAAGCTCGTGTTATTATTAGTAGTTCATTATTTCTAGTTAGATAAATTGTCAATTCAATCTTGATTTTAACCCTCTAATTCAGCCCTTATCCACACCTCTAAACCAAGCCTCATTACAACCCTTTTTAAAGGCCTTTTGATTTGTGTATCATCTCATTTTATAGTGGTGGAGATTTGATTTTCATGCAAGCTTATGGTAATAATTTTTCATGTTTGACTTTTGAGTGCTTAATTTGAACCTTAAACACTTTGAGTGATTTGAATGAATCTTTAGTGAGGATGTTAATTCTTGACAGGTTTTGAATTAAAAGTAATCATTTAAATAAGAGGAAACACCTATATTTTCATGCTACAAAAATTCGTGACTTCGATTGATTGAATCTTTAAGGACTCTTTTAGCTAAATTATCAATGTATAAACTATCTGTGAATTATTATGAGACATTATTGATTAGAATTATGAATTGAGGAAGTTAATTTTAATTGTGAGTTGAGGATTTTGCTTGCGGACAAGCAAATGCTTAAGTGTGGGGACATTTGATAAACCATAATTTATACATATTTTGACCCCATGCTTGGCTTATTTTTGGATGAATTTTCATTAGATTTGATGAATTCGATGCTCCTAATCCTTTAATTTCATGTTTCACACTCAGGAGAGCCTAGGGAGTAAAAAAGAACGAGAAACGGGCCAAAATGGGGCAAAATGGGCCTACCTTAGAAATCAACACGGCCTGGACTATCGAACACGACCGTGTGTTACGAGCAGAATCGAACACGGCCTGGATTGTCGCACACGGGCAGACCATACGACTGTGTATTACGACAGAGTCGAGCACAGCCTAAGCTATCGAACACGGCTGTGTGTGACGAACAGAATCAAGCACGACCTAAGGCTATCGAACACGGGCGTGTCACACGAGCGTGTCCCTGCTGAATCCAAGTTTAATTCTATTCGGAAAAGGCTACTTGTGGGCCAAGAAAGGCGTCCCAAAGCCTATATAAACACCATAGGGGAGGACCTAAGGAGACACACAGAGTAGAAGGCAAAAAAGACTCGAAGACAGCCATCGGGGAGCAGCTTGGAAGAAGGATCTCCATCAAGGCTGAAGATCTCCTATCAATTTCTCTTGAAGTTTTTGGGTTTTCTTATGTTTTGTAGTTTTCCTTATTTTAAGATGTTTTCCTCTATCAATATGAACTAAGTCCCTTAAATATCTAAGGGGATGAAACCAAAGACGGATCTTATTACTATTTGATTTATAAGATAAATACTTGTTCTTATTCTTAATTGTGAGTTCTTATTCTTGTTTTGATAATTCAGGCTATTGATTCAAGTCGAATGTGCTTATTCAGAGGAGCAAAAGTCCTTGTTTAAGAGTAGATCAACACAATTAAGTGGAGTAGAATGCAATCCTAGATATAGGACGAGGTAAATCTGTCGGATTAGAGTCAAATCTAATAAGGGAATCCATAGATCGAGTTAATGCGACAATAGGGGTTTTAATTAGAAAGAGATTTCAATTAATCAACCTAGAGTCAGTTTTTTTTAGTCTTGAAAGAGATATTAACATAAATCAGGGATTTCTACGGATTAAGTTAAGTGAATAAATCGTATGAATCAGAAGTAATAAGTGAAGTCTAGGTGGATTCTTCCTTGGGTATTGCCACTCTCATAAAGTTGTCTAAAAAGTATTTTCCCAATTCATTTTCTGTCGTGCTTTTAATTAATTTTAGTTTAAAAGAAATCACTCTAATTCTTAGGCTAGCTAATAAGAAGATAGTAATTACTAGTACTTTTGGTCCTTGTGGATACTATATTTCCGGTCTTACCATAGCTATACTATTAAACGATAGGTGTGCTTGTTTTTATCGTGATCGTAGTTAATTAGAGACACATCAAAGACCCTAAAACATTAAAAATCCAAGACCTGAATCCTTTTAAATGGGAGTTCTGATGTTTTTATCCATTATTATGTATCATTGTATCATAATGGAGAAACCAAACATTTGATTCGAGATAGAAATATCCTTACATTTGTGTTATTACATACTATATGATTATATATATCAAGCATATTTGTTGAAGGATTTTGATTGTTTGGGGAGAAGTTTCATTTAAGTTTGACGGACCCCCTCAAAAATAGATCTAGTGTTGGACTCAGGGTATCTATATTTGATTTTATCCTAAGACCAAGTGGCACCCAATTTACCCAAAAAAACCATGTATGGTTCAAATCCCACCAAGAGAAAATGTTGAGCTTTCCTTGGTGGGTGAAAGCACTCCCATTCTGAGAACTCTCACAGCTCTTGGTAGAATTCGAGACAAAACTTGAAGATAAAATTGAACGTAGACATCTTGGCTTCAATACTCAATCTATTGACGGGGTCCATGAATCCTCAATCAATGATAGCTTAAAACCCTAAAAATAATCATGTTTATTATCTCCATTTTTATGGAAGACATATTAATGAAAAATTGACTATAAATTATATACTTAATGACATAACAAACCTTTGAACTATTTAAAAATAACCAATTGAGATTGGGCTAACTTTTTGCACCCAATTGACCCTGAACTAATAAAAATGACCAAATAGATCTTATAACACTCCTCGCCTGATCCAATTATTAGGTCCAAGTTATAAGATGCTACATTCATTATCGAAACAACTTCAAACAAATATACACCATACAATCATGTCGGATATGGTGCCATGAGTGTAATATATTCTTTTGTAAAACTTGTAATTTTTTTCAAACAAATTGAATAATAAAATAAATTCATGGATTAAATTAATATACTTTGTATGATTGTCCTCGTATGGTTTTTGCACGCAAAGCAAAATGGAAGAAAATGTTGCTCATTGCACTACAGTAAAATAGGTTTTTAAAGGCGTTTTTGGGGCTATTTGCGGCATTTTTATTAGCGCCGCAAAAAACGCCACTATAGACAACGCTGCTAAATTTGCTAGCTATAGAACATGACCTTTAGCGACGCTTTTTCCACAAACGCCACTATAGAACGTGACCTTTAGCGGCGTTTTCCCACAAACGCACAAACGCCGCTATAGAACGTGACCTTTAGTGGCATTTCTCCTACAAACGCTGCTATAGAACGTGACCTTTAGCGGCGTTTTTAGCAAAAGTGCCACTAAAAGTCCTTTTTTCTTTAGCGGCATTTGTGAAAAAAATCCCACTAACTTTAATAGATTTCCAACATCCCATTTTCATTCATATACAACCCTTCCTATAACAACCAATAACAGCAAATACAAATCCAACAAAAAATAGCAAATACAAATTGATCCAAAAACAACAAATCTAAATGATACTTCAAATCCAACGAAAGATATATGATCTAAATTAATAAATGAAATAACAAATATTCTTACAATAATGTTAAAATATTCTTACAATAAGAAAACAAACGTCTAAGATGGCGGATTCTACGACTGCTGAAACATCTTCATCATATTCTGAAGCTGTAGCTGGAGTGCGTCGTAGTTTCTGCTTTGCTCTGCTTCCCTCGCCGCTGCTTTTGCTTCCCTCGCTGTTGCCTCCGCTTTAAGTTGTAGTTGGAGTTCTTCATATTTTCTTTGAACCTCTACTTCTCTCGATGCTGCCTCTGCTTTAAGTTGAGCAATTTGCTCAACTGTGCTCGCTTGTATCTGAGCCATCTAGTCTCTTAACCTCTGAACTTCAGCTTGAGCCTGACTCCCCGAAGGCATGTATTGCTGCGAGCTGAATCCAAAATATTGGGTTGGGTTAACAAAAGATCCTTGAAATCGAACCCGACCATACCTTTCAAGACCCAAAACTTCAGTAATTATTCAGTTATCAATGTCGTCAAGATTAACAGAACTATCACTCGAAGCAATCGCTTCATACTCCACCTTTTTATCCTTTAGTTTCTCCTAATAAATCAATCAAAGCGTTAGAAATGAAATATATAAATAAACAAATGCAACGTAACATTATTTGCATTACAAGCGACGAATTAAACTTTATAATTAAACATTATAAATATTTAAAATAATTCAAATTTTATTGAGTAATATACCATAATTTCTGCAGCTTCAGTAGTCATAGGAGATCCATCTCTTTTTCTATGTGTAATGTCAAAAAGCTGAAGGCGTCCAACTTTTTGACCAGACGACAGTTCCTACAATATAATAGTAAAAATATTATTTAATAAAAAGTAATTAATATTTGACACAATTAATAAATTCAAAATACCTCGGCCTCAGCTACACAAGCAAAACTTTTTGACCCAACTGTGTGCGTGAATTTTTGTTTTTGCCTACTTGTAGTTCCAACTTGCTAACGATCCTACATTATGAAATTATTATTACATGTATAGTAAATACTATAAACCGAATTATTCCTTAAGAGTTTGGAAGTACGTAATACCTCTCCTTTCTTTGAACTCCAAAATCTAACTACATCTTCCCATTGGTACCTCAGCATTCCCGACGGAACATTTTGCAATTTCTCTTTGAGGCTTATATTTTTCTTAAAATATTCCTTCTTTAAAGCACTTTTATGGTCTCTCTATTTTTTTTCCTAATGCATTCTTGACATAATTATTCGAAACCTCTAAAGCAAATCTCTCCTGCAAAAAACACAAGTTTAGAAAGTAAATATAAATGAAACTTAAACCAAAGTGTTATGAAATACATTCACGTTATTACCTTAATATTATCGAGAGTTTGATTTTTGTTACTATCAGGCATATGATGCCATGACTCGTAGTTGATAGGCAACAGATTGGCATTTCATGCTATAATGCCCAAGTATCCTGCTAAAAGTCGAGCTTCTGATCCAACAAGCTGACCAAGACTGTTTCTAGCTACTTTGACACGCTCGATAGAATTTAACTCGTATAAATCTTTTAGTAGCGTACGTCCTCGAGTTTTGCGTGTCCCACCATTTTCAGCTGAAAATGGTATATTATATTATAAGAATTTGAAACAGAAATCAATATAAAAGTCAACAAGCATGTAAACAGAAACCAATTGGTTGTCTAACATTTAAGTTAATACTAAGCGGTATTACGTGGTCGGATCGTAATACAGAAAGGAAGCTTGTATTAATAGACGAACCTAAACATGTCCTTAGTCTAATAAAAAATGAGCAAACCAATTTAAAGACTAATATGTAGTCTATCAAGTTCAATTATGGAGATACTTTGTCTTAGGAATCGGAGCGGATGACATCCAGAAGATAGAGACATAGATGTGGTTGACTATATTGACAATACATCGAATATGACCCAAGAAAAATATATTCAGAATCAGTGTATAGATTTATTCACTTGTGACGCTCATGGTGTGACAGAAATCTTGAGTGAATGGCAGACTATGTATGTATGACTTGTACACTTTGATGTAAGTAAAAACCTAAGTTCGAATAGATAAGGAATCGAAAGCTGGTGTGTTTGGGTGTACAATTTCTGCACTATGTAGCATCATTCACAATAGTGGAATTCATAGCTCGAGACATGGGTAAATGATATCCTCTCATTGGCAGTACATGGTTGATGAAAAGTAAATGTGGCCATGAGTCATTCGTCTTTGTAATGAATGACTTGATTACTATTTGTGTAACATCCCAAACCCAACTTAGACGTTTTGGCCAAATCTGAGAGTTTTACGAAGAAGGGTTTTAAAATCAATCTCATTATTATTTTCGTTAAGGAAAATATTGTTAATTTGCTCTTTCAGAAAACTTATGTTGTAGTGGAAATTTGATATTGTTAAAGCTGAAAACCGAGTTTGTGTTTTCAGAAAAACATTTCCTTGCGTAAAATCGTTGTTTTGTCAAACCTCGTAGTATAAAAGTCAAAAACACATCCAAAACCAAAATTAAAACAAACAGTTCGGAGAGTCCCAAAATTACAAAACTCTAAAAAATAATCCAGATTTTAAATCAAAATCGTTAATCAAAATAGTTCACGAACTAGTGGTTACCGCTGAGACTCCGTTGCACTGACCTACCTATGTCTGAGGATTACCTGAATAGAACATACAACAGATGTGAGTTTTCATAAACTCAGTGTATAACTCAACGGAAACATACATGCATCAAATTCAAAATTTCATTATATCAGAATAGAAGTAGAGATAAGTCCTTATCAGAATCAGATTATCATATACATACAAAGATGCAAAGTCCTACCCCCATCCTCTACACACCATCTTTGACCATCCCAACACACCACATGGGGTATAAAACACCCACCCAGCCCTACACACCACATAGTGTTTGTACGACACTTAACAGAATAATTTGCAGCCGTGCTGTCAGAATAACGACAAAATATCGCTTTACAGAATACTTCCTCCAATAAACAGATCCCACCCTATATACAAATACATAATACAATCATATATAATTAATATGTAACAGCCCGATTTTGGGCGTAGTCGGAATAGTGGTTTCGAGACCACAAATCCGACATAAGAAATTTTATTTTTATTATATTTTTATGGTCTACAATTTCATGGAATGAATTCGTGAAAATTTCGTTCGAAAATTTTGACGTTTGGGCACTCAATTTAGTCAAAAGGACTAAATTGTAAAAAGTGCAAAACTTGAGCTCTAGAAGTTAGAGGTGTCAAATTGCTATGAAATTTTAAAGTAGAGGTTCTTAAATGGTAATTAGCCCATTGATTAAATTTTTGGACAAAAATGGATATGGTATATGTTAGATAAGATATATTTTTTGTAAGGGCATTTTGGTCCTTTTGTAAATTAAATGAATTAAAAACAAAATTAAAATGCCAAATTTGTCCATCTTCTTTATATGGACGGAATTTACCAGGAGAAGACATGGCTAGGGTTTTCTCAACTTTCCAAGCTCATGGTAAGTTCGTTCTAGCCCCGTTTTTCAAGTTATTTAAGGTTTTGGAGTCCCGGTAGCTCGATTTAGCTTATGCTACCAATAATTCATGCTAGGGTTCATATTTGGAAAATTACCCATAGATGAAAAGTGTGTATTTTGATGTTTTATGGTAGGATATGAAGTTTGAAATTATGTTAAAGAACTTTTGCTAGGCGATTTTAAGTGAAAACGAGTAAAACGACATAATCGGTAAAAATACCTAATGTTCATAAGTGTATGTTAGAGTAAGAATTTGATGTTTCCATAGAAGGGAAAAATGATCAGCATGTTATAAAACATAAGAAAAAGGGCTGAAGTTTAATTTTCGAGTATTGGGGAAAAAGTGTAAATATGTAAAAGTTTAGGGGCAAAATTGTAATTTTTAAAAGTTGAGTTAAGGACTGTTTTGAATAGTAAATTAATTAAATAAGTGAAATATGTTGTTATAGATCAAGGAAAACGAGGTTTGGAACTAGAACTAAGGAAAAACGAGTAATTGACGAATAAGTCCTTTTCACCGATTTTACTTTCGAGGTAAGTTTGTATGTAAATAATACATCGTTTTTATTTATGTTTTAATATTTTGTTATATTTTATGAGATATGGTTGAATATGGAGTAATTATTTGATGTAAATTATGAATTGTGATTGATTATGGATGAATTGGTAAAATGATGAAAAGTGAGAATTCCCGGTTGAACCTTCGGAATAGAAAAGATATGAATGAGGTAGCTAGGTCACATGAGTGGTACTAAGTTCAGGCCACTATGTGTACAAGAGAGCTACGAGATGGTTTTACGTCACGTGTGTAGCACTAAGTGCAGGCTACTACGTGTACCAGACGAATAGGTCGCATGTGTAGTACTAAGTGCAAGCTACTATGCGTACCCGATAGCTTTGATCACATGTGTGGTACTAAGTGCAGGCCACTATGTGTAAGTGATGGTTTTGGTCACATGTGTAGTACTAACTGCAGGCTACTATGTGCACCAGATAGCTTCAGCTACAAAGGTGGTACCATGTTCAGGCCACCGTGTATCTGTTATTATTCCGATGAGTTCAACGGGAAATTGACTAGGTGAAAGTACATGTGATCGTGTAACGACTAAGTGTAATTGAATATGATTATGTGATGAATAAGTGTAAGTATAAGTGTGAAAATTTATGAACAATGTACTCGATATTTGATCGAACCTTCAGTAAGATGAAATGGAGTAAGTGAAATTATGCAAGAGTAAATTTAGTAACAAAACAGTTTTGGACAGCAGCAGTTGTGTAAATTTGAAAAATCACCAAAAATGGTGGAAATTGAATTAGATGTTGAATAAGATATGAAATTAAAGCTGGATGAGCGTATTTTCACATAAAGTAAACGGTGTAAACAAAATAATTTCATATTCTGTGATATTTAAATTTTTGTGAGACAGGGTCAGAATGATGTCGGAATCCCCTGTTCTGACTTTGGAATTCATTAAAAATTGTACAAAAATAATCATGGGATAAAATTTATATCCTTGAATTTCTTAATGAGTCTAGTTTCAATATAAATAAATAGTAACATCATTCGAGTTCAGTACAATGAGATAATTAATTTTTAGTGAAGAAAGGTCGAAACTGTCAAACAACAGAACAGAGGATAATTTAATGAATAAATTGTACTTATTGGCTAAACCAAAAATTCTGAAAATTTTATGGTAATAAGATATGTGAGTCTAGTTTCAGAGAAAATTAGTGAATCTTAATTTGGAGTTCCGTAGCTCAAGATATAAATAATTTAGTGACTGTGACTCGAGTAGACAGCTTGAGATGAACATGAATAAAAAGTGGAACTATGTGCCATTATGATTGTATTATCTTGAGAACATATTGTGAAGATTTATAAAGCTCGTTAATAAATCACTTATTATTTACATACTTACTTACTAAGTTTTGTAGCTTACTTCCCTTCCTTTCCCATATCTTTTAAGGTTGTATGCTAGCTCGAGTTGGAGATCGCCGAAGATGTAATCACACTATCAAGCTATCATCATGGGGTAAAAGTGAATACAAACCTCTTAAGTTTATGGCATGTATAGGGGACTTAGTCATTTGTATATGTCATAATTGGTTTGGCCTAAAATGTTGGCCTTTAAGATTTAGTAGTTCATTTTGTATAAGGCCATTGATGTTGGCTAGTGTTATTCAAGTTATATGTTTGTGATTATGCAATTTATGAGATGCATGATTTGGGTGAATGAGTGTATGATGATTAAATAAGAAAAGTGTGGCATGTGAATGGTTGTGAGAAGGACACGACTTTGGACACGGGCGTGTGCCCATATTTTTCAAGAAATTTTTCAATGTTTTCCAAAGTTCTTGGTGTAGTCCCGGACCGCTTCCAAAGTATGTTTTGGGCCTCGTAGGTCCATATTAGGGACTTTGTGATGAAAATTGAAAAGTGTTAATTTGGATGAAATTTTATGACTCGGTTCAATACGTTTACAAGTGTATGTGTTCCGATAATGCCTCGTACCCTATTTCAGCGTCGAATACGGGTAAGGGGTGTTACATAATCGATTTAACATGACCCGCATGCTCTTATACAGATATCATACGTACTTATACAACACAATTAGACATACATATCAGTTTTCCAAAAATCAGATTAGTCTAGCAGAATAACAAATCTCATGCATTAGGGTTTGTTTTGCCCTTACCGACCCTACGGAAGGCCCACTGTCAATCGAAATGACATATGCTACCCTAGGGAAAATTTTAGAATTTTGGGCCCACATGCCCAAACCAGCCTAGCTCGTATGGCGTCGACAGGCAACTTTTTGGGATTTCGTCGAACCTCATTTTCTTGTGTTTTCATTACACACTTGATCTGAATCTAATGTAAACGCAACCCCGAGATGACTAGAACCTAAAATTCGTTAATAAACACCCAAAATTAGTCTTAACTCCTTAATTAAACCGAAATAAATAAATTGACTACAGTGAAATTCAAGTGTTCATCACTTACCCAACTTCCTGAATGATCTCGACTACGCTTCCGTAGGAGAAAAGTTTCGTTCTTCACGATTCGTTGCCAACAACCCGATAACAACATTAACGAAAAAGACAGAATCAATTTAGAACAACTTAAAAAGGATACCCCCAACTTGTACAAAACTCACTAGCACTACTTACCTAGCCGCACGCAGATTTGAAATCCAAAGCACCACGATTTGAGAGGAAAAATATGACAGAGACCAAGAGGACAAGAAAAAGAAAATTTTGACAGGGAAGAAAAACCAAAATGTCAGAAAGGGGAGGATTTTTTGGAAAAATAAAAGGAAAAAAATAAAAATATTAATATTAAATCAAAATTTATCACAATCTTAACTTTCCCACTACTCCACTAACAACCCAACTAACTCAGAATTTCACTACCACCGAACCTCTATCAATAGCCGATGCAAAAATTATCATCTACACTCATATAGGGATTCAAACACAATACCTTAAGTCAAGCTAACACCTTACTACTCGAACCAGCAGGTTCATTCTAATATGAGTTCACTGAAATTATAAGATAAGCCCACCTAAAAGGGATAAGGCTAGGACCAAAATAACAAAATTTTCCATAAATGAGACTTGAACCCAAGACCTCAAACATACATTTAGAACACTTAGCCACTGAAACAGATACTCATTTATGTCAAATTTTACAAAAAAAAAAGTTAAATAATTCAGGGCATTACAACTCTACCCCCTAAAAGAAATTTTGGCCTTGAAGTTACTTGATCCGAATAGATGAGGATACTATTGACGCATCGAGTCCTTATGTTCTCACGTGGCTTCCTTAGTGCCATGATTCCGCCACAGAACCTTAAATAACAGAATAGACTTCCTCCTTAGAACTTTTACATATTGATCCAAAATCTGAATTCGCTCATCTTCAAATGTCAAATCTGGTCTAACCTCGATCTCCTCAACAAAAATAACGTGAGATGGGTCAGACCGATATCGCCTCAACATAGACACGTGAAATACATCATGGATACGATCTAACTCTGGAGGTAGCTCTAACTGATAGGCGATCGGTCCCACACGCTTCAAAACTCGATACGGCCCAATGAACCTAGGGCTTAACTTGCCCTTACGTTCGAACATCGGAACTTTCTTCCATGGAGATACCATAAGGAACACATAATCTTCTATAGAGTACTCGATATCCCTCCTTTTCAGATATGTATAAGACTTCTGTCTATCAGAAGTCGCCTTAAGACAATCCTAAATTAATCTGACTTTATCTTCATTCTCGGAAACCAAATCAGGACCCAAAACCCGTCGTTCACCCAACTTAGTCCAACATAGTGGAGTACGACACTTACGACCATACAGAGCCTCATAAGGAGTCATCTGGAAGCTAGACTGAAAATTGCTATTGTAGGCGAACTCAGTTAAAAGCATAACATCCTCTCAGCTCCCTCGAAAATCAATCACACAACTCTAAGGCATATCCTCCAGTATCTGAATCACCCTCTCAAATTGACCATTGGTCTGAGGATGGGACGCAGTATTGAAGTCCAATCTCAAACCAAGAGCTTCAAGAAATTTCTTCTAGAACTGAGAAGTAAAGCGAGGATCCCTATCAGAAATTATCGAAATCAGAACCCCGTGAAGTCTTACAATCTCATAAATGTAAAACTTCGCTAAATTCTGCAGTGAATAGTCTATTTGAACCAGAATAAAATGGGCGGACTGGGTCAACTGACCTACGATGACCCAAACATAATCCTTCTTAGTAGGTGTGAAAGGCTACCCATTAACGAAGTCCATCGTCACACGTTCCCACTTCCATAAGGGAATCTTAACAGGTTGGAGCAAACCCGAAGGCAACTGATGCTCAGTCTTAACTTGACAGCATGTTATAAAACGAGAAACAAAATCTGTTACCTCTCGTTTCAAACTCAGCCACCAGTACAGTTCATGGAGATCCTGATATATCTTATTTCCACCGGGATGCATAACATAAGGACTACTATGAGCTTCCTTCAGAATCAACTGTCTCAAATCGAAGTCATTCAATACACAAACCCGTCCTCGAAAACATAGAGCCCCATCACTATGCAGCCCAAAATTAGACATACTTCCACTCTCAACCTGGCGGAAACGCAAAACCAGAGAATTATCTCTCAACTGCTTATTCCGAATCTAATCAATCCAAGTCGGCTTAACTTGCAACTCAGCTAACAAACTCCCACCATCAAACAAATTGAGATGAGCGAACATCGTCCTCAAATCAGATATTTCTCTACGATTGAGAGCATCATTGGTCTTACTGGAATGATACTTTATTGTACAGTCATAGTCCTTGAGCAGCTCGATCGATCTACACTGCCTAGATTTTAAATCCTTTTGAGTAAGAAGGTACTTGAGACTCTAGTGATCGGTGTAAATGATATACCTCTCACCATACAGATAGTGTCTCTAGATCTTCAAAGCAAACACCACAACAACTAATTCGAGATCATGTGTCATATAATTTCCTTCGTGTGACTTAGGCTGTCGGGACGCATAAGCCACAACCTTACCATCTTGCATCAATACACATCCCAAACCAATGTGTGGCGCATCACTGTAAACCACAAACTCTTTACTAGATTCAGGTTGTATCAGAACAGAAGCCTAAGTTAGAACAAACTTGAGCTTTTCAAAACTTGATTATTGAGCATCAGTCTAGATAAAAGGAACATTCTTACACAGAAGCTTAGTCAGAGGAGATGTAATAAATGAGAACCCTTCAACAAATCGTCGATAATAACTTTCAAGACCCAGAAAACTGCAAATCTCAAAAACGTTCTTAAGCTATTTCCAATCAAGTACAGCCTCAATCTTTCGGGGATCAACTTGGATCCCCTCAGTAAAAACCACGTATCCCAGAAAAGTTACTTCCCATAACCAGAATTCACACTTGCTCAACTTAGTGTAGAGTTGTTTCTCTCGAAATATCTAAAGCACTACTCTAATATGCTCATCATGCTTATCCTCGGTCTTAGAGTACACTAGAATATCATCGATAAAGACTATGATGAACTAATCTAAATACAGTTGAAAAACCCGATTCATCAAATCCATGAATGCAGCCGGAGCATTCGTCAAACCAAAGCTCCTGAAGTTGAGCCTTTAGCTCCGTAAGACCTTTCGGTGCCATTCGATATGGAGAAATGGACACTAGAGCTGTACTCGGTAGAAGCTCAATGCCAAACTCAACTTCTCAATTCGGAAGTAAACTTGGTAGCTCTTCAGGAAATACATTCGAAAATTTCCTCACTATTCTAATGTTCCAGACAGAAGAGTCCTTAGAAATTGAAACATTTACGAAGGCCAGATATACTTCACACCCTTTCCGAACCAATTTTTTGGCCTCTAAAGCTGAGATTACGTTAGACAAGAAATCTCGACGCTCGCTGATCACAACAACTTCCACGTCATCCTTGGTTATCAAAATGACCCTCTTAGTCGTACAATCCAAACTGACTCGGTGCTCTACTAACCAGTCCATACCTAGAATCAAGTCAAAGTCTCTAAATGATAACTCAATCAGATTTTCTGAGAACACCACCCCTTATACTTCTAACGATATATTCCTATACAGTTTGTTTACCGAATCGACTGACCCAACGGACTCAGTACAGAAATCTCACTAGAAGTACTCTCAACGGTACTCCCCAAGTTTCCATAGACAATACTAGCTATATACGAATGTGTTGACCCTATGTCTATCAAAGTAGTATAAGAGACGTAAAAAATAAAGAACGTACCCGTAATCACATCAAGGGCGTCTCTGTCCTTAAGGCGTCGAGCAGCATAAACTAGTGCAGGCTGCCTTACCTAAATTTCATTAGCACCTCTACCTGGTACTCTCTGTCCTCTGCCTAATCCAGTACCACCCTGGCCGGACCACAGGCCCTAGGTGGCTGTTGTACTACCTTTTGAAGCTGAACAAAACCCGGACCCGGAGCTTGCATCTGATCAAAATGTTGTGGACACTCTCTAATCGATGATCCATCGACCCACAATGCAAACAAGCCCCTAATCTCCTCCAACACTCGCCCGAATAACGCCTACCACAATTACCGTATGGCTGAACCCTAGTAGAAGCAACTGGAACCCCACTCTAACAGGCCCATTAAGTCTAACCCATTTCTTAGGCCTCTGTATAGAACTAGAGGGCTCTGATTCCCTCTTATTCTTGCCTCTATCATGATCTCTATTTTGGCGCTCAACGCTCTTAACCTTCTCGGTGATCTTCGCTTTGTCCACCAGAACGGTGAACTCTCGCTCCCTATGCGGAGTAATCAAAACTCTCAAACTCTTTCTTAAATCGTCCTCAAAATGAACACACTTTTCGTACTTAGATGCTACCATATTTCTCGCGTAGCAACTCAGTTTCAGAAATTCGGTCTCATACTCGGCCACAGTCCTATCACCTTGCATGAGATTCATGAACTCACGCCTAGAAGCATCTATATAGATCACACCCACATACTTCCATTGGAATGCAATCTTGAATAATCCCAATTAAGACATCTAGTTGAGTACCCTCCTCAACCGATAACCACCGCTGATATGCCTTGTAGCAAAGTAAAGAAACTGCACCCTTCAGTTTCTGCTCAGAAGTACAGTCAATGTCATTCATTATCTTCTCAATGGCCTTCACCCAGTATTCAGCCACGGTAGGGGCGACTCCAATGATGCCCCTAAACAACTAAACTGCATTGAACCGAAGTCGTTCAGTTACTGGCCCACAACCCCTAGATCTAGAATAAGGTCCAGTGACCCTCTTTAACACCCTCAGCATAGCTTGGGACAATGTATTTTTCCCAGCCGAACGCTTCAAGACCCAGTCTTGGTAGTAGGTGAAATCGGGGTCTCGCTTGTATCTAGATTCGGCATACTGCCTAGTGAGGAAGACTCAGCTCGAGTCCCCCTACGACGCCCGCTGTGCCCATAAATACCACGATGATGGTGGTCTGAAAGCTCTAATATTTATAAAAAGAATGATCGAGCCTAAAAACTAACTATCACCATGATTAAGGCAAGTGTACCTATCGAACAGTAGTGTAGCTTAGTGGCAAGACCGAAATATCGAACCCAAAGGAACCAAAAGTACTAGTACTAACTTTCTTTTTATTATCTAGCCTAAAATAAAGAGGTTTGATGTCTATCTAACTAATTACTAAATTAATGATACTAAGACACAGAGAATGAATTGGGGAAAATACTTTTGAGAAAACCAATTGATTAAGACAATACCCGAGAAAGAATCCACCTAGACTTCACTTTTTATTTAACTCTGAACCAGATGATTTATTCACTTGACTTGATCCGTAGGATTCCCTAATTTATATTAATACCTCTTTCAAGGCTACTAACGTCTAACCCTAGGTTGATTAATTGAAATCTCTTTCTAATTAAAACCCCTAGTGTTGCATTAATTCGATCTATGGACTCCCCTATTGGGTTTGACCCTAATCTGGCAGATTTTCATTGTCCTATTTCTAGGAGTGCAATCAACTCCGCTTAACTATGCTAGATCTACTCTTAAACAGAGACTTTTGCTCCTCTGAATAAGCACATCAATACTTGAATCAATATCCTAAAATATTAAAGCAAGAATTAAGAACACATAATTAAGAACAAATCAAGTATTTATCAGACAGTTCAGAAAATAATAACAAGATCTGTCTTAGGTTTCATCCCCCTCAGGTATTTGAGGGGTTCAGTTCATAATTATAAAAGAATACATATCAAAAGAAATTAAATAGCAAAACATAAAGAAAACCCTAAAACCCTTTGAAGGAAATTGAAGGGAAGATCCTCAGTCTTGAGCGTGGTTCTTGCTTCTGAGATAGATCAACTGGCTTTCTTGGAGCAATCCCTTGTATTCAGCCCTCTCTGGCTTTGCTCCTATCAAAAGAACCCTGACAGAGGCCTTCTGTCGAACTTCTGTCGACCTTTGTCCAACCTGCCTTTTCGGTTGCCCTCTAGGGTGTTTATATAGGCTTTCGGAATGTCTTTCTTTGCCTCTAAGTATCCTTTTCTGAGTGGAATTAAAATAGGTCACGACAGGGACATTCCCGTGTGGCACGCCCATGTGAATCGAGCCATTGGCCGTGTTCGAGTCTGTTAAAGTGGCACGGCCGTGTGGCGCACTCCAGGCCGTGTGGATTTCTTACTTTGGCCTATTTTCTCCGTTTTTGGCCCGTTTCTCATTCTTTTCATCCTTTTATGCTCTCTTAAGTATAAAACATGAAATTAAAGGATTAGGAGCATCAAATTCCACAATTCAAGGGATAAATCATCCAAATGTATGCAAAATGTAGGATTAAAATATCTATATATTACGGTTTATCACACGACCGCGAGTTCCACGAGTGTTCATTATTTCAAAATTTTATCTACATTACAAAATTTTATGCATCAGTTTCAGTGTTTATTATCAAATGTTTTATGCTTCAAATATTTATCAAAAGTTCAGAAATCTCAGTTTCTAGCTAGCTCAGTATAGTTTCAGATAATTCTAACTATAGTATTTTTAAATCCAAAATTACTTACAAGATCGGCACCGAAGACTCGGTGTACCACATACTTTACACATAAGAAACAAACTTTGTTTGAAAACCGTTTCTTTTACAAATTCTATTTTGAACTCAAAATTCATAGCCCGAGTTTTATAACCTGGCTCTGATACCAAAAATATAACACCCCAAATTTGACCTAGACGTTTTGGCCGAATCTGAGAGTGTTACGAAGAAGGTTTTTGAAATCAATCTCATTATTATTTTTGTTAAGGAAAATATTGTTAATTCGCTCTTTCAGAAAACTTATATTGTAGCAGAAATTTGATATTGTTAAAATTGAAAACCAATTTATGTTTTCACAAAAACATTTACTTGCGTAAAACCGTGGTTTTGTCAAACCTCACATTATAAAAGTCAAAAACACATCCAAAACCAAAATTAAAACAAACAGTCCAGAGATTCCCAAAATTACAATACTCTAAAAAATAATCCAGATTTTAAATAAAAACCATTAATCAAAACAATTCACGAACTACTAGTCACCACTGAGACTCCGTCACACCGACACACCTATGTGTGAGGATTACCTGAACAAAACAGACAACAGATGTGAGTTTTCACAACTCAGTTGATAACTCAACGGAAACATACGTGCATCAAATTAAAAATTTCAGTATATCAGAACAGAAGCGGACATAAGTCCTTATCAGAATCAAATTATCAGATATATACAGATATGCAAAGTTCTACCCTCATCCTCTACACACTATCTCCGACCATCCTAACACACCATGTGGGATATAAAGCTCCCACCCAGCCCTGCACACCACATAGTGTCTGTACGACACTTAACAGAATAATTTGTAGCTATGCTGCCAGAATAACTACGAAATATCACCTTATAGAATACTTCTTCTAATGAACAGATCAGACCCTATATACAGATACATAATACAAATATACAAAATTAACATATTTAACATGACCTGCATGCTCGTATACTAATATCATACGTGCTTATACAACACAAGCAGACATACATATTAGTTTTCCTAAACTCAGATTAGTTTATCAAAATAACAGATCTCATGCATTAGGGTTTGTTTTGCCCTTAATGACCCTACGGAAGGCCCACAGTCGATCGGAACGACACCAGTGATCTTAGGGAAAAATTTAGATTTTTGCCCGCACGCCCAAATTGGCCTTGCCCGTGTGGCCCACATGGGCTGGCCTAAGACCCACACGCCCGAGTGCAATACCCGTGTAGGCCCACAAGCCCAAATCAACCTAGCCCGTGTGACTCACACGGCTACACACTCGCCAGTCACACGGTCGTGTGGCATTGACAGGCCACTTTTTTAAATTAAAATTCGTCAACAAACACCCAAAATCAGTCTTAACTCGTGAATTAATCCGAAACAAGGAAATCAACTACAGTGAAATTAAAGTGTTCATCACTTACCCAAATTCTTGAAGGATCCCGACTATGCTTCCACAGGAGAAGAGTTCTATTCTTCACAAATCGCTGCCAACAACCCAAAAACAATATCAACGAAGATGACAGAACCAATTTAGAACAGCTTAAAAAAGTTGATACCAAAAATGAATTGTGTGTTGGATCAAAATGAATATAATGAATAAAAATGGAAACATTCAAGAAATGAGTATGGCTTTCTCCAAAATGAAAATAAAAATTGAGAAAATGAAATCATTTGGAAATGAATGTGGTTTTCTCAAAATGGAAATGAAAATGAGAAATGAATTCATTTAGAAATGAACAAGGAATTTTAAAAAATGACCGGAAGATTGAATTTTTGTTTTTGAACTATTTTAAAGCTTGAAAATGAACATAAACCATACGGTCATATTAAACAAGTTGAATGGAAAAATATTAAATATATTTCTCAAAGATTTCATCATGGTTAAAATTGAAATAATTTTACCGAAGGTAAAATTGGGATGAGAAATTATTTAATTAAATATAAATATTGAAGTTTATTTTGGTAAATAGAATAATAAAATCGAGTTGGATTATATTACAAAATATTAGGTCGAAAAGTCTGGGAAGTACTCGTAATTGGACTCTGTATGAGAGAAGTCAAAAATTCCCTCATGGAATATGGAGGGGCAGCAACCCTAATAGGAATACTAGGGGTGTGTCGCCTCCCTAATCCTACTCTAAGCAGGAAGTGTTTTTCTATTTGAAATTAACATCTCTAATTCAACAATTAAATATATTTTTTCGAAAAATAGGGAGAATTTATTCACAACTATTAAATATATTTTTCCAGAATAACAATTCTGCCAATTTCTATTTTGAGAAGAGAAATTTCATTTTCACCCGAAAGAAAAGTGGAGAAGATCGTTTGGTTGAAAGTCGAAAACGACAATTACGATTTTGTTCTAAGGTTTATTTCTATAAATATCACAAACCGGGTCAGTTTTCAAAATTTTTTATTTTCCTCTATGCAAGAATATTATTTTCAAACTGGATTTTCCCAACAAATCATTTACACATGCAATTAAGTGTAATTCATATTCATACTATGCAACATATCCATTTTTGGCACCCCAAACGAAGATCTATTTTAGAAAATACAGAAACCCCACGAAACTGATCAAACAGGTCGTCGATCCTCAGAAATGGGTACTTATTCTTCATTGTTAACTTATTCAACTAAAGGTAGTTGATACACATTCTCATGATACCATCTTTTTTCTTTACAAACAAAACAGGTGCTCCTCACGGAGACACACTAAGACGGATGAACCCATAATCCAAGAGCTCCTGAAGTGAGCCTTTAGTTCTATAAGCTCTTTCGGTACCATACGATAAGGAGCGATGGACAACGAAATTGTACCCAGCTGAAGCTCAATATTGAATTCAACTTCTCGATCCGGAGGTAGACTCGATAATTCCTCAGGAAAAACTGCTAACAAAACTGCTAACAGGAAAAACTGTTCGGATGTTCCCAACAAAAAAGTCCACAGAAGCTAAACTGCTAACAAAAGCCAAATACACTTCACATCCCTTCCGAACCAGTTTCTGGGCTACAAGAGTGGAGATCATATTGGGTAAATAATCCCGACGCTCGTTGATCATAATCACCTCCACATCACTTTCAAATATCAGAACTACCCTCTTAGTTGCACAATCCAAACTGACTCAATGCTCCACAAGCGAGTCTAAACCCAGAATTAGATCAAATTCCCCAAATGGTAGCTCTATCAAGTTAGCCAGAAACACAACCCTTTGTACCTCCAACGGTACATTCCTATACAGTCTATTCCCCTGAACAGATTGGATTAACAAACTCAGTACAGAAATCTCACCATAAGTGCTCTTAGCAGGAATCACCAAGTTTACAGAAACATAACTAGCTACATAGGAATGTGTTGACCCTATGTTTATCAGTGCAAAATAAAGAACGTACCCGTAATCATATCAGCAGCGTCCCTGTCCTCACAATGTTGAGAAGCATATACCAATGCAGGTTGTATCATTTGAGACTGATTAGCACCTCTTCTCGGTGCTCTCTATCCGCTACCCATACCATTACCACCCAGGTCAGACCACGTCCCCTAGATGGTTGCTAAACTGCCTGTTGAAGCTGAACAAAACCCGAAGTTGGAGCTTGCATTTAATTGAAACGATGTGGGCAATCTGTAATAAGATGTTCTATCGACTCACACCACAAACACGCTCCCAACCTCCTCCAACACTTGCCTGGATGGCATCTATCACAATCCCTACACAGCTGAGCCACAGTAAGCGCAACTAGAACTCCAGCTTAGAAAGCCCATCAAATCTGACCCATTTCTTAGGCCTGTTAATAGAATTAAGGGCTCTGAATCCCTCTTATTCTTACCTCTCTCTTGATCTCTGTTCTGGCACTCAAAGCGCTTAACCTCTTTGGCGATCTTTGCCTTGTCCACAAAAATGGTGAACTCCCGCTCCCTCTACGGGGCTATCATGACTCTCAAGTTCTCTCTTAGACCATCCTCAAAACAGACACATTTCTCATACTTAGATACCACCATCCCGTGAGTGTAACGACTCAATCTCAGAAATTCGACCTCATACTCGGCCAATGTCCTATCCCCCTAAGTGAGATTCATGAACTCGTGTCTATGAGCATCCACATAACTCGCCCCATATATTTACTATGGAAGGCGATTTTAAAATATTCTCAATTAATTCGACCCGGTTGAGTACCCTCCTCAACCGTTAACCACCAGTAATACGCCTCATCGCGAAGTAGAGATATTGCACCCTTCAATTTCTGCTTAGAAGTGTAGTCAATATCATTCATTATCCTTTCGGTGGCCTTCAACAAGTATTTGGCCACAATCGGAGCGACTCTAGTGCCGCCCTAAGATAGCTCAGCACCATTAGACCGAAGTCGTTTGGTTACAGACCCATGGCTCCCAGAACGACAATGGGGCCCAGTGACCCTCTCCAATACTCAAAGCATGGTTTTGGACAATGTGTCATCCCCAACCGAGTGACTATGAGACCCGATCTCAGCAGTAGGTGTAGCCGGTGTCTCATTCATATCCAAATTAGGCATACTGCCCATTGAGGACGATTCAGCTCGAGTCCCTCTACGGTGTCCGCCACGACCACAAGTACCACGGCCACGTGTTCCATGCGCACTCATCGTATTCAAATTTTTATTTACATTAAAAAGTTTTATTTATCAGTTTCAATGTTTATTAGAAAGTATTTTATGCGTCAAATAATTATAAGAAGTTTCAGAAATTTTAGAAGTTTCCATTCTCTAATTAACTCAGTGCAGTTTTAATCGTTTCAGAGTTTTCTAATTAAAGTATATCTAAGTTAAAAGTACTTACAGGATTGACGTCGAAAACTTTGTATTCCACTAATTTACTTTTCAGATTCAAAAATACTTTACTCGGAAAATAGGTTTTTACAAATATAATTTTTGAACCTAAAATTTCATAGCCTTGAGTTTTGCAATCTGACTCTGATACCACTAAATGTAACACCCCATACCTGGCCTAGACGTTATAGCCGAATCTAGAAATGTTACGAAAAAATATTATAAATCTGACTTCCTTTTTATTCGAAATCATCATAAACCGTTGTTACTTAGTACACTCGATTTGTTTGGAAAACATGTTGATATACTTATTTAATTTAAATTCGTTTACATCTTTCAATTAAATCAAATATTTTGCAGCGGAATTTCTTAAAACGTTACATTTTGGTAAATCAATTTGTTTCCTTGAAAATCATTATTTTAAAAAAATTGTTGTTTTCATAAAAACCGTTTTATCAATCGTTATGCTAGAAAACAAAAACAAAATCCGATACCAAAACAGTTCCAAAAGTCTAGAGAGTCCAAATTATACAAAACCAAGCTCCCGTCGCATCGACCCGCTTAAGTCAAAATAATGTAAAAATAGTTTTACGGCAACGTGGACACAACCAAGCTCCCGTCACACCGACCCGCTTAAGTCTGAGGTTTATCTAAAATTATTAGACAAACAGAGATTGAGATTTATAACTCAAGGTGTAACTCAATAGAAAATTAAAACCCCCAGTTTAGTAAAATCCCTAAAACAAAAACAATACTGACGAAAGATGACAACTACTCCGAACGCCCAACCCAAAATGAATAGCAAAGAATCGAAGAAACCAAGTTGTAATTGAATGGAATTATTTTAACTAGAAATGAACAAAATGACTACTAGGAAAAAGAGAAGAAAAAGAAAAAATAGAAAAAAAGAAAGAAAAAGAAACATGAAGAGGACTTGCTGAATTAAAAAAAATAAATAACCATCTACACTCTTTCCCTTTGGAAAGAGGCACCAACCTCATCCCACAACTAACCAGATAACTATTGAAGAGTTCAAATTAGATTTAAACTCCTCAACAACCTTAATAAAACAAAACAAAACACCCCTTACACATAAGAAGACTAGAACTCTAAACCTTAAGCAAATCTACCCAGCTCTTATCCACCCAAACTGAATACATTTCATGACAAAACCCAACACATTCAAAACTTAAAATTCTGGGCGTTACACCAAATTGTTTCATTCTCCAATCCAAACTTCACATACTTGTACAATTTAAGAGTCAAACACTTACATGAATTCAACATGAATCAAACAAAGCATGGCATTCAATTATATCTCATACTTAATATTCCATTGTACTATTTCTCAAGTCATTCATCAACTTAGCTATTCCCATTAGCTTACTTGCAACCTTTAACATGCCAAACCATACAAATTAATATCATTACATGTACTAGCATCACACAAGATCAAACCATGTATCAATTAGATCACATACCAACCTAATACACAAGTTCAACCATTATCACATTACCACATAACCATTAACTCCAAATTGACCATTTCCACAACAAAGGCCCTTATGTGCATGCCATTATATCTAGCCTCAAAATAAAATAATTCTATCGTCTTTTGATAATGTATGCTTTGTGTTGATCTGACTCGATAAGTTCTGCAAGGTGATGATCTACAAGGGAAATAAAACAACTAGAGTAAGTATTTAGATTCTTAGTAAGTTCAAATGGAAATACTATGTTTATCTTGTTCTTATATAAGCATTAAAGCAAACCTTAGTTTGGCATAATGTTGGCTAGAGCACGGCATTCAAAACATCGACAAGGTGAGTATATACTAATATCCAAGATCATTTGATGCTACATGTAACTTAAGCAAACCAATTTATATTACTTTCATACACTTATCACAATGGAATATTCAATCAACAAATCATAAAATTATACCAAGTATACATGATTCAATATAATCGCATTTTCCATCATCAGTTATAAATATGTATCAATTACAATTAAATTCATTCAATGACAATTCAATTTGATTACCAAGTCCATTTCATCCCATTTTCATGTTTCCAATTTCATTTATATCATTTCACCCAATGAATCTTAGTAAAACAAACTCAGATACACGAGTGAACTACACCATACCAAGTTGCTCGTTTGAGTTAAATATATATATTAGGTTACTTGTCTGGGCTAAACCTATTACACGACACATCAGGTTACTCGTCCGAGCTAAACTAGTGTCACTTAATACCCGAGAATTTGTAACGAATGTTGAATCCTGTTAAAGTCTGAAATAATCCTCGTACATGCGCACATAAGACCCTATTGGCATACCAATCGTTCCTAACCTTTTACTAAGTTCACACAGGCATCATTTACACATATAAGCATTGCAAATCTGTGTAATTATCCATATTTCATATTTACCCTGTACATGGTCACATGATTCATTTACATGCTTTGTAATCATTTAGGCTTTCACATAATATTTCAATTCAATCCATTCTAGCCATATATGCCAAATTCACTAATATCTCAATTTATAACTTAACATATTTATGTATTAAATAAAACATAAACACACATATCACACAAATAAGATAGTAAGTTCCATATGAATTTACACGTTTAAAATGTGAAGAGAGTGGATACTTAAGGGACTAATCTAAAATTTTAGTTTTCCCCTATTAGCTCCACTTCGGTCCAAATCTTGATCTATACAATTATTTTATATAACAAATAAATACTAATCACTTTCATACAATGCTATGATATGCATGAACATATATAAATCTATTTTTTTATTTCCTTCAAATTATACATTTTATTCAATTTAGTAGTCCCTGAACTTCGGATAAGCATAACTTGGATTCCTAGCTTCAGATTAAATTTGATTTCATATATTCTCATTAGGGAACTTATACTTTCTATTTCTAACATAATTTTATGACAAGTTTTGCATTTATTCAACTTGGTCACTAATGTAACAAAGTTAACAAACAAGCTAAATTAACTTTACAATCTAGTTCTTTCCATAATCTAAGCTTAAAATCTATCAATTTTGAGTCTAATTCTTTAAGAAATCAACAATGACAACTTTCTAAAACTTTAACAGTATGAGCTAGCTAAATCAAGCTCCAATGATCTCAAATTTATAAGAATTACAAGAAAATGACTTAAATTACCTACCAAATTAATGGCTGAAAGTTTTTTCTTTGTTTTTCCTTCCTATTTGGACGGTGAGTTGAAGAAGATGACAATGGTTGTCATTTTTTCCTACTTATTTTATATTTATACTTTAATTAAAGCCTAATTAAACGAACTTAATTAACATAACATGACTTAATTAATCGATTGACATCATCATCCATTAACTCTTACTTTGTAATGGTTTATTAACTATTTTGGTCTTTTGATTAATTATCATTCAAGTCCTCAAGCCTTTTGTCATTTAAAATTGTACAGCGATTGGACATTGCAATTTTGTCTCTAAACCTTAATTAACTATTAATTCAACAAAATTACTTACTCAATCTTTTAAAAAAATTATTAACTCCGTAAATACTATTATTTAAAATTTACAGACCCAGCTTACGAAAATGAGGTTTTGAAACCGCATTTTTCGATACTATTGAAAATTAGGTCGTTATAGATCCTTTAATCATTGTTGACCGTTAATAACTAACAATTACGCTGACATAGTTATTAGCGATCATCATGTTAGCCATGGCAGAATCATACTATTGTAGGGTCAATTAACCCCCCAAAAGAAAAAAAATATAAAAAAAATTATGTAACGCTCTGAATAATTTAAGTCTGTTTTTGTGAAATCTGACACAAGTGTGTATTTGCTTTAATGGCTAAGTGTTCTGGGTGTGTGTATGAGATCTTGGGCTCGAGTCTCACCTTTTTCAAATTTTGTTATTTTTCTAATCCTAGCCTTACCCTTATTGAGTGGGCTTATATAATGTTGACTGTTATTTTATATTAGAATGAGTCTGCTGGCTCAAGTGGTAAGGGAGTTAGTGTGTTAGGGGTCTTGTGTTTGAATCCCTGCGCAAGTGTGGATGATAATTTTTGCTCGGTTGTCTGATAGAGTTTCGATAGAGTTAAAATTATAAAGGAGTTATGAGTAGTGGGTTAGTGGGAGAAAAATAAGGGATATGTGAATATCTTTTATTTTTATTTTTATTTTTCTTTTGTTCAAAATTTTCTCTTTCTCCCAAAGAAAGTTTGGCGTCAATTCTTCTCCATTTTCTCTGTTTTCGTTCTTATCTCCTTTTTGCTATATTCTCCTACCCTGTTAAACTGCTGTCGAGTTCTTGCGTTTTGGGAATTTCGTCTTTCTTCTTTCGTTTGGTAAGTGAAGTTTTAGGTATTCTGAAATTTCTGATTTCTAAAACGCTAGTTGGTGCTATATCTGTTGTTTTGGCAGAATGGTGAGTAGTTAAAAGATTGATTCCAGCAAATTTTTGGTGTAGGTGAAGGTGATGAGCGGTGAAGGTTTACTCTGACAGTCTAAATCGCGCTAGGGTCTGTTCGTATCATCGATAAGTCTTGGGCGTTATTTCAGGTTATGTGCCGATTTGTAATTTGACTGCTAAATGGGCATTTGGATGCTTTTTGTTAGGTTTCAAATGCCTCGGGAGTGTTTTTGCATCAAAATCGTACCAGGTATGTACTCGAAACACGAAAAATCGAGCTTCGACGAAAGCTGAAAGTGCATTCTGTCGACGCTACACGGGCGTGTGCCTGGTCGTGTACGAGACACGACCGTGTCTTTGACGAGGGCATGGTCGTGCGCAAGACACGACCGTGTGGGGGTGTAGGTGTGGCTGTGTAGGTCACACGGACTAGGCCAAGCTAGGTGTGTGGGCCATATGAGCATGTGGGCCCACATGGGCGTGTAGGTTTGGGCCAAGCTATGTGGGCCACACAGGCAAGACCAATCTGGGCTTGTAGGCCCATAATTCTAAAATTTTCCATAGGGTTGTACGGATTGCTCCGATCGAATGTGGGCCTACCGTAGGGTCGATGAAACACCCCACACCCAGCCCACGAGCCTTGACCGGATCTGGTATGTTCCCCGGTGTAAACCGTTTCAAATTCTTTTGTGACTTAGGAAAAACTTGTGTGTTTTGAAAGAAAATTTGTTTTGGGTTGGGCTTGAGTTTAAAACGAGTTTATTTGATTAAAAATCCTTTAGCTTTAGGTGACAAAACGTTTAGGGTTGGTTTTGATGATAAATTTACTTAATCTTTCAATCAATAAATATTTGTAACATAATAAAACAAAGTGAAGTAAAGAAATTCAACTATGGCCTTATTACATCAAATAATCCCAAAATTAAAATTTAAAATACTTGAAATAAAATAAAAGTCCAAATCGTAAATTTCTTGCTGTGCATGGCCATCCCTAAGCTTCTGCCGAGCCCGGTCCATTACTGTTCGTCACCTGAAAATAGTCCCACAACGGGGTGAGTCAACAGACTCAATGTGTACACAACACTAAGTCCAAATAAATTTAGGCATAACATACATATCATATTCACATAATAATTTACGATAATGATGCAACCCAAAACCCAAACCTAGTTAACCATCCGCTACACTTCCCCCGTACCAACCTGCACACCGTGGGGACTAATAAGTCAACCCTCCATCCGCTACACTCCATCGAAGGCAGTCGCTGCAGTCGACGTGCTCATCGCCCTTATAGTCTCGTGGTCTTAGGTCACCACGTTCAGATATTGTGGTCTTAGGTCACCACATTCAGATATCGCGATCTTAGGTCACCGCATTCAGATAGCATGGTCTTAGGTCACCACATTCACTTCCCCTTTTCAATAACCCATATGCCCCATATAATAAATATCATGCATTAACATGCCAAATTTCACATTCTTATCTTTATTCACATGTTACATATAACATATTTCATAATCCTAATAGGAGTAGGAAACGTACCTGAGTACTTTTGTACCATTACATGGTACTTAGCCATATTCACATTCTTATAAACATGCACATACTAATTATAGCCATAAATTTTATTAAGAAGAAGTGTGGGTACACGCCTGATTTGCTTAATGCTTTCAATCCAAATCCCGAAAAGCTTGATCTAATGCCTTAGATCTTAGATCTCTACATTTAATCAATTATTTAATACTTAGTAAAGAGCCATTCGGCCATAAATCCAAATCCTAGTAGGATTAGTATACTAAAACTTACCTTGTTGCCGATTGACTTAAGAATCAAGTCCCGAAACTTTGTATCCTTCTTTCTTGAAATCGGCAATCACTAGATTACTTGAATAGATTAGTTTCGGCTTTTGAATAATTAATGAACACATATATTTACCAAACATGGCCTTGGCCGAATGCTATAGACACTTACCTTGTGGATTTTAAATCCCGAAACTCACCGAATAACTAGGGAACACGCGGCCTATGGTGTACCTTCGGGAAAAGAACTTCTCCTTCCTTGTAGTCGACACTTAGTAAATCTCGAAAGATCTCTTCGGCAACAGATATTAAGGGTATTAGAATCTTAATTTCGACAGCCTTAAAAGAAATAGAATGAGAATCTAACCTAATATTACCTTTACTGAAGAATTCGATGGAACTCTTGCTTGAACCCTTAGCAGTATTCGGCTATGGCTTTGATGTGGATAACAATTTCGGCTCTTGAGGCTTAGTGAGAAATCGGCTAGGGCTATTGGCATCTTCGGCTTTTGATTGTGTTTGTAATAGAAGAAGAAAAGAAAAGAGAAAAATAGAATAATGGCAGAGAGAATTCGGCAGAGAGAAGAGGAGAAACTTTAGAGAATTTCGGCAGAGGTTTTCTTGAAGAGAAAAGAATGAATGAAGAATAGCCTTACTCTTCCTTTTATAGCCGAAATTACTAGGCTAGAGTCCCTTACTTGACCACCACTCTTCTATTTTGATAGCTTTATCCCTTGAATTATCACTTTTAAAAGAATTAATCCAACAATTATCTCTTGAAAATAATGATAAATAAATCTATTATTTATCTCCTATTTAGCCGAAATTTAAAGAGAATAAAACTCCTCTTTTAAAAGCCTTATTGTCGTCCATCTCTCTGCTCCTTGTAGCAAAAATAAAAATTTTTATTTTGCTTCCTAAGTGACTCGAACTCAGGCCCACTTGCATAGCTTGTGGCGTCACTCACCTGGGCCTTAAGTGATATCTTCAGGCCACTTTTCCAAGCCTGTTTGTGTGTCATATTTCACCCATAAATTTTCTTAAGGCCACCCTACTTTACTTCCCTCTCTTAACCTCAGAACTTAACTTTTCCTAAAACGTTTCCTTACATTTCCTTACATTTCCTTACATTTCCAAGTTTCCAAAAATGTTCGTTTGCCTCCTTTAAACTTAACATTTCTTACATTTCCAAGTTTCCAGAAATGTTCACTTTCCTCTTTTGAGACTTAACATTTCTAAATCATTTCCAAGTTTCCAAAAATGTTCATAATACATTCATAACACATAAGACATGCCATTTCGTATACTTAAATAAAAAATGCATAGGCCCATTTTCAGGATGTTACAGTTCTACCCCCCTTAAAATAATTTCGTCCTCGAAATTACTTACTAACAAACAGTCGTACTTCCTAGCTCACCACACTACGCTACTGCTGCGCACTCTGATCTTAAGAAACTATCATACTTTCTAGGCACATTCTCTTAGTTTACAATCAAGGTTCCATACACCTTACTAGCCACATAAGAACGAACTGACTTTACAACGAACAAGGCAATTAAGGTATTCCAGAACCACGTCCCCTAGAGCTCATTTCTACGATCGTGCTTTAATCTAATTAAGAAATTTTATGAATTAGCCTTTATTCCACTGATTACCCGTGAATAAGTTTTATGAAAAGAATTTTAGAAGTGGTTCTTTCGTATTCATACATGCATACAGTCTTTACATTCATACATTCATCAATCAATTATGAACTTTCGTTCATTCAGAGAAATGTTGTAGTTTTCATTATTGCTGTTTTTCCACTACCTAGGGGTATTTTTGTAATTTGCCCTACAGGGGTATTTTCATAAATTTTTTTTCAAAAGTAAGGTTCCTTGTGGATTTTGTCAATAAGGGTATTTTGGTAATTTTTCATTCTCGGGGTATTTTGGAAATTTTGAAATTCCAGGGGTATTTCGGTAAATTTTTACAAATCAGGGTAAATTTGTAAAGTTTAATAATTCAGGGGTATTTCAAAATTTATAAAACTTGAGGGTTATTTTTGAGAATTTTGTTTTCCAAATCAGTGATGTTGCAAGAATTTTGAAAATCAGGGTCAGTTTGGTAATTTTGTAAGTCAGGGGCAATTTCATAATTTTCCAAAATCAAAGTATTTTGATATTTTGCAAATTAGGGTTTTTGGACTTGTTATAAAGTAATGAATTTTTTTTTTTGAATAAGAACTGTGGGTATTTTGGAAATTTCATAAACCAAGGGCATTTTTGTAATTTTACCACTAGGGGTATTTTAGTAATTTTGTAAATCAAGAAATATTTCAGAAAAATTTTATGGGATAGCTTGTATAAATCAAAAGGGTAATTTAGTCATTTTAAAACTAGGGTTTCTATAAAAATGTGGCTAATCCCTTTCGGGTTTTAGTTATTGGGTTTAGCCTGTGACTGAGTCCTCTTGGTTAGGGTGAACTAAAGCTACGCACCAGGTAGGATTCCTGCGAAGAGGAGGTGAGTCACTAGGACTGCTTAAATACCAGGCTCTTCCGGATCCAATCCTAGACATGCGCACAATGGTTACCACACCCTAACTCGGCGACTTAGACACAGGTTTGTTTTATTAAGCATTTAAGTCTTATGTAACTGTTGGGGTAAGCTAGCCTTATAGTTCAAGTACCTATCATACTAATCTACGTTCCATTCTATTTCTACCTTTCTACAGATCACAATATAAATCACCCAAAGGTTAGGGGTACTTACCTGGTGGACTTTGGGTCGGAGACTTAGGTGCCATGCCAGAAAACCTACTTATTTAAAAATATTTTCATAAAAACTCATTTGGGCTCGATTTGAAAACGTTTTGGGCCTTAAACCACAGGCCGAGAGTTTAAAACTGGGCTCTGATACCAAACTGAAACACCCCACACCCGGCCCACGAGCCTTGACCGGATCTGGTATGTTCCCCGGTGTAAACCGTTTCAAATTCTTTTGTGACTTAGGAAAAACTTGTGTGTTTTGAAAGAAAATTTGTTTTGGGTTGGGCTTGAGTTGAAAACGAGTTTATTTGATTAAAAATGCTTTAGCTTTAGGTGACAAAACGTTTAGGGTTGGTTTTGATGATAAATTTACTTAATCTTTCAATCAATAAATATTTGTAACATAATAAATCAAAGTGAAGTAAAGAAATTCAACTATGGCCTTATTACATCAAATAATCCCAAAATTAAAATTTAAAATACTTGAAATAAAATAAAAGTCCAAATCGTAAATTTCTTGCTCTGCATGGCCATCCCTAAGCTTCTGCCGAGCCCGGTCCATTACTGTTCGTCACCTGAAAATAGTCCCACAACGGGGTGAGTCAACAGACTCAATGTGTACACAACACTAAGTCCAAATAAATTTAGGCATAACATACATATCATATTCACATAATAATTTACGATAATGATGCAACCCAAAACCCAAACCTAGTTAACCATCCGCTACACTTCCCCCGTACCAACCTGCACACCGTGGGGACTAATAAGTCAACCCTCCATCCGCTACACTCCATCGAAGGCAGTCGCTGCAGTCGACGTGCTCATCGCCCTTATAGTCTCGTGGTCTTAGGTCACCACGTTCAGATATTGTGGTCTTAGGTTACCACATTCAGATATCGCGGTCTTAGGTCACCGCATTCAGATAGCGTGGTCTTAGGTCACCACATTCACTTCCCCTTTTCAATAACCTATATGCCCCATATCATAAATATCATGCATTAACATGCTAAATTTCACATTCTTATCTTTATTCACATGTTACATATAACATATTTCATAATCCTAATAGGAGTAGGAAACGTACCTGAGTACTGTTGTACCATTACATGGTACTTAGCCATATTCACATTCTTATAAACATGCACATACTAATTATAGCCATAAATTTTATTAAGAAGAAGTGTGGGTACACACCTGATTTGCTTAATGCTTTCAATCCAAATCCCGAAAAGCTTGATCTAATGCCTTAGATCTTAGATCTCTACATTTAATCAATTATTTAATACTTAGTAAAGAGCCATTCGGCCATAAATCCAAATCCTAGTAGGATTAGTATACTAAAACTTACCTTGTTGCCGATTGACTTAAGAATCAAGTCCCGAAACTTTGTATCCTTCTTTCTTGAAATCGGCAATCACTAGATTACTTGAATAGATTAGTTTCGGCTTTTGAATAATTAATGAACACATATATTTACCAAACATGGCCTTGGCCGAATGCTATAGACACTTACCTTGTGGATTTTAAATCCCGAAACTCACCGAATAACTAGGGAACACGCGGCCTATGGTGTACCTTCGGGAAAAGAACTTCTCCTTCCTTGTAGTCGACACTTAGTAAATCTCGAAAGATCTCTTCGGCAACAGATATTAAGGGTATTAGAATCTTAATTTCGACAGCCTTAAAAGAAATAGAATGAGAATCTAACCTAATATTACCCTTACTGAAGAATTCGATGGAACTCTTGCTTGAACCCTTAGCAGTATTCGGCTATGGCTTTGATGTGGATAACAATTTCGGCTCTTGAGGCTTAGTGAGAAATCGGCTAGGGCTATTGGCATCTTCGGCTTTTGATTGTGTTTGTAATAGAAGAAGAAAAGAAAAGAGAAAAATAGAATAATGGCAGAGAGAATTCGGCAGAGAGAAGAGGAGAAACTTTAGAGAATTTCGGCAGAGGTTTTCTTGAAGAGAAAAGAATGAATGAAGAATAGCCTTACTCTTCCTTTTATAGCCGAAATTACTAGGCTAGAGTCCTTTACTTGGCCACCACTCTTCTATTTTGATAGCTTTATCCCTTGAATTATCACTTTTAAAAGAATTAATCCAACAATTATCTCTTGAAAATAATGATAAATAAATCTATTATTTATCTCCTATTTAGCCGAAATTTAAAGAGAATAAAACTCCTCTTTTAAAAGCCTTATTGCCGTCCATCTCTCTGCTCCTTGTAGCAAAAATAAAAATTTTTATTTTGCTTCCTAAGTGACTCGAACTCAGGCCCACTTGCATAGCTTGTGGCGTCACTCACCTGGGCCTTAAGTGATATCTTCAGGCCACTTTTCCAAGCCTGTTTGTGTGTCATATTTCACCCATAAATTTTCTTAAGGCCACCCTGTTTTACTGCCCTCTCTTAACCTCAGAACTTAACTTTTCCTAAAACATTTCCTTACATTTCCTTACATTTCCTTACATTTTCAAGTTTCCAAAAATGTTCGTTTGCCTCCTTTAAACTTAACATTTCTTACATTTCCAAGTTTCCAGAAATGTTCACTTTCCTCTTTTGAAACTTAACATTTCTAAATCATTTCCAAGTTTCCAAAAATGTTCATAATACATTCATAACACATAAGACATGCCATTTCGTATACTTAAATAAAAAATGCATAGGCCCATTTTCAGGATGTTACAGTTCTACCCCCCTTAAAATAATTTCGTCCTCGAAATTACTTACTAACAAACAGTCGTACTTCCTAGCTCACCACACTACGCTACTGCTGCGCACTCTGATCTTAAGAAACTATCATACTTTCTAGGCACATTCTCTTAGTTTACAATCAAGGTTCCATACACCTTACTAGCCACATAAGAACGAACTGACTTTACAACGAACAAGGCAATTAAGGTATTCCAGAACCACGTCCCCTAGAGCTCATTTCTACGATCGTGCTTTAATCTAATTAAGAAATTTTATGAATTAGCCTTTATTCCACTGATTACCCGTGAATAAGTTTTATGAAAAGAATTTTAGAAGTGGTTCTTTCGTATTCATACATGCATACAGTCTTTACATTCATACATTCATCAATCAATTATGAACTTTCGTTCATTCAGAGAAATGTTGTAGTTTTCATTATTGCTGTTTTTCCACTACCTAGGGGTATTTTTGTAATTTGCCCTACAGGGGTATTTTCATAAATTTTTTTTCAAAAGTAAGGTTCCTTGTGGATTTTGTCAATAAGGGTATTTTGGTAATTTTTCATTCTCGGGGTATTTTTGGAAATTTTGAAATTCCAGGGGTATTTCGGTAAATTTTTACAAATCAGGGTAAATTTGTAAAGTTTAATAATTCAGGGGTATTTCAAAATTTATAAAACTTGAGGGTTATTTTTGAGAATTTTGTTTTCCAAATCAGTGATGTTGCAAGAATTTTGAAAATCAGGGTCAGTTTGGTAATTTTGTAAGTCAGGGGCAATTTCATAATTTTCCAAAATCAAAGTATTTTGATATTTTGCAAATTAGGGTTTTTGGACTTGTTATAAAGTAATGAATTTTTTTTTTTTTGAATAAGAACTGTGGGTATTTTGGAAATTTCATAAACCAAGGGCATTTTTTGTAATTTTACCACTAGGGGTATTTTAGTAATTTTGTAAATCAAGAAATATTTCAGAAAAATTTTATGGGATAGCTTGTATAAATCAAAAGGGTAATTTAGTCATTTTAAAACTAGGGTTTCTATAAAAATGTGGCTAATCCCTTTCGGGTTTTAGTTATTGGGTTTAGCCTGTGACTGAGTCCTCTTGGTTAGGGTGAACTAAAGCTACGCACCAGGTAGGATTCCTGCGAAGAGGAGGTGAGTCACTAGGACTGCTTAAATACCAGGCTCTTCCGGATCCAATCCTAGACATGCGCACAATGGTTACCACACCCTAACTCGGCGACTTAGACACAGGTTTGTTTTATTAAGCATTTAAGTCTTATGTAACTGTTGGGGTAAGCTAGCCTTATAGTTCAAGTACCTATCATACTAATCTACGTTCCATTCTATTTCTACCTTTCTACAGATCACAATATAAATCACCCAAAGGTTAGGGGTACTTACCTGGTGGACTTTGGGTCGGAGACTTAGGTGCCATGCCAGAAAACCTGCTTATTTAAAAATATTTTCATAAAAACTCATTTGGGCTCGATTTGAAAACGTTTTGGGCCTTAAACCACAGGCCGAGAGTTTAAAACTGGGTTCTGATACCAAACTGAAACACCCCACACCCGGCCCACGAGCCTTGACCGGATCTGGTATGTTCCCCGGTGTAAACCGTTTCAAATTCTTTTGTGACTTAGGAAAAACTTGTGTGTTTTGAAAGAAAATTTGTTTTGGGTTGGGCTTGAGTTGAAAACGAGTTTATTTGATTAAAAATGCTTTAGCTTTAGGTGACAAAACGTTTAGGGTTGGTTTTGATGATAAATTTACTTAATCTTTCAATCAATAAATATTTGTAACATAATAAATCAAAGTGAAGTAAAGAAATTCAACTATGGCCTTATTACATCAAATAATCCCAAAATTAAAATTTAAAATACTTGAAATAAAATAAAAGTCCAAATCGTAAATTTCTTGCTATGCATGGCCATCCCTAAGCTTCTGCCGAGCCCGGTCCATTACTGTTCGTCACCTGAAAATAGTCCCACAACGGGGTGAGTCAACAGACTCAATGTGTACACAACACTAAGTCCAAATAAATTTAGGCATAACATACATATCATATTCACATAATAATTTACGATAATGATGCAACCCAAAACCCAAACCTAGTTAACCATCCGCTACACTTCCCCCGTACCAACCTGCACACCGTGGGGACTAATAAGTCAACCCTCCATCCGCTACACTCCATCGAAGGCAGTCGCTGCAGTCGACGTGCTCATCGCCCTTATAGTCTCGTGGTCTTAGGTCACCACGTTCAGATATTGTGGTCTTAGGTTACCACATTCAGATATCGCGGTCTTAGGTCACCGCATTCAGATAGCGTGGTCTTAGGTCACCACATTCACTTCCCCTTTTCAATAACCTATATGCCCCATATCATAAATATCATGCATTAACATGCTAAATTTCACATTCTTATCTTTATTCACATGTTACATATAACATATTTCATAATCCTAATAGGAGTAGGAAACGTACCTGAGTACTGTTGTACCATTACATGGTACTTAGCCATATTCACATTCTTATAAACATGCACATACTAATTATAGCCATAAATTTTATTAAGAAGAAGTGTGGGTACACACCTGATTTGCTTAATGCTTTCAATCCAAATCCCGAAAAGCTTGATCTAATGCCTTAGATCTTAGATCTCTACATTTAATCAATTATTTAATACTTAGTAAAGAGCCATTCGGCCATAAATCCAAATCCTAGTAGGATTAGTATACTAAAACTTACCTTGTTGCCGATTGACTTAAGAATCAAGTCCCGAAACTTTGTATCCTTCTTTCTTGAAATCGGCAATCACTAGATTACTTGAATAGATTAGTTTCGGCTTTTGAATAATTAATGAACACATATATTTACCAAACATGGCCTTGGCCGAATGCTATAGACACTTACCTTGTGGATTTTAAATCCCGAAACTCACCGAATAACTAGGGAACACGCGGCCTATGGTGTACCTTCGGGAAAAGAACTTCTCCTTCCTTGTAGTCGACACTTAGTAAATCTCGAAAGATCTCTTCGGCAACAGATATTAAGGGTATTAGAATCTTAATTTCGACAGCCTTAAAAGAAATAGAATGAGAATCTAACCTAATATTACCCTTACTGAAGAATTCGATGGAACTCTTGCTTGAACCCTTAGCAGTATTCGGCTATGGCTTTGATGTGGATAACAATTTCGGCTCTTGAGGCTTAGTGAGAAATCGGCTAGGGCTATTGGCATCTTCGGCTTTTGATTGTGTTTGTAATAGAAGAAGAAAAGAAAAGAGAAAAATAGAATAATGGCAGAGAGAATTCGGCAGAGAGAAGAGGAGAAACTTTAGAGAATTTCGGCAGAGGTTTTCTTGAAGAGAAAAGAATGAATGAAGAATAGCCTTAATCTTCCTTTTATAGCCGAAATTACTAGGCTAGAGTCCCTTACTTGGCCACCACTCTTCTATTTTGATAGCTTTATCCCTTGAATTATCACTTTTAAAAGAATTAATCCAACAATTATCTCTTGAAAATAATGATAAATAAATCTATTATTTATCTCCTATTTAGCCGAAATTTAAAGAGAATAAAACTCCTCTTTTAAAAGCCTTATTGTCGTCCATCTCTCTGCTCCTTGTAGCAAAAATAAAAATTTTTATTTTGCTTCCTAAGTGACTCGAACTCAGGCCCACTTGCATAGCTTGTGGCGTCACTCACCTGGGCCTTAAGTGATATCTTCAGGCCACTTTTCCAAGCCTGTTTGTGTGTCATATTTCACCCATAAATTTTCTTAAGGCCACCCTACTTTACTTCCCTCTCTTAACCTCAGAACTTAACTTTTCCTAAAACGTTTCCTTACATTTCCTTACATTTCCTTACATTTCCAAGTTTCCAAAAATGTTCGTTTGCCTCCTTTAAACTTAACATTTCTTACATTTCCAAGTTTCCAGAAATGTTCACTTTCCTCTTTTGAGACTTAACATTTCTAAATCATTTCCAAGTTTCCAAAAATGTTCATAATACATTCATAACACATAAGACATGCCATTTCGTATACTTAAATAAAAAATGCATAGGCCCATTTTCAGGATGTTACAGTCAATAAGGTCTAACCAACCCTAAAACTATATGATTTGTTAGTTTGAAATTCTTCTCTGAGTTGCATGTCTGATTATTCTGATGTGTATATATATTTGATATATGTATATGAGCATGTAAGCATGATAATTTTGAATATAGATATATATCTGATTGGGGTGGGCTTTGTAGATGTGGAGGAAGTGTTCTGGCGATCACCGCTTATATTCTGGCAGCTTGGCTGCACATTATCTAATATGTGTCGTAATGGCACAATTCGGTGTGTAGGGATGGGTGGGTGTTTTTAACCCCACATGGTGTGGTGGGATGGTCAAAGTTGGTGTGTAGAGGATAGGGGTAGGATTCTGCATATCTGTTTCTGTTATCTGAATCTGTAAAGGACTTAAGTCCGAATCTAAATCTGAATCTGACTGTGTATGTGGTTTCTGTATGTATAGCATGTCTATTTCTGTTGGGTTACACACTGAGTTTACGTAAACTCACTTCTGTTTGTTTGTTCTGTTCAGATAATCCACAAACTTAGGCGGATCGGTGTGGCAGAGTCTTGCAATGACTACTAGACTACGAACTGGCTTTAAAGAAATGTTTTATTTATTTAAGGATGATTTCTGGGAGTTTTGTATTAATTTGACTCCCCGGACTGTTGGTTTAATTTTTTGGGAGGGGATTTGGATTTTTCGTTTAGTACTTTAATTGCAACGGTTATTTAAAAACATGGTTTTTACTAAAGCAATTGTTTTCCAAACTTATGCATGAGATTTTAAGAAAATAGCGTTTACTATAACTTCCGCTGTAAATTATGTTGTGGCAAATAAATCAATTAATTAACGTTTCGACAATGGATATAAACGAATATGAGTTATTAAGCTGAAATGATTTAATATAATGACTTTGTTTTCAAAACCCATTCTTTGTGACATCTTCGGATTCGGCCATAACGTCTGGGCGGAGCTTAGGGTGTTACAATTTACTTAATAGTTCTTTTTTAAATTTATATAATTGGTGCATTGACCCCACAAAATATTCGAAAATGATCTCATAAAAAAAATATTTTTGTAAACATTTAAGAAGGGTCCACAAAATTTTTTGAAAGAAAATTATTTTATAAAACATATTAATATAAAAATAAATAAATTTCTCTCCACCCACTAAAACTAAGAAATCTCTAATCATTTTATTTTCTTCCAACACTCATATTTTTCTCTCAAATCTCTCTTATTTTCTCACGCATTCTAGAATTTTTTTAAGATAATTGTTCAATCTTTTGGCACTTTCAAGTGGGTCTCCCTAGTTTGGTAACAAATTTTATTTTCTTTATAAGTTTTATTGATTAATCTCTAGAAAATTGAGATTGTAGCTTTTCTTGTGATAGATTAGGATTTTTTATGTAAGATTTATTTTTTTTATTTATTGAATGATTTTGGGATACTGATTTTTATAAGATTCCTAACATCGTGATTGGGTAATAATTTTTAGAGGTTAATTAATACAAATCCTTATATAAACTAGGATCGATTGTATTTATAATCTTAGATTTCTTGAATATTTATTAGAAATTTAGTTTTTTTATTTAGAAATTGTTGTTGCTAGTGTGATTATTGTGAATGTTGTGCTTTAAATATATATTGCATTCTCAAGACACCAAAAAACTCTAAAGTTATTCTTTTTTATGAAAAAATTACTAGTTGTCTGTTAGTTTGGCGAACACCTTTATGTGTTTAAGTAGAGGAAAAACAACATACAACTAGTGATTTTTTTTTTAGGAAAAGTAAAAATCAATTTAAAATATATTTTTTTTATAAATGTTTTAATTTTTTAAAAACCGATCCCACAATGTGTTTATAAATGCTTAACAAGAATGAAAAAACATTTTAAAAATAGTTTAGTAGTGAAGTAGAGGAAGAACAACAGAGAAAAAAAATTATACAATAATTTATATAAATTTTATAAATGTTTTAATTTTTTAAAAATTGATCTCACAATTCAAATTTCCCGACTCTGGCCCTAAAGTTAGCCAATAGAAAAAAAAATTATTTAACATATTATTTAACAAATTCAAGCTCAGAATGAACTCGGATAAATTTAACACAATTTTTTTGAATTTGGTTATCTATTTGTCTAGATTTTTTTTGGATGTAGTTTTTTAATTTTTTTTTAAAATATTAACAATCATTAAAAATGTTTAAAATGTTAAAAATTATTAGAAATTAAAAAAATTATTAGTAACCGTAAAAAATTATAAAAAAATTACGATGATATCAACGAGATTTGATTGGGACAATAATGATTATTACTCAAATTTTGTATGTCTCTAGGAAATGCTAATTGTTCTTGATCAAACAAAATGATTCGGAAGAAATGTTGTTCAGATCCAAATGAATTTGGAAATTATCCAAGAGTTAGATTAAGACACCCCTTACTCGGCCTGATCGCCGGACCCGAGTAATAAGATGCTATGGAAAATTTTAACAATCATAATATATATACACTTTACAAAACAAAATTTCAATTCTTAATCATCAAATCACATCCAATCAAACATATTGAAAATTTAAAATTTGCATGGACCTAACTGAGAGATTTAAGCATTAAAAAGGATTGAAATGAAAATTTTAAAAGTTTAAAGTATAATATTGAAAATCCATAGTTGGTATCGATACCAAATTGATACCTTTTCGAAAATCGATACAAAAATTCAATTTTGTTTTCTTGGCAAAACAAGGGTATCGATAATTATTTATGGTATCGATATTTTATCAAAAAGTATCGATACTCAATTAAAAATCGATACCATTTTGACATTCTATTTGTTTTAAATCTGTTCATATAGTCAAGTATCGAAACCAGATGCCAAAGTATCAATACCTAAAAGCAAAATGGTAAAATGTCATCTTTAGAAAGTTCATTTCTTACCAAATTCACATATCAAGCAAGAACTATAATATCATCCAATCAAACACTTAAATGTCAACCAAATATGCCTCAAATGGCACCTCCGTAATCAAATTAATCATGAACACATACAACATTCCATAATTGATTTTCATTATATCTAAATAACCTAGTTACATATACTACCTAAACATTCAATTAAATCATAGGCATAACTATATTCTTTACTAATTCCATGCTACGATATCATCTAAGTACATCATAAAACATAACTAAGCTCAACCATCAACAAGCATAATGTCTAGCATATACCATTCCATTCAATCAAGCATTAAGCAATTAACTAAGCAACTATCATGCTAATCACAATTTGACCACATGTTCACAAAGTATTCAAAATGCCATCAAGCTACAAAATAATCATATCAACCAAAGATCCCTTACTTACATGCCAAGACCAAAATAGAAACAGCACCAACACTTGAGATCGGGATTGTCGCTGGATGCTGAGTCAGTGCTAAACTACTAGGTACCTAACCTGCGCACGAGAAAAACAAACGTACGCTGAGTATAACTCAATGGTGATCCTATATATTTGAATATCTAAACATATTATAAAACATTCAATTATATGACTAAAAAGAAATTGCAATGAGAGTAATTCAAATAGATATATATTTTTCATTCATCCTTTATAACTTCAGCATTCAATTCACATACCACAATTTCAAATTTTCATTACCATTTTCAATTTCATCTTTTTCATTTATTTTCTCATATTAATATGACTCAGACTCGGATATGCTGATCCATGCAAAACACCAAATTTTGGCACCTAATGCCTGATGGATAAATTCGTAGAAATAAATTGCGCCTGCGCTAGTTGGTAAAACTGAAAAATAGTTGTGCTCAGCATTGATCGGTATAACCAACAAATGGGGTGCCCAACACTCTCTGACACGTAGTCGTAAACACTGAACTCTTCCTATCCTATGGCATGCCAATTATACCCGACCCTACCCGAATAGTTAATAGGGTAACATATTTCTTGGTTCAATTCATAATTAATTCCTCAATTTCCTAGTACAATTTCATCAATCCAAATAATTCACTCACATGTATATATACACATAACCATATATTTTATTTCCATAATATAATCAATTTCACATTTCAGTAATACTCAATACAACCTCTAGTACAAATAATCAATTCAACCATTTCAATAAATCACATTAAATCAACTTTGTAACTTACCTTATAACTTACCATATGATGCAATGTTCAAATACAACAATTAAATAGTTCGGATTATAGGAACACAAACAGTAAATTCTAAGCTATTCGTTGTCGACCTTGTCTTTTTCCTTATTTCTCGGGGATTTTGGGACGACGTTAGCTATAGATTGAAACAAATAAAATAATTTAACAATACACAACCCAATTCACATTCAATTATAAAATTTATACTACTTTTGCATGAATTTCAATTTAGTCCCTAAAATCGAGACTAACAAAATGTCCACATTTAACCCTCAATATTAAAATCGAATATTCCTATAGTCCCTATAGGACTTCCCAATTCTCAATTGCACCCCTAACTTCAAATTTTTGTACTATTAATCCTTTTTGCATAAAATTAACAATTGACTTCACAAAATAGTCATTTCACTTCCAACCCTAAAATCTATCAAAATAACACCAAGAACTTAAATTTTTCTACAATGGAAACTTCCAATAACTTCAACAATTCCATAATTCTAACATGGGTAAGCTAACTCATGATATTGGGGTTAAAAAAACATAAAATTTATGTAAAAAGAACCAAAATATACTAACTAATTTAAACGGAAAAGACTGAACTAAATGACCCAAACTTCTTATTTCTTTCTTCTACAATTCAGCATGCAAAAGGCTAAAGGAACAAGAAATGTTTTGTTTCTCTTTCTCTCCACTGTACTATTTGTTTTCATTTTCATTTTATTTTTACTTTTATTTTAACATAATCTATTAACTTAAATATTATAATATACATAACACGTAATACATACAATACTAATCATAACCGTCCACTATCAACAGCATATATAATGGCCTATTTATTTAATAAGTCCCTTAATCCAGTTTCACCTTATATTTAATATTAATTCCTACTTTTATCACTTACTTAATTTAGTCCATGTACTTAAATTAAACCCTAATTCCACAAAACTACCTAATCGAATTTCAATTAGCTTCTATGATAACTCCATAAATATTTAATAAAAATATTTACGAGTCTGGTTTACAGAAAGGGGTCCTAAAACCACACTTTCTGGTACCATTGACTTTCGGATCGTTACAATTCTCCCCCTAAATAAATTTTATCCCTAATTTACCTAAAAAGAGGTGGGGATATTGAGATCTTATCGTCTCTTCCGATTCTCAAGTTGCTTCCTCAACACTATGGCTACACCATGGAACTTTCATTAACGGAACATATTTTTTTCGTAATTCTTTCACCTCGCGAGCTAAAATTTCAAAAGTCAAGTTGAATTTTTATGTCTTCCGCCGAAATAACATGAGAGGGGTTTGAACGATATCTCTTAAGCATTGATACATGAAAAACATAATGCATTTTTTGCAACTCTGCAAGCAATGCCAATCGATAAGCAACAGGTCCAACTCTTTCAATGATTTCATACGGTCCAATAAAACTAGGACTCTGTTTCCCTTTTCGACCAAATTGTAAAATTTTCTTCCACAGAGATACTTTTAGAAATACTTTATCACTTATAGCAAACTCGATGTCTCAATGTTTCAAGTTTGTGTACGAAATTTGTCTATCAATGGCTTTTTTCAATCTATCTCGGATTACCTTAACAATATCTTCTGTTTCTTGAAATAACTTCAGTCGAACAACCTTTCTTTCACATGATTCTGACCAGCAAATAGGTGTTCGACACCTACAACCATATAGAGCTTCGTATGAGGCCATTTGAGTGCTCGATTAGAAGCTAGTATTGTACGCAAATTTAGCCAAAGGTAAATAACATTCCCAACCTGATTCAAAATCAAATACACAAGCAGGAAACATATCTTCTAAAATATGACTAACACGCTTAGATTGTCCGTCTGTTTACGGGTGAAAGGTTATGCTGAAATTAAATCCCGTACCAAGAGATTCATGCAACTGTTTTCAGAATCTCGAAATGAACTAGGGATCCCGATCGGAAATAATCGACATAGGTATGCCATGCAATCTAACAATTTTCTGAATATAAACTTCAACAAGCTTCGGAAGTGACCAATCGGTTCTTACTACAATAAAATGATTTGATTTTGAAAATCGATCAACTATCACCCAAACAACATTTTTCTTGCTTGAAGATAACGGTAACCCTGTCACGAAATCCATTGTTAAGCGCTCTTATTTCCATTCAGGAATAGAAATAGGCTAAAGAAGTTTGGTGGGAACCTGACGTTTCGCATTAACTAGTTGACAAGTTAGGTATTTAGCCACAAATTCCACTATTTCCCTTTTCATTTTAGGTCACCAATACAACTCTTGTAATTCGTGATACATTTTCGTTCTACTAGGGTGTAAAGCAAAAGGGCTATTGTGAGCTTTGTGAAGTATCAACTCTTTTAATTTAGCAACATCTAGAACACAGATTTGATTAAGAAACCTCAGACAATTACAATCATTAATGCTGAAGTTTTCGATCGAGCCATCATGAACTATTTCTCTTTTTACCGCCAATTTGGCATCAACTAACTGTGCTTCTCTAATCTGATCAAGCAATATCGGTTTGACTTTCAACTCGGCCAATAAACTGCCATCACTGTTAATACTAAGTTGAACGAACATCAGTCACAACTCAACTGCGGTCTTCCTACTCAACACATCCACTACAACATTAACTTTACCATGGTGGCAATCAATAACACAATCGTAATCTTTTAAAAGCTCGACCTAATGATGCTGTCTTAAATTCAACTCCTTTTAGGTTAGGAGGTATTTAAGACTTTTATGATCAGTAAAGATGTGACTTTTCACCGTAAAGATAGTGTCTTCAAATCTTTAGAGCAAAAACTACAATAGTTAGCTCTAAATCGTGTGTCAAATAGTTGCGTTTGTGCATTTTTAGCTATCGGGACGTATACGCAATCACTTTTCCCTCTTGTATCAAAATGCAGCTTAGACCACTCAACAAGGCATCACTATATACCATAAAATCCTTTCTCGATTCCGGTAAAGTTAGAACTGGTGCCTCAGTCAATATCTGTTTCAGTTTCTCAAAACATTCTTGCCATTATTCGCTCCAAACGAATTGAATGTTATTTTGCAACAGCTTTGTCATCGGCAAAACTATCTTTGAAAATTCGCTAACAAATCTTTGATAGTAACCAGCTAAACCATGGGAACTACGAACTTTAAACATGTTCCTCGGTGCTTTCCACTGTAAAATAGCCTCAATCTTTTTCGGATCAACACGAATCTCGTCCGAAAATGACACACCCTAGTAATAAAAATTTGGATAACCAAAACTTGCATTTACTATGTTTCTCATAAATTCGTTTCTCCCACAAAACTTGCAGAACAATTCTTAGATGCTGCTCACGATTAGCCTCTTATTTTAAATAAATTAGAATATCATCAATAAATATCACCACAAACTGATCCAAGTAAGGTTGAAAAATGTGATTCATGAGATCTATGAATCTTGCAGGTGCATTCGTTAAATCGAAAGGCATTACCAAAAATTCGCAGTGGCTATTACGCGTACGAAATGCCGTTTTCAGTACATCACTATCTTTTATTTTCAACTAATAGTAATTGGATCGCAAATCAATTTAGAAAATGTCGAAACTCTTTTCAACTGGTCGAATAAATCATAGATACGAGATAAGGGGTATTGATTTTTAATCGTCAACTTGTTCAATTGCCGATAATCTTGCAATTGGATTTTCAATTCCATGAGCTAAGTCGGTGCCATACGTTAAGGGGATATTAATACTGGAGCTGTACCATGAAACACTTCAATTGCGAATTCAACCTCTCGATGAGGTGGTAATCCCGGTAATTCCTTGAGAAACACATCAAGAAATTCACAAACTATTCGACTATTGCCAATCTAAATATTTCCATTATTTGAGTTAATAACATAGGCTAGAAAAGCTTCACAACCTTGCTTCAACAGCTTACTAGCTCGAATCGACGAGATAATATGAATCGAACTACCCATTCTAATGCTATTAACTTCCACAATTTCACAATTCGGGCCCTAACCTGAAAACTTTTTCTTCCTACAATCTAGAATCACTCCATGTTCGGTTAGCCTATCCATGCCCATGATCAAATTAAAATATCCAAAAGGCATGATCAACAAATCCACTAGAAACACCAAACTTTGAATTTCTAATGGACATATTTTACATACTTGACCAATTAACACCATTTGACCCAATGGAATTGATACATATATGGCTACTTTTGACGTCTCAGGTTTTAGACCCCCAGATTTAACCAAATCAGCATTAATATATGAGTGAGAGGAACCAGGGTCTAATAGGATCTATTAGAATCACTCCAAACACGGGTGGTTTACACGGTCATGTGCATTTGGGATTTAGGGTTTCTGGGCTAATTTGGGTACCACATGGTCTGGCCACACTACCGTGTGGCCAGTTTGGGGAAATTAGTCGATTTTTACACGACCGTGTCCCCTAGGTACACGGGCGTGTGTATTTGGGAATTAGAGATTTAGTGATTTTGTGCCACATGGCCATGTGGCTAATTTGGGGATTTAGGTATCCCACACGGGCATGTGTTTTGGACACACGATCGTGTCTAGTGGGCACATCAGCGTATGAGACCCTCACACGGCCATGTCTGCCCTATACTCAATTTTAGCACAAATAAACAAAGAGTTATACGGCTTGATCACACAGCCATGTCCTTAACTCATACGGGTGTGTGCCTCAGCCACACGGGTGTGTTGACCCCCACACGACCTAGGTTTTTCCACATGGCCATGTGGCCTTAAGCCACCAATTTTAGTTCTGCGTGTGTTTTTTATCTGAAAATGTGTCTATGTGTTCCGACCCTTGACTAGGCTTTAATGAGGGTAGTTAAGACTCTGATCTAGGCTTCGGCTTATGTGTTATTTGTGACTGTTGTGTGAGATATCTGATTTTGAACTCGGTTAGCTGGGTGTGTTCATGTCTGTTTCTGTTTGACTGTTTGTCGATGTGTTCATTGTTTCTGTGAGGTTAAGCATACATGTACTTGTATAAAGTAATTTTTGGGTTGGTTGTGAAGAGAAGGAAGGTTGATTCTGATCTGATCTGGGAGTTTAACTGCAACTTATTGGTACAGTGATTTACCACATTGTACCGCATGTTCATCAGCTTTGATGCGTACTATTATCTAATCTAGCAATTTAAACTACAACATGTCTGTACAGCAGTTTACCACAATGCACTTACTACATATACGCCAACCTTGCTGCGTATTATTATCACAGTAGCTTAGTCCACATATATGGTGTGTAGGGTTGGATGGGCCTTTCATGGTCCTATGTGGTGTGTTTGGTTAGATGAGCTTAAACAACTCTTTTGGGGTGTGATCGGGGGACGGGGAGGTATTCTGACTGGATGGGTGGGTTTTTAATACTTGACTGCATTCATATGCATCTGGATGTCAGTTACTTGTCTGTAAGCTGTCTGTTCATCATAACATTTATGACTGATTCTGCGCGCATTGAGGTGTTAGCGTAGTGACATTTTGGATTGTGGTGATGAGTATTATTGTATCAACCCGTTGACGGGTTTATCTGTTTGAGTATTTTGTGTATGATTTGGTGTGTTCTGACTGTTACGTTTGTTTGGGGACGTTGGTTCCGAGTTTGCTTTCTGTTTCTGCGTATCTCTGTAAGTACTTTTCGTTATTGAACTACTGTTTGGTTTCTGATATGTAATTTCATTGTTAGATACGTTTTGAACTCACACTGAGCTCGTGTAGCTCACCCCTTAGTGTTTCCCCTTGCAGGTACATTCCAAATTTTGATGCTGGACTCGGTATGCGAAGGTCTCGGAAGCGTCACTTTTTTTAAAAAAAATAGGCTATTAAGGTGTTTTCCATAAATTTGAATTCTTAATAAACAGTTTTGGACTGTAAGTTCTATTTTAAACATTGTGGTGTGAATTTTGGGTTTTACTCACGTAAGCGTTAATTGGATTAAATTTTTAGCAATAACGGGAACTTGATAATTGAGAATTTGTACGCAACTAAACTTTTCCTACATTCACTTTGGTGATCATTGTGACCTCTGAAATTCGGCCAAAACTTTTGGGTCGATTTTGGGGCGTTACACCATATAAATTGTTTCTTCAATGTCTTCATTAAGAAACGCAATTTTAACATCCATCTGATGTAACTCAAAATCAAAATCAGCAACAAGCGCCATGATTATCCTGAAAGAGTCTTTCAATGAAACTGGAGAGAAAGTCTCTGTAAAATCAATGCCTTCTTTCTGAGTATATCCTTTAGCTACAATATGCGCATTATACCTCTCCACATTACCATTTGCATCCCTCTTAGTTTTAAATATCCATTTACAACCAATTGGTTTTGCACCTTCAGGTAATGGGACAAGTTCCTAAACTTTATTGTCTTGCATAGACTTATACTCATCTTTCATGGCATAAATCCACTTTTGAGAATTAAAACTTTTCATGGCTTAATGAAAGTTGATTGGATTATCTTCCATCATTCTAGTATCATTCTCATGTTCTTGGAGAAATACAACATAATCATCTGAAATAGCATTTCTCCTTTCTCTTGTGGACCACATTAATGGCACTTGTTCTTGAGGTTGTTGAGTTTGTTCTTTTGGAACAATTACCTCATTTTAAATGAGAAGTTGTTCAACATTGTCTTGTTGAGGTTTTGGATTCACTTCTTGATTAATTATAGGTATGAGGACCTGAATATTGTCAAAAGTGATAGTAGGAACTGAGTTAGAATCCAATTCCTCCTCAAAAGCATGTCTCTAACCTTATTTCTCCCCCAAATTCAACATCCTTAAAAAATGTTGCAGTTCATGTCCCAAAAATATTCCTTATTATGGGATCATAAAACTTATAGCCCATAGATCATACAATAAAGAAGCTACCCACTATTTTGGAGTCCAATTTCTTTTCATGTGGGCTATAAGGCCTTGCCTTAGCTAGACATCCCCAAATGTGAAAGTGCTATAGACTAGGCTTTTGACCTGTCCAAAGCTCATAACGTGTTTTTGCAACTACTTTATTGGGTACTCAATTCAGAATGTAAGTTGTTTTCTTTAATGCTTCTCCCCAAAGGGACTCAGGTAAGGTAGAATGAACAATCATGCTCCTTACCATATCCTTAAGAGTCCAGTTTCGTCTTTTAGCTACACCATTCATACTCGATAATCCTAGAATGGTGTATTGTGGGACAATACTGCATTCCTCTAGGAATTTCGCAAATGGTCCTAGACATTGTTCACATGAGCCATCATATCTACCTCGGTACTCACCATTACGATCAAATTTGACGTTTTTAATCCTTTTGTTGAGTTGATTCTCAACTTCAGCTTTATAAGCTTTGAACACGTCCAAAGACTGAGATTTCTCATGAATGAGATATAGGTACCCATAACGTGAGTAATCGTCTATGAATGTTATGAAATATTTTTTATCATTCCAAGATGCTATAGGGAATGGCCCACAAATATCTATATGAATTAATTCTAAGACGTCCGAGGATCTGTTGGCACCCAATCCCTTGGTTTTGGTTTGTTTTCCCTTAATGCAATCGACACATACATCAAAGTCTGTGAAGTCAATGGACTCTAAAATACCATCAGACACAAGGCGTTCAACTCTAACTTTTAAGATATGACCTAAGTACTTGTGCCATAATGATGCTGAATTTTCCTTATTTAGTTTGTGTTTAATACCACATGATTCCACATACAAGGTTTCATTAGAGGATGTAACTCTTTCTAGCAAATAAAGGTTGTCATAAGTATTTAAATAACTAGTTCCAACAACATTTGAATTTAAAGACAAACTAAATTGATTATTTCCGAATGAACAATAATATCCAAATTTATCCAACGAAGAAACAGAAACTAAATTCTGTCTAAATGACGGTACAATAAAAGTGTCTTTTAAATCCAAATAAAAACCAATTTCTAATAACAACCTAAAATACCTAATCGCTTCCACTTCTCACTTGGCTTTCGATAACTCAGGCAACCCTACATAGAAACACTTATGTGAGTAGTAGCACCAAAATCTATCCACCAAGTGTTTCTAGGTACTGAAGCTAAATTAATCTCAAAACAGACCAAATTAAGAATTGTACCTTTCTTTGCACGCCAAGCATAATATTTGGTACAATCATTTTTCACGTGTCCAGACTTGTTACAAAAGAAACAACTCTCTGTGGCTTGTTGTTGTTCCTTTTGAGCTAGACCCTTAGCAGCTTCATTTTGATATTTTCTTTTCTTGCCCTTATCTTTAGGGGCATTGGCCAAATGAGCACTTTCAACTTATCACGCTTCAACCTTTCTTCCTCTTGCACACAATGAGAAATGAGCTCATTTAGAATCCATTTCTCCTTTTGACAGTTATAACTAATTTTTAATTGATTAAACTTTGCAAGAAGCGATACCAAAACCATAAGAACAAGCAATTCCTTAGAGAGCTCGATCTTAATTGCCTTAAGTCTTGAAGCAATATGGAACATCTCCATAATGTACTCCCTTACGTTTCCTTGACCCTTATACTTCATAGACATCAAAGAAGTCAGAAGTGATGTCATCTCAACTTAATCGTTTTTAGCAAAACGTTTCTCAATTTCATAAAGGAAACCCTTAGCCTGAGTAATCTGTAAGCACTAAATTTTGTCCGGCTCGATCTCGAGTTTAATTTTCAAAATTAAAAAAAAATTGAAAATTGAAAAAAAATATAAAAAATTACATTTTGACCCCTAAACTTTCTTTAAATTACATTTTGGCCGTTAAACTTTTCAAAATTATATTTTAACCTCTCATCTTTCTTAAAATTATATTTTGACCCTAATACTTTCTCAAAATTACACTTTGGCCCCAAAAGTTTCACTGCCTTTGTGATTTAGTCCTTCTGGCAGATTAGGTGATTTGGGGCACCTACCCTCCGTGATTTCCGGCCACCGGCCTAGGGCATGGCCTCCCTTCTCCCTAGTCACCTGCTATCTGCAAGAAAACAAGCATAAAAGGGGTTCTTATCCCCCAAAAATGGGGAAGAAAAGAAACCAAAAGAAAAACCCACGAACCCGAAAAAAAAAAGAAAGGAAAAGAAGAGAAAAAGAAAAAGAAGGGAAGAGAGGAGAGGAGAAGAAGGGGAAGGCGTCGCACCACCGGTGAGGAAGCGGCGACAGTGTCGATGGAGGCGGCGGTTGGAGAAGAAGAAGAAAGGAGAAGAAGAAGGAAGAAGAAGAAGAAGAAAGAAGAAAGAAAAAAGAAATAAAAAATAAAAATAAAGAAAAAATAAAAAATTTAAAAATAGTCGGGCCGACCCGACCTGACCCACGGCGACCCGACCCGACCCTTGTACCAGCAGCAAAAAAAAAAGAAAAACAAGCAGCAAAAAAAAAGAAAGCAGGCCAAAAAAAAGGGAAACAGGCCCAAAAGGAAGCAGCCCAAACAGGCCCAGCAGCACCCAGGCCCATCCAGCAGCAGGCCAATGCCCAGGCCCAAAGGCAGCAGGCCAGAAAAAAAAAGAGAGAAGAAAAAAGAAAAAAAGAAAAAAGAAAGAAAAGAGAAAAAAAAGGGAAAAAAGAAAAAAAAAAGGAAAAGAGCCCAGGTCGTGTAAACCATTCGATCAGGCCCGTAATTTTGGGCGTTTCAGTAATTTTTCCTTACCCACTTTTAATATAATTCGTGTATTTTAATGATATCTAGTTTTAATATTATTAATATTTTTAGCATTTTTATTTTTTAATTGTATTTTATTTTATTTTTAATTTTAATAATTTTAATAAATAAGGCAACGAATCGTTTAACTTTAGTCGTTGATTTCATCTCTATGTTAGGTGAATATCATCGGTTCGTATTAAATACGATACGCCCTTTTAAAAAAAAATCTAAAAAAAAATTCTCGAGTTTCAAAAAAAAAATTTGTGTTTTCAAAAATTTTAGTGTTTCAAAATTTTCGTGTTTTCAAAAATTTGCGGGTTTCAAAAAATTTCTCGAGTTTAAAAATTTTTCGTGTTTTCAAAACTTTCATGTTTCAAAATTTTCGTGTTTCTAAAATTCTCGGATTTCAAAAATTTTCGTGATTTCAAGGATTATCAGGTTTTTTAAAAAAATTCTCGAGTTTCAAAATTTTCGCATTTGCAAAAATTTTCGTGTTTTAAAAATTCTCAGGTTTTAAAAATTTCTCGAGTTTTAAAATTTTCGAGTTTTTAAAAATTCCCGTGTCTCAAAATTTTTGTGTTTTCAAAATTCTCAGGTTTTTTTAAAAAAATTTCTCAAATTTCAAAATTTTCGTGTTTTTTTTAAAAATTCGTGTTAAAAAGAAATTTGTGTTTTCAAAAATTCTCATGTTTTCAAAAAAATATCATGTTTTAAAAAATTTCCGTGTTTAAAAAATTTTCGTGTTTTTTAAAAAAAAATTCTCGGGTTTCAAAAAAAATTCTCCAATTTCAAAATTTTCGTGTTTTCAAAAAAAATTTCTCCTGTTTCGATCAGATCACGATTAAATATTAAAATGAACTTGTATTTTTGAAAATTAAGACAACACGCGCTTAACGAGATACCAATTTTGGGTGTTGCGAGGGTGCTAATACCTTCCTCGCACGTAACTGATTCCCGAAGCCTATTTTTCTCTGAAATTTTGACGTAGACCTAAACTCTGCCCTTTTTTTAAAGAAAATTCAAAAAATAATTTTTCGTTTAAAAAGAGGATTTATTAGGTGTCCGATCACACCTAGAAAAAAAAAGATCGGTGGCGACTCTCTTTTTTAATAAAATCGAAACTCTGTTTTCAAATGTTCAATAATTTTCTCAATTAGCGCCCGTACAAAATTTTACGTCGCTACAGCTGGCGACTCCACTGGGGATATTTTTTTGAGAGTCGAGTCTGGGATTAAACGCGTGTTGTCAAAATTTTCGAAACTCCTTGCTTAAATTAATATTTAGTCGTGATCCTTAAATTTTGTTTTTTTTTTTTTTAAAAAGTCATGCATTTGCATCATGTTGTAAATATTTTTCTAACTTGTTTTATCTTTTTGTTTTTCAGCTCTAAGTTTTTACGGTTTTAGTTTTTTAGTTTTAAAATAAAAACGAAAAGGTTTGTGAGTTTCTCCCCATGAGTTCTCTACCTGGGCTCCGTCCGCTTAAGTGGAAGTAAACGCCATGCCTTCGTGAGTTAACTCGTCCCTTCGCACAGGCTAGTGAATACTTCCGGGTTACATATGACTTATGCTTTCGTGAGTTAACTTGTCCCTCCGCATAGGCATAAGTAAATCTAATCCCTCGAATTGAGCTCGCGAGCCTATGATGGGCGATAACCGAGGCTCCGTACTAGCCTTAGTAGGCAACAGTACGAACAATTCGAGTACCTTTTTAGAACCGAAACCTCATATAGTGAACCGTATGAGCCACCCGATTAGAGCCATGCCGAAACTTCGTCCATCAAATAGTCACCAAAATAAGTACATGGAAGAAACGCTTCTTACTTTTTATTTCTTTTACATTTATATTTGTTTTTGCAAGAGAATTAGGTCTGTTTAATAAAATTGGGTCGGGTAGATTATCTGATGAGCATGTGGGGTAAGTTTATTTCGTAAAGTACGATTGGGTAAAAAGAAAAAACAAAAAAAGTAGGTCGGTTTCACTAAAATGCACGATTAAATAGCTTAATTTGTTAGATTTTCCATGGTTTTTCTCTGTTTATGTTTGTTGTGATTACTAATCAAGGTTATTTGTCTTTTTTTTATTTTTTTTATCATGCATCATAGGCATCTTATTAGGAAGGTGTTGATTAAAGTTTGGTTGCCAAAAACGGGTTTCTGATGGAGGAGTCAATTACACAAGTAACCGAGAAAAATGCTGTGGTTCAAGACTGGTCTTTGAAAACCCAAAAAGAAAAAGGGGACAGTTTAAAGGAAGGATGTATCACCAAGCTTCCCGAGCATGTGACTTCGAACGCTCGTCAGAATAACCTCGAAGACTTGACTATGATCTAGAAACAGTGGGACTCAGACACTAGGGGCATCTTCACTGAAAAGTTCGGGGATATAGCTCACTTGATTGCTGTCAATGTAGACGAACATTTGATTCAAGCCATGGTTTGATTCTGAGACCCAACTTACCGATGTTTCACTTTCAATCAGGAAGATATTACTCCGACCATAGAAGAGTATGCCGCCTTGCTTCGTGTTGACAATGCACAATTCAACAAGATATATGTGAAAGAGCCCAAACCTATGACCTTCAAGAAAAAGCTAATGAAGTTGACGGGAATGACTGATACATGGGCTGAAAAATAGATAAAGAAAAAGAACGAAGTCATTTGTGTTCCATGGTTTTCTCTGCGAGACTTAGTTCAAAACCATCCAAATACTCTAAAGAGAGTGGATCTGTTTGCTTTGGCCATTTACGGATTAATCGTCTTCCCAAAGGTTCTTGGACATATAGAAGTTACGGTAGTGAATTTCTTTGAAAAGTTGAGGCAAGAATCAACCCCGTCCCAACTATCTTAGCCGAGACTTTTAGATCTCTAAGTAGTTGTAGGAGGAAAGGGGAAGAATGTTTTATTGGATGTGCACAGTTACTAAATGTTTGGATTCTGAGCCACTTCTGGAAAGTGGAGCGCACATCTTTCCACATGTTTTCAAAAACATTCGCTCCATTGGAAGCTTACATTGGGAAAGATTGGCCAAAGGATGTCACCGAACAGCACTGGGTTTCGGTTTTTCAGAACCTCCGCGCCGAAGATATAACTTGAAGAGCACCATGGATCCGTCCTTCGGTTCTGTTATACAAATGTGGAAGCCGAGATTGGGTGCCTTTACTCGGATTATGGGGAGGAGTTGGATATGCACCGTTAATGGTTCAAAAGCAGTTTTCTTCACGACAGTTCATACCAGCTACCGGGGGATTGGCACAGTTTGAGTTTGTTTTTACAGGTGAAGGTTACATGAAAAAAGCCCGAGATACTGCAAAGTCTTGGAAGGAAATTTACCTAATAGAGTTAGCTCTCTATGCTGATACTATCACTCAAGATTATGACATATGGAGACAACGATGAGTGAATAGTCAACAAATCTCGCCGACAGATTACACTTTCCAAAATCCTTTCTCAGAAGAAATACCGTCTGAGCTGGAAATGGCAAGACATGAATTTGAACGTGAAAAGGCCAAGCTGTTATGGGATATTAGTTCTCTTCAAGAGGAAAACTACCAGCTGAAGATCGATATTCAAATTGAAAAATCTAGAACCGAGAAAGTCCAAAAAGAAGCTGAGATCATGAGAAATGACTTAAAGGATCTTCATTTGGAAAATAAGAAATTAAGAGGCACTATAAGGAATAGTGGGCTGGGCAAATCATCGGCAGAATGTAAGGAAGAACTAAGCAACATCAAATGTGGGATGGAATTCTGGAGAAGGAAAGCAAAGAAGGAAGAGGAAAAAGCTGCGCGTGCTATGATAGAGTTAAGGAGGAAGAATGCTGAATACAAAACCGTGTCTCCAGAATTAATTACTAGTCAGTCTGAGCGTCAAGAGCTAAGAGGAAAAATACAAGATTTAGAAAATACGCTGCAAGCTTATGAGCAACATTTGGATACTCTCCTAAAAGCCTTAGAAGAAAAGAATGGTCAGCATGACAAAGACACTCGTGCCTACGAAAAAGCTCTCCAACAAAAGGATATGCACCTTAGCCATTTGATCAATGAAATTCGCAAGGCAGCCGTGCAAATTGTGCGATTATCAGATGAAGCAGAAGTTCCCAGCTGCCAATTCCCTCCGAGCCAAAGATCAAGCATGTCGGAGTTCCTAGAACGAGCGAAGAAACAATGCGATATGGCTAGGAAATTTGTGTAACTGTTAAATCAGATATGGCAAAATGTTTTGTAATGGACTCTTTTGATAAATGAAATGCCTAAGTATGAGGCTATATTGAAATCAACACCAAATTCTTGCATATTTATTCATGACTAACATTTATTTGTCATTTATTCATTCATCCATTCATTGCATGTGCATATCACCCTAATCATTCACTGAGGCTAAAATCGTATAATTCACAGTTGCGACACTACGAATCTAGAATCACGTCATTCTTATAGGACACGTCTGAGAGCTAGAGCTATGGATGCTGAACTCAACGAAAGAATTGAAAGAATGGAAAGGACCCAAAGAGAGTTGCAAGAGTTGTTGACTAAGTCACAGCAGGAAGTAAGAGATCTGATGGTAAGATCTCAAGAGGAACCGCTCGAGCAAAAAGATCAAATGGCCAAAATGATGGAGATGATGACAGCTTTTGTCAAAGGAAAAGGACCCATGCAGAGCCCTGATATCACAGAACCCCAGTCAAGAGCTAATCAGGGTCCATTCTATCCCCCAGGATTTACTCCACCTCACGTTCATGCAATGCAAAGAGGATATCCTCAAGGGGAACCTGCAGGCCTGGAGCAACGACCTGCACCACCTGCCCAAGAGGGGCAAGGTATATTCATATCGAACCTCAGAGCTAATCCTGCTGATCCAATTGTTCCAGATTTGGATGATCCGGTAGAAATAGCCAAGTTGAAAACGGATGATCATAATGCTCAGGATAAGTATAGGAGCTTGGAAGAAAGGCCCAAGGTGATAGAATGTACCGAAGTCTTCTCTGCACTGAGAGCCAAAGAGCTCAGTTTGGTGCCCGACCTGGTTCTGCCTCTGAAATTTAAAGTGCCAGATTTTGAAAAATATGATGAAACGAGATGTCCAAAGGCGCATCTTATCATGTTTTGTCGGAAGATGACTGGTTACGTGAATGAGGATAAATTGCTAATACATTGTTTTCAAGACAGCTTGGTCAGATCAGCTCTTCGATGGTATAACCAACTCAATAGAGAAATGATCCGATCATGGAAAACTTAGCATCAGCATTTTGTGAACAATACAAGCATGTTTCCGACATGGTGCCTGATCGACTAACTCTGCAAATGATGGAAAAGAAGCCGACGGAGACTTTTAAGCAATACGCACAAAGATGGAGGGATATCTCGGCCCAAGTAGAACCCCCATTAGCTAAAACTGAGATAACAGTCCTCTTAATCAACACTTTGAAAGTGTCATTTTACGAAAAATTGGTAGGAAGCGCCACGAAAGACTTCGCAGATATTGTAATATCCGGGGAACTTATAGAGAATGCGATTAAGGGTGGAAGGATGGAAGGCCCCGAGAGTTCGAAAAGGGCAGTACCCATAAAGAAAAAAGAGGCAGAAACTCATATGGTGGGGACTGAGAGCCACTATACTTCTAATCCGCACCCAACCCAACTACGACCTCGATATGACCCACCTCCAAACTTCTATTTTCCTTCCCAAAGCCCTTACTATCAAGCACCTCCTTCTTACCCCATCTACGCCACAAATAACCAAAGACCATTCGCTATGTTTCCACCAAATACCATGCCTGCTCAAAGCCAACCCAAAAACAAACAAAGACCACCAAGACCCAATCCTGAAAAACCTCAATTCACCCCTATTCCCGTGTCATACGGAGAGCTGTACCCAAAACTATTGGAAAAATAATTAATATCCCCACATTATATGGCACCTCTGAAGCCTCCATACCCAAAATGGTACGATCCTAATGCTAGTTGCATGTACCACGCTGGAAACCAGGGGCATTCTACAGAAAATTATCTTGCCTTTAAAATGAGGGTTCAAGGTCTTATTGATGCAGGCATTTTACGATTTGATGGTGCCAGTAATGTGGCTGGAAATCCGCTCCCTAACCATACTGAAGGGAACGTGGGCACGGTGACAAAGGAAGACAAGTGACGAGCCAAAAGTTGTGTTTCTGAAATAAAGACACCTTTACGGAAGGTTTGGGAGATAATGGTTGAAAAGGGGTCGTTCTGTTATCCTAGCAGAATTTTCAAAAAAGGAAACACAAAAAGTCAATGTTTTTGTGATTTTCATGGTACCGAAGGGCATGACATCCAGTCTTGTGAAGGATTCAGAAAATTACTTCAGGACATGATAGATGATAAACCATAATTAGAACATATTTTAATCCCACATTTAGCTTGTTTTTGGATGACTTATCCCCAATTTATGTAAAAAGGTGCTCTTAATCCTTTCTTTTCATGTTTTATACTCAGGAAAGCACCCAAGGATGAGAAGAATGAGAAACGGGCTTAAAATAGATTAAATTGGGCCAAGAGAGAAATCGACACGGCCTGGCCCAAAGCTAACACGGTCGTGCCTCATTAAAAGTCCGATCACGGCCTGGCCACGATCCACACGGGCGTGTGCTATGGCCGTGTCCCTGTCGCTAGAAAGAGCAATTTCATTCGGGAAAGGATACTTGGAGGCAAAGAAACACATTCCAAAGACTATTCAAACACCCTAGTAGGAATTCTACTTAAATTAGGAAACTTAGGGGGCAAGTAAGGCATCTCACAGTCTATATAAACACCCAAGGAGGCAACTTGAAGGGGAGTTCGGCAGAAGCCGAAGGCATCGAAAGCTAGGCCAATGAGCCAAGCCGAGAAGATCAAAGTTAGGAAATAACACGAGGATAGCCAGTTGATCCATCCCAAGAAGACGGAATTATACTCAAGACGACGGAATTCTCCTTCAATTCCTTCAGGAGGTTTTAGGATTTTCTTATGTTTTGTTTTATCTTTTCTCTTGCGATGTTTTCTTTATTCATTATGAACTAAACCCCTCAGATACCTGAAGGGGATGAAACCTAGACGAGTCTTGTTATTTAATTTTTAAGTTATATGATGAATTACTTAGTTTGTTCTTAATTATGTTGCTTAATTCAAATCTAATGTGCTTGGGTGGAGGAGGAATAGACCCTGCCTAAGAGAAGATCTAAAATAATTAAGCGGAGTTGATCGAACGCCTAGAGATAGGGTTACGAGATTTTGCCGGATTAGGGTGAAACCTAATATGGGAGTCCATTGATCGATTTACTGCTATCCTAGAGGGTTATTATAAGCGAATGAGAGTTCCACTAATTAACCTAGGGTTAGACGTTATTCGCCTCAAGAGAGGGTTTAATATAGGTTAGGGAGTCTTACGGATCAAGCTAAGTAAAGAGATCATATAATTAAGGGTTAGACAACAAGTTAAGTCTAGGTGGATTCTTCCTGAGGGTGTCGTTGTGATCAATTGAGTTTTCTTCAAGTTATTTTCCAAATCATCCTTTTTGTCTTTGTGTCCTTAGTTTAGTTCTTGACGATTTAGTTTAGAGCAATCTTCATTCTAATTTTAAGGCTAAATAATAGAAAGAAAGTGAGTATTAGTACTTTTAGTTCCTTTGGGTTCGATAATTCGGTCTTGCCTAAGCTATACTACTGTTCAATAGGTACACTTGCCTTTAATCGTTGTCAGAGTTAGTCTCCAGGTTTGATCATTCTTTTATAAATTTTTAAAGCTCTGATTGCAGCGATCAAGTTTTTGGCGCCGTTGCCGAGGAACTAAAATATTAAGAAAGCTTAATTTTTATTACTTTAGCCATTTTTTTATTTTATTATTGCAATTTTTTTTATTTGTTTTATTTTTACTTTGCTAATTTTTCTTTTGCTTTGACAGGTAATTTTAGTTTAGAGGAGATGGCACTAAATAACTATCAGTGGCAAGTTATGAGGACAACGCCAACAAAAGCCGACAGTGTCTCCAACCTCGACCTGGTCACCAGGTTATCTAACCAGCTAGAGATGATGAATAAAAAGATTAGTGGTTTGTATAGTTCCTCGCAGGTACACTCAGTAATGCAATATGACTCAAATCTAGGAGGAGTGGCAAATCCTGAGTACCCACCCTACGGATATGGCATGGAAAACGAGCAAGCTCACTATACGGGTAACTATTCTAGACCACAAAATAATTTTTATAATGACACTTATAACGCAGGTTGGAGTTACCATCCCAATTTCACGTGGGATGATCAAAATAGCCAAAGACCGAAACTTCCTCCAAACTTTCAACAACCACCTCACCAACAGGAAGAGGAGTCGCACCTTGAAGAGATGCTAACAAAATTTTCGACAGACACAAAAAAATGTTTCCAAGAAACTGAGAGAACAATCAAAAGCAACGAGAGCCGAATCGTGGAAATTACTAAGTCAGTCAAGGAAGTCACTAATGCAGTCGAACAACTTGCAAAGCTGATGACAGAATGACCGCAAGGGCGTCTACCTAGTAACACGGAGATTAACCCTAAGGAGCAAAATCAAGCCATCATCGCTTAGGACAGTAAAGGGTTAGATGAACCCAATGCAATACCAGAAAACAAGGTAGACGAAGGTAAAACAGAGGTAACACAAGAAAAGCCAAAACCGGTAATCAAAGAGTACCGACCTCGCATACCTTATCCCGAAGCAATGAAAATAGGTGATTCAGAAGAACAGTTCGGTAAGTTTCTTAAAGTTTTAAAGAAATTACATATTAACTTACCTCTTCTTGAAGCTCCCAGACTCGAGGAAATTTTTAAGATAGCTTTTGACAAACAAACGCAAATTAGACGAGGAGCACCACGTGGAATTAAACGCAGCATGCTCAGCAATGTTACAGAATAGACTACCGCAGAAGCAAAAAGACACAGGGAGTTTTACAATTCCATGTTTAATTGGTAGTTTATCTATTGATAATGCTTTAGCTGATTTAGGGGCAAGCATCAATGTTATGCCTTATAAAATGTTTAAACAACTAGGTCTAGAGAAACCCAGACAAACTAGGATGAGCATTCAGTTAACTGATAAAACTATCAGAATTCCTAGGGGTATAATAGAAAATGTTTTAATCAAAATTGATAAATTCATATTCCCAGTAGATTTTGTTGTCTTAGACATGAATGAGGACAATTCGATTCCTTTAATTTTAGGAAAACCCTTTCTAGCAACTGCCAGGACTAAAATTGATGTTGGTACAGGAGAACTCATTCTTCGTGTAAGTGACGAATCAATCAGTCTACAAGCTTTTGACTCGGCCAGGACATCAAGTGATGAAGGTGAGAAAGTAGATTCAGTTGATAATCAAATTGTTCAACTTTCACCACAGAAAACACCACAAGGCTACAAACCTGAGCCGAATCATGGGCCCCAAGCCGTACAAGCTCATAACAGTGAATTGTTAGACCCAAGGCAAGAACCTGTGGTAAGTGAAGGTAAGGTTGAGGTGTGCCATGATTTACCAAAACCGATAATTACAGAATACCAACCTCGTGTGCCATATCCCGATGCAATAAAGAAAGACCACACAGAGGAAGAATTCGGTGAACTCACACTTCGTGTAGACGATGAAACAATCACTCTTCAAGCTCTTGACTCAACTAGGACATCGAGTAATAAAGGTACGAACGTTAATTCTATTGATAATCATTTGGTGCAACCTTCTTTACAGGAAGCATCACGAAATCACTTAACTGAGCTAGATCTTAGACCTCGTGCCAACAAAGAAGAAACACATAAGGAACAAAGCCTTAGGGTTGACAAACTAAAAGAGCAGGAAACACAAATCAGAGAGGAACAGGAGCTGCACGAAGTGAAACTGAAGGAGACCCCAGACAAGCTGATAGGAACAACAAATCACATCAAAATAGAGGATCAGGTATTGCTTAATAAGGAAGACCCTCGAATCACCAATTCAGACCTCAAGACAAACGAAGAAATCACTTTTGAGGTACTTAATGTCTTCCTATACGTCACAGTCGAGGTAAGCAATCCTAAATTCGACACTTTTGAGGTAAACATTACTCGACTTAAACTATATATCCATAACTGAAGTGATCACATGAGAAAGGATGTTCACCTCCTCAAACCACCATGACCATACGAATGAGAGGTAAAGTCTAGCTTAAGACTATAAACAAGTGCTTCTCGAGAGGCAACCCAAGCACTAACCCACTAACATTTTATGTCAATTTTTCTAACACCACACTAAAATAGTCTAATAGGAGTGCAGGTTTTTAAACACGGCCTTGAACACAGGCGTGTCAATGGCCCTGTGCAAGACAGGGGACGAACCACGGGCGTGCCAAGAGCCGTGCCCAAACAGGAAAAATTTTCTTTCGCTAATACGGGCTGCGATACCAGAACACGCCCGTGCTACCTAACCGTGTGAAGCTACTGACTTGCACACCACGGGCAGAACACGCCCGTGCCCAACGACCGTGTGAGGTTACTGACTTGCTAAGCACGGGCTAAACACGGTCGTGCCTTCCAACTGTGCCAACATTATGACTTATCGAACACGAGAGGAGCACGCCCGTATTGAATGACAGTGTGAAAAAAGACACGGGCGTGCCACTACACCCACGGCCGTGCCCGAACACCCTGAACGCGCCAAAAATTCAAAATCCCAAAACATGGGCTACATCTCTATTTAAACCTTATTCTCCATTTTTCTAGTTGTGTTTCATTTTCCATTATTTATTTTTATTTTAATTTTATTTTCATTTCCTTATTTTTTTACTTTATTTTATTTTATTTTCTTATTCTTATTCTTTATGATATTTAGATTTAGCTTAGGATACAATAAAATCAGACCGACTGCTTCGAGGATTCAATTTCAAACGGTTCGAGACGCTTCCCCACGTTCACCTCCAATCCTATCCGATTTCTTTTCATTGACTTCATCCAAAATTCAGGAAGTTTCACTTCTCTCCCCATCTTATGATTTTTATGATTATTTTGCTATTATCTATCTTTGTACATTGAGGGCAATGTACATCTTAAGTGTGGGGGGTTAACTATAGTATTATTTGAAAATCCCTGAATTATGCCTTGTTCAAAAGTAAAGTCTCTCATATTATGATTAGAATGAAATTTCCTATGATTTATGATCTTTGTTGATATGTTTTGGAGTAAGTCATTGATAATTGTGCATTGATGATTAGATTTGAAGGATACTAGACAATCAAGCATGATAAAGTCTATTTTTCAAAAAAAAAATTGGTTGTCTACCTGAATCTGAATGTTACTTTGAAGTTTGAAATTTACGAGGTTGACATCAAAATACCCATAATTTTTGTGAGATTTTGAGCTTTTTAGAGATACATCCTTTCATGCTCACTTTTTATTATGAGTGTGTTAACATTGATTTGTTATTCTAGAACTCGCCTCGATTATACATGTTAAGACCACACCTTTGATTTGATATACAGAGATGATAAAGGCACTTAGGATCTAACCCACTCACTCCACTAAAAAGCCTACCTTCATAATTAACCCCTTGTGAACCCCTTTGATCCTAACAACCCTTTTTTTGACTCACCCACTAATATTAACCCAAAACCCTTTGTATTTGTTATCACCATTCCTTTCTAACTACCCTTTTTGTCGAGATTCAATTTTGAACAAGTTTCCTAACTATGTTCTATATTTCAGTTGTAAAATCTCTTTCTTATTATTATAATAGTTTGTTCTTAAAAAAACGAAGTATATTCATTATTAGTTCTATGATAGATGAGCTTATGCATGTAAATTTCAGGTCTTGAAGAAAAAGCTCGTATTAGTAAGTTCAATTGATGTAATTATTTAATATTAGTCATTTTTCTAGTTAGGTAAATTGTCAAATTCGATCTCAATTCTAACCTTCTAATTCAGCCTTTATCCACAACCTTAACCTAAGCCCCATTACAACCTTGTTAAAGACCTTTTGATTTGTGTATCATCTCATTTTACAGTAGTGGAGATTTGATTTTCAGACAAGCCTATGGAATTAACTCTTCATGTTCGACTTTTGAGTGCTTAATTTTGAACCTTAAACACTTTGAGTGATTTAAGTGAATCTTTAGTGAGGATGTCAATTCTTGTCGGTTTTGAATCAGAGGTAATTATTTAGGTGAGGGGAAACACCTAACGTTTTCAGGGCTATAAATGTAAGACTTTGATTGTTTGAATCTTTAGGACTCTTTGAGTTAAATTATCCATGTATGAATTATTTCTGAATTATGATGAAACATTATTGATGAAAATTTTGAATCGACAAAGTTTGTTCTAATTATGATTTGAGAATTTTGCTTGAGGACAAGCAAAAGCTTAAGTGTGGGGGTATTTGATAAACCGTAATTATAATATATTTTAATCTCACATTTAGCTTGTTTTTGGATGACTTATCCCCAATTTATGTAAAAAGGTGCTCTTAATCCTTTTTTTTCATGTTTTATACTCAGGAAAGCACCCAAGGATGAAAAGAACGAGAAACGGGCTTAAAATAGACCAAATTGGGCCAAGAGAGAAATTGACACGACTTGGCCCAAAGCTAACACGGCCGTGCCTCATTAAAAGTTCGAGCACGGCCTGGCTACGATCCACACGGGCGTGTGCCATGACCATGTCCCTGTCGCTGGAAAGAGCAATTTTATTCGAGAAAGGATACTTGGAGGTAAAGAAACACATTCCAAAGCCTATTCAAACACCCTAGTAGGAATTCTACTTAAATTAGGAAACTTAGGGGCCAAGTAAGGCATCTCACAGTCTATATAAACACCCAATGGGGTAACTTGAAGGGGGAGTTCGACAGAAGCTGAAGACATCGAAAGCTAGGCCAATGAGCCAAGCCGAGAAGATCAGAGTTAGGAAATAACACGAGGATAGCCAGTTGATCCATCCCAAGAAGACGGAATTATACTCAAGACGACAGAATTCTCCTTCAATTCCTTCAGGGGGTTTTAGGATTTTCTTATGTTTTGTTTTATCTTTTCTCTTGCGATGTTTTCTTTATTCATTATGAACTAAACCCCTCAGATACCTGAAGGGGATGAAACCTAGACGAGTCTTGTTTTTTGATTTTTAAGTTATATGATGAATTACTTAGTTTGTTCTTAATTATGTTGCTTAATTCAAATCTAATGTGCTTGGGTGGAGGAGGAATAGACCCTGCCTAAAAGAAGATCTAACATAATTAAGCGGAGTTGATCGAACACCTAGAGATAGGGTTACGAGATTTTGCCGGATTAGGGTGAAACCTAATATGGGAGTCCATTGATCGACTTACTGCTATCCTAGGGGGTAATTATATGCGAACGAGAGTTCCACTAATTAACCTAGGGTTAGACGTTATTCACCTCGAGAGAGGGTTTAATATAGGTTAGGGAGTCTTACGGATCAAACTAAGTAAAGAGATCATATAATTAAGGGTTAGGCAACAAGTTAAGTCTAGGTGGATTCTTCCTAAGGGTGTCGATGTAATCAATTGAGTTTTCTTCAATTTATTTTCCAAATCATCCTTTTTGTCTTTGTGTCCTTAGTTTAGTTCTTGACGATTTAGTTTAGAGTAATCTTCATTCTAATTTTAAGGTTAAATAATAGAAAGAAAGTGAGTATTAGTACTTTTAGTTCCTTTGGGTTCGATAATTCGGTCTTGCCTAAGCTATACTACTGTTCGATAGGTACACTTGCCTTTAATCGTTGTCAGAGTTAGTCTCCAGGTTTGATCATTCTTTTATAAATTTTTAAAGCTCTGATTGCAGCGTTCAATGGATAACAAGGAGGTTAAGATCTTTGATAAAATGGACAAGGCCGAGGAAAGGGAAATATGCGCCTCTGATAATCAACCATCAGCTATCCCTTATAGTGTCGATCGGCCTCTGGTGATTTACTACGAGGCAAAGAAGACGGAAGTCAAACCAAAGGTGGTGATTAAAGTACCATCTCCTTTCCCTTACAAGGACAATAAGGCGGTACCATGGAAATATGATGTTAATATTGTTGTACCCCAAGGTGAAAAGTCAAAGGCTGTGATTGGAGATGTTAGCAGAGTAGGACACTTTACCCACAGCGGGAGGTGTTATTCTCCCAAAATGGTTGAACCAAAGAAGAAAGCCGTTGACTTGAATCAGAAAGGAAAGGCACCAATGCATGATGCTGAGGTTGATGTTGAAATACAATCTGAGCAAGAAATTAAAAGACCTGTGAATGAGGATGAAGCACATGAATTCTTGAAGTTCATCAAGCATAGTGAATATAACATCGTGGAGTAGTTGAACAAGCAGCCGGCAAGAATCTCGGTGTTATCTCAGCTGTTGAACTCAGAACCACATCAAAATGCTTTGCTGAAAGTGTTAAATCAAGCATATGTGGCGAGCAATGTATTTGTTGAAAAGCTTGATAGGTGGGTGAACAACCTGAATGCGGATAATTTCATCTCTTTCAGTGATGACGAAATACCACCAAATGGTAGGGGCTCCGTAAAAGTATTGCACATCACAACCAGTTGTAAGGGTTATATAATACCGAATGTTCTCATTGACAACGGGTCTGCACTCAATGTTATGCCTTTGGCCACGCTTTCTAGGATACCAATTGATATGTCTTATTTGAGCCCTTGTCACTCTACAATAAGGGCATTTGATGGGACACGACGAGAGGTCATGGGGAAGATTGAAATTCCTCTAGAAGTGGGCCCATGTACATATGATATCGAGTTCCAGGTCATGGACATCACGCCTTCGTATAATTTTCTCTTAGGGAGGCCTTGGATCCATTCTGCTGGGGCAGTTCCTTCATCTCTCCATCAAAAAGTAAAGTTTATCCTGGATAGTCACTTGATCACGGTAGCTGGTGAAGAAGACATTGCTGCATCTATCTCTGCTGACGCACCCTACATCGAAGTAAACAAAGATGCAGTAGAATGTTCCTTCCGTTCCTTCGAATTTATCAATGCTACATTTGTTGCTGAAGGAAATAGGGTTCCCACACCCAAGCTGTCAAGGAATACCAAGATGGGAATTAAGCTGACTGTGGGAAAAGGAGCTCGAGCAAAGAAAGGTTTAGGAATATATCAGCAAGGGATAGTTAGAGCACTAAAGCCAGTACACCACAAGGCTCGATACGGTTTAGGGTTCAAGCCAGATATACAACAAAGAAGAAAACAGTTGCAAAAAGATCAAGAAAAGAGGATTGCAAGAGCCTCAGGTCGGGAATTGGAATGGGAGCCCATAGCGTACCCTCCTTTGTCAAAAACATTTACATCTGCAGGAATGATGTACCCAGGGCAAGATAATTCACGAAGCACGCTATTATTGATTGAAAGGGGTCTTCAGAACGCCAGCATATATGTTATTGATAAAGGGGATGATGCAATTAAAGATGTTTCAAATATACGCCCTAGTCCTCCTGGATTCGTTTTGAACAATTGGACTGTTGTGGATCTTCTTGTAGTTTCTAAGTCCTCTCCAGAGTAATGCTCAATGTTAACTCTTTTTTTTTTTGTGCCCCTAAGTAATAGTAGAATTCTTTTGTAAGAGCTTATGTTTGCTCTTTAACATTTAAATGAACATTAATGGAGATGTATTTTGTCATGGTCTTTTCATTCTCATTAATTTCATAATTATTCCCTCTTCTCATAGCATGTCCTTACATGTATCTCATATCATGTCATAACATTATGTTTGTTGGTTCCAATATCTTGATGCTCCTCTATAGTTTTCTTTTCCATTCACCTTTCAGGTGCTCAGATATCAACGACATGAGCAATCTCGTTACAAGTCCTGAAATCGATTTCGAGAAAGCTATTTGTTTAGGAGAATTCGAAGCTGAGGAAAATGCTGAAGATTATGTCTCGTCTCCTAACTTACTAAGAATGATAGAACAAGAAGATAAACAGATTCTACCCCATCAAGAATCTGTTGAGACAGTGAACTTGGGAAATGAAGAAAAGAGGCAGAAAGTGAAGATTCGGACCTCAATTTCAGAGAATACCAAACATGATTTGATCGCTTTGCTTTGTGAGTACAAAGATGTATTTGCATGGTCGTATCAGGACATGCCAGGGTTAAACGGGGATGTAGTGGTCCATAGACTCCCACTGAAACCAGAATGCAAACCTATTCAACAGAAGCTAAGACGAATGAGACCTGAAATGCTGTTAAAGATAAAAGAAGAAGTCAAGAAACAATTTGATGCTGGCTTCCTACAAGTCTCTAAATACCCAGAATGGGTAGCTAACATAGTCCCAGTACCGAAAAAAGACGGTAAGGTACGAATGTGCGTAGATTATTGCGATCTGAATCAAGCAAGTCCTAAAAATAATTTTCCTTTGCCACACATCGATACATTGGTGGATAACACAGCAAAACATTCATTGTTTTCTTTCATGGATGGATTCTCGGGCTATAATCAGATAAAGATGGCTCTCGAGGATATGGATAAAACTACCTTCATAACGATGTGGGGGACATTCTGCTATAAGGTGATGCCGTTCGGATTAAAGAATGCTGGGGCAACATATTAAAGGGCCATGGTGATGTTGTTCCATGACATGATGCATAAAGAAATAGAAGTCTACGTCGATGATATGATTGCCAAATCCCGAGAGGAAAGAGAGCATGTTGGGAACCTCAGGAAATTGTTCGAAAGACTAAGAAAGTTCCAGTTGAAGCTTAATCCAGCCAAGTGTACATTCGGGGCTACCTCGGGAAAATTACTAGGCTTCATTGTCAACGAGAGAGGTATTGAGGTTGATCCAGATAAGATAAAAGCTATACAAGAACTACCATCTCCGTGCATACAAAAAGAAGTCAGAGGATTTTTAGGGAGGTTGAACTACATCGCTCGATTCATCGCCCCAGCACACAAAAACCAGTGTGACCCAATTTTTCGATTCCTTCGAAAACATAATCCAGGAGAATGGAACGAGGAGTGCCAAGTGGCATTCGATAAGATAAAACAGTATTTGTCTAATCATCCGGTGCTAGTACCGCCAACTCCTGGAAGACCATTAATATTGTATCTGACTGTGTTCGAAAACTCAATGGGTTGCGTACTGGGGCAACATAATGAGTCGGGGAAAAGAGAAAGGGTGATTTACTACCTCAGCAAGAAGTTCACAAAGTATGAAGCAAAGTACCCGTCAATTGAAAAATTCTGTTGTGCTTTGGTCTGGGTAGTTCGAAGGCTCTGACAATATATGCTGTATCATACGACGTGGTTAAAAGTACATGATGGAATCACCTGCACTCTCAGGAAGAATGGCACAATGGCAGATCCTACTATCAGAGTACGACATCGTATATGTGAGTCAAAAGTCGATAAAGGGGAGTGCAATAGCTAACTTCTTAGCAACTCGAACAACGGAGGAATATGAGTCATTGAGATTTGATTTCCCAGACGAAGACTTGATGTGCATTACAGAAAAAGAATATGAGTCGTCAAAAGAAAAACCATGGAAGATGAGCTTTGAAGGTGCATCGAATGCATTAGAGCATAGGATTGGAGCAGTCTTAGTGTCACCAGAAGGGAACCATTATCCGCTCACTGCCAGATTAAATTTCTTCTATCCTAATAACGTAGCGGAATATGAAGCTTGTATCATGGGACTTCGTGCAGCTATTGAACGAAACATCGAAATCTTAGAGGTGTACGGGGACTCAACGTTGGTGATTTACCAAATCCATGGAGATTGGGAAGTGAGAGATTCAAAATTAGTTAAATATCGCGATCTAGTTGCGGAACTAATTAAAGAATTCAAAGAAGTGTCTTTTAATTACTTCCCACGAGAAGAAAACCAATTAGCTGATGCCCTGTCCACTTTTGCTTCAATGTTCAAAAAAAACAGAGAAACAGAAATAATGCCTCTCCAAATGAGCATATATGAGGTCCCTGCACATTGTTTTAGCATTGAAAAAGAGACAGATGGACGACCATGGTTCCATGATATCTTAGAATATGTCAAGAATCAAAGGTATCTCGAGCAAGCAAATGAGAACGACAAAAGAACAATCAGAAGAATGGCGGTAGGATTTGTCCTTGATTGGGATATCCTGTACAAAAGAGGAAAAGATCAAATACTTCTGAGATGCGTAGATGCTGTTGAAGCTAGAAAAATACTTGAAGATGTCCATGAAGGAATTTGTGGAACACATGCCAATGGTTTCACTATGGTTAGGCAGATTATGAGACTAGGTTATTACTGGCTGACGATGGAAAACGACTGCATTAGTTACGCACGAAAGTGCCACAAATGTCAAATTTACAGCGATAAAATTCACTTCGCCCCTTCGTCCCTTCATGTCATGACTTCTCCGTGACCTTTTTCTATGTGGGGCATGGATGTTATAGGGCCAATTTCCCCAAAAGCTTCTAATGGACACCAATTCATTTTTGTGGTCATAGATTACTTCACAAAATGGGTAGAAGCCGCTTCGTTTGCTAATGTGACGAAGACTGCAATTTGCAGGTTCTTAAAAAAGGAAATCATATGTCAATACGGTTTGCCGGAGAGAATTATTTCAGATGACGCTTTAAATCTGAACAACAAGATGATGAAAGAAGTGTGCGAGTAATTTCAAATAAAGCATCATAATTCCTCACCCTATCGACCAAAGATGAACGGAGTAGTAGAAGCGGATAACAAGAATATTAAGAGGATTATTGAGAAAATGACCGAGACATATAAAGATTGGCACGAGAAGCTACCATTCGCTTTGTATGCATATCGTACATCTGTGTGGACATCTACAAGAGCAACTCCTTTCTCTCTAGTCCATGGAATGGAAGCTGTGCTGCCCATCAAAGTTGAGATTCCCTCTCTACGAGTCTTAATGGAGTCGAAACTAGAGGAATCAGAATGGGTTCGAGCTCAATATGACCAGCTAAATCTTATCAAAGAAAAACGCTTGAAGGCAATCTGTCATGGATAGATGTACCAGATAGAATGATCACGGCCCATGGCAAGAAGATGCGGCCAAGAGAATTCCGCAAGGGAGAACTCGTATTGAGAAAGATTCTCCCAATACAAAAAGACTTTCGAGGAAAATGGGCACCAAATTGGGAAGGGCCATACGCAGTAAAAAAGGCCTTCTCGGGTGGAGCTTTGATTCTCACTGAGATGGATGGGAAGGAGTTACCTAATCCAGTGAACTCAGATGCCGTGAAAAAGTATTATGCCTAAAAAAAAGAAAAAAAAGATCAAGATGAAAACCCAAAAAGGGCGTCTTGATAAAAAAAGAAATAAAAAAGAAAAAGAAAGAATCATTAAGATGAAAACCCGGAAAGGGCGTCTTGATAAACAAAAAGGATTAGGATGAAAACTCGAAAGGGTGTCCTAATGAAGCAGATTTGGGCCTAAGGAGCAAGGCGATTTGAACAGGGAGTCAAATGGCGAGATTACAATATTTGAAGCATTCTTGGAAGCTCGAAATCTTCTACACAAGAAGCCACGCTCGAAAAGATCCTTGACTGAGAAACGTGGAAAAGTTCATGCGTTGAATATCTAGAGCATTTGTAGCCATTGAATGTGATTTCTTTTCTTTATGACACTTTTAACTGTTCTTGGCCAATTTTCTTTGATTGTTGCTTTTGAAATAAATATGAACGTGAGATATACCTTTCATACCTACTTTGTCATTTTCATGCATCTCATTTATGGTTTATTTAAATAGTAAATAGTGAAATGATGTATTCTAAACAAAAGGAATGCTGAGCATTACCCGGATGAGAATTTGATGAGTACAAGAGCCTCAAAGCAATGACAAAGTTCAACAAGGGGCAAAAGGGTGATATACGAGAAACGCAAATTACTCGAGGACGGGTACAAAACCTGAAAGGAAAGTCAAGAGTCGAAGCAATGAAGGCAGGTCATCATGAGAATCGTAACGAAAAGAGATATATGACAAACAAGCCCAAGGCGCATGGCATAATCATGTAGGCATAAAACTATTTAAGACAAACACGTGCATATCATGATAACATCATGCATGACATATACAGGTACTCTAGTAGAGCAAGAGGTTTTGATAATAACTGTACTGAATCAAGGAAAAAGAAGACATCCAAGTTCCACCAGATGATATGTTTTGAAATTCTGATTCCAAAAAAAAAAAATCAACTCATAATGCGAGAGGTGAGTTGAACCTCGGGTCACATGCCGAGATATTTTCAAATTTTGTTTTTCAATTGCAATTTTTCCAAAAAGTCAACTCATAATGCGAGAAGTGAGTTGAGCCTCGAGTCACACGCTGAGGTATTTTTCAGTTTTTGTTTTTCAAAAAATCAACTCATATTGGGAGAGGTGAGTTGAACATCGGGTCACACGCTGAGGTATTTTCAATTTCTGTTTTTTCAAAAAGTCAACTCATATTGCGAGAGGTGAGTTGAACCTCAGGTCACACGCTGAGGTATTTTCCAATTTCCGTTTTTCAAAAAAATCAACTCATATTGCGAGAGGTGAGTTGAGCCTCGGGTCACATGCTGAAATATTTTTCAATTTCTGTTTTTCAAAAAAATCAACTCATATTGCGAGAGGTGAGTTGAGCCTCAGGTCACACGCTGAAGTATTTTTCAATTTTCGTTTTTCAAAAAAATCAACTCATATTGTGAGAGGTGAGTTAAGGCTCGGGTAACATGCTGAGGTATTTTCAATTTCTATTTTTAAAGAAATCAACTCATATTGCGAAAGGTGAGTTGAGCCTCAGGTCATACGCTGAGGTATTGATAGCTGAAATCAGAGCTTTAAAATTTATAAAAGAATGATCGAACTTGGAGACTAACTCTGACAACGATTAAAGGCAAGTGTACCTATCGAACAGTAGTATAGCTTAGGCAAGACCGGATTATCGAACCCAAAGGAACTAAAAGTATTAATACTAACTTTCTTTTTATTATTTAGCCTTAAAATTAGAGTGAAGATTGCTTTAAAACTAAATTAACAAGAACTAAACTAAGGACACAAAGACAAAAAGGACGATTTGGAAAATAACTTGAAGAAAACTCAATTGATCACGACGATACCCTCAGGAAGAATCCACCTAGACTTCACTTGTTATCTAACCCTCAATTATATAATTTCTTTACTTAGCTTGATCCGTAGGACTCCCTAATCTATATTAAACCCTCTCTCGAGGCGAATAATGTCTAACCCTAGGTTAATTAGTGGAACTCTCGTTCACTTATAATAACCCCCTAGGATAGCAGTCAATCGATCAATGGACTCCCATATTAGGTTTCACCTTAATCCGGCAAAATTTCGTAGCCCTATCTCTAGGCATTCGATCAACTTCGCTTAATTATGCTAGATCTACTCTTAGGTAGGGTCTATTTCTCCTTCACCTAAACACATTAGGTTTGGATTAAGCAACATAACTAAGAAAAAACTAAGTAATTCATCATATAATTTAAAACCAAATAACAAGATTCGTTTAGGTTTCATCCCCTTCAGGTATCTGAGGGGTTTAGTTCATAATGAATAAAGAAAACATCACAAGAGAAAAGATAAAACAAAACATAAGAAATCCCTAAAACCCCCTGAAGGAATTGAAGGAGAATTCCGCCGTCTTGAGTATAACTCCGGCTTCTTGGGATGGATCAACTGGCTATCCTCGCGTTATTCCCTAACTCTGACCTTCTCGGCTTGGCTCCTTGGCCTAGCTTTGATGCCGGTTTCGGCTTCTGCCGAACTCCCCTTTTAAGTTGCCCCCTAAGGAGTTTATATAGACTTTGTGATGCCTTACTTGGCCCCTAAGTATCCTAATTTAAGTAGAATTCCTAATAGGGTGTTTGAATAGGCTTTGGAATGTGTTTCTTTGCCTCCAAGTATCCTTTCCCGAATGAAATTTCTCTTTCCAACGACAGGGACACGGCCATGGCACACGCCCGTGTGGATCGTGGCCAGGCCGTGCTCGGACTTTTAATGAGGCATGGTCGTGTTAGTTTTGGGCCAGGCAGTGTCGATTTCTTTCTTGGCCCAATTTGGTCCGTTTTAAGCCCGTTTCTCGTTCTTTTCATCCTTGGGTGCTTTCCTGAGTATAAAACATGAAAAGAAAGGATTAAGAGCACCTTTTTACATAAATTGGGGATAATTCATCCAAAAACAAGCTAAATGTGGGATTAAAATATATTATAATTACGATTTATCAGGTATTTTCAATTTTTTTGTTTTCCAAATATCAACTCATAATCCGAGAGGTGAGTTGAGCTTCGTGGCGCATGTCGAGCTATTTTTGATTTCTGTTTTTCAATAAAATTAAAGAATAAGGATTGGACAATCGAACAAAATTTAGTACTTTTAAGTCTTTGCTCTATCTCTGTTTCACAGCGATGAGCAAAGAGGGGCAACTGTAAGCACTAAATTTTGTCCGGCTCGATCTCGAGTTTAATTTTCAAAATTAAAAAAATTAAAAATTGAAAAAAATACAAAAAAATTGCATTTTGACCTCTAAACTTTCCTTAAATTGCATTTTGGCCCCTAAACTTTTCAAAATTATATTTTAACCTCTCATTTTTCTTAAAATTACACTTTAACCTGATACTTTCTCAAAATTACACTTCGGCCCTAAAAGTTTCATTGCATTTGCGATGTAGTCCTTCTGGCAGATTAGGTGATTTGGGGCACCTACCCTCCGTGATTTCCGGCCACCGGCCTAGGGCATGGCCTCCCTCCTCCCTAGTCACCTGCTACCTGCAAGAAAACAAGCATAAAAGGGGTTCTTATCTCCCAAAAATAGGGAAGAAAAGAAACCAAAAAAAAACCCACGAACCCGAAAAAAAAGAGAAAGGAAAAGAAAAGAAAAAGAAAAAGAAGGGAAGAGAGGAGAAGAAGGGGAAGGCGTCGCACCACCGGTGAGGAAGCGACGACGGCGTCGACGGCGGCGGCCGTTGGAGAAGAAGAAGGAAGAAGAAGAAAGAAGAAAGAAGAAAGAAAAAATAAAAAAAATAAAAAATAAAAAAATTTAAAAATAGTCAGGCCGACCCGACCCGACCCGTGTACCAGCAGCAAAAAAAAAGAAAAACAAGCAGCAAAAAAAAAAGGGAAACAGGCCCAAAAGGAAGCAGCCCAACAGGCCCAGCCAGCAGAAGGCCAGCGCCCAGGCCCAAAGGCAGCAGGTCAGAAAAAAAAAAGAGAGAAGAAAAAAGAAAAAAAAAAAAAAAAAGAAAAGAGAAAAAAAAAAAGAAAGAAAAAAAAGAGAAAAAAAGGGGAAAAAAGAAAAAAAAAGGAAAAGAGCCCGGGTAGTGTAAACCATTCGATCAGGCCCGTAATTTTGGGCGTTTCGGTAATTTTTCTTTACCCACTTTTAATTTATTTCGTGTATTTTAATAACATCTAGTTTTAATATTATTAATATTTTAGCATTTTTATTTTTTAATTGTATTTTATTTTATTTTTAATTTTAATAATTTTAATAAATAACGCAACGAATCGGTTTAACATTAGTCGTTGATTTCATCACTATGTTGGGTGAATATCATCGGTTCGTATTAAATACGATACGCCCTTTTAAAAAAAAATCTAAAAAAAAATTTCTCGAGTTTCAAAAAAAAAAGTTGTGTTTTCAAAAATTCTAGTGTTTCAAAATTTTCGTGTTTACAAAAATTTGAGGGTTTCAAAAAATTTCTCGAGTTTAAAAATTTTCGTGTTTTCAAAATTCTCGGATTTCAAAAATTTTCGTGTTTTCAAGGATTCTCGGGTTTTTAAAAAAAAATTTCTCGAGTTTCAAAATTTTCGCATTTGCAAAAATTTTCGTGTTTTAGAAAAAAATTCTCAGGTTTTAAAAATTTCTCGAGTTTCAAAATTTTCGAGTTTTCAAAAATTATCGTGTTTCAAAATTTTTGTATTTTCAAAATTCTTAGTTTTTTAAAAAAAAAATTCTTGAATTTCAAAATTTTTGCGTTTTTTAAAAAAATTTGTGTTAAAAAAAAATCGTGTTTTCAAAAATTCTCATGTTTTCAAAAAAATTTCGTGTTTCAATATTTTCGTATTTTCAAAAATTTCATGCTTCAAAAATTCTCGTGTTTTCAAAATTTTCCGTGTTTCAAAAATTTTGGTGTTTTTAAAAAAAAATTCTCAGGTTTCAAAAAAAAATTCTCCAATTTCAAAATTTTCGTGTTTTCAAAATAAAATTTCTCGTGTTTCAATCAGATCACGATTAAATATTAAAATGAACTCGTATTTTTGAAAATTAAGACAACACGCGCTTAACGAGATACTAAGTTTGGGCGTTGCGAGGGTGCTAATACCTTCCTCGCACATAACCGACTCCAGAACCCTATTTTTCTCTGAAATTTTGACGTAGACCTAAACTCGGCCCTTTTTTAAGAAAATTCAAAAAATAATTTTTCTTTTAAAAAGAGGATTTATTAGGTGTCCGATCACACCTAGAAAAAAAAAATCGGTGGCGACTCCCTTTTTTAATAAAATCGAAACTCTGTTTTCAAATGTTTAATAATTTTCTGAATTAGCGCCCGTACAAAATTTTACGTCGCTACAAATCTTTTTAGATTCTGTGCCCCTAAAGGCTTCTAGAATGTTGTGTTTCATTATCATTAGACTCATGTGATTTGAACGATCCCACCTCTCAAAATCCCTCTTTAACATCAGGGGTGTTTACCGCAGTAAGAGGTGTGGGTTGTTCTTCCCTTAGTTCAAGGTCTATGTTCATATAGCCAAGCACTATAAGTGCCTTTTCCATTCCTTAAAATTAGTCCCATTAAGCATGAGTATAGAATTTATATTAGCAGATATTGTGGCAGCAGAATATGAACTAGCTGAATATAGAACAAATAAAAACAAACTCAAATCAATATTCATAAGTAAACAATAAATTCAAGATAGTGGCTAATCTCATATCAAGATACCAAACACAACATTAATATCAAGTCTTTGGACAGTAATATTAACAGTAAGCGATAATTTTGTTGTAGCAATCAAATATTAACAATAAATTATGTCAAACAATTAATTAATATCTTTGGACTAACATATTGCTCACATAAAATACCTTATAATTGTCACACATTTATCACTACAGATGTCATTTGAAATTCTGTCAAATATTAACTTACCTTTGGGTCAATCAATAAACGCATGAATCACAAAAACATATAATCATCTCGATATTTTAAATAAACTTATCTACGCAAAAGAGGTTACTTTGACAGCATTTTGTTTCAACTAATATATTTAAAATATTAGACATCCTTAATTAAAAGCCAAAATCTAAATTTATTTATTTCAAAATATTTATCTTAATCTTATCGAAAAGATAATTGTGTGTATATATATAAATGTATTATATACGTTTCCAAAACAATATGCATATATTAATATATTTATATATAAACGAAACATATATACCAATCAATTTCTATACTGTGAATTTTTTTTAACATTAAATTAATGGCTTATATGGAAAAATAATAATAATAATTACATATGCGCAAACATGAACTGAAATTGAAACAGAACATGCACATAGAAAATAAATAAATAAACAAACCATCTTTATTTATTAATTGATAAACTAAAAGCATATTTCAAACCCTAATAATTGAATTCGTCAATTTAAAAAATCCAAATTAAAGATTAAAATCAAAACCCTAAAATTTCATAAATCATTCAAAAAGGAAGAAACTTTAATCAATTCTCAATAATTTAACATGATGAGGCTCTAATACAACTTGTTAGAATTATAAATTAATATATGATATAAAATTTAAAAAATCATAAATTAGGATATGTCATGTCAAATCATTAAAAACAAAACAAGAATAAAACTAGATGTGGAAGCATATCTGAATCTATGAATTTATTTTGGGGATTTGATTTTTTAAATTAGCACACAAGAAATTTAGAGAATATTTGCTTTCTCTTTCCTAATGATGGGATATTAGAAAAAATATCTTGTATGTAATTTGGGGACATAACCCTAATATTTGTAACTTTGGCATATTAGTCCTAATTCCTAATTAGCCCATCATTAATTAAAATTTGATTAGAACTTAATTACTATAGTATCTACAAATATTTGACTCATACTTTATTTAATAGTTAAAGTCTAATTAGATCAATTTTAATTTAGACTAACCTATCATAATAGTAAAATATTTGCTCAATTTTGATGCAAGTGTATTTTTATCTTCAACTCAAGTATTAAAATAATTTTTTAAAAAACAGACCTAATTATTAAGTTTATATGTCAAAAATCCTAATCAAAATAATATATAATTATTACATATTACCATACAAAACATAATACTGTTTACTGTAAGAAAAAAAAATATTATATTAAATATTAGAATGGTGTAAATTTTTTTATATTCTTTTCACATACGTTTTCAATCCCTTTTAGTTCTTTTTAAATTTTCTTTACATATTACTCCTTAAGATTTAGATCATTCCCTTAAATTCTGGTTCATCAACACAACATAATATGATATTCTGTGTTTTAGAATTTTCAGTTGCCATCTTCTCTTCTTCACTAGTCCATGTAGCTTCAGGCTTTTATATTTTAACTCCCTCGACATTTGTAGTTGGTGTCTTCAAATTTGTCATCATAGATCATTATGTTTTCTCATCTATAAACTTGATGAAAGCTCTCATCCTGACTTTTCAATAGGCATAGTTGAATCTATTCAAATTTTGTGAGTGAAAATCAACAGTGGGATCAAATTTACTATGTCTTAACTCTATTACCAAATTGAAAAAAAAAAAAAACAAATAATCTTTGTGAGTATTACCAGACCAGATATCACCTACTCAGTCAACAAAGTTTGCCAGTTCATGTTTCGTCCTCTTGATCAACATTACAAAGCTGTCAAACGAATTCTTCGTTAACTGCAAGGTACTTTGGACTATGGTATTCGGTTTACTCCTGCTGCTGTTTAAGATGTTGTTGCCTTCTCAGACGCAAATTGGGGCAATGATATTGATGATCGAAGGTCGACCTCAGGGTTTTGTGTCTTTCTTGGTGGTAATCCCGTCGCCTGGGGGTCAAAGAAGCAATCTGTGGTGTCTAGGTCAACCGCAGAAGCAGAATATAGAGGACTTGCTCATGCAGTAACGGAGGTAGTCTGGCTTGAGTCTCTGTTAGCTGAAATCTTCAGTGAATGAAAAACAAACTAGAAGAGAAACCTGAGAAAACTTGTATATTGATACGTGCATGGGAATACAAAGAGTTGTTGCATTTATAACACTATTGTTAACTGCTACTAACAGAATAACAACTTAACAGCAGCTACTAACTATCATAACTGCTTTATTCCTTAACAGTGAGCAGATACAGGAATAACTATTAAACAAGTTGCAACTTAACCAAGTGATTGTGGAAGAACAACAAACAAACACTAGGAAATCGATTACAAAGTTGATCTTATGTCATTTTAGCCTTCCTCCTTTTTATTGGTCATTGGAGACTGTTCTCTTAAACTATGGCATCCTAGCATTACCGATGTACTACAGTACTAGAGAAACTGCTGGTCGATGAACTTAATCTAGGGCAAGACTTTAGTTTGGATACTTATGTCTAGTCAAGAATCTGATGAACATGCGTTGTTTGCTTTGGGTTTTCTTAAGATAGTTTTTGTTTGTTTTCAGTGTAGTTTTCGTAGTCATGTTCTTCACTTTCTTTGTATAATTGCTTTGGAGCCACAGCATATAAAATTTACCAGCCCTGTATCCATACCCAAAAAAATTCACAATTCTAGCTAGTTTAATCTATTTACGTATGAGCAGATTTGAAAATTTCTGGAAGGTTCATGAAATTCAGGAAGGTACTTTTGATGGACGAAAATTCTGAATCAAAATAATAGATTATTAAAATGTTTATTTTGTGTATTGTATATATTGTCCTTCCAATTCCACAGCCTTCTACAATTTTCTTCTTCTTTCCTGGTTAAAAAAAAAAAAACAGAGATCCCCGCAAAGCCTACAAGTAACATATTTAACTATACAATAATTAATTTAATATAATTTACTCATCATTAATATAAAACAGTATTATTCAAAATAATAAACATAATTATATATAAAATGCTCTCATAGTTTCAATGTTGTAAGCTAACAATAATACGAATTTTTTTATTATGATAAAATTAATTATCAATATATTCACTTAATAAAGGAATAATTTCTTTATCTATTAATTTTTTTTTACTATGTTTATCAACAAGTGAAACTATAATAAGTAATATAACTAACGGATAACCAAAAATAGAAGAAAAGAAAAAAAATGGTAAAAATGTAAACGACCGTGATTTTCTCCTGTCCTCTACCTACGGAATATTCCATCTTAAGTTTCAAGTGTTCTCCATCTAAAATAAATCTATAAATAAATGGCCGAATATTCCAAAGAGATGAAAAATGTTTCTGGAGTCGGTTTAAATTCTCCATTTCCCATCTTTATTTTTCATGTCATCTTGTTAAACAGTTCCTATGCCTGTTTCCACCGTCACCTGACCCCTTTCTTAAATTCAATGAATCTTAGCCAATTCATTAGAAAAGAATAGACAAGATATGGCCATGGCTCTCAAAGCGGTTCATGTTTGTGATGTGCCTAATCTTGATCAAGTCCCTGAGAATGCTGCATTAGCACTCTGCTCAACTCGTTTCCGAGCAGGTAAAGTTGTTGAATTTTCAATCTCCACCCAACCTTTCTTTTCTTTTTAGCTTAAAAGATCTTGGTTTAATGGGGGTATATGAATAGGTGTTAATGATGATAAAATATGCGAATGCAACATTCCCAAGTTTCTAGTAGTGGGTCACAGAGGGAACGGAATGAACATGTTGCAATCGCCTGATTCCAGAATGAAATCCATCAAAGAGAATTCTATTCTTTCTTTCAATGAGGCGGCTAAGTTTTCTATCGATTTCATTGAATTTGACGTTCAGGTGAGCCTACCATCTCTCTCCTCCCCTTTACCAAACATAGCCTATCCCGGTATAAAACCGGCGGCATGCCCCGCAATTAAACTAACTTCCACGTTTCTCTCAAATCCGCCGATGGCTTTTGAGAGAGAGAGAGAGAGCAAACATTTGTCTTTCAGTATTATTTACCCTTTCTTAGAACTTCCTTTTCTTCCTTTTCCCTTTTTTTTAATTGTTGTTATTATTATTATCTACCCTACCAATCTAAGAAAAAAAGCGGTGAGGTTCTGTCTCTATTCGCCGCGAAATTGATAACCAGTTTTAATGGTGACTCTTAATGTCGATCTGGATGAGGTTGTTGTCTCATGCCTGGTAGGTCGTCAGGTGGCCCGGCCAACCTCACAATGAAAGAGATCCCACTTTCAACCCTGTTTAGCTGGTCCAAACCTTAATCTTTGATGTCTAATTCATTTTTTGTTTCATTCAGCATTCATTGTCGAATTAGTTATGAATCTGCTTTTTTTCAGATTTTGGGGCACTGATTGGTTTACCTTTGTTTTCTTTGAATTGCCTTCTTTGGTGGTGTTTTTCTTTTTCCTTTTTTTTTTCTCTTAAAAAAAAACTACATGGATGAACAAAGAACCTTTAGACGGATCTTGTAAACAAATACCAAAAAAACCTATTTGTTGTAGGTGACGAAAGATGACTACCCTGTCATTTACCATGACAACTTCATCCTCCATGAAGAAAAGGTTAGCTATTTTCACCTTTCCTCTCATAGTTTCGCATGATTCATACCCTATAATTGGTTAAGTTGCTAAATATTTTGGGTGTCAATTTCAGGGTGCCATTGTTGAGAACAGAGTTACAGAACTTGCTTTGGCTGAATTTCTTTCCTATGGACCACAGAAACACCCTGGAAGTGTAATAATCTTTGATCTTTCTCTTTTGATCGACCATGTTCTTTTTTTGGTCTTTTGGTTGACTAGTTTGCAATTCAGGAGGGAAAACTGCTTTACAGGAAAACAAAAGATGGAAGGTTCTTCGAGTGGAAGGTTGAAAAAGATGCTCCTCTGTGTACACTTGAAGAGGCTTTCCATAATGTCGATCAATCGGTGGGCTTTAATGTTGAATTGAAGTTTGATGATTTTATTGTTTATAAGGAAGAGGAACTCACACGTATACTTAAAGCTATCTTGAAGGTAAATGCTTGTTTTAGCCTTCAGCTGGTGGGGAACTCGAGACATTTTAACATTTACATTATGGTTTTTAACTAATGGATGCCTGCTTCTAAAATTCATGACCAGGTGGTGTTTGAGAATGCAAAGGGCAGACAAATCTTGTTTTCTAGCTTTCAACCTGATGCAGCCCGGTTGATTAGAAAATTACAGAGCACATATCCCGTAAGTGCAGATTTTCCGGTTCCAATTAATCTTGGTTTGCCAACACTAACATTTAATCACATACATTGTTGATTGAGGCTTCTTTTTTGTTAATATTGATATCAGGTATATTTTCTCACCAATGGGGGAAGTGAAATTTACACAGACGTAAGGAGGAATTCCTTGGAGGAGGCTATTAAGCTCAGCCTTGAAAATGGCTTGCAGGGGATCGTATCCGAAGTCAAAGCAGTGTTTAGAAATACTGGAGCGGTTGGAAGAATCAAAGAATCAAAGCTTTCCCTCATGACCTACGGTCAATTAAAGTAAGTTAAAACAGTTGTTAAAGCATTATTTGTTTGGGATTGTATTCGCCTAATCCGTGCATTGTTTTGCAGTAATGTCCCGGAGGTTGTATACATGCAACACCTAATGGGTGTTGAGGGAGTTATTGTGGACCTGGTTGAGGAGATTAGTGAGTCAGTATCAGATTTAACCCATGCGAAGGAGGGAGAAGAGAAAAACTTGTATGGGGAGGAGGATGGGAAGAAGGAAGTGAAAGCAAAGCCACAATTTTCCGAGGATGAACTCTCCTTCCTATTGAAGCTAATACCAGAGCTGATGATTCAGGCTTGATTTAAGCATATCTAATATTTGGATACCCTCAAAAGTAGAAAGAATATATGATGCAGAGAGTTGTGTTCCCATGTAAACTGTTGTTGGTTGTTCATTACACAAAAAAAAAGAAAAAAAGAGAACCTCATAGCTTATGTTCGTGAAGTTGGAGATCGTGTAACATCAAAGACGGTGGTTATGCTGCTTTTCTTTTATAATTACATGAGAAAATGAATTTACAGAACTTTTTTACCTTACAACTGAATACCATAGATACTCCTAAGCAGATTGAAGCAATAAGACATTGCAAGGTGTTGTATTGTATGATGATACATTTTCTCCGTTAAAACTAACCAGAGCGCCATTGTCTTTTAATTTCGTTTCGAGGTTTTGCGAATAGATTTTGAATACCATGAACCAATATGAAGTGTCAATGAATTCAATGAGCAAATCGTTTGATCATATTTTTTCAAAGAAAATGTCGTTCAAAGAATTTTCAGACCCCAAACTTCCACCCTTGCCATTACCTACAAACCGCCTGCACCCGTTTGAGCGGATCAGCCCCTTCACCTTAGATTGGTTTTGAATATGGAGGCACCCCTCGCTAGAAGAGCCATACTTTCTTTTGTTTTGAGATTTAACGAGTTCCAGACCTATTTTTCTTTGAGGCACACACAATAAACCATTTAACCTTCACAATTCTCCTCCTTGTGTCATCACCACCCAACAAATATCTTCTTCTAATCTTTCGTTTCTTTGCAGACTCCCTTGGGCGGTAAACCTATTAGACTGGGGCGCAGATAGTACCGCATTTATCAACATTACCCTTCCGCCCAACCTTAGAATTTAACTTCTCCCTCAGCAAATTTGTCTAGGTTTTCACACTTCTTACTTGGATTAACCAGATACGCCAAGGTAACATGATGGTTGTTTTCTAGATTCCCAACCTACCACCTATAACTGGTTTTTCTTTTTAAGGATATTAGGATGTCCAAAGATTCAACTCATGACTTAGGGCTCCTTTGAATGTGTGTTTGTTTCCAGTGCGGTATATTTAGGTTTTTTTTTTCTTTAGTCTCAAGTTACAATATTTTTATAGCATTTATTCTACTGCCATTATTATTTTTACACTAACCACAGATAAATGTACCGCTCATGAGATCTTTAGTATCTACATATCAATAGAAGTTTAATATCTTAAATTCAATTAAAAATGATTTTACACATCTTAATCCACTTTAACATACAATATCTTAAAACAACTGGATCAATTAAAATATTACTTAATTGACTTATACTGAGCATAGTTTAATAGAGTTAATTGTTTAAATCAATATATATATATATATATCAAAATGAACCCGAATTTGAGAAAAAAAAAAGGTCTCAAATTCAAACTCCAAAATAATTTCAATCCAAGAAAACTCTAGCTGAATCCAATATGTGACCTCAAAGTTGTGTAAAAATGATTACTTAAAATTGATTTGAAGTGGTAGTTTGAAGCCAATAAAAAAGAACCCAAACGCAAAATAATTTGAACATAAAACAGCTCTAACTGATAAAATTTGCCTCAAATCCAAAATAATTAAGTTTGTATGCATCCATTTGTCACACTAAAAGCTTACTGTATTGGATGGAAATTAAAATTCATAAATAGGCGAAGATAAATACTCCAAAAATTGTCCACCTTCCAAATTGGTTGGCAACTTTCAAGTTGCTGGGTTGCACCCGACAGATACCCAATTGGACGGAACCCTAATTCACAAACATTACCATCATGGGTCTATCTCAATACTTACGTAGTAAAGTTGGAAAGGTTAAACATCCTCAACTTGTTGTCTTAGTCGCACGTTAATCATGTTTCACTGCTGCTTGTCTGGATTATAACATTTATCTTCAGGGGCCGTCTATTATATCCGACTTCATTTAATTTTAAATCGATAGCATAAATATTCTTATGTCTTTGCTTCAAATTCAAGAATATGAGGTGACACAATTCCCTATTTAGTGCTGACCTTCTAATTTTCTTCACCCAGTTTGGTTCTAGAAATTCAATAATTTAACTTTTTTTTCCTTCATTTCTTCTTCTAATTTGATCATTTACTTGTTTCATGCATCCTATATATTAAAATGATGCGAACATTAATTTATAGGATTTTATGCACTAGTAAGATACATGCATACGCATGATTGCTTGTGTAGTTGTATATGTTTATTATTTTATAGTAATATTTTTATCATAAGATCAACCCATGACTTCATCTTTATGTGTGTATATATATATTATCAACAGTACTTTACATATCGAATTCATGGAGATTTAGGGGGGATTCAGATTCATGGAATAAGTTCTATTTTTATCAAAACCGAAGTAAAGATAAAAGAGAGCACTACCTTTTGTTTTCTTTTTCTCTGGTAATGGCAAATGATGGCTATAGAAAAGAAAGGGCCATTATACATAAATGATTGACATAAAGGTTTTTAAGCACTGATCAGTTAGCCCTCCTTTTTTTTTTTTTTTTTTTGCCATTGGATGAAACTCTTGTCGCTTCATATCATAATATTAAAGGAACACATTAGTTACCTTGCTAACTTTTCACTTCTATGGTAAGATAAATGTTTATTCATGTTACATAATTTAGAGAAATATTTTTTAAAGAAAACTTATTCCTTCTGATACAGGTTTCAAAGCCATGTGAGTTAAAATGCAATTTCTTTAAAACTCTGTTATTTCTCTTCGGATGTGAGCATGAAAGGCGTTATGCTTATGTGTAACCCAATATAATGGTATGCTTGTAAAGAAGGCAATCCCAAAAAGGTTAAGCCAAATATTGAACAAAACCATGTTGCTGTAAAAAGAAAAATAAAAAATGAAAACAAACGCTAAAGCCAAAGGACATAATTTATTTTGGAGAGAAAAGTTAATATATAGGGAGAGAGAGGTAGATTAAAATAATGAGAGGTGAGCAGAAAGAGACATATTCCACTTAACAACATATTTTACTCAAAACACTATAATTGCAGCCTTTGACGTTTCTCTATTACTCCTTCAAAAACCCTCATCAACACCCACACGCAAACTCCTTTGACTCTCTACAAAAGAAAAAGCACAGACATATAATATAAAGGCAAACAAAAGAAAAGAAAATGAAAGTTTGGGTCACGAAACCCAATTTTTCTTTCCATACTATTTATTTATCCAAGTGGGGTGTGAGAGCATTTGCTTGTTCTATAAAGAAGTCATACTTTCCCCTCTCAAATACCCACCTCTCTCTCTCTCTCTCTCACACAACAATTACAACTTTTCCTTTGCTTTTATATCCGCACTTCTTACTTTTCTCTTTTCTTGTTCTTGTTCCCCCCCTTGTTGATATTCTCTATTTTCTTTGAGGGATTAATATAAGAAGGCAATGTGGGATGGTGGGGCTGTAGGCTCGATTTGGCGTTTGAAGCCTGCCTCCCTCCCTTTGTTGGTTTTCAGGTGCTTTCGGGACTAATTGGTTGCCTGCTTTTGACGATGATGGAGAAGCTTAGTTTTGTAAAGAACGGTGTGCTTAGATTGCCTCCTGGGTTCCGCTTCCATCCTACTGATGAAGAGTTAGTGGTTCAGTACTTGAGAAGAAAGGTGCTTTCTTGGCCCTTACCTGCCTCTATCATACCTGAAGTTGATGTTTGCAAAGCTGATCCTTGGGACTTGCCAGGTTGGTTGCTTTATTTGCACTTTCACACCTCACTCATCAAATTTGGTTCCTTTTACTATATAACATTAAACAAAAAAGTGTATCAATAGCTATGAATGTAACAGTAGTTAAACAGTTAGAAGCCTTTAGGACAAAATTAAAGAGATAATTAGATGGCCTGATACATTGGGGTCTATGTTCAGGTGATTTGGAACAAGAGAGGTACTTCTTTAGCACAAGAGAAGCCAAGTATCCCAATGGGAACAGATCCAACAGAGCCACACTTTCAGGATATTGGAAAGCCACAGGAATTGACAAACAAATTGTAAGTTGTAGTGGCAACCAAGTAGTGGGTATGAAGAAAACTCTGGTTTTTTATAGAGGAAAGCCCCCACAGGGAACTAGGACCGACTGGATCATGCATGAATATCGCCTTGTTACCGCTGACACCTGCAATGCCCCACATAAGAAGAACCAAACTCAGGTCAACTTCGGGTCTTTGCTCTCATTTCATCTTTACTGCTTGTACCTATAGTTGTTGAGCATTTTTCATAATTCAAGCATCTCATCCCAACCACATTTCGTAACCTCTGGAGTCGGGGAAATGGCAGTACATTGTTGTTTTAATGATGCTATGTTTGTTGGTCAGTCAAATTAATGATTTGTATTAAAACCTATGCAGAACCATGTGATGGCAGTGGAAAATTGGGTGTTATGCCGCATATTTTTGAAGAAAAGAAGTGGTGCTACTAAAAGAGAGGATGACAGCCTGCAATGTTGCAACGAGAAGGGAGTTGGTAAAGCAAGGAGAAAGAGCCCTGTTTTCTATGAATTCATGAGCAAGGAGAGGACAGACCTATATCTTGCCCCAGCATCCTCCTCATCTTGCACCAGTGGGATCACACAGGTGTCAAATGATAACGCGGATGACCATGAAGAAAGCAGTAGTTGCAATAGTTTTCCTTACTTTAGAAGAAAACCTTAAAAAGCCATACTTTCACACTTTTGTTTTCTTGCCTATATCAGTAGTTGGGCTTTGATTAGCCCTTCAGAATAATAACCTCTTTAAAGAAAAAGCAATCAAGTGTTTGGTAATTTCAAGTCTTTGGGTCTCTTTTGTCTGTAATTACCACGCAGCAGAAATAGTTGTCAATAGAAACCCCAAAAAAAGTTATTAAAGAAAACAATATATGGTTGTGCATGCAGTAACTATTACCTAAAGAGCAAACTTTCTTGAGCACATGGCGGTTCCCCTTGTAATTAATCAAAAGCTAAAGACATATTACCCTCTTTTCTTATACATTTTACAAAAGTCATCGTGAAACGGGCTATGGTTCAAGTTCAACATTGCTTTTGTAGATGAACATCAGAGCAAAGTCCCTTTAGGAAAAGGCAAATGGTTTTGAGAGAATATTTGATGTACTGTTAACGTATATATAGAAAAGCAAAACGCAAAACGCTTTTTGGGAGAGCACAGTGTCGAAACTTTTTTTTTTAAATTAACTTTTATTTTAAAATCGACTTTTATTTTAAAAAATGAAAATGGAGAGTCGCCCCCAATTCTTTTTAAGAGGTGTGATCGGATTACCTCGTAATTTGGTCGTTTTAATAAAATGTCTGAATTATTAAAACAACGATTTTTGGTCTACAAAGTTTAGAAAACGGGTTCGGGAGTCGGTTACACACAAGGAAGGGTTAGCACTCTCGTAACGCCCAAAATTGGTACCTAATTGATTAATTCGTGTCTTAGTGACGAAAGTTGAAAACTTGAAAATAATTTAAAAATACGATCCCTCTTTGTATTAATGTTAGTTTTTTTAAAAAAAATACTTGAATAAATTGAAACGAATGTCAAAGACCCTCTCGTCTCGAGATAACAAATGTCACATCCCGTAAGGTAGGACACGGCATTTTGAACCCTCAAGAATAAAATTGCCTTTAAAATTTTTTATTTAAATTTCACGCATTTTAATTTTAAAAGAATATTTGGCTATTTAAGTTTAACGAGAAAATCGAAACCTCGTAAATTAGAGTACGATTTCTCGAATCTCCAAAATACGAAATATTGCCTATTTTTAAAAGTTTTTTTTTTGAATTTGGGTAAAAATTAATGCAATATTTAAAAAATGGTATATGAATAAAATATTGTACCAATGAATGACAACAATATGAAAATACTAATAAATAATTTGTAGTACATATAATGGCAATAATCACATAATATCACTTTAATAGCAATACAATCAACCAAAGAAAGATAAAATAAAATAAACAAATAGTTTCAATGATAACAAAAATAAAATAGGCACCAGACAAGACAAAACTAATTTTTAAAATATAATAACTACAAGTGAATAAATAAATAAATACACAAACATATATTGAAGAAAGTAGTTTGTAAAATATTGAAAAAAAGAGCAAATTAAAATATAAATGAAGTTCGGGGAGCAATTTGTAAATAAATACATAATAATAATAATAATAATAATAATAATAATAATAATAATAATAATAATAATAATAAAGGCACAAATAAAATAAATAATCAATAAAAGAAAATTAAAAACGAAGAAATATGAACACCGGAATAAAATAAAAGGTAAATAAATAAATGAATGATGTGCGAATAAATAAATAAATAAACAAATGAATGAATAAAATGCAAGAAATAATGAATAAATAATCAAGTAAATAAATAAATAAAAGGATTAAAGTAAAAAGGGGTTAATCATAACTTGAATGAAATTAAAAGAACAAATAAAATAAATAACAAAGGAACTAAAATAAAAAAAACATTCGTAAAAATAAATAATTTAGGAAGAATCCAAAATAAATAAATAAGGGCTAAATTGAAATTTAAATAAAATAGGAGGGATAAATTGCGAATAAAAAAAGGAAAAATACGGGCTAAAATGGGATGCGCACGAAATAGAGGGACCGATTGGGGAATTATCCCCTGTCCTTAAAACAGCGTCGTTCCCTGGAGGGGTTAAAATGAAATAAAAATAAAATTATAGGGCTAAATTAAAAAAAAAAGACAAAAAAAAGACTAAATTGCAACGCGCTGCAAAAGCGGAAGGATCGAGAGCGCAAATAATCCATTTGTCCAATTGCAACGCTCTGCAAAAGCGGAAGGATCGAGAGCGCAAATAATCCATTCGTCCAAAACGCGCAGATCCTCTGAGCGGGTCGGGTCGGCATGGGGATCCTAGGGGTAAATCGACGTCGTTTTAGGGCTATTGTGGCCAGCCCTAAACGACGCCGTTTAATGGGTTTATAAAAGTCAAATTTTTTTTTAAAAAAAATTCATTCTCTTCCCATTCTTTTAAAAAAATAAAAAAAAAACTCTCTAAACCTCCCTTCCCTTCTCCAGGCTCCGACCATTGCTCCGGCGCCGGACTACTGTGGCGGTCGCCGGTCACCAGCGACGACGGCCGAAAAAATAATAAGGCTATTTTTATCATTTTAACCCCCCTGAACATAGATCCGAGGCCAAAATTTTCGAAATCCACATAAAAAATACCCAAAAGGTTAAAAACCTTTCGATTTTTGGCCACTTTTCATCAAAAGTGGCTACCTCAGTCGTTCACGGCGACGGGATGCGAAAGTTTGTTTTCTTCAAACCTTTCCTTTTAATTTTGTGTTTTACTCGAAGAAAGAAAAAAATAATAAATAAATATAAATTCGTAAGATAAAACAAAGCAAAGAAAATCACCTTTGGGAATTCTTATTTTTTTTTTATTTGATATTCGAATCTGTTTTGTTTTTGACTAATATAGAGTGTCCCCTTACATTGATCCTTTCCTGGCTTTTATAGCCAGATAAATACAATATATTTATGTTTATTACTTTTGATTGCTACTATTTTTTACTATTTCTGCTTTCGTTCTTTCCTGTTCTGTTTTCTTTCTTTGCTCTTGTTTGCAGGCCTTGGCAAGTCAATGTAGGACGGGTCTTGCTATTTTGGTGCAAGGCGGCAGTCTTTGGGCAGTGAGCACGCTAATGGAGGCACGTAGAGTGCAGCGCCCAAAAAGGAACTAGGGTTAAGGTTTTCTAAAAGATGTTTAAACATTTTGGGCCACTGGGCCTTCAATTTTTTGGGTTGTAATTATGAATTTTTTGGGGGGCTTGTAACTGGACTGTTTTTTTTTTGTTTTGGACTTTATTATTTTATTTTGGGCCCGGGCGAATTGGGCCTATTATAGCTGCCCCTCTTTGCTCATTGTCGTGTAACGAGGATGGAGCAAAGACCTTTAAGATGACCAAATTTGCCCGATTTCTGAATCTCGACTTCTTTGGTGCTTCTCTTCTTTAAGTAGCACCAATCTATCCCACTGCAACTTCAGGGGTGTAGGAATTGTTACTTCAATCTGCTCCACTGTAACTTCATGGAGATAAGACTCGTAAGTTCAACCTGCCTCACTGCAACTTTATAGTTTTAATCTGCTCTACTGCAACTTCAGAGAGATAAGATTTGCTATCTTCAGTCTGCTCCACTATAACTTCAAGGAGATAAGACTTGTAACTTTAACCTACTCCACTGCAAATTCAGGGAGATAAGGTTTATAAATTTAATCTGCTCTACTACAACTTCAGAGAGATAAGATTCGCTATCTTCAGTCTTCTCCACTGCGACTTTAGGGAGATAAGACTTGTGACTTCAATCTGCTCCACTGCAACTTCTATGAGATAAGATTTGTAATTTGTAGCTTTAATCTATTCCACTGCAACTTCAGGGAAATAAGAGTAGTGGCTTCAATCTGCTCCACTGCAATTTTAAGGAGATAAGATTCGCCACGGTAAATTTGATTCGACCTACTACAACTTCAAAGGTATAGAATTTGTTACTTGTAGCTTTAATCTATTCTATTGCAACTTCAGGGAAATAAGATTCGCTATCTTCAGTCTGCTCCACTGCAACTTTAGGGAGATAAGACTTGTAACTTCAACCTACCCCATTGCAACTTCAAAGAGATAATGTTTATAGCTTTAATTTGCTCTACTACAACTTCAGAGAGATAAGATTTACTATTTTCAATCTGCTCCACTGCAGCTTCAGGGAGATAAGACTTGTAATTTCAACCTGCTCCACTGCAACATCAAGGAGATAAGATTCGCCATAATTTGTGGTTTGTAACTTTAATCTGTTCCACTGCAACTTCAGGGAAATGAGATCCACTATCTTCAGTTTGCTTCACTGCAATTTCAGGGAGATAAGACTTGTAACTTTTCGACCTGCCCCACTACAACTTTAGGGAGATAGGATTTGTGGCTTTAATCTGCTTCACTGCAACTTCAAGGAGATAAGATTTGCTATGATAACTTCAATCCGTCCCACTGCAACTTCAGGGGTATATGATTTGTGGCTTTAATCTGCTCCACTGCAACTTCAGGGAGATAAGATTTGCAATGATGACTTCGATCTGTTACACTGCAATTTTAGGGGTATAAGGTTTATGGCTTTCTGATCTGTTACACCATTTTCTGGGGAACATGACCTGTAGAGTCCATTTCATGGGCCTATTTATGCCTAGTTATTAGGATGTCATGATCAGGATGAATCAAATGCTCCTAACTAGATGTGTATGAATGATATTTGCATAAATAAATAATGTCATTTTTCGAGAATGATCCCTTTTTAATGCTTAGATTGTCATTGCTCGCCGTTTATCAAGGTTCTATCACTGATGTGTTAACATGCCTTCTTGTTCAGTTGGTATCTTTGACAGAAAATCTGAAGAAATAGTCACAATTTAGACTATTCTTTCTCAAATGTTTCCAACTCTTTGGTTAGTTCTGACCAGTGGTCACGTTTCAGATCCTTGTACTATTTAGAAGCTTTTCAGAGCAATACGCAGAACTCCTTTTACTTTGAATATTATTATTCCATTAATCATTATTTCAATGAAAAAGGCTTGAAAAAAGATTATCGCAATGGACAAAAGAAATTTTATTGAGAGCAAAGCTTGAAATGGATAAATTAATCAAAGATAGCAAACATTGTTGAAATACAAGATGAATAAGATGAAAATAGGTGCCCCAGATATCATAGTATGAGCTTCTTCGCACTAACTTCTCGAGGGCCCTTTTGAACTTGATATGTGTTTCAGAGATCCAGAGTACTTTTTTGATGCCCCAAGATGTAACATCCCTCTTCCTTGTTAATTCGGGGACAACAAGATTACCACATGTCCCATCTTTGATCAAAATTTCAATTATCCTTTTCCAGATTTTTAACTCAAAACCCCTTTAGTCTTAAGACGCCCTTTGTGAGTTTTCACCTTGGTCTCTCCTTTTCTTTAGGTGAAGTACTTCTTGACTGAATCTGAGTTCACAGGATTAGGTAAGTTTTTACCATCCATCTCGGTTAAAATCACCGCTCCTCCAGAAAAATGCCTTCTTTACCACATAAGGTCCTTCCCAATTTGGTATCCATTTCCCTCTAAAATCCTTTTGTATGGGCAGGATCTTTTTCAATACTAGGTCCCCCTCATGGAATTCTCTAGGACGAACCTTTTTGTCGTAAGCTCGCATCATTCGCTTTTGGTACGTATGACCATGACGGATGGCTTTTGACCTTTTCTCTTCAATCAAGTTTAGCTGATCATATCGGGATTGGATCCATTCTACTCATCCAATTTCAATTCTGCCAAAACTCGGAGAGAAGGAATCTCGACTTTAATAGGTAAAACCGCCTCCATTCCATAAACCAGAAAGAAAGGCGTTGCCCCAGTTGAGGTCCTGACAGATGTTCGATAAACATAAAAGGCGAATGATAACTCCTCATGCCAATCTTTATAAGTCTCAGTCATTTTCCCTACGATTTTCTTAATGTTCTTATTGGCTGCCTCCACTGCACCATTCATTTTTGGGTGATATGGTGATGAGTTGTGGTGTTTGATCTTGAACTGACTACAGACTTCTGATATCGTGTTGTTCAAATTTAGTACATTGTCAGATATAATCCTTTCTAGCATTCCATATTAACATATGATCTCTTTCTTTAAGAACTTGCTGACTGCCAACTTCGTGACATTAACGTATGAAGCGGCTTCTACCCACTTTGTCAAGTAATCGATGACCATGAAGATGAATCGATGCCCGTTAGAAGCTTTAGGTGAGATTGGCCCAATGATATCCATGCCCCACATAGAGAAATGTCACAGAGAAGTCATAATATGAAGAGGTGAGGGAGGTACATAAATTTTATCTCTATAAATTTGACAATTATGGTATTTCTTGGCAAAACTGATACAATCTTCTTCCATGGTGGACTAGTAATACCCGAATCTCATAATTTGTCTGGCTATTTTAAAACCATTGGCATGTGTTCCGCAGACGCACTCGTGGACTTCTTCCAAAATTTTCATAGCCTCGACAGCGTCTACACATCTTAGTAGCACCTGATCCTTTCTTCTTTTATATAGGATCTCTCCATCTAAGATATAATCACTGGCCAGTCTTCTCAACGTCCTTTTATCATTCTCAGTTGCTTGGTCAGGGTATTCATGATTCTTCACATATCGCAGTATATCATGGTACCAAGGGTAATCGTCCTCTTCCTCTTCTTCTTTGATGTTGCAGCAATGAGCCGAAGTCTCATAAATACTCATCTGGATAGGTTTTACATCCTCTTGTTTATTCACTTTGACCATCGAAGTCAATGTAGCCAAAGCGTCAGCCATCTGATTGTCTCGTAGAAGATAGTAGAAGGTGATGTCATCAAACTTTTCAATTAGCTCCAGAACCAGTCTTCGATAATTGATCAACTTAGGGTCTCTCGTCTCTCATTCACCTTTGAGTTGATAGATCACTAGTGCAGAATCTTCATATACCTCTAGCACTTTGATATACGTTTTATTGTTGTACGAATGCCCATGATGCATTCTTCATATTCTGTCATATTATTCGTGCAGCCAAAATCCAATTTACTAGTGCATGGATAATGATCCCCTTTTGGGGGTACCAGGGCTGCCCCAATTCAGTTACCCATAGCGTTTGAGGCTCCATCGAAGTTTAGCTTCCAAGGATGACCTTCTTGAAGGTCTTCTTCAGTGGTTGCAACATACATTAGATCTTCATTCGGGAAATAAAAGTTCAAAAGCTCATAATTTTCTAGAGCTCTACTGGCCAAAAAGTCTGTTATTGTGCTCCCTTTTATAGCCTTCTGATTCACATAAACTATATCAAATTCGGAAAGCAAAATTTACCACCGGGCCATTCCTCCATTCAAAGCAGTGGATTCCATCATGTACTTTAGAGGATCCGATTTTGAGATGAGCCAAGTCGTGTGGTACAACATATACTGTCTCAATCTTCGGGTTGTCCAAATTAAAGCGCAACATAACTTCTCGATTGGTAAATACCTTGTCTCACATTTAGTGAATTTCTTACTGAGATAGTATATCGCTCTTTCTTTTCTTCCTGACTCATCATGTTGACCAAGGACGCATCTCATGGAATTCCCGAATACTATCAAGTACAATATCAACGGTCTATCTAGGCTGGGAGGCATCAGTACTGGGGCATTGGATAGGTAATGTTTGACTTTGTCGAAAGTTTTCTAACACTCCTCATCCCAAACGCCTAGATTCTGTTTCTTAAGGAGACGAAATATTGGGTCACATTTCTCAGTTAGTTGTGAAATAAACCGGACGATGTAATTTAGTCTTGCTAGGAAACCTCGCACTTCTTTTTGAGTGCATGATTGAGGCAACTCCTGTATAGCCTTTACTTTATCTGGGTCAATCTCGATCCCCTTTTCACTGAGTACAAATCCTAACAATTTTCTCGACTTAGCTCTGAAGGTACATTTTGCTGGATTGAGTTTCAGTTGGAATTTTCTCAATCTCAAGAACAATTTCCACAAGACTTGTACATGCTCCTTTTCTGTTTGGGACTTTGTGATTATATCGTCAACATCAACCTCTATTTCTTTGTACATCATATAATGAAACAAAGTTACCATGGCTCTTTGATGCTTTGCTCCAGCATTTTTCAGTCCAAATGGCATCACCTTATAGCAAAATGTTCCCCACATGGTTACGAATGTGGTCTTCTCCATGTCTTAAGGATGCATCTTTATTTGGTTGTATCCCGAGAAACCATCCATGAAAGAGAACAATGAGTAATCTGCCGTGTTGTCCACTAAATTGCCGATATGCTACAATAGGAAATTGTCTTTCGGGCTGGCTTTGTTCAAGTCCCTGTAGTCTATGCACATTCGTACTTTCCCATCTTTTTTAGGGACGGGGACGATATTGGTTACCCATTCTGATTATTTAACCCCTTGTAAGAAACCAGCATCGAATTGTTTCTTGACTTCCTCTTTTATCTTCAGTAAAACATCGGGCCTCATCCTTCGGAGCTTCTGTTGAACTGGCTTATACTCTTCCTTTATGAGGAGCTGGTGTACCACGATATCAGCACTTAACCCGAGCATGTCTTGATATGACCATGCAAAGACATCATTGAATTCTTGGAGTAGGGCACCGACTCTTTGTAAGGCAGAACTTATTTCTCATCTTGCTCTACCATCCTCAACAAATCGGGAGATAGGTTACAGTCTCGATCATCTTCAAAATTTTGAGAATCCTCCGTACACATATCTTGCTCAAAAAGAGATTCTGAGTTAGTAGTAGCTCGCTCATATCATTGATATCTGGAGACCTATTATAGGGATGAAGAAAAATCCAAAAAACAAAAGAATCTAGGAATGATTATCTATATGGTATGATTATGAATGAAATGAAAGAATAAAACAATATTTACTCAATATGATATGCAAAGATGCATTTTTATTGAAATAAAGATGTTGGACATAAGCCTATTTCATAAAAGGATTCTTATTACTCCTAGGCTTAGAGCAATAAGAGTGTTTTGAACATTACTCTGAATTAGCTCCAAAAACTACAAGAATCTCTTCCATAGTCCAATTGTTCAGAACACTTCCAGGTGCATAAGGGCAGATGCTTGATAAATTTTCTCCCCCAATTCTTTCTTCAGATATGGCGTTGATGTTCAGATTTTCCAACATTTATTTTGGTCATAAAATGATAACCATTAGGTGGTTGACTTCATAGACCTTCCCTATTGACCCTTCTTCCAAAGCGCATATATCTCCTTATTCTGAGCCCTTGGCATATTCAAAGAATTCTAGCTCCTTATTATCCATCAAATCTTGTACTAGAGTCCTGAACTCAATGTACTCTTGGATTTCATGACCCTCCTTAGCATGGAACTCACAGTAGTCCCTCATCCCTTCAGATCTCTCTTCTGAATCCTGTTTGATTAATCCTCCCTCTACCATTTTCTTTCAAACCCATTTCAGTGAGGTTTTCAGTTCTGCTACGTTTATCTTGGTTCTCTTTCTTCCACTCTCGATTATCGCATTTACCCCTTTATCAGAATGACTGGGTAACGGATTTCCTGCCACATTAGGTTCCAGTTGATCATCGAACTTTACAATGCCCATCTTGATAAACCTTTCAATTAACTTTTTGAACGCGATGTAGTTCTCAATTGAGTGTCCTGTGATTCCCACGTGGTATTCGCATTAAGCATTTGCGTCGTACCATTTGGGGAATGGATGTTGCATAGGTTTTAGGTAGAAAGGGGATATCACATGTGCATCAAATAGATTCTAATACAGCTCCCTATATGTCATCGGGATAGGTGTTAACTTGAGCCTTTCTATATTTGACCTTGGGTTAGATTCTTGCCTTGGAGGGCCCTAATGGCTAGTAGCTACTGTCCTTGGTGAGCCTACCGTGATTGGTTTTGAATAGCCCTTGTTATATATGCTTGCGTTATTCACATCATTCTCCTTCTTTCTCAGGGCTGATCTTTTAGCGCTTTCCCCCGTGTCTATCTTACCGCTTCTCACCGCATTTTTGATAATCTCACCAGACATTACTATATTTGAGAAGCTCTTGGTAGCGCTTCCCAACATATGGTTAATGAACGGGGCTTTCAGAGTATTGATGAAAAGCATCGTGCTTTCTTTCTCCAGAAGAGGTGGCTGGACTTGCGTCGCCACCTTTCTCCATTTTTGGGCATATTACCTGAAGCTCTCATTTTGTTTCTTTTCTATGTTCTGTAATGTGATTCTTTCGGGTGTCATTTTCGTAACATAACTATATTGCTTCATAAAAGCTTGTGTTAAGTCTTTTCATGAATTGATTTTGGCACGACTCAGTTCATTGTACCATCTAGCTGTTGACCCAATCAGACTGTCTTGGAAGTAGTGGATTAACAGTTAATCACTATTGACGTATCCTATCTTCCTTTGATAAAACATAGTGATGTGAGCTTCATGATAACTAGTCCCATTATACTATTCAAACTCTGGACTTTTAAACTTCAGTGGGAGCACTAAATCAGGACCAAACTCAAATCCTTAGCGTCATCTCCACAGTGGTAGCCAGCGTTTTCCATTGCTCTGAATTTTTTTCTAACTATCTGCATCGATCCTCAAGTTGCTTTAGCAGTCCAACTCTTACTTTGTCTATTTCTGTCATATCATCTAGATTAGGAACAACAGGATTGGTTGGATTATCCCCCGGATTAGAACCTGAGCCTGTTTGGTAGTTCATTGGTGCCGAGGTACCGGCTTGATACTGTTGGGGTCTGATTGTAACGGGTACCCTTTGTGGGTACACATCTAGTTGTGTTTGGACATTTATCAGGGTAAAACTTGGGGGGTAAATGGGGTCCTCATTATCATCCCCTGAGTTGACCAAGGTTGACCACGGTGCTCTTCCCTTTTTCGAGTCCTCTAGCCATCAACTGCATCAATTAACTTATCATACTTCTTTGGGATTCCAGTATCTGATCCCTCACATCCTGTTGTATTTTTTGCTAACTGTTCTTATAGTTGCGCTTACAACTGCTCTTGCATCTCTTTTTGAATCTGTTCTAACCTTTCCAATCTTTGGTCCATTACTTTGGTTTTGGCGCGAGTACTGTAACGAGGTTCGGTTGGTTGACTCTTGTTGGTTTCCAAATTAACTAAAATAATTTTGACTAATTAGGGTCTTTTCGTGAAATTTAATGCATATGATGCAATATAATGCAAATGCATGGAATGAATGCAAAATGAGGTATTGATTCTGATTCAATTATACTAGAACAGCTTTACTAGAAAACAAATTTCTTTACATAAAACATATTACATATACAGCTTTTCCCTAATACTCAAAGCCTTAATCTCCCTAAGATGCCAAGCTAACTCCTAACCCCGATCTGATTCTGATTCACTTCAAACTTAGCATGTCATCCTGAAATGTTAGGGTTCGCAAATAATTGACCACCTCTTGTATTTGAGCCACTAATTCTTTCAATGGAGAGTAGTTCGCAGAGAATACTCGATAAGAAACCTTCTCTACCCTCCAGAAGTGGCTATGAAACCATGCTAACAGAAGTTGTGCATACCCAATGAACCTACATTCACCTCTTCTCTGGTATGCATTCAAAGATTTGAAAGCTTTGGCCAAGATTACCGGAACGGGTGTGACCCTTTTATCAAGCCGGTCAAACAAGTCTGAAACTGCCTCATCTTCGTGCCCTAGTGCTTTAGGGAAGATTACTAACCCGTAGATACTTAAGGCGAAGATATCGACCTTTTTTGTGTCCAGATGCGCTAAAATCAGATCTCGCAAACTTTTTTAAAGGATGTATTTGCTTTCCCCTTTTAGCTTGATCCAGGCCGCGACCCATTGCTCACTCATCCCCGTGATGCTCGTTAGTTCCTTTAGGAAAGTCGGGATATTGGCGGCTCTAGAGTAGGTCTTGTTAGTTTGAATCCTCAGACATCAAAGCAAAGTGGTAAACTCCTCCACGGTAGGTACCAAATCCACTTTTCCAAAAGGAAAGCAACATAATTATAGTAAAATAGCTGCTTGATTTCATCATCCCATTGGACCCATATCTCTTTCAATTCTTGGAGATCGTTCTAGGTCACACTGATACGAGTGAAGCCCTACAATTTAACACGTACCCCTCTGTCAAACTGTCACCTTTCTCTAGTCGCATTTTCTCGGACCATATTCGGACAGCCGCATTATCTTCCACTTTATCAAGAAATTCATTTTCCATGGCAAGCTCTCTATTTAGTAATTGAACGTGAATCAACACCTTTTTTTATGATGAAAATGTCATGCAATCACAGTTAAAATTTAAAGCAAGCAAGAAATAATAAATAAAGTACATATTTGGGTGACCACTAGGGGTTCGGTGCGGTACTACCTAGGGTAGGCTCTTAGGGCTCACTATATGCGGTTCAGTTCTAAAGTAAGAGTACCTAAACCGGTAGATTCCTCGATCCTCACCCATTATAGGCTCATACGGACCGAGTTCAGTTCAGGGAAATACATTTCTCTATGCTATACAGAGATGAAAATCTTACGAAGACATAGGTACGGATGTATACTGAAAGTGATCCGCTATCCTATACGGAGGTGAAGATACGGACCGAGTTCAGTTCAGGGAAATACATTTCTCTATGGCTATATGGAGATGAAAATCTCATGAAGACATAGGTACGGATGTATCTCGAAAGTGATCTACTATCCTATACGGAGGTGAAGACCTCACGAAGGAATAGTTTCTCACTCCCACTTAAAAGGGTAAAACCGACCGATTATGCGATGCAATATGCAGAGATATATTAAAAGACTCGAACCAATAAAGCAACCATATCAAAATGATGCAGACCATAAAAATGAAATGCAACGAAAGGATCTTAAATTTAAACCAAATTATCAATTTTAGACAAAAAGACAAGAAATAATCAAATTGTGGCTTGGCTCTCGTATTTTGTCCCCAGTTGAGCCGCCAAACTGTCGAAACTTTTTTTTTTAAATCGACTTTTATTTTAAAAAAATGAAAATGGGGAGTCGCCATCAATCCTTTTTAGGAGGTGTGATCGGATCACTTCGTAATTTGGTCATTTTAATAAAATGCTTGATTTATTAAAACAACGATTTTTGGTCTACAAAGTTTAGAAAATGGGTTCGGGAGTTGGTTACGCACGAGGAAGTGTTAGCACCCTCGTAATGCCCAAAATTGGTACCTAATTGATTAATTCGTGTCTTAGTGACGAAAGTTGAAAACTTGAAAATAATTTAAAAATACGATCCCTCTTTGTATTAATGTTAATTTTTTTAAAAAAAAAATACTTGAATAAATTGAAACGAATGTCAAAGACCCTCTCGTCTCGAGATAACAAATGTCACATCCCGTACGGTAGGACGCGGCATTTTGAACCCTCAAGAATAAGATTGCCTTTAAAATTTTTTATTTAAATTTCACGCATTTTAATTTTAAAAGAATATTTGGCTATTTAGGTTTAACGAGAAAATTGAAACCCCGTAAGCTAGGGTACGATTTCTCGAATCTCCAAAATCCAAAATATTGCCTATTTTTAAAAGTTTTCTTTTTTTGAATTTGGGTGAAAATTAATGCAATATTTAAAAAATGCTATATGAATAAAACATTGTACCAGTGAATGACAACAATATGAAAATACTAATAAATAATTCCTAGTACATATAATGGCAATAATCACATAATATCACTTTAATACCAATACAATCAATCAAAGAAAGATAAAATAAAATAAAATAAACGACAAATAGTTTCAATGATAACAAAAATAAAATAGGCATCAGACAAGACAAAACCAATTTTTAAAATATAATAAGGACAAGTGAATAAATAAATAAACACACAAACAGATATTGAAGAACGTAGTTTGTAAAATATTGAAAAAAAAAAAAAGAGCAAATTAAAATATAAATGAAGTTCGGGGAGCAATTTGTAAATAAATACACAATAGATGATGATGATGATGATGATGATGATGATAATAATAATAATAATAATAATAATAAGAATAAGAATAAGAATAAGAATAATAATAATAAAGGCACAATAAAATAAATAATCAATGAAAGAAAATTAAAAACGAAAAAAATAATTAAAAACAAAGAAATAATAAATAAATGAACACCAGAATAAAATAAAAGGTAAATAAATTAATGAATGATGTGTGAATAAATAAATAAATAAATAGATGAATAAAATGCAAGAAATAATGAATAAATAATCAAGTAAATAAGTAAATAAATAAATAAAAAGATTAAAGTAAAAAGGGGTTAATCATAACTTGAATGAAATTAAAAGAACAAATAAAATAAATAACAAAGGGACTAAAATAAAAAAAAACATTCGTAAAAATAAGTAATTTAGGAAGAATCCAAAATAAATAAATAAATAAGGGCTAAATTGACATTTAAGTAAAATAGAAGGGATAAATTGCGAATAAAAAAAAGGAGAAATACGGGCTAAAATGGGACGCGCACGAAATAGGAGGGATCGATTGGGGAATTATCCCCTGTCCTTAAAACAACGTTGTTCCCTGGAGGGGTTAAAATGAAATAAAAATAAAATTATAGGGCTAAATTAAAAAAAACAAAAAATACTAAATTGAAATGCGCTGCAAAAGAGGAAGGATCGATAGCGCAAATAACTCATTCGTCCAAAACGCGCAAATCCTCTGAGCAGGTCGGGTCGGCACGCAGATCCTAGGGGTTTAGGGCTATTGTGGCCAGCCCTAAACGACTCCGTTTAATGGGTTTATAAAAGTCAATTTTTTTTTTAAATTTTCATTTTCTTCCCATTCTTTTAAAAAAAAAAACCAAAAAAAACTCTCTCAACCTCCCTTCCCTTCTCCAGGCTCTGGCCATTGTTCCGGCGCCAGACCATCGTGTCGGCCGCCAGTCATTAGCGAGGGCGCCGCCGTCCACGGTGGCCAAAAAAATAAAAGAGGCTATTTTTATCATTTTGACCCCCCTGAACATAGATCCGAGGCCAAAATTTCCGAAATCCCCACAAAAAATACCCAAAAGTTTAAAAACCTTTCGGTTTTTTTGCCACTTTTCATCGAAAGTGGCTACCTCGTCCGTTCACGACGACGGGACGCGAAGGTTTGTTTTCTTCAAACCTTTCCTTTTTATTTTGTGTTTTATTCGCAGAAATAAAAAAATTAAATATAAATTCGTAAGATAAAACAAAGCAAAGAAAATCACCTTTGGGAATTCTTAGTTTTTAATTTATTTGATATTCGGATCTGTTTTTGTTTTTGACTAATATTGAGTGTCCCCTTACATTGATCCTTTCCTAGCTTTTATAGTCGGATAAATACAATATATTTCTGTTTATTGCTTTTGATTGCTACTGTTTGTTGTTGTTTTTGCTTTTACTCTTTCATGTTCTATTTCCTTCCTTTGCTCTTGTTTGCAAGTCTTGGCGAGTCAACGGAGGACGGATCTTGCTATTTTGGTGCAAGGTGACAGTCCTTGGGCGATGGGTACGCTAACAGAGGCACGTGGAGCACGGCGCCCGAAAAGGAACTAGGATTAGGTTTTTTCGAAAGATGTTTAAATATTTTGGGCCACTGGGCCTTCAATTTTTTAGGTTGTAATTATTATTATTTTTTTGAGACTTGTAACTGGACTGTTTTTTTTTTTAGACTTTATTATTTTATTTTGAGCCCGGGCGAATTAGGTTTATTAAACATAGGAAAGAATAAGCATAGGATTGTTGGAAATCAGCATTTACACGATCCAAGCTCCGGGAAGGGTATTACCGGTTGAAAAAGAACCCAATTCTCCTCTATTATTTCATAATGGATCGAATCTCTAAAAACTCTGAGCTGGCTTCATATTCTTATCTTCCTATATACTTCATCTAGTATAATGGGTTTATAAAAAATGAAAAGCATCAATTTCTATAGTTAGAAACAGACATTCTGAGCTTGATTTTCTCAGCACTTGTAACTACTGTCGCATACTCAAGTAAAATATATAAAAGAAAATACACGAATAAGAGTAGGTCTGAGGTTGTAAGAAAAACAGGGTTATCTAAATTCGGAATAAACATGACATGACTAGTAGGTGGGAGATGGCGGAGTTCGACCGACAGTAAAATCCAACTGTCCTCCCTAATCCTCCATCTCCCTCTTATTACCTTTTAGTTGAGGGTTAGCATATGATATTTTGGGGCACTCTTGCGAACATTATGCTGTTAATCATCCTCGGTCATATTACAACTTATGAAGTATTCCTTGAACGTAAAGAAAACGTAAGTAAACACCCTTTTTCTAGTTTCTATATCTACCCTTCACGCATTTCAAATTATTGTTTCTCAAGTCCAGCACATATAGCAAGCCAACTGCAAAAGGATGGGGAGTTTTAACAATATCACTGTCCACCTAGCCTTGCAGTTTGACTCTATTAACAAACAATATACATAGTTGATATTAACATACAATGTCAAGTTAATCTCAATTTGTTAGATTTAATCTCAATTGTATCGGTTCTTAATCTATTTGTGTTATGATATTTTAATAATTATTTAAATAATTTATCTGTACTGATTTAATATTTGTAAAAAACATAGAATGCACACCTTAATTCTTAGTATTTACATCATTATTAGTTATGAATAAATGGGGTTTAAGGTTGATCACAACATACAAGGACGTGATATCATAAACCTGAGAGGTTAAAAAGTGAGACATGGAGCATTACATAATTGACAAGTGGATGCGAGATAGACTTAAGACGGCATACATTACACCTTCATTATCGTCCATAATTGACCCAACAAATAAATAAAAATATGCCGACCAAAGTTTCGTATGACCATGGTTTTACAATTAGCTCTAGCTGTTGGAGTTCTTCACGTCATTTTTGTATACGAAAATGTTTTATTTTAATGAGAAAAAAGAGAAAAGAGGTTAAGCCAAATATTGAACAAAACCATGATGCTGTAAGAAAAACAAAAGCTGAAGCCAAAGAACATAATTTATTTTGGGAGAGATTAAAATAAAGAGAGGTTAGCACAAAGTGACATTTCCCACTAAACATCATATTTTACTCAAAACACAATAATTGCAGCCTTTGACTCTGTACAAAAGGAAAAAGATATAATAAAAAGGCAAAGCAAAAGAAAGAAAATGGAAGTTTGGGTCACGAAACCCAACTTTTCTTTCCATACTAATTATTTATACAAGTGAGGTGGGAGAGCATTTGCTTGTGGGAATCTCTTTTTTTCCTTATAATATATTATCTGAAAACATAAATTAAATTATCAAATTTCCAATTCAATACTATATATTTGTGGGAAAGGAGTTTTCCTTCTCCCTACGGAACCAGGCTTTGTCTATTTTTGAGGCTCCGGTTTCACTTCAACCGTCCCACCCTTACCCCTTGCTCCTTTCTTTTCCCTAAACTAACCTCACATTTTTTTCAATACTTCAATACTGCCATCTCTTTCTCACTAATAATAATACAAGTTATAATTTTTTTTTAAAAGAATTCAAATTGGGCTTTATTCACTTCCTAAAACAGTACATAATAAAATAAAGGGCCATAGAACTCGGCCTAATGAACAAACCAATAAACTAAATAGTTTTTAGAAATAGACCTAAAAATACGAACCAGATTGTGCAACCCAAAACAGTTCGTTTTAAAAATAAAAAAATAAACAAAATTAAGAATACTCTGGAAGCATTATTAATGGCACCTCTTCTTTGCCCAATCTGATATCTGGTCACCTATCCAATCACACCGTCAATTTTATCTTCTTCTGGACACTTCCCATTTCTCAATGAAACCTGTTGCTTATCCTCTTGATTTTTTTTGTTTCAGTCTCCCTTGTCTCTTCATCTGCTACTCTTTTCTAAAAATTACTTACTCTTCCTCTCTTACTTTTTATCCTCTCTTCATATCTTCCTTTTCATTTCCACTGTCGTTCTGATTCTCCCTCATCTCCTTTTCCTTCAGATTCATGGAAAACTCCGGAACATCTCCTATTAGGTAAAACTCGCCTATCTTCTTTAAGGTTTCCGTAGCCAAAATGTGCGCTAGGCTGTTCATTTCTCTTGGTATATGTTCGAAACAACATTTCCCGATCTTTGTTTGTGCCTGTTGAATGTCTTGAATATAAGCCCCAATCATTGATCTATCTCTCGTCTTTTTTCTACATTTCTTAATCACTATTAATGCATCTCCTTCAATAATGATTTTCCTCCATTGCATGTCGACATCGATTCTGACTGCTATACTGCAAGCGATTGCTTCGGCAGCGAAAGCAGATGTTACTTTTTCTTGGATCGTTGAGTACGATAACAATACTGAACCTTTTCTATCCCTGGATACTATATCCACTACCGCTCGACATAAATTCTTGTCATATGCTGCGTCAAAATTTATCTTTACGAACTGTTCAGTTGGATGTTTCCATTTTCTGACTTATAGTTGAACTTTTTTGTTGCTTCTTCAGTCCCGTCTAATTCTAGAATATAGTTTCTAATAAATTTTGTTGTTTCCTCTGCAGATCTGCTGGTTCTCTCGTGAATACCCCTATTTCTTTCACCCCAAATTGCCCACAAGGCACAACAGAAGAGTCTACACTGTGAAGAAGTAGCCCGCTCAAAAACCCAAGTAAGCCATTCCTTAAACTCCATATCTGAAACTTTGAGGAAAACCAAAAAAGATAATTGTTCCCATACTACTAATGAAATAGGGCACTCTCGGAATAAATGGCTCGTGCTCTCTACTCCTATTCCGCATCGAGGACAGATTTGAATACTTGACAGTCTCCTATGGTGCATGTTAACCATTGTAGGAAGATAGTTCCACGACATTTTCCATGTAATGATTTTTATCTTTGAAGGTAGATTAAGTAGCCAGAGTTTTTTGAAAATTTCTTATAGACTGTTTGTAAGGCATAAGCCCTAGGGTTTGTTCCAGTATATTGTAATAGTTTATAGGCACTTCGCACCGTGAACTCTCCTGAGGGCTCTCCACTCTAGGCCATCATATCTTCATCCGGTTCCTTTGCTAACGGGATGCGTAGAATCTTCTCAACTATGACATCCGAAAAGCTAGATTCTAACAACTCTTCCTTCCATTTCCTGCTGCTATCGTCAATTAAGTCAGCCACTTTAAAATCATTTAAATTATTAACATGAAAAGATAATCTAGAATTATGCAAATCCGGTATCCAAGCATCGTTCAAAACTGAGATTTCTGTTCCTCTTCCCACCTTCCAACAGAGACCATCCATTAACACGCCCTTGGCTGCCCATAAGCTTTTCCATGTAAACGAGCAATTATTCCCCAAACACGAATTAAGGAAATCCACATTCGGAAAACATTTTGCTTTTAAGACTTACGCAACTAGCGAATTTGGATTGTTCAAAATTCTCCACCCTTGTTTTGCCAATAATGCCACATTAAATTTGACCATACTTTTAAAACCCATCCCTCCCTCCTCTTTTGAACGGCATAAATTCTGCCACTGACACCAATGAATACCATGCTTCCCATATTCTTTTTGCAACCAAAACCTTGCAATAATTTTTTCGAGTTCTCCACAAAAAGAGTTAGTTAGATGGAAACACGACATAGCATAGGTCGGAATTGCCTGAAGTACTGATTTTATGAAGACCTCCTTGCCTCCCTAAGATAAAAATCTATTACTCCATCCTTTAATTCTGAAGAGAACCTTTTCTTTTAGGGCTTGAAAAGATTCTTTTTTACGCCTACCAACCACACTTGGGAGACCTAAATACTTCTCCATATTTGTTGATGATCTCACTCCCAAAATTGCCAGTACTTCCTCCTTATTTTCTTCTGCCGTATTTGAACTAAAAAAGATCATGGATTTGTTGAAATTCACACACTATCCTGAGCAATCGCCATATTCCTTTAGGATCCCTTTTAACAGACTTGCTCTCTTTCTTGTTGCTTCTCCAAAGAGGATACAGTCATCTGCAAAAAGTAAATGTGTAATCGCTAGTCCATTCCGACTTGCTTTTACTCTTTTTAACAGACCTTCTTTTGGGGCCATTCTCATTAAAGTCGATAATCCCTCACTACAAAATAGAAAAAAGAAAGGGCTAAAGGTCCCCTTGTCTCAACCCTCTAGTAGCTTGAAAAGTTCTTCCCCTGTTTCCATTGATATTAACTGCATAGGATGCTATTGTAATGCATTTTAGAATTAATTCCACCCATTTCTCTTCAAAACCCATCTTCAGCATAACTTCTTTAATAAAAGCCCATTCAACCCTATCGTAAGCTTTACTCATATCATGCTTGACTGTCATAAACCCTTTTCTTCCCATACGCTTTCTTCAGAACGTGTGCAACATTTCATACGCTACTAAGACATTATCGGAAATTAGCTTACTTAGAACAAAGTCATTTTGAGCCGCATCAATACAATTCCCCATTACTCCTTGAAATCTATTAGCAATTGTCTTTCCCACAATTTTGTAAAGAACCGAACACAAACTGATTGGTCTAAAATTTGCTAAATTACTAGGATTCTGAATCTTTGGGATGAACACAATATCTGTTGAGTTTAGATGTCCAAAATTCTGACCATTGTTTAAAATTCCCAAACAGAAATTAATAACGTCTTTACCTACAATGTGCCAGTATTTCTGAAAGAATAGTGCTAGGAATCCATCAGGTCTTAGCGCTTTAGTTGGCTCCATTTCTTTTAAAGATGAAACCACTTCTTCTTCCGTGAAAGCTGATAATAAAGAAGCATTAATGTCTGAAGAAATCCTCTTCTCAATGCCCTGTAAAAGATGGGAAAATTCTCCAACTCCTTTTGACATAAAAAGATTCTGAAAAATGAAGTAGCTGTTTCAACGATCTCGTTTTCCTCAGTAGTCTCCCCTCCCCCTTCTAACGCCAGCCTTGATATCGTATTTATTTTTTTTTGGAACGAGGCGTATCTATGAAAAAACGCCGAATTTTTATCTCTGTCTATTTCCATGTTCATTGTGTCGATGATCTTTGCTAAAGTGTCATCATCTCTATCTTTTACCAGCAACATTTCAAGTTTCTTCGTCAAGTTTTTCTTTAGCCCCTCCTTCCCGTTTTTAATTAAGGTTTCCTATTCTTTAAGATTTCCTTGTAGATTTTCCAATTTCTCTAAAATTGTGTCTGTAGTTGATTCCCATGATGTTTTTATTCTTTCCTTAAGGGACTTCTCTGTGGTCCACCTTGCCTCAAACTTAAATTGTGGGTTTCTAACAAAAACTTTTTCACTCTTTGTATTAATAAGAAGAGGGCAATGATCCGACATCGAGCGAGGAAGGTGATGAATGTTACCTGTTGGAAAAAGAAGCTTCCATTTTTCATTTGCAACACCTCTGTCTAGTCTTTCCCTGATATTCGTTTCTACAAAATTTCCTCTTTCCCAAGTGAACCAGACCCCCAAATATCCTATATCTAAGTTGGCATTCTTCTAAAACCTCTCGGAATACCTCCATTTACCTTTCCTCCCTTGGAATCCCTCCACTCTTCTCGAAAGAATACATTATCTCATTAAAATCCCCGCACACTAGCCATGGGTGAGTTTTATCTTCCCCCAATTTCCGTAATAGATTCCATGAATCGTTTTTATTGCTGTCATCAGGAGAACCATAAAATCCTGTAAATCTCCATTCTGCATAAGTATTTCCCTCTTTGGCCATAGTATCTATATGATTTTTTGAGAAACTCCTTAGAGTAACTTTAAGGTCTTCCTTCCATGCTAAGCTTCAATCTCCACGTGTACCTTCTGCATCAATATCTGTCCCATTTGGAAATCCACAACTTCTCCTATCTTTTTCCATCTGTTTTCTATCAATTTTTGTCTCCATTAAGAAGACCACATGAGGATTCTGCTGCTTTAAGAAGTTTCGCAGCCTCCTATTCGCCCGTGGACTTCTCAACCCATAATCGTTCCAGCTTATGCTTTTTATTGCGTCCGGTCGGCTTGCCATTTGGCAGCCGCCGATCTCATAAGTTGTAGATTATCATCATGATCCATGACTTCAAACACTTCATCAGAAAAAGATTCTTCACAAACTTGTTTTTCTTCTTTTTTCAATCTTTTAATTCCAGCGTCAACAACTACTTCGTACTGGTTCTCCATTTCAGTTTCCGTAGACTTCCTCTTTCTTGTGTCGCATTCTTTTTCCCTCTTCGTCATTGACTGTACTGGCTCTGTTCTTTTCCATCGTGTCTTCTTTACTAAATTTGGTTTATTTTCTTCCTTGTAATTGCTCTCGTATGTCAGAACATCTTCCATAAATTTCAATTCTTCCTCCTTTTCATTCGGCTTTCCATCCTCAATATTCAGTACTGTAGTGTTCCGCAACTGCCCATTCATACTCTCCTTTTCTTCAACTATTTTCCTCTTTGATGTTTGTACCTCCGAGTCTCCTGTATAACAACACTGAACCCTTCTAGTTTTAGAGAACAAATTGAGTTTCATGCATTCCTTCCCAACTAAGTTTGACTCTATTTTTAAAGCCAACGAAAATGGTGGATCGATTCTGACTTTATTCTTTTCTGCAGGATCTAACTCTTGGCAGTCTATAAGACTATGCCCTATTCTTCCACATCCAAAACAGAACAATGGTAACTTCTCATACTTAAAAAAAAACCATAATTTATTAATATTATCAGTAGATACAAAGATACCTTGTCTAATGGGTTTCTGCACATCAAGATTAATCCTAAGACGACATACATCTTCATTAATTTCAGATCTAAGCACTCCTCCAAAAGAAACACCTATTGCATGAAGTAGATCTTTTTTATCAAATTCAGGCGAACGTACCCCTATCTTTAACCAGAATGGCAAAGAATTAAGCTTGATCTGTGTTCTTTCTATCGGCTGTAAAATTCTGTTAAATAAAATTAAACTCTTTCGAAACAACCATGGCTTCCCTTCTAAAATCGCCTCTAGATCTTCTTCCAAATAAAAAATAATTAAGAATAAATTTTGCCCCACTGTCTTGATCTCAAACTTCTTTTTTGTCTTCCATATACTCTTCATCTGTGCCTTGAAACTCTCTGGATTATAAAGCTTTTATGTCCATATTGAACAAATCAAAGTTGGTTTGTCGCTTGGAGTCACAATCGATCCCTTCACAGTCAATTGGACCAGTTCTTCAGCAAGGAGGGAGATCTCCTCCCTCACTTTCCTATCGTCACCACCAATCTCCGCCATCCCAAGCCACAACAATTGCTGCTTTCTCTAGGACTCTTTGGAGAGCACTCTTGGCATAATACAAGTTATAATTACTTGTACAATTATAATTCAATTCATTACATTATCCACCTTGAGAATTAATTTTATCATGGTATACCTATAAGTAAATCCATACATATCATCCCATATATATATATATATATATATATATTGGATTATCGACTAATTTAATGCATGGAAAAGTTGAAATTAAATTATATATTTTTATAAAAATTAAAATGTAATTTCATAATTTTAATACCTTATATCTTTATAATATTTAAACGATTAAATCAAAATTTATTATTTTGGGGGCTAAAGTGTAATTTTATCATTTACTAAATTAAAATGTTATAAATTTTGAAAGGTCAAAAGTGAAATTTTCTATTTTAGGGGACCAAAGACCTTACCAACTCCAGCGCTATTTCTTTATATATTTTAAAAATTAATATTTAATACATTGACAGTGAAATTTTTTATCTTCAAAGTGTCCACAAGACAACCACGTATCCTTAATTGATATTTAAAAAAAAAAACTAAATAAATAAGACACAAGTCAATTTTTTAACACTACTTATAAAATGGAAAACTTTTACCACCAATTTATTAAAATAATTATCAGTTTAATAATATGATAACCATATAATTTTAGTTAAAGAAATGGATTCTCTCCGTGAAAGCAATGGGAAAGGGAATCTCATTGGTGATCCAAGCACCAAAAAGGTTCGTTTCAAGGATTCGGAGTCTAATATGGACGTAGAGGTGGTTGTTGACTTAACGCCAACACCAACCTTGTCCTGGAAAGACATAGTCCTGGGGAAAGGTTTCATTGAATCAAAAGGGGTGAGTGAAGTTGGCTTTACCGATGGGGATTTCTCCTTTCTTGAAGGTGATATCAAGAAGTCGGTGGTTAACGGTATCCCTGCTATTGATTTTTTGGATAGAGTTCACAAACTCTTAGTCAGTGACATGGCCACCTCCGTAGTTATTAATCTGTTGGGGAGGAATATTGGTTTTGTTGCTCTGCAAAATAAGGTTTATGGACTGTGGAGACCGTCTCAACCTTTTTAGCTAATGGATATAGAAAACGAACATTTCTTAGCCAAGTTCCAAAATTCTGATGATTATGAGAAGGTTCTATCATAGGGACCTTAGCTTATCTTCGGGCAGTATCTAACAGTACAACCCTAGACAATTGAATTTAATCTTGCAAATTATTATCCTAGTATTTTTCTTGCCTGGATTAGATTCCCAAAACTTCCTAGCTATCTCTTGATAAAAGTAACATGTTTTAATCCCATTCTTGATGCGTTTTTGGATGATTTATTATTTAATTTAGTGAATTTGATGCTCCTGATCCTTTAATTTCATGTTTCTATACTTAGCTGAGCATAGGGGAACAAAAGGAGCGAAAAACGGGCCAAAAGCGGACAAAACGGGCTAATTTAAGGATCCACACGGCCAAAACCATTCCCACATGGGCTGAGCACACGCCCATGTGAGCCACACGGGCTAGCCACACGCCCATGTGCTAGCCAGTGTCGATATCGCTCATTGTTTCCCAAAAACGCGGAAAAAGCCAATTTTTAGGGTTCTGAGCATTCTAAAGTCTATAAATACACACTAGAAGAAGACCTAAGGAGGAGGCAGAGTTGAACGAGGAAAAGACTCGAGGAACGCCAACGGATTCAACTCAGAAGCAAGATTTCCTTCAAGACTGAAGATCTCCATTCAATTTCTCTCGAAGTTTTTGGGTTTCTTTATGTTTTTTTGTTTCCTAATTTTGAGATGTTTTCCTTCTAAAGTTTGAACTAAATTTCCTAGATACCTAGGGAGGATGAAACCTAAGACATATCTTATTATTTGATTTTTTTGAATTACATGATAAATATTTGTTCTTGATCTCAATTATGTGTTATTATTTCATGTTTTAATGTTTTCAGGATATTAATTCATGATTGATGTGCTTATTTAGTGGAGCAAAAGTCCCTGTTTAAGAGTAGATCTGGCATAATTGAGTGGAGTTGCATGCAATCCTAGAAATAGGACGACATAAATCTACCAAATTAGAGTCAAATCTAATAGGGGAATCCATAGATCGAGTTAATGCGGCAATAAGGGGTTTCAATTAGAAAGGGATTTCAATTAATCAACCTAGAGTCAGTTGTTTTTATTCTCGAAAGAGATATTAACATAAGTTAGTGATTTCTACGTATCAAGACAAGTGAATAAATCGTTTAATTCAGATTTAGAATAATAAGTGAAGTCTAGATGGATTCTTTCCTGGGTATTGTCTCTCTCATTGATTTTCTTCCAATATTTCTTACTTTATTCTTTGTTTTGTCTTAGTAATTAGGTTAGTTAAGATTAGGTTAAAATAAATCCTTCAATTTATTAGGCTAGACAATAAAAAGATAGTAACTACTAGTACTTTTAGTCCTCGTGGATACGATATTCCCAACTCTCCATAGCTATACTACCATTCGATAGGTGCGCTTGCCTTTGTCGTATTTTAGTTAAGTGAATCACATCATCAAGTTTTTGGCACCGTTGCCGGGGACTAAAATATTAGGAACACTTAATTTTTATTACTTTAGCCATTTTTATTTTTATTGCATTTTATTTTTTTATTTTAATTTACTAACTTTTATTTTATTTGCTTCTGGTACGTTTCTTTAGTTTATGACTAGAAGAAACCCGTTAGGACCTCTAGTTTTCAACAGCGAAATCGAAAGTACAGCTCACAGAAACCATAGAGAAGCGAGGCAGAGTCGACAAAGTATAATAAAAGAGCAAGAGGACGTTATTGTTATTACTGAGGAGATGACAGAAAATCATAATAATCAGTTACCTCCTGTGGTTGCTGCAAATCTGGCAAATCCAAATCATGCTCCTCGTACTGTGTACGATTATGCCAAGCCCAATTTAACTGGTGCTGAATCGAGTATTGTTAGACCTGCTATTGCTGCAAATAATTTTGAACTGAAACCTAACGCTATTCAAATGATTCAACAGTTTGTTCAGTTTGATGGTTTGTAGGACGAAGACCTAAATACTCATTTGGCTAATTTCCTGGAATTCTGTGACACTTTTAAAATTAATGGCGTTTCTGACAATGTCATTCGCCTTCGGTTGTTTCCATTCTCATTAAGAAATAAGGCTAAACAGTGGTTGAACTCCCTACCACGAGATTCTATCACTACATGGGAGCAAATGACCGAGAAATTTTTATTAAAGTATTTTCCACCGACTAAGATAGCCAAGCTGAGGAATGATATCTCTTCCTTCGTGCAAATGGATTTGGAGACTTTATATGATGCATGGGAGAGATATAATGATTTATTGATAATGTGCCCTCACCATGGGTTACCTCTATGGCTACAGGTTCAAACTTTTTACAATGGTTTGAATCCCTCAACTAGGCAATTGATAGATGCATCCGCCGATGGGACTTTAAATAAAAAAACACCTGAGGAGGCTTATGAGTTTATATAACAGATGTCACTGAATAATTATCAGTGGCAAGTTATGAGGATAAAGCCGATGAAAGCAGCCGGTGTTTTCAACGTTGATGCAATCACCATATTGTCGAATCAGGTAGAACTTTTGAATAAAAAGATTGATAGTTTATATGGTTCTACGTAGGTACATCCGGTGATACAATATGACGCAAATGGAGGAGGGAACCATCCAGAAAGTCGATCCTACAACCCTAGCACAGAAGACAAACAAGTTAACTATATGGGTAATAATTCTAGACCTCAAAATAATCCCTATAGTAACACTTATAATACAGGTTGGAGGAACCATCCTAATTTCTCTTGGGGTGGTCAAGGAAATCAAAGACCACAACCCCCTCCAGGCTTTCAACCACCTTACCAGCAGAAGAAGAAGCCGAACCTTGAGGAAATGTTGACGAAGTTTATTTTGATGTCAGAAACTCGCTTCCAAAACACAGAGACATCACTTAAAAATCAACAAGCATCGATTCAAGGGCTCGAGAATCAAATAGGTTAGCTGGCTAAGTTGATTTCAGAGAGACTACAAGGTAGCTTGCCGAGTAATACTAAAACTAACCCAAGGGAGCAACTTCATGCAATTACTGTGAGAGATGAAGAAAGGTTAGTTGAACCTAAACCGAAACCAAGGTAAGAAAGTGTGGTAAGTAAAGGTAAGGTTGAGGTCAGCCAGAATAGACAAGAATTGATCAGTAAAGAGTATAAACCTCGAGTTCCATATCCCAATGTGACTAAGAAAGACCACACCAATGAACAATTTGGTAAATTTCTTAAACTTCTGAAAAAATTGCATATTAACTTACCATTTATTGAAGCTCTTTCGCATATGCGAAATTCCGTAAAAATTTTAAATGAGCTTTTAGTAAACAAGCGGAAGTTAGATTATTCGTCGTACGTGGAGCTAAATGCAGTTTGCTCAGCTATTTTACAAAACAAACTACCTAACAAATTGAAAGATTCAGGGAGTTTTACTATTCCTTGTTTAATTGGTAGTTTAAATGTTAACAATGCTTTGGCTGATTTAGGGGCGAGTATTAATGTCATGCCCTATAAAATGTTTAAACAACTAGGTCTTGGGAAACCCAAACAAACTAGGATAAGTATTCAATTGGAAGATAGAACCATTAGATTTCCTAGGGGTATTGTTGAAGATGTAGTTGTTAAAATTGATAAAATCATATTCCTAGTCAATTTTGTTCTCTTAGACATAGATGAGGATAGTGACGTACCTTTAATTCTAAGTCATCCATTTTTATCAACTACTAGAACTATCATAGATGTTGGTACAAGTGATTTAATACTTCATGTAGGTGATGGCACGATTAAACTCCAAGCTCGTGATTATGTTAGGATATTTAGTGATCGAGATGATATTACGAGTTCTGTTAATGTTAATAACCTTGTGGCTAAACATTCTTTGCAAGAAACACCTCTGAAAAACATGATAGAGCCACGATCCAGTTTATATGAAAAAAACAAAATAAATCATGAAGAAAGAAGACTACAAATCGATGAACTAGATGAATGGCGGATACACGTCAATGAAAAACCGAGAAGACACGGTGAACCAAAGTAACTCTATGACGAGCTTAAGCATGGGACAAACCAATTTAAGGTTGGAGATCAGGTATTATTGGATGAAACCGACCCTCGAATAACCACTTCAGAGCTTAATGCAAACGGAGCGACTCCTTTTACGGTACTCAATGTCTTCCCATACGGTACAGTCGAGGTAACTCATTCTCATTTCGGCACTTTTAAGGTAAACATTACTCGACTTAAACCTTTTTTAAATAAAAGAATTGACAATGAGAAATAGGATTTTCGACTCCACGAACCACTGTGACCGTGTGAATACGAGGTAAGTCGAGCTTAGACTTTAAATAAGCGCTTCTCGGGAGACAACCCGAGTGCTAACACTGCTAAATTCTCAACTTTAACTCATAATATTTTTTAAAATTAATTTAAAATTTAAAAAATAATAAAAATAGTTTTTAAAACCCACACGGCCTGGACACACAAGCATATCCTTGGCCATGTGGATCTTTTTAATTAGTTTTAAATTTTGAAAAAACATCGACAGTAAGTTACACACCTGTGCGACACGGCCGTGTGGAGCCAAAGATAAAAGTTTTCCAAAAATTGACAGAGAGACGACCTAAAATAGTCCATACGGGCATGTGAATGGCAGTGTGGACCACACGGCCTGGACACACGAGCGTGTCCTAGGCCGTATGAAACCTGGAGCAAAAATTTTTAATTTTAAAACAAGTTAGAGAGTTACATGGGTAGGACACACGGTCGTGTATGCGATCACACGGGTGTGTGAGAAGTTACATAGGCGTAGGAGAAGCGAAGGTGAATGCACACGGCCGTGTGACACGATCGTGTGGACACACGGGCGTGTCTAATGCTGTGTAAAGACTGGGCGTGGGTTATTAAAAGTACACGCCCATGTGGCCCACACGGGCCTCACACCCTAAATTAATTTTTATTTTGTCTTCTTCTCAAACACCCTCATCCCTAGTCGCCGACCTCCTTGACCCAAGTTGACTCACCCCATCGTTCACACCTTAACCCCATCGCTGCCCCACTCTCCTCTTCCCTAACCGAAACCCACTCCACCCCAACCCATTAGCCTTCCTCTACGACCTTCGCCCATTCCTCTCCACCACACTCAACATCCATCCCCTATCTCCCTCTCATTTCCAACCACCAACTAGCCACAGCCCTAGCAGCACAACCCCACGCCCGCACCAGACCCGTCCCCCTAGCGCCGCTCTGAACCACCAGACCCCCCACCGTCGGTCACCGTTAACTGCCGTCCGTACATCCGACCACAACCATAACAGTCGGTTTCCCCATATTTTTCATTTTCTTTATTTTATTTTATTTTACTTTATTTATTTACTAATTCTTTGGATTTTTGTCATTTTATATTTTATTATTGATTATTATTTTGTTAGTTTTAGTTTTATTATTAATATTATTCATTTTTATTAATTTTATGCTTCTTGTTATTAATAATTGTTTCAAACAGTTGGATTTGAGATTCTGCTATATTGATTCTTGTTATTCATTTCACTAACTGTTGTAAATAATAGGTCCTTTTGATAGTTTTGGATTTGGTTATTAGTTAACTATGTTAGGGTTTTCTTTATTATTTACTTATATTTCATCATTAGGTGCACTGGCTTGTCTATGTTAGTTTAGTATGCTATTTCTTTTTGCTATTATTATTACTAATTAGTTTAGCATGATGTTAGTTTAGATTCACATACTGCTAGTTTTTCCATGTTGAGGATAGTGCATATTGGAATAGATTATACATCTTAGCCACTTTTATTTTATCATATTAAAGTCCTTTAAGTCAGAACTTTGACTTATTCACATGCTCATTAGTAGGCTTCTCGATGTGTTTGATTGGTGATATTTTGGTTCCTGTTTTACTGATATTGAAATGTTTTATATTGTAGATATACCATAACGAACACTCGTGGCAAGTCCAAGACCGCCATCCCCGTTACGAAAAAGTGAAAGGGTCCTAGAGAGGCCTCCTCTTCAAGCGCTTCTGTCAAGGCACGTTACCCCTTCCTCTAATTTGCAACGGGCCCTCAGGAGGACTTATACCATCTCCATCAAGTATGACCACTCGGCCTAGGACGCTGCATTGATTGGGCCGCGTTAGAGCAGGTCCGATTAGCTAATGATGTGCGCGCCATTATTGCCACAGCTCCGTGGGATAAGTTCTTCATCATCTTCAAGCCCACTTACACGGAGTTTACCTTGAAGTTATGTGCTACATTTTCGGTACAGCAGGTCATAGCAGTTCATGACGAGCAAGGCACCATCACTTTTCGCCTGGGTAGTTTGGTGCGACATATGAGCGTCCTAGAGTTCATTGCTACTATGGGACTCTACACAAACGAGTTCATGAGCGTCGAGAATTTCCTTCAGCTTCATCGGCATATTCATCACTCGCCTTCGCGTTGTTGGACTGATCTCACAGCTAGCCAGATACCCTATGACGCGAGTCGCTCGAAGGCGACTTTTCTCTCTCCAGCCTTACGATACATTCATGCATTCCTCGCTCATAACTTGATAGGACGGAGAGAGAGCACTGGAGTCGTTAGCACGTACGACGCCTGCTTTCTCTAAAGCATGGCCCATGGTCATATTATTGATTTAACGTGCTTCATTGCTTTATCTTTCCGCCATCAGATTGACTGCCACAGGAAAGGCCCCATCTGCTTAGGCCTTTACATGACTTGCCTCGCTCGACACTTCAGACTCCTCAACACACCAAAGCACACCTCTACTCTCACTCTAGTTGGCTAGATGTCACCTCAAGGCATCTCGAGCATGATACACATGAGGATGATCGAGCGGCATCGTAGAGTGGATCCTCCTCAGTACAGATTGTTTCATTTTGATGATCAGAATGACTCCGAGGATTTCCTGATGATGTTCTTCCCTATCACGAGGATCCACCACAACTTCCACTTTCGAGTCACCGACATGTTCCCTCTGCTGCTAGCTTCCAAGGAGTTCACTACCTTCCGTCAGTACTGCGTTCAGCTGTGTCGGAGTATTGATGCGACTTTGCAGCAGATCTGTCAGCATCTCCATATTGCTCCTCTAGTGCCACCGACTCACGACATTGGTCAGTCTGATAATGAGGACCATTGAGTCCATTTGTCTTTATTTTTATTTTTATGTTTATTTTGTTGTTATATTTTGAACTATATTTTTCTTTCTAATAATTGTTCCTAATCGAGTTTTAATCCTTTAATCCTCTTCAGTATTTATGTTTATTTTATTAGTTGCTTAGAATCATGCTCTACATTTAGCATTGTCTACCAGTCTGTTTTTCACTATTATGGGAATTTCATCCAATATTCAAGGTAGTTTCAATTCTCTCCCTCTCTTATGATATTTTGTATCTTGAGGACAATGTACATCATAAGTGTGGGGAGGTTATTTATATGATTATTTGAAAATCCCTGAATTATGCCTTGTGTTTAAGTAATTTTCTCATATTACTATTAGAATGAATTCTTATTGATTTGTGATTATCATTAATGTGTTTTAGATTAAATTCATAGGTAATTGTGCATTGATTGTTTAAACTTTAATCCATGAGAGAATCAAGCATGATAAGTCTATTTTCAGAATTAAAATTTGTTAGGTTGTTTCCCTAAATTTAAGTATTATATAGAAGTTTGAGACTTGCAAGATTGACATCAAAAACCATAATTTTTGTGAGATTTTGAGCATTTAGAGCATACACTTTTCTTGCTTACTTTACTATTGGTTATGAGTGTGTCAATACTAATTGGTTATTCCAGAACTTACTTCGATTATACATGTCAATACCACACCTTTGATTTGATATACTGAGATGATAAAGGCACTTAGGTTTTAACCCACATATCCCATTAAAAGCTTACATTCATAATTAACCTTTAGTGAACCCCTTTGAGCCTAACAAACCATTTCTTGATTTACCCATTAATATTAACCCATAACTCATTTTTGATTCGTTGAGAATTGTTCCCATTTTATTGACTCCCTTTTTATCGAGATTTGATTTGGTTAGTTGCTTAACTATGTTCTTCCGTTTCAGTTGTTAAATTTTCTCTTATTATCCATTGTTCTCATGATAAAGATAAAAACAATGAAAAAAAAATACATTTATGTTGCTTATTACTAGTTCTTTGGTTTGAGCTTAAAATTTCATATTCTGAGAAGAAGTTCGTGTTATTCTAAATAATTTCGATTGATGTAATTATTTAGTATTAGTTTATTTTTCTAGTTAGGTAATTTATCAATTCGATCTCAATTCTAACCTTCTTTTTCATCCTTTACCCACACATTTAACCCAAGCCCTATTACAACCCTTTAAAGACCTTTTGATTTGTGTATCATCTCATTTTATAGTGGTGGAAATTTGATTTTTATGCAAGCCTATGGTAATAACTTTTCATGTTTGACTTTTGTGTGCTTAATTTTTGAACCTTAAACACTTTGAGTGATTTGAGTGATTTAGTGAGGATGTCAATTCTTGTTGGTTTTGAATTAAAGGTAATTACTTATATAAGGGGAATTACCTATGTTTTCATGCTTTAAAAATGTGTGACTTGGATTGTTTGAATCTTTAGTGCTCTTTTAGTTGAATTATCAATGTGTGATTAATTGTGAATTACGATAAAACATTATTAATGAGAATTATGAACTGAGAAAGATTAATTTTAATTGTGAGTTGAGAATTTTGCTTGAGGATAAGCAAACGCTTAAGTGTGGGGATATTTGATAAACTATAAAAGTAACATGTTTTAATCCCATTCTTGATGCATTTTTGGCTGATTTATTATTTAATTTAATGAATTTGCTGATCTTAATCCTTTAATTTCATGTTTTTATACTTAGCCGAGCATAGGGGAACAAAAAGAGCAGAAAACGGACCAAAAACAGACAAAATGGGCTAATTTAAAGATCCACACGACCAAGACCATTCCGACACGGGCTGAGCACATGCCCATATGCTAGCCCGTGTCGACATCGCTCCCTGTTTCCCAAAAACGCGAAAAAAGCCAATTTTTAGGGTTTTTGAGTATTCTAAAGTCTATAAATACACACTAGAAGAGGACCTAAGGAGGAGGCAGAGCTGAACGAAGAAAATACTCAAAGAATGCCAATGGATTCAACTCAGAAGTGGAATCTCTTTCAAGACTGAAGATCTCTATTCAATTTTTCTCAAAATTTTTGGGTTTCTTTATGTTTTGTTGTTTTCTTAATTTTGAGATGTTTTCTTCCAAAGTATGAACTAAATTTCCTAGATACCTAGGGAGGATGAAACCTATGACGGATCTTTTTATTTGATTTTTCTGAATTACATGATAAATATTTGTTCTTGATCTTAATTATGTGTTCTTATTTCATGTTTTAATGTTTTCAGGATATTAATTCATGATTAATGTGCTTATTCAGTGGAGCAAAAGTCCCTGTTTAAGAGTAGATCTGACATAATTGAGTGGAGTTACATGCAATCCTAGAAATAGGACGACATAAATCTACCGGATTAGAGTCAAATCTAACAGGGAATCTATAGATCGAGTTAATGCGACAATAGGGGTTTTAATTAGAAAGAGATTTCAATTAATCAACCTAGAGTCAGTTGTTTTTATTCTCGAAAGAGATATTAACATAAGTTAGGGATTTATACGGATCAAGACAAGTAGATAAATTATTTAATTTAGATTTAGAATAATAAGTGAAGTTTAGGTGGATTCTTTCCTGGGTATTGTCTCTCTCATCGGTTTCTTCAAATATTTTCTTACTTTATTCTCTATTTCGTCTTAGTAATTAGGTTAGTTAAGATTAGGAAAAAATAAATCCCTTCAATTTATTAGGCTAGATAATAAAAAGATAGCAACTACTAGTACTTTTAGTCCTCATGGATACGATATTCCTAGCTCTCCATAGCTATACTACCATTTGATAGGTGTGCTTGCCTTTTTCGTATTTTAGTTAAGTGAATCACATCATCATCTCTATAAAAAGGAGGTTTTATGGGAAATTGGGAGAATGGTTGGGAAGGTGACCAAATTGGATTTCAATAAATGCAGTAGAACGAGAGGAAGATATGCGCGTATAGAAGATTATATGAATCTGGAAAAACTATTTATTTCACAAGTTGTAATAAATGAGAATCTCCAACATATTGAGTATAAAAGTGTAACAGCCTATTTTTAGTGAAACTGAAACAGTGGTTTTGGGACCACAAATTCGATGTCAGAAAATTTATATTATTATTATTTTATGTTCTACTATAGTATAGAGATACAGTATGAAAATATCGTTAAGAAATTTTATCGTTTACATACCTAATTTGTTGAAAATGACTAAATTGCATTAAGTGCAAAAGTTGAGTTCTAATATCTAAAGGTATTAAATAGCTATAGAATTTGAAATTTGAGGTCCTTATATAGTAAATAGACCATTAAAGTGCTTAGTGGTTAAACATGAGTAGTCATCATAATAATTTATTAAGGGTAATTTTCGAAATTAGTGGGTAAAGTGATATTAAATAAAATAAAAAAATCTATTATCATCATTTACCCCCCCAAAAAAAAGAGAAAACCTAGCCATGGAAGCTTAAGATATTAGCAAGCTTATTTTGCTCAATTAGGTATGTATCATTGCTCGTTTTTTTATGATTTCTATGTTCCCGAGATCGTAATAGCTTAATCTAGCTAACTCGAGGATTAATTTGTAAAATCGCTAAAGTATTAGGGTTTTGCCATTGATGAGTATGCTTGAATTTTGAAGCTTTATGATAGAAAATGAAAGGTTGTTGTTAGATAAACAAATTTTGTAAAGAGAATTTTGATGAAATTATCAATTAGGGATTAAATTGAAAAAGATGATAAATTTATGGTAAAATTGTGAATGTTTATGAAATATATGGGCTGCTATTAATAGGTATAAAAATCGGCTAGGCTTGAGTAAAGATTAAATTGTGTGAATTCCATTTTCCGAGCCTAGTGACTAAATTACAATGAATTAAAAGTATAAGGGCAAAATAGTAATTTTTCCCAAAAATGTGTGTTGGACTAAATTGAATATGAATTATATTGAATTGAGTTAAATTAATTCGTATAGATCCGGTTAGACCTAGTACGGAGTAAGATCGAGGCAAAGGAAAAATATCAGATTAGTCGCCTTCGTATCTATATAAACTCGTCGAGGTAAGTTCATGTAATTAAATTGTATATTAATATGTGTTAAATTGAATTAGTATTTGTGAATTGTACAATTTCCATGAATAAATACCGGTTGTATATTCGACGATTATTGAGTCTCGTTTGAACCTTATGAAATTCGTAGGATACAGATGACATGTCATTAGCGTTACTGATTTGGTTGGGGTCCTACATGTGTTGCGAACACACCACAGCTCGCATGAGCTTCCCGTTATTCAGCTTGCATGAGCTTCCTGTTATTCAGCTAGGAAGAGCTTACTGTTTATAGTTCGTATGAGCATACATGAATATGAATTGACGGATTACAGTTCAATACACCTCGTGTGTATTACCCGTGTATCCAACGATATTTTAAATGGTTCAACGAACACAGTTCTGTTATGAAATCATATGAGTTTTATATGAACTATTACCGGTATATACACAAAATACATGAAATATAATTATTTGATGAATTCCACCATGTGTGTTGGATTTTATATGTGATTTTTATGGCTAATATGTTGGTGATCATGTGTTTAGGCTTTTGGCCAAATTGATTGAGATATGCTATGTTTACTTACCTATTTTGTGGAAAGATGGTAAGTTAAATTCTGTATTATACAAACTTACTAACCTTAAATGCTTACTCTGTGTTATTTTTCAAATGCTTACTCTGTGTTATTTCCTTGTTTTATAGTAATTCAGAAGCTCATTTGGGTTGGAAGCTGGTCGGAGCTATTTCACACTATCCATCGGCTCTTTTGGTACTATTAGTAAATTAATTATGGTTATAATGACATGTATAGGATATTTTGACCAATGTTGGTATATAAATGTTCTATTGAAACAAGCCATTTAAATGGCTTGTGTTTAATATATTTTGATGTGTTTATATATGTGGCATTAACATATTTAGTGTGTGTTTGATATGGTTGAATGATGGAAAACTTATAGGTATATTGATGATTGGTTTGAAATAGTATATTTGGTACAATTATGCATATATGCATTTGGTTATCTAGGTAAATATGGATATTGGTTGTATGTTGTGATAATACATGTTTAAGACTTGATTTTAGCTTGATTTGAATGCCTTGTTATGGCTTGTTGATATGCAAATTGTTGTGTTTAGGTTGGTACCAAATTGGGTGAGAAATGTGGCTTGGAAATGGCCTATTTTTGTCCACATGGGCAAAGACACGAACGTCTATCTCAATCGTGTGTGACACATGGCCAAGTGACACGGTCGTGTATCCCTTGTATCTTTTAAATTGCGCAAGTCAATATGCTCAACACAGCCTAGCACACGGGCGTGTGACTTGGTCGTGTGGCCCAAGTCAAAGAGTTACACGGGTTAGGTTACGACTGTGTGTCCCTATTTTGAATTCCCACACGACCGTGTGTCCCTTGCAACTTTAAAAATTTTCAATATTTTCCGAAAAAATTTTTAGTACCCGATCTAGTCCTGACTTGTTTCTAACGTGTATTTTGGGCCTAGAGGGCTTATATAAGGGACAATATGTTTGATTTCGATTGATTTCTGATATGAATGCTATATTATATGAAATGTCTGATTAATTAATCTGTAAACTCCGGTAATACTCTGTAACCCTATTTCGGTACGGCTTAGGGTTGTTACAAAAAGTCTATTGGTGGTGTGTTTCTCGTGTGGGCGATATGGCCACTCTAAGGAAGTTTGGACGCAAGGTTCAATAGTAGTAGATTCATCGGGGGAGAAAGATTTGATGATTGAAATCTCCTACGCGATTTTTGGTTCAATGGTCAGTACAGACAAGTTTAACCTTTGGATGCTGATAATGAGGAAGACTAGGCGTAACCCATGTGAGCACAACAACTTTGGTAAGTCTGGAAAGGCGAAGAAATCTTCAATATCGAGATTTCATGCTTTAACTTCTCTCAATATGGATGAGTTGGGGAGTGATTTGGGGAATGATGATAATTCTATGGGTTCGAAAAAGCATAGGAAATAAATAATGAATGCTAATTTTGGATTTTATTAGGGAGAAAAGAAATCAGATATTGGGCTTAGAATAGAGTATGTGGGGATTTTGATTAATGATAATAGTTTAGTCCAACATGAATAGTCCAAATCCATTGTCTCTAAAAAGAGCTCAAGTTGTTTGGATAGGCAAGATATTGGGCAGAGTAAAGGGACTGGATATACACTAGGGCCTGGTGGGGATTTTGTTGATCTATTACAAGATGGGAGTATCTACATTTCTTCGAGCTCTGGTGGGAAGGTCCAAAAGATTGTTGGGCTGAAGGAGGCTGGTTTTGTAGTTCCTTCAGATATTCTTGGTCGTAGAGTTGGTGGGGTGGGAGACATGGTGACCTTTGTTCCCGCAAGTTTCAGTAATAAAAGCTCCATTCATTTTAACCTATCGCTTGAAGACTTGTCAACAATGCATGTGGTTTTGAATGAACGGGTTCTTGACACTAGAAAAAAACATGACTGATGTTTTCCAAGAAAACTCAAACCTGAATTTAACTAAAGTGAACGTCGATAATGAAGCAGTTAAATCAGGAATGTCTTCTATTCCAATTAAAGGTTGGGACAATAGAGGAAAAGTCATGTGTAACACCCCAAACCCGGTCAATACGCCACGACCGAATCTGGTATGTCACAGAGGAAAACGTTTTGAAGAAAAACGAGTTCACGATTAAATTTTATGAAAAACCCTTTTCAAATTCTATATTTGTAGAAAATAAGTTTAAGACTGAAATCTACTTTGAAATTACATAAAACTTTAATATAAGTAAGTAAATCATAAGTTAGAAAAGATTTATATCATTTTAAGAAAACTCAAATTATTACTTTGAAACCATTTACATTTGATAGTAGTAACTAAATATTTGTAAATCATTTAATATATCGAAAACACTTAAGTTGTTGAAATTGTCAATTAATTTATGTTACCCGATGGTAACGTTTTAAAAACCATCGCGTTGTGTAGTTTAGAAAACTTTGGGCTCAATTATTACATTAATCAAATAATTTATAAGCCATATTTTAAATTAAATCCAAAGCTTAAATATAATCCAAAACGTAATTAAACAGGCCTTATTACAAATCCATAAAATATGAAAACCAAATTAAAGTAAAATACCCAAGTGGAAGTTCATATAAAACCAACTTTTATTGCATGGCCTCCTCGAGTTCATCCGGCTCCACATCCGCGATCTCACGAATCACCTGAAATGATAAGGGAGAAGGTGAGTCACCAAGACTCAGTGCATATTCCCTCTCCCGGGTAAATGCCACATTCTTACACAAATTATAACAAAGTACATATATGCATAATGCACCCAACCTAGCCATCCATAACTCCTTTTCTACCCCGTGTGGTACCAAACCACTGGTGGTGCCAAACCACTGGTGTCCAAAGACACAATTGTGTTACCAAAACACTGGTGGCCGAGGTCACAAATCAAGTGATGGGGCCAACCCATCGTGTGATACCAAATCACTGGCAGACAATCCCATATCTCAAAAGTGGGGCCAACCCACGGTGGAATTAACCACAGGGACAAGTTGCTATGAGGTGCCAAACCTCTGGTGTCCGAAGACACGAATGTGATACCAAATCACTGGTGGTTCCAAACCACTGGTGCCCGAAGACACAAATCGAATGATGGGGCCAACCCATCGTGTGATACCAAATCACTGGCGTCGATCCCATATCTCAAAAGTGGGGCCAACCCACGGTGGTGTTAACCACAGGGACGAGACGCTATGAGGTGCCAAACCTCTGGAGGTACCAAACCTCTGGTGACCGTAGTCACAATGTGTTACCAAAACACTGGTGTCCGTCGACACGAATATCAATCTTCCCCCTCCTCTCATAGGTAACCAAATCATGTTAATACACTTTAATATGAATCATATAATAAATACTATAAATCATAGATCATGTTTTCACTTCACATATAAGAACAACATATCGAAACAGACTTACCCGAATCCTCATTCATACCATCATGGTATCATATCCAAATCTCATCGTTTTTCCCACTTTCATAATATGATTAGTAATAACACACATATACATACATATATAAACCAAGTTATAAAGTGTGTAAGATACACACCTGATAATAGTGATAACTAAACTTTCTCGCTCATCGATACTCTCAGCATCTCGAACAACATCTATACGTGCTCTCTCTCCGATTGGTGGTTCATAACCCGATGAAGAACCACGAACGAACAATGGCTCGGGGGTACGAACGACTTCAAATAAACGATCATCGCCGGCAGAAGGTCCACATCCCGGTGGAAAGTCTCGAACTCCCGACACAGCCCTTCGCTTGAAATTTGAGGGTATAGCAGAACCACCCCTCTTCCAAACACTATGAACTGCTCTCTTCGAACCCATTCTTGATTGCTCCAAAATCTAACGTTCACGGAAAGAAGATAATAAACGGACGATAGAGTCCCCAAAAACTTAATCGATTAGAAGACCATTAAAAATGATATAACAAGCATAAAGATCCTTACCCTTTGACTTGCCAACCTTTGATTTGCTAAAGGAATGGTTTAAATCGATTGCTTCCGAAATCCCAAAGAGCCTAAGAGAATAATTGAATCCTAAAATGGTTAGAACCTTGCAACAAATGCCCATAGGTTCGGCCTTTGTCCACAAGAAAATAACCTAGAGAGGAGAAAAGAAATAATAGGAAAATCGGCCAAGAATACTTACTCTTTTCCAAAATCGATTGAAGAAACCAAATAGAGTCTACCCTTGAATATTCGGCCAAACTAAAACTAATAAGGAAGTAGAAAATTCGGCTATGGTGAAGTGAAAAAGAAAAGGGAATAGATTGGTAATGGATCTTTTAACTTTGAACAAATGAAAAAGAAATGGTATTGAGAAAAAGAAAGATTCGGCCAAGAGAGGATAAAAGAGAATGTGATTAATCAAAAATCAAAAGAAGAAAAGAAAAGAGAAATATGGAAGAAATAAGGTTCGGCCAACACCAATTTTGCCTAAAAGAAAAGTGCACAAAAATCCAATGTTGTTACGGTTTCAAGAGAAAAATGAAAGGAAGAGAATAGCACTTTTGGTTCAACAAAATGAAGGCTAAAACACAAACATATTTTGCACAAAAGTGCACAATAACATTCGGCCAAAAGAAAGAGTTTTTGGAGAGGAAAAGCAAAATGCAAAAAGATGCACAAAAAAGGAATTGACCAAATATTCCCCCCTAAACCACCTAACAAAATTCGGCCACCCACCTAGACACCCATACCGTCCACATACATGCACTAAAGCCTAGGAAAAATTTCCAAAACATCATCCTAAAGTCTAGCCTTATGTCTCCCCAACCTTCCTTAACTTCAAGATTCTTATCCCCAATATCAAGCTTTCCTTAATCATAATTTCAACTTACCAAAAGATGAAAGTCCACCCTATCATAAACATAGGTTGACCGGCCATTAATGTTAAAATACAAAAATAAACTTTCAAATTGCTAAACATACTACTCGAACCTCTAACCTCAAGCCACCTTTCAAGCTCCTTAACCAACTTGCCACTTACTCCTCTTATGCTTTAAATGAACACTTAATTAACTTAAGTGTCAAGCTCACTTAATCCTACTTCATTAAATAAACCATACTAAAATTATTCTAACTTCCTTAAAAAAAAAGCCTTCATAAGACTATTCTAACACACAAAATTCCTACCCGAGCCAACACAAAAATAATACTAAATTTTTTTTTCAAAAGCCCATGGCCCAATCGGCACAATCCTACTAGGCCCAAATTCGGGATGTTACAGATCTACCCTCCTTAAAGAAATTTCGTCCTCGAAATTTCCAACTAGCTCACAGTCGTACCTCCTATCTCGCCACACTACGCTCCTGCTGCGCACTCTGATCTTAATAAAACCACAATGTACTTTTAACAAAATCTTAAATCCTTAATCCCACAACCAAATATCTAATTCACACTAGCAAACCTGTTATTCAACACTTACACTTATACCAACAATTTTCCTACATTCAGCCATCACTTCTAACCAAAACATACCTGACTTGAGAGTGAGGAAACAATCCCGAGCCTTATGCTCCTTAGACCCGCATCTCAAACATGCTCCAACCCTCCTCCAATATTCTCCCGGATGACACCTTCCACAGTAATCACAAACCAATAAGTTCGATCATACCGTGATTTTACAAAATGAAATTGTGACCCTAGAGAACCGTGATCTCTATTCTTCTCCAAAACTTCTTTAACTAACTGAGTCAGCTCATCAATCCGATTTCGATCATGAGACCCCGTCTCAAGCACTAGCGATGCTAACGCCTCCATTTCAAAAATATGCCTCGGTGCCGAAGATCTAACCCTAGCACAATCGGCCTTTACCATGTTCATGACGACCACGATCTCGAGAGCTCATTCTAGCTATCGCACTTTAATCAGATTAGGAGATTTTTATGGATTAGTACATGTTTCACTTGGTTATCCGCGAAGAAATTTTATGAAGAATTTAATAGAGATTCTTTCGATCAAACAAAGTTTTAAGTCTTCTATCCTAGTTTACACAGAAAAGTACATCCATTCCCTAATACCTTTCATAACTATGCACTCTTCGGGCATTTCTGTCCGTTTCTAACCCAGGGGTATTTTCGTCATTTTCCTATAGGGGTATTTTTGTAATAAACCAGAGGAATTTTAAAACTTTAATGAATCAAAACATTTTGTAACTTCTAAAACTGAGGAGTATTCCTTCTAAATTTCGCAATTTAAAGGTACAGCAAAATTTTGAAAACCAGAGGTATTTTGGTAATTTTGGTAAACCGAGAATATTTGATAATTTCCGAAGATAAATTTGTTCTACTATCTAAAAGAGATAATTTAGTGATTTTAAAACCGAAGTTTTCCTTAAAACATGGCTAATCTCTTTCGGGTTTTATTTAGGATTTTGCCTATGACCGAGTCCTCTTGGTTAGGGTGAACCGAAGCGACGCACCAGGTAGGAATCCCGCGAAGACGAGGTGAGTCACGAGGACTGCTTAAGTACCAAGCTCTTCCGGATCCAATCCTAGACATGAGCACCAAGGTTACCACACCCTAACTCGGCGACTTGGTCGTAGGTTGGTTTAATTAGGCTTTTAAAGTCTTATGTCTTTGTTTGGGGTATCTAGTCCTAATGTTCAACACCTATCACACTAACTACGTTCCATACCTACCCTTCTACCAATAATAATTCACAAAGAAATGAGAAGTACTTACCTGGGCGGATCGGTGCTGGAGACTCGGTGCCATGCTGTTCAAACCCAAAATATTTCAAAAAGGCCTACCAAAACATTTTTGGGCCTTGGGCCCCCACAGCCGAGCTTTGAACTAGGCTCTGATACCAATTTGTAACACCCCAAACCCGGTCAATACGCCACGACCGAATCTGGTATGTCACAGAGGAAAACGTTTTGAAGAAAAACGAGTTCACGATTAAATTTTATGAAAAACCCTTTTCAAATTCTATATTTGTAGAAAATAAGTTTAAGACTGAAATCTACTTTGAAATTACATAAAACTTTAATATAAGTAAGTAAATCATAAGTTAGAAAAGATTTATATCATTTTAAGAAAACTCAAATTATTACTTTGAAACCATTTACATTTGATAGTAGTAACTAAATATTTGTAAATCATTTAATATATCGAAAACACTTAAGTTGTTGAAATTGTCAATTAATTTATGTTACCCGATGGTAACGTTTTAAAAACCATCGCGTTGTGTAGTTTAGAAAACTTTGGGCTCAATTATTACATTAATCAAATAATTTATAAGCCATATTTTAAATTAAATCCAAAGCTTAAATATAATCCAAAACGTAATTAAACAGGCCTTATTACAAATCCATAAAATATGAAAACCAAATTAAAGTAAAATACCCAAGTGGAAGTTCATATAAAACCAACTTTTATTGCATGGCCTCCTCGAGTTCATCCGGCTCCACATCCGCGATCTCACGAATCACCTGAAATGATAAGGGAGAAGGTGAGTCACCAAGACTCAGTGCATATTCCCTCTCCCGGGTAAATGCCACATTCTTACACAAATTATAACAAAGTACATATATGCATAATGCACCCAACTTAGCCATCCATAACTCCTTTTCTACCCCGTGTGGTACCAAACCACTGGTGGTGCCAAACCACTGGTGTCCAAAGACACAATTGTGTTACCAAAACACTGGTGACCGAGGTCACAAATCAAGTGATGGGGCCAACCCATCGTGTGATACCAAATCACTGGCAGACAATCCCATATCTCAAAAGTGGGGCCAACCCACGGTGGAATTAACCACAGGGACAAGTCGCTATGAGGTGCCAAACCTCTGGTGTCCGAAGACACGAATGTGATACCAAATCACTGGTGGTTCCAAACCACTGGTGCCCGAAGACACAAATCGAATGATGGGGCCAACCCATCGTGTGATACCAAATCACTGGCGTCGATCCCATATCTCAAAAGTGGGGCCAACCCACGGTGGTGTTAACCACAGGGACGAGACGCTATGAGGTGCCAAACCTCTGGAGGTACCAAACCTCTGGTGACCGTAGTCACAATGTGTTACCAAAACACTGGTGTCCGTCGACACGAATATCAATCTTCCCCCTCCTCTCATAGGTAACCAAATCATGTTAATACACTTTAATATGAATCATATAATAAATATTATAAATCATAGATCATGTTTTCACTTCACATATAAGAACAACATATCGAAACAGACTTACCCGAATCCTCATTCATACCATCATGGTATCATATCCAAATCTCATCGTTTTTCCCACTTTCATAATATGATTAGTAATAACACACATATACATACATATATAAACCAAGTTATAAAGTGTGTAAGATACACACCTGATAATAGTGATAACTAAACTTTCTCGCTCATCGATACTCTCAGCATCTCGAACAACATCTATACGTGCTCTCTCTCCGATTGGTGGTTCATAACCCGATGAAGAACCACGAACGAACAATGGCTCGGGGGTACGAACGACTTCAAATAAACGATCATCGCTGGCAGAGGGTCCACATCCCGATGGAAAGTCTCGAACTCCCGACACAGCCCTTCACTTGAAATTTGAGGGTATAGCAGAACCACCCCTCTTCCAAACACTATGAACTGCTCTCTTCGAACCCATTCTTGATTGCTCCAAAATCTAACGTTCACGGAAAGAAGATAATAAACGGACGATAGAGTCCCCAAAAACTTAATCGATTAGAAGACCATCAAAAATGATATAACAAGCATAAAGATCCTTACCCTTTGACTTACCAACCTTTGATTTGCTAAAGGAATGGTTTAAATCGATTGCTTCCGAAATCCCAAAGAGCCTAAGAGAATAATCGAATCCTAAAATGGTTAGAACCTTGCAACAAATGCCCATAGGTTCGGCCTTTGTCCATAAGAAAATAACCTAGAGAGGAGAAAAGAAATAATAGGAAAATCGGCCAAGAATACTTACTCTTTTCCAAAATCGATTGAAGAAACCAAATAGAGTCTACCCTTGAATATTCGGCCAAACTAAAACTAATAAGGAAGTAGAAAATTCGGCTATGGTGAAGTGAAAAAGAAAAGGGAATAGATTGGTAATGGATCTTTTAACTTTGAACAAATGAAAAAGAAATGGTATTGAGAAAAAGAAAGATTCGGCCAAGAGAGGATAAAAGAGAATGTGATTAATCAAAAATCAAAAGAAGAAAAGAAAAGAGAAATATGGAAGAAATAAGGTTCGGCCAACACCAATTTTGCCTAAAAGAAAAGTGCACAAAAATCCAATGTTGTTACGGTTTCAAGAGAAAAATGAAAGGAAGAGAATAGCACTTTTGGTTCAACAAAATGAAGGCTAAAACACAAACATATTTTGCACAAAAGTGCACAATAACATTCGGCCAAAAGAAAGAGTTTTTGGAGAGGAAAAGCAAAATGCAAAAAGATGCACAAAAGAGGAATTGACCAAATATTCCCCCCTAAACCACCTAACAAAATTCGGCCACCCACCTAGACACCCATACCGTCCACATACATGCACTAAAGCCTAGGAAAACTTTCCAAAACATCATCCTAAAGTCTAGCCTTATGTCTCCCCAACCTTCCTTAACTTCAAGATTCTTATCCCTAATATCAAGCTTTCCTTAATCATAATTTCAACTTACCAAAAGATGAAAGTCCACCCTATCATAAACATAGGTTGACCGGCCATTAATGTTAAAATACAAAAATAAACTTTCAAATTGCTAAACATACTACTCGAACCTCTAACCTCAAGCCACCTTTCAAGCTCCTTAACCAACTTGCCACTTACTCCTCTTATGCTTTAAATGAACACTTAATTAACTTAAGTGTCAAGCTCACTTAATCCTACTTCATTAAATAAACCATACTAAAATTATTCTAACTTCCTAAAAAAAACAAGCCTTCATAAGACTATTCTAACACACAAAATTCCTACCCGAGCCAACACAAAAATAATACTAAATTTTTTTTTTTTCAAAAGCCCATTGCCCAATCGGCACAATCCTACTAGGCCCAAATTCGGGATGTTACATCATGGGTTCTAAAAGAGGTTGGAAGATTAACAAAACTCTAAAAGGGTCAAGCAAGTGGTTTAAAACATTTGGTAGTTCACGGGTTTCTCTTGCCAGGTCTATGTTGTTGGCAACGGATCTCGTCTCCTCTAAACTAGATGGGCAAGTCGCCAAAGAGACGGTGACGGGAGGGAAGGAATGATTGGAATGTGTTATCATTGGCCAGCAATAAATGTGATTTTTTTCTATTTTTGTTATGAATTTATCTATTCAATCTTGGAATGTGCAAGGGTGTATGAATTCGAAATTCCCACGAATCTTTCATGAGTATAGTAATGAGTACAAACTGGACATTATCAATTTTCTTGAGTCGAGAATCAGTGATTTTAAAGTTGATGCTATCATTTCCAAATTAGGGCTGAAAAGGTCTCATCGAGTGGAAGCGATTGGTTTCTCTGAATGTATTTGGTGATGTTGAGGTGATTGGGAATCATCCCCAATTTATTTTTATTTGTATTTGTCTATTATTAAGTCACAACCAATTTTTGTTGCTTTTGTGTATGGTAGTCTTGATAGACAGAAAATGAGGCTTCTTTGGAAGGATCTAAGGTTATCTATTCCTGATAAACCATAAAAGTAACATATTTTAAGCCCACATTTAGCATGCTTTTTGATGATTTATCCTTTGAATTATGTAAAAAGGTGCTCTTAATCCTTTCTTTCCATGTTTTATACTCAGGAGAGCATCCAATGATGAAAAGAACAGAAAATGGGCCCAAAACAGAGTAAATTGGGCCAAAATAGAAATCGACACGGCCTGGGCCCAAGACCACACGGCCATGCCTCATTAAAAGTCTGAACACAGCCTAAAGACGACTCACACAGCGTGTGCCATGGCCGTGTCCCTGTCGTGAAAAAGAGCAATTTCACTCGGAAAAGGATACTTAGGGGCAAAGAAACCTATCTCAAAAGCCTATATAAACACCCTAAGTATAACCTAGAAGGGGGCGGTTAGCTAGGCCAAGGAGCCGAGCCAGAAAGGTCAGGTTTGTGGAGAATCACTCGAAGATAGCCAGTTGATCCATCTCAAGAAGCCGGAATTATACTCAAGACGGAGGATCTCTCCTTCAATTCTTTCAGGGGGTTTTAGGGATTTCTTATGTTTTGTTTTATCTTTTCTTTTGAGATGTTTTCTTTTATTGTTATGAACTAAACCCTTAGATACCTAAGGAGGATGAAACCTAAGATGAATCTTGTTATCGTTTGCTGAACTATATGATAAATATTTGACTTGTTCTTGATTATGTGTTCTTAAATCTTGTGTTGATATTTCTAGGATATTAATTCAAGTATGATGTGCTTAGGTGGAGGAGCAAAAGTCCCCGCCTAAGAGTAGATCTAGCATAATTAAGCGGAGTTGATCGCGCGCCTAGAGATAGGGTGACGAGATTTTGCCGGATTAGGGTTAAACCTAATATGGGAGTCCATAGATCGAGTTAATGCGATTCTAGGGGTTTTAATTAGAAAGAGATTTCAATTAATCAACCTAGGGTTAGACGTTATTCGCTTCGAGAAAGGGTTTAATATACATTAGGGAATCTCACGGATCAAGTCAAATGAACAAATTGTCCGGTTCAAAGTTAGATAACAAGTGAAGTCTAGGTGGATTCTTCCTTGGGTGTCATTTTAATCAATTGGTTTCTCTCAAGTTATTTTCCCAAATTCTTTCTCTTTGTCTTTGCATCTTCAGTTTAGTAGTTAATTAATTTAGATTAGATAAATAAATCCCTTTATTCTTAGGCTAAATAATAAAAAGAGAGTTAGTATTAGTACTTCTGGTTCCTTTGGGTTCGACATTCCGGTCTTACCTTAACTATACTACTGTTCGATAGGTGCGCTTGCCTCAAAAATCGTTGTCATAGTTAGTTTCTAGGTTCGATCATTCTTTTTATAAATTTTAAGACTCGACAGACATGATCAATTCCTTCAAGGCATTTTCCTTGAATAACTATTAGGGATTTTAAAGTTATTCTCTCGGTAGAGGAAAAGAAAGGTGGTCAAGTGGCAGGTCAAACATGTTCATTTTTTGGTGAGTTTGTGGGTAGAACTAAAGTTCATGATTTGGGATTTAAAGGATCTCATTTCACTTGGCATCGTGGTGCACTTTTTAAGAGGTTGGATCGGGCTCTAGGTAATGATGCTTGGGTGGAGGTTTTTTTTAACTGCTTGGTGACATATCTCCTAAGAATTAAACCGGACCCCAGGCCTATCCTTCTCACATTACAGTCAGATTTCTCTTTACCAAAAGGTATGCCCTTTCAGTTTTAGTTGGGTGGTTGGAAAATCTGAATTTCCCAGAGTTTGTTTTAGATAATTGGAGTTTTGATAGTGACATGTTAGGCACTCTAACTCGATTCACAGACAGACTTAGAGACTATGATAATACTCTAAAATGCCATACTTTTATGTGTTAATTACATATATATTTTGAGTATGATCCTACTAATTTGGGCTTTTTATGGTTATTTATCTTATAGGGATTAAATTGAAGGCAAAAGGAAGTTTGGGAGCAAAAAGCGTGAATTTAAAGACAAAATGGGTCAACGTGCAAAATAGGGAAGAAGGGGTGCCGAAAATACAAAGTGTAAAAGACTTGGGGCAAAAATTCAAATAAGAGATTTATGAATAGAAAGACTTTATTTAAATTCAAAATTTTATTTTTAGGATTATTATAAGGATTATTATGATATTATTTAGATTTAATTTCAAATTATATCTTTATTTATCTTTTAGAGTTTAAATAAGAACAAACTAGTTTTTCTATGTACTATAAATAGGGGATGAAGTGACATGAATATTCACTCATCATTTCCGTAAAAAAAACTTCTTCCCCCTAAGGCTCTTAGCCTTTTTGTTCATTTTATTTTTCAATAAAATAATTCCATTAAACTTATTTTTTTCTCGGAAAAGAATGAACCACTAAGCTCATATAGCCAAAGGTTATCAAGACTCCTCCAAAAGAGTTCATAGGCTTAGAATCCTCACTTAGCCATCTCAACGACTATTCATCATTTGTCCGTATTACAGGCTGATGCCTCCGTCCATGTCCTTCCAAAAGTAATCTTTTCATCTTGTGCAAGGAACGGCTGCATTATATGTTTTGAGAAGGTTGTACAGTCGATTCGTTAACTTTCTACGTCAAAAGTTTCGAGCCCAAGAGACGAAATAGTGTGGCATTCACCATTGAAAAATGATGATCTAGTGTAAGACGGTCCCACAAAAGTGACGGTTGACTAGAGTCAAGTTCCTCTAGATCGTAAGGCTATAATCTAAGTAGAGCTAGTGGTCGTAGGTGTCCCCTTCCACTATAACTGGCTTATTCGGTGATGAGAAGGATCACCTAAAAGCCGATGGTTGAACCAAAGGAGGATTGAGATAATTAGAGGTTGGAATCCCTCAAATCGAATAATCTCTTTCCTTAACTCTGTTTCTTTTTACAATTGCAATTTCAATTTATACAATTTCAACTTGTCCATACTTTTAATTCTGTTCTTTTTATTTTTTCTCCCAGATCAGATCTTTTTCTTGAGACGACTATGCCCAAGATTTAGAGGAACAAGAAGTTGTAGCAATCCAACCCCTTAAGATTTGACCTTACTTCATTATATTATTCTTTTCGTTATTTTTTAGGGAAAGGTTATTTTTGGTGCTTTTAACAACACACCAGACTAGAACAAATGTGTTTATGGCCATATCAATACTCATAAATGACAGTTGATTCATAAGTTGGTTGGTATTCAACGGGCCATGGGTCTTTCTAGTTCTAATAGTTTGGCACAACGTGAATTAAAGACTCTAAAAGAGTTGGAAGATATCCTTTATCATGAAGAATTACTTTGGAAGCAGAACTCGAAACGTGATTGGTTGAGCTTGAGGGGTCGTAATACTAAGTATTTTCATAAACAAACAATTCAAAGAAGAAAGCAAAATAATATAATTGTCTTGCACAATTTCAATGGTGAATGAATTTTTAAGCCCGAAGCTTTACAATTAGATGTTGTTGCATTCTTTTAAAAGTTGTATGGTGAGGTTCCTGGCCCTATAGGGAGTTTGCCTCCAAGTGGTTTTGAGTAGCTTAAGACTAAATATATCGAATTTCTTGGAAGACTAGTATTAAAATATGAGATTAAAAGCGCTACTTTTTATATGGCCTCGCGAAAGACACCAGTCAATGATGGCTTCCATGCTTTGTTTTTCAAAAACAATGGGATGTTATTGGAGGGGCAATTTGTGATTGAGTAAGGAAGATCTTTTATGGTAGTACTATATATTCAGAGCTAAACAATACCCTTATTGTTTTAATACCTAAAGTTTCGAATCCGAAAAATTTTATACAATTTCACCCAATCAACTCTATTTTGTTTTAAACAAGCTAGTTATGAAGGTCATAGCGAATTGTTTCAAATTTGTTTTTCCCAAGATCATTGGCCAAAAGCAAGCGAGGTTTATTGTAGGCAGGAATATTATTGACAATGTTGTAATAGTGCAAGAAGTGTTGCATTCCGTGAAAAGTAAGGGTACAGTGCAATGGATTGCTGTTAAAATAAACCTGAAGAAAGCTTATGATAGGGTGTGTTGGGATTTTGTGAAAGCATATCTTAAAGCGGCAGCTATACTTAACTTCCTGATACAGGTTATCATGTCATCTATCTCGACGTTCACTATGCAGGTATTATGGAATGAAGTTCCGACTAACAAATTCAAACTTGTTAGGGGAATTCGTCAGGGATGTCCTCTATCTCCATATCTTTTTGTGTTGCGCATGGAATGGTGGAGCCATTTTTTTCATTTGGTCATTTCCTTTGGAGAGTGGAGTCCTATTCGGTTATCTCGATAAGGAACTGCCATTTTGCATTTATTTTTTGTTGATGTCTTAGTGATTTTTAGCAAAGTGGACTTGAAGCATTGTAAACTTTTCAAAGACTTCTTTGAGAGATTTTGTGAATTTTCGAGGCACAAGATTAATATTCAGAAGACTAATATGTTCTTTTTTGCTAGAGTCAATGAGGATTTAGTAGAAAGTATTATAGATATACTCAAATTCTAACATGTCCATGATCTTGGACATTATCTGGGAGTTCCTCTTCTTCACCAAAGGTACATTGAGATTTTTTATAGATAAAGTTCGGAGGAAGCTTTCTAGCTGGGAGGCCAAGAAACTCTCTTTCACTGAAAGGGTTATTCTTGCACAGTCAGTTCTTCTTTCAATCCCAAGTTACCTTATGCAATCATTAATGGTCCCGAAGGGTGTCTGTGACGAAATTAAGGGAATTGTGTGGCAATTCATCTGGGGACCTTCTAATAGTATAAGGAAAATGACGTTAGTGGGATGGGACGTTATCCGTCAAACTAGATCGCATGAAGGATTTGGAATACAACATCTTAGTGATCAAAATTCTACCTTTATGATGAAGCTTGGTTTATTTTTGTCACCAAAATTGATGCTTTATGGATTCAGGTCCTTAGAGTGAAGTATGAGATAAATGACAGATTGCCGAAGTGTATTACGTGGAGTAGAAGTTCTTTTCTGTGGAAGTTCATCTCTAAGGTATGGCCCTTACTTTATGATAATTTGATATGGTTAGAGGGTAATGAAAATAATGTGTGTTGTTGGAAGGATGTTTGGGTTCTGTATATAGGGGCCCTTAATAAAAATTGTTCCTGCTCATGCAAACGTTAACTCAAATTGTAAGCTAAGTGAGATGGTTACGAAAAATGGCACATGGAACCTTGACCTTTTTCGAATTTGGTTAACAAAAGATGTTATTCAACACATCGTTAGCATCCCTCCACCAATGTCTTTTGCAAGTCCGGATTAAATTTATTGGTCTCATTCTACAATAAGTATTTTCTCTGTTAAAAGTGCATATTGGATGTTGAAGGAAGACACTTAGAATCCCAAAGATGCAATTTGGAACATAGTGTAGAAGTTTCCTAAACCTCAGAGAGTTAGGTATTTCATTTGGATAATTCTCAAATAAAGACTTCTAACCAATGTCAAGAGAGTTCGAAGGAGGATTGGTTAGGACGAGTCATGCTCCCTTTGTAGACATAGGTATGATGACGCACTACATGTGCTTAGAGACTGCCTGGTTGCGAAGGATGTTTGGTACCAAGTTATCCCTCTAAGTCAATAGATTGTTTTCTTTTCTAGCAATTCAGTAGAATGGTTGATTTCAAACTTGCATGATCATTCAAATCACAATACGAGGGATCCGAGTTGGGCTTGTTTATTCGAATTACTAGTGTGGCGTATTTGGGGAAGTGTTTGGTCTTTGTTGTCGAGCTATGGGGAATCTTGGACAGTTTGCACCTGCTTTAGAAACGAGGACATGATAGGGTCTTCACCCAATCAAATAATCTCGAGATAATCAAAGTTATTTGTGGTTGTCATTTAGTTAAAGCAAGTATTTCACTTGTTAGGAGAATCCAACAAATTTTATCCTATAAAGACAAGTGGCTCGTGCGGTATACTCTTAGAGAGAATAATCAGGCAGCAGATGCATTTGAGAAAATGGCTCTTGCGAATGAGGATAAGTTGTGCTTATTTGATAATCCTTCTTTGAAGATTCAAGAAAATTTAGAAGAGGGTAGAAAAATCAGTAGTCTAACCGCGGATACTTCTTTGTAAATCTTTTGATTTTTCAGTTTGTTTTTTACACCAAATTTTTTTATCATATAATTAAAGTTTATATATGATATTTTTATTCATTTTACATGTAATTTATTAGAAAATTAAAATATCACTTAACTATAATATTTTTTAATAATAATGAGGCTATAGTCTAAGGTCTGAGAAATGGTTACCAAATACCAAAAAGAAAAGAGGATGAACAAAACTAAACTTAATTTAAAATATGATTTAAATTTTGGTAATGTGAGGGTATCTGTTAACATGGGTCTCATCTTATATTTTATGTATAATTGAGTGATTGAAGCCCTTTATTCTATGTTCTATATTCTACATTTTAAAAGTAAAACATTATATTAGTCAACTCGATGATGCCATTTGTGCAATCATTCAACCTTACCTTCGCATAATTTATTTATTTAATTTTTTTATATAAAAAAATAAAAATCTCTCTAAAATAATATTTATTCCTCTATCAAAATAAGGAGTCTTTAAGGTTTTAACAATTAAGTTGGGAGTTGAAAGATGATATCAATGCAATCAAATTAGATATTTAAGTTGAGGTAATTGTATTAAACAAAAATTGAAATGTGTTTTTTGTTATAAATAAAATGAAATTGGAAGTTTGAAATGGAATGCGAGTGTTTTGGGGATGAAGGGGTAGTTCCCTAAAATTTTCCGTCACATACATCTCCTAGCGAGACAATCAAGATTTGGGAAATCTTGAAATGGGGCATCACTTTGAAGGTGGTACTTTTGTCACTTACCCTGGATCCGACGTGGGTGCCCGTCGTTGTACTCTTTATTCCCTCACCCACCTTCCGTTGTTACCAATTTACCCTTTCCTACTCATTTTATAAGAAGAAAGAAATGGTCCTTACTTATTAGTCCTCTTTATTCTAAATAAAGAAATGGACCGTCTGTCTTTCTTTTTCGTTAATCAATTTCAAGGCTCAACAGGTTTTGTTTTTCTTCAAAACTTAGTTAAAGGAAAAACACGCATTTGGATGCGTACTACCAAATCTTCTCCTATACCCCTATAGAATCAATTAAATCTGAAGTTGGCCTCTTATTGATGCATCCAGTTTCCATTTGCTTATCTTTCTCTTTTTATTCCATGAAACTCAATACCAATATTAACCTTTTTAATTACTTAAAACTAGATTCTTTACAGCCTGGCAAAATAGATAATAGCAACTGTTTTAATTTAATTTTATGCATGAGAGAAAGACACACGACCAACATAAGAAAACATAACCAAAATTAGTACCTACGAAGCAATCTTGTTGCTTTCTTACCTCACCAAACCAGACCCTTACAATTGTTCCTACATGTACTACAACATGTTCCGCAACACTATTATGTCTTCCCAAATTGGTCCCACTTCCACCCCAACCTTTTTACCCTCAAACATTCTCCCTATAAGTTTATCTTACTCCAAAAACTTGTACAACTTATACCTAAACTTATAGTTGACCCAAGTAGATCCCATGCATTTTGGTTGAAACTAAAGGCCTCAATGGACCAAGTCATACCTTAATAAAATTTTAGATCTATTTAATAGGCTCAGCCTTGGCTCGGTCCCAAAAAATAGATTTAAAATTTTGCCTAAACTCAATCCAGATAAAAATGTTAAAATTCGAGCCAAATCTAACCAGTCCGTATTATATTTTTTATATAAAAAAATTTAAAAATATAATACATCAAAAACACTAAAAACATTAAAATAAATATTTCACAACAATTTGAAATTAAATTTTAAAAAGTCTTTAAACTTAAATAATACTAAGATAGATGCAACTTAACAAGCAAATGCCTCTAAAATAATAGCAAAATTAATAATAAAATAAGAGTTATACAATATCCAAAATAGTAACAACATAATGATGAAATACAGCAAAACAATGAGAAAACAACAATTTTTTTTTGCAAATTTAGGCCGGGCCAAAGCAAAAAATCCTTACCCAAGGGCTCAGCCCATTTTTTAATGGGCATAATTTTTTTGCACTAACTCATTTTTTAAATTTATATTTTTATCCAAACCCTCTCACTCTTCACAAATGACTTCCCTTCTTATAAGATCGAGCATTTTGAATAAGATGACAACACTTTTGCATTTCCTTTTCCCGTTCCCATGAATATGTTAAATGTTGTTATTGATGTATTCTTAATTTCTTATCTGGTTTGCCATGTCTCATAGTTTTTGGGTTAAAAATTAAAAAAAAAAATATTTAAAATATGTTTACTTAAACCTATTCATGAATCAGGTCGTGATTGAGTTCTAAAAATTTTCTAAGTCCAAACCTATTTTTGTTTGGCCCACCCAAAAAATTCATTTCTTTGTTCAAAAATTAATAATATATTATAATTTTTATTTTTATTTTTATTTTATAATAAAATTTAATTTAAAAAAATATTTTTTATCATTTAAATTAAATTCGAGTCCATCCAATCCTGAATACAAAAATCCTTGTCCAAGTTGGGTTCAACTGCTGTATGGACATGTTTATTAATTTACTCTATGAATGGTAACAAGGTCTCTCCAAACTTTGTGCTATTGGCTTGGTTCATATTAAATCAAATTTGAATAAATTTTTATTTTTAATTAGACTAATTATATATCAAAAATATTTTTATGTAAATTTAATTATAAAGTATATGAAATATTAGTATAAAATAATTTTAAATAATGACAAAAATTCTGAATCGACCCAATTTGAGTTGGGCTTAGACAAAGTTTTTTTATGTCTCGGACTATGCCAACTTGAATTCAATTTAAATAATAATAAATATTTTAAATTAAATATAGTTACAAAATGTTAATATAAAAATATTTTTCAATATTTAATTTTTTTAACAGTGAAATGAAATTTTGGTAAGGGTGGGCTGAAAATGGTTTTGGGCTTGAATGTCTTTGTAACTTGAGCAACAAGTTGACTAGGCTCGGCCTGTGGATAAGTCTAAGTAAATAACACCATATTTTAGATTATTTTTTTTGAAATTTTTATATTTTTCATATATTTTAAAATAATTTTTACTTTTAAAAATTTAAGGAGTTTTTAATTTTTCATAATTTTTATATTTTTATTGAAAATACATAAAAAAACATTTAATTTTAAATTTATTAAAGAGAAGGGACCTAATTGGCATAAAATTGTAAATAATGAGGGCTGCAAAAGTTATTTTATCTTTTTTAAATAGTCAAATCAATCGTTTTAATGGCAAATTTGGCAGAGAAGTCAAGATTTTTAAATTAAAAAAAATATAAAGACTAAAATTTAAATTTAAGACATATTTAAAACTTTAAAAAATTAAATCAAATGATAATAGTTTAATAAAGATTTTTTAAAAATTTCTTAAGTATATTATTGTTTGTGTGTGTAACACCCCTCACCCGTGTCCAACTCCGGAACAGGGTTCGAGGCGTTACCGTACTTCAACATTCACAATTATACAAAACTGGGTTACCAAATTTCGCCCAAAATTTAAAACGTTTCAAAGACATGTATTTGACATTGTCATCTATTTAATCACTTATACCACATAACAAGACATTAACACATACCATGGACAAATAGGCTTATAAGCCAAAATCATTATAGGCCACATCTCATGGCTATAATCAACAAATCACTATATGCCAATACATTTGGCTAATCACAACAACATCCATCATAGAAAAACTAAGTCCCTATACATGCCATTCACTTGAAAACATTTAACATACACATGTCAATACTCCAAGGATAATGGCCCGATAGTGTGATACTGCCTCCGATGATCTCCAACCCTGAGTTGACCTGACAAAACTCGAATGTCGAAACGACCATTTTACCAACTTTCTCGATTTTCGATTTTCCTCTAGTTCTAGGTCCAAATCTCGTTTTTCGGGGTTATGAAGCTTGAAAAGCTTGAAACCTTTAGCCATGAAGTCATGAAATTTTCGGCAGCAACTTGAAGAAGATGAGCAGATTTTTTTCTTGTATTTTGTCTTTTTTTATTCATTAAAACACTAAATGACTAAAATACCCTTAAGGCTTTTCTTTCAATTTTGTCCTATTCATGCCCATTTTTGTCCATCAGGTTATCCATTGGTCTAATTACCTTTTAAGGACCTCCAATTTAAAACTCATAGCAATTTGACACCTTTAATATATAGAACTCAATTTTTTCACTTTTTACAATTTATTCCTTTTGACTAAATTGAGTGCCCAAACGTCGAAATTTTCGAACGAAATTTTCACGAAATATTTTCGTGAAATCGTAGACCATAAAAATATAATAAAAATAAAATTTTCCTCGTCGAATTTGTGATCTCAAAACCACTGTTCTAACTAGGCCCTAATTCAGGATGTTACAGTGTGAAATTACGAATTTTTTAAAATATATAATAAATAACTTAATTAACACATTGGAATGTATAAGTGAAAGAAACTCAACATTGGGACGTGAGAATTAAATTAGGTTTTCAAAATTGAGTAAAAATTTGCATAGCATGATGCGACCAAAATCTCAAAGGCCGCGGATGTTGACACATTTCCTCAAACCAATTGGCCATGAATGTGTCAATGAAGGTTAATTGAGTCCTTTCACCACCTCACCATTAAATTGAAGTCCTTTAACTAGGTGAACTCCAGCTGTCTCTCTGCAAACTCACAACTCTGGATTTACCTAAAGGGTGCTGACACAAACAGGAAATAAATTTTTAGTTAATATCAATTTGGACAACCATGGAAGGAAAAGGGTTAAACAGCTACGGTTATTCCCATTTACGCAAAGGGTTCAAGTCGAACACAACAAAGCTTGAAGTTTGGAGGCATTGGGTTCCGTTTAGATTAAAAACATCAACCTTTTCGAACACACCTAAATTTATTTTAACTTATTACTTAGCCCAAGGAGGTTGAGTATGGTTTACGCAAAATAGCTCGTCCTTATTCTTCCCCCCCCCCCCCTAACAACCCTTATTCTATAAAGAAGTCACACTTTCCCCCCTCAAATACCCGCCTCTCTCACACGCATAACAATTACAACTTTTCTTTTTCTCTTTTCTTGTTCTTGTTCTTGTTCCCCTTGTTGATATTCTCTGTTTACTTTGAGGGACTAGTATAAGAAGGCAATGTGGGATGGTGGGGTTGTAGGCTCGATTTGGAGTTTGAAGTCTGCCTCCCTCCCAGTACCCCAACTCTTGTTGTTGGTTTTCAGGTGCTTTTGGGACTAATTGGTTGCCTGTTTTTGAGGATGATGAAGCTTAATTTTGTAAACAACGGTGTGCTTAGATTACCTCCTGGATTCCGTTTCCATCCTACTGATGAAGAGTTAGTCGTTCAGTACTTGAGAAGAAAGGTGCTTGCTTGGCCCTTACCTGCCTCTATCATACCCGAAGTTGATGTTTGCAAAGCAGATCCTTGGGACTTGCCAGGTTGGTTACCTTAATTACACTTTCACACCTCACTCTTTCAAATTTGGTTCCTTCTACTATATAACATTATAAAAAGCAAGCAGCTTGTTCTAGCTTGTTCTATAGCTCTGGAAGTGACTTCTTGTATCAATTATGGAAACAGCCTTCTGCAATAGCTCTGAATGTAACTAACAACTGTTAAACAATTAGAAGCCTATAGGAAAAAATTAAAGACATAATTAGATGGCCTGATACATTGGGGTCTATGTTGTGTGTATTATCAATCAGGTGATTTGGAGCAAGAGAGGTACTTCTTTAGCACAAGAGAAGCCAAGTATCCCAATGGGAACAGATCCAACAGAGCCACACTTTCAGGATATTGGAAAGCCACAGGAATTGACAAACAAATTGTAAGTTGTAGGGGCAACCAAGTAGTGGGTATGAAGAAAACTCTTGTTTTCTATAGAGGAAAGCCCCCACAGGGAACTAGGACCGACTGGATCATGCATGAATATCGCCTTGTTACTGCTGACACCTGCAATGCCCCACATAAGAAGAACCAATCTCAGGTCAATTTTGGGTCTTTGCTCTCATTTCATCTTTACTGCCTGTACCTATAGTTGTTGAGCATTTTTCATAAGTTAAACATCTCTACCCAACCACATTTCAGAACCTCTGGAGTCGAGAAATGGCAGTACATTGTTGTTTTAATGATGCTTTGTTTGTTGGTCAGTCAAATTAATGATTTGTATTAAAACCTATGTATGCAGAACAATGTGGTGGCAGTGGAAAATTGGGTGCTGTGCCGCATATTTTTGAAGAAAAGAAGTGGTGGTGCTACTAAAAACGAGGATGACAGTCTGCAATCTAGCAACGAGAAGGGAGTTGGTAAAGCAAGGAGAAAGAGCCCTGTTTTCTATGAATTCCTGAGCAAGGAGAGGACGAACCTAAATCTTGCCCCAGCATCCTCCTCAACTTGCTCCAGTGGGATCACACAGGTTTCAAATAATGACACGGATGACCACGAAGAAAGCAGTAGTTGCAATAGTTTTCCTTATTTCAGAAGAAAACCTTAAAAGCCGCATTTCACAAGTACCTGATATCATAAACCTGAGAGGTTAAAAAGTGGGACATGGAGCACTACATGATTGCCAAGTGGATGCTAGACAGACTTAGGACGGCTTACATTACATCTTGATTATCATCCATCATCGACTCAACAAATAAAAAAATATATGCCGACCAAAGTTTCTTGTAACAATGGTTTTACAATCAGCTCAAGCTGTTGGGAGTTCTTCTCGTCAATTTTGTATACGTAAATATTTCATTTTCATGACAAAAGAGAAAAATAAAAAGAAAAGAAAAAGGGTTAAGCCAAATATTGAAAAAAACCATGTTGCTGTAAAAAAATAAAAACAATAAAAGGAAAACAAATGCTAAATCCAAAGGACGTAAATTATTTTGGTGAGAAAAGAAATAAGGAGAGATGAATTTATATATAGGGAGAGGGGGAGAGAGAGATTAAAATAATTAGAGGTTAGCACAAGGAGACATATTTTACTCAAAACACAATAATTGCAGCCTTTGAGGCTTCCCTACTGCTCCTTAAAACCCTCATCCTTTGACACTCCACAAAAGAAAACACAGACATAATAAAAAGGTAAACAAAAGAAAAGAAAATGAAAGTTTGGGTCACGAAACCCAACTGTTCCTTCCATATTATTTATTTATACAAAAGTTGGGGTGTGAGATTATTTGCTTGTGGGAATCTCTTTTTTTCTTTTCCTTATAATATATTATATGAAAAGATAAATTAAATTATCGTATTTATGTTATTTTTATAAATTTGTGGGAAAGGACTTTTCCCTTCTCCTTAGGCAACCTAGTTTTCATTGTCATTGTTATTGCAGTTTAGAAGTGCTTTTGAAAATTATTTTTATAAAAAAAAATTGAAAAATGGTACAAGTAAGTATGTTGAAAAAGTGTAATTTGATAATTTTAAGTTTTTGACATAATTGTCAAAAATTGCGAAAAGTTAAAATGTCATAAAATAGTAGTACAAAATTAATTAAGTTATATTATATTTAAATAATTTAAAATAATGATGCATGATTGTCATGTGGTAGTGTTCTTATCCACTAAGACCTATAAGGGCATGGGTTTGAATCCCACCAAACCCAAATGTTAAACATTTTCTTGGCGATGAGGCGCTTCTTAAACTCTGTGAACTCCTTTAGGTTCTCCTTGGAGTTAGGAGACAAACATTGACGCTAAAACCAAGCATAAATATATCTCGGGCATAATATTTCTATTGTTTGAGGGTCTGATCGGCTGCTCGACAGACACACTTAAAAAACTTCTCCCAAAAGAGAGTCAATCCCCCTTAACAATATTTTAAAAAAATAAAAACTAAACAAGTAACACATTTGGTGGTTTCTTACCTCCTCTTATGAAATAACTATTCATATTTCAAAAAAAAAATTATAGGGATAAATCTCAAAATTATACATAAACTTTAATTCAATGTGCAATTTGATACATGAACTTTAATTTTGTGTAATTATACACATGAAACTTTATGGTTCAAATGTGTTAGCAAAAAGAACGTTTCTAAAAGCAAAAACAACACAATGAAATTGGTGCTTAAGTTGTTGGGCACTTCTCTAGGCACTAAATGAGAAAACACAGAACACAAAAAGATGATTATGCAATTCGGTTTCCTACGTCTACAGAGCCTAGCTTGTGAGAAATATGCACCCTTTTCAATCATTACAAAGTGAACATACTCAATCACACACACCGTGATCATTTCTCTCGCCCTTACACTTTGAATATACAATTCTCTCACCATTGTGAACACCCTTTGTGATCACAACAAGTAAAACCACAATAACAAGTTTTACTTTAAAAATAACATTCTTACAAAGGCATTCCCTCAAGAACAAATTATGTGCCTAACTCTCAATACATTTTCCTGAACAAGTCTCTCAAATATATAAACATTGATTTTGAGACATGCTTACAATAGAAGATCTAATACAATCCCAATAAAACAATAATACCATAAATACAATATAATAATAGCATATGAAGTAAATATGGGCTCTATAGAAACTCATCAGAAGTGTAACACCCCCCGCCCAGCCTAATCGCAGGGTCCAAGCTATAAGATCCTACAGTCGTTACCAGAGTAAATACCGTCAAATTCACAATAAAACAATCATTCATTCATGTATCTACATGTCAATTATATTCAAACTATGATAAACAAACAAAACCGATTCTTAATTGAACTTATAAAAGCTCTTCTTTTGACCCCAACACTAAATATAGTTAGATTAAGGATACATTAATTAGGTTTAATTAACTTTAGTTTAATTACTTAACTAATAATCAAATATAGTGGGAATGTCATCATATGCCACTATTTCATATTACAAATTGGTTTAATTACCATTTTGGACCTTTGTCTAATTACAATTTAAGTCCTTAAACCTTTGGCCAATTAAAAACCTATAACGATAAACTTTTACAATTTAGTTATTGTACCTTAATTAATTATCAATTCGACAAAATTACTAGTCCAAACTATAATATATTCCTATACAAGTCTCATAAATATTAATATTTATGAACTAGGTTTACAGGAATGGGGTTCCAAAATCACCATTTCCAACACCACTGAAAATCGTGCCGTTATAACCCTCCCCCTTAAGGAATTTCGTCCTCAAAATTTACCTGAGAAAATATTTGGGTACTAAGATTTCATAGTTTCTTTTGGCTCCCATGTATCCTCTTCTGTACCGTAACGATGCTATAACACAGTCACTAGTGCCACCCGTTTGTTTCTAAACTCTTTTACTTCTCGAGCTAGAATCATTACCGGCTCTTCACTATACGTCAAATCTAGTTGTAATTTTATTTCATCGGGAGATATTATGTGAGAATGATTGAATCTATATCGTTGTAGTATTGACACATAAAAGTCGTTATGAATCTTTTCAAGTTCCGGAGGTAGAGCTAATTAATACGCTACTCATAGGAACTTACTACACGTGAAAGTGAAGTTAAGAAGGTAAAAACGAAAATTGTAGATTTGTCCCTGAAAGATACACTCATTTTGCATTTTGAAAAGGTAAGTTCATATGGAATTTACTACTCATCTTTGTGTTATATGTGTGTTTATGTTTTGTTTCATTATAATTATGTTTGAACATAACTTTAAAGGTTAATTAAATTGACATATATGGCTAGATAATGTGTAACACCCCAAATTCGGCCTAGACGTTATGGCCGAATCTGGCGATGTCACATGATAGTGCTTCAAAAAATATAACTACATTAAAACCCTTTTTAGTTGTCTTATGAAACTTTCAAAATGTGTCATTTGTTTCTATCATTATCCATTTTCAAAACATTATCCATTTTCCAAATTATTTACAATTCGCGGAAGCATTTAAATAAGTTTGCGTATTCGTGGTGTTTCGGTAAAACATTTGTTTATTTTTAAATCTCGCGTCATATCCTACTGCTAGCAGTTATAAATCAAAGTAAAAATCCCAAATTAAAGTAACAACCCATAAAAGCCATTTACAGTAAAACTTTCCTTGGATAAAATCAAAAACATAAATAAAAATAAGAAACCCTAAAAGTCTAGAACCGTGGTCACCGCCGAGTCTTCCACTGCACCGATCTGTCTAATGCTGGAGATTACTGAACATATTAAATAGAAAAGGGTGAGTTTTCGCAACTCAGTGTGTAATCCCCACAGAAAATATGCACACGGCATAATATCAGAAAACAAACATAAATTCACAGTTCGGGTCTGAGCCCATTACAGAAACGGTGTGGACCTTAGCCCACTCAGATACAGAATCAAATATGTTCTAGGGTCTTAACCCATTTTAGACATAAAATGCAGATCAGAACAGAATAGCAAAGTACTACCCACTGGCCTCTACAAACCAACTTCGTCCAACCCTACACACTATGTGGGGATAAAATCAACTCAACCATCCCTACACACCATGTTATACCGAATGCGGCACATAATCAAAAATTTGCAGCTGAGCTGCTAGATATCAGGCTTAAGAGCCTTTCAGACACTACCTCTAGTATATCATCAACCCATCCCGATGCAATGTAACATACATAAAATGTCATGCTATTATGCAAATACAGTTCATACACTCGGATATCAGAATTCATGCTCATTACAGAAATCAAAAAGTCAAGTCACATAATTAGGGGTCTAGGTAAAGCTTACCGACCTTACAATAGGTCCACAACTGACTAGGGCGACCAGTGCAACCTTACCGAACTTCTCAGAAAAATGGGCTCACACGCCCATGTGGCCTTCCTGTATGGGCCCAAACGCTCGTATGGTTCACACGACCCAAATTTTCCTTGACTGTGTGGATCACACGGCCTGTCCCAGAATTCCACACGCCCGAGCTGTTCACTCGTGTGGGCCTACACGTCCGTGTGGCCCACACAGCCCATTTGGTCGAGCCTATGTATTTTACACAGCCTTACCCGGCCGTCACACGGCCGTGTCACTCGCGCACAGCCTGGCTCGTCAATCACATGGCCGTGTTATGACTTACAGTCTTGCACATGGCCTACCACGGGTGACCACACGCCCGTGTGGTATCGACAGTGAGGTTTTCGGCTTTCATCAAAACCTCATTTTCTGCATTTTCGGGTACACACCTGGTATCAAATCGATGCTAACGCAATCCCGAACCTATAATTGACATTACAAATTTTAGAATTAGCCTATAACCACGGTTTAAACGAATCCATCATTCCAACAATGAATCAACACAACCACTTAACACTTACCTCAAAGCCCTAAACGAACAAGATTAAAATTTCACAGAAGAGGAACACAATTCCAAATGATTCCTTACTGTCAAACAAAATATGTAAACCTCGAATCAATAGCTTAAAATCGAAACTATAACGCACTTAAATTACTCACCAACTAACGACGGAACGGCACAATGAATTTCGGAAGACCCTAATTGGGAGAACGGAGTAAGGAGAACAATAATCAAAAACGAAAAAGAAAATGGGAGGAAAGGGGAAAAACATCAGAATGGTGGAGAGGAGAGGAAATCGAATTTTGGCAAAAAGAATCAAAATAGTTTGAAACCAAAAAGGTAGGAGAAAGAAAATAAAAAATAAAAGGTATTCAGATTTTTCCTTATCAGAAAATCCCTCAATATTCTCCCCACTATCGTCTTAATCTCAACTACTACAGTAGTTCAGTATCATGTAATCTCTTACTGACGCTAAAAGAAAAAATTAATCATTTACGCCCACACAAGGATTCGAACACAGGACCTCCAGCCTTTTAACACACCACTTAATCACCAGACCAACAAGCCCATTCTGATATATTTTCACAATAATCAAATAAAAGCCTACTGACCAAGGATAAGGCTCTGTTCATAAAAATACCAAAATTTGCCAATGTCAATGCTTGAACCCTAGACTTCTCAGACACTCCCAGAACACATAACCACTGAAATAGATACATATTTGTGTCACAAATTTATAAATGCGGAAATTAAAGAAAAACCAGGGCATTATAACTCTACCCCTAAAAAAAATTCCGTCCTCGAAATTTTAACTGATCAAAAAAGGTGAGGATACTGCTGACGCATCGAATCCTCCGGCTCCCAAGTGGCCTCCTCAGTGCTATGATTCCACCATAGCACTTTTACTGAGGGGATAGACTTCCTTCGTAGAACTTTGATGTCACGATCCAGGATTTGGACCGACTCTTCCTCAAACGTCAGATTTGGTCTAACTTTTATCTCCTCAACAGGAACAACATGCGTGGGGTCAGAGCGGTAGCGTCTCAACATTGAGACGTGGAACACATCATGAATGCGATCTAACCCCGGAAGAAGTTCCAACTGATATACGACTGGCCACACTCGCTTTAGAATGTGGTACAACCCAATAAACCGAGGGCTCAGCTTACCTTTGCGATCGAACCTCAAGACCTTCTTCCATGGCGAGACCTTGAGAAAAACTAAGTCCCGCACAGAATACTCCATATCCTTCATCTTCAGATCAGTATAAGACTTCTGCCTATCAGATATCACTTTCAGTCGATCCCGGATCAATCGAACCTTATTTTTAGTTTCAGAAACCAATTCCAGACCCAGAATACGTCGATAACCCAACTCATTCCAGCACAAGGGAATGCGACACTTACAACTGTACAAGGCCTCGTAAGGCGCCATCTAGATGCTAGACTGATAATTATTGTTATAGGCGAACTTTGCCAACGGTAAATACTCCTCCCAACTGCCTCGAAAATCTATAACACAGCTCCTCAACATATCCTCCAGTACTTGAATCACCCTCTCCGACTGACCATCTGTCTGAGGGTGGAAAGTAGTACTAAAGTCCAACCTTGAACCCAGAGCTTCATGTAATTTCTTCCAGAACCGAGACGTAAAGCGAGGATCCCTATCGAAAATGATCAAGACAAGAACCCCATGCAGTCTCACTATTTTGGCTATATACAGCTTAGCAAATTTTTGGAGCGAAAAATCTGTCCTGGTCGGAATGAAGTAAACAAACTTGGCCAATCAATCCACGACAACCCAAACAGAATCCTTCTTAATGGGTGTTAAAGGCAACCTACTAACGAAGTCCATAGTTACTCGCTCCCATTTCCATATCAGTATCTTCACCGGCTGCAGCAACCCCGAAGGCAACTGATGCTCAGCCTTGACCTGCTGACAAGTCAAACAGCGAGCAACGAAATTCGTAACCTCGTGTTTCAACCCTGGCCACCAGTACAACTCTTAGATATTTTGGTACATCTTGTTCCCACCGGGGTGCATAGCATAAGGGCTACTATACACCTCCATCAGAATCGACTGTCTTAAATCTTCATCATTCGGCACACAGATCCGACCGCGGAAACAAAATACCACATCACTTTTAATCCCAAAATCCATAGTATCCCTATTCTCAACCTGACGGAACCTCAACTCAAGCGACTTATCCCCAGTCTATTTATCTCTAATCTGATCAATCCATGTAGGCTTAACCTGAAGTTCTGCTAACAAACTCCCATAATCGAATACAATGAGTCGAGCGAACATCACTCTCAGATCGATTATAACCCTACGGCTCAAAGCGCCTGCCACCACATTAGCCTTACCAAGATAATACTCGATGATGTAGTAATAATCCTTAACCAAATCAACCCATCAACGCTGCCTAAGGTTTAACTCCTTCTGAGTAAGGAGATACTTGAGGCTTTTGTGATCAGTGTAGATAGTACACTTCTCATCGTATATATAGTGCCTGTAAATTTTCAGAGCGAAGACTACTGCTGTCAACTCCAAATCGTGTGTCAGATAGTTAGCCTCATGCGTCTTGAGCTGACGAGACGTATAAGCTACCACTTTACCATCCTGCATCAGAATGCAACTCAGAGCCACATGCGACGCATCACTGTATACCACGAAATCCTTCCGAGATTCAGGCTGTATCAGAACCAGAGCCTGAGTCAGAACAAATTTGAGCTTCTCGAAGCTCTCTTATTGCTTATCAGTTCAGAAAAAGGGAACTCATTTGCGCAGAAGCTTGGTTAACGGTGCTGAAATCAAGGAGAACCCTTCTACGAAGCGTCGATAATAACTCGCCAGCCCCAAAAAGCTGCAGATTTTAGACACATTCTTCAGCTGTTGCCACTCCAACATAGCCTCAATCTTATGAGAATTAACACGAATCCCCTCCGCGAAAACCATATGCCACAAAAAGGTTACTTCCCGGATCCAGAACTCACACTTATTGAGCTTCGCATACAACTGTTTCTCACGTAGAGTCTGTAATACCACCTAGAAATGCTCATCGTGCTCGTCATCAGTCTTCGAATACACCAGAATGTCGTCAATAAAGACTACAACGAACCAATCCAAATAGGGTTGGAACACTTGGTTCATCAGATCCATAAAAGCTGTTGGTGCCTTCGTTAGTCCAAATGGCATCACTAGGAACTCGTAATGGCCATAGCGAGCCCTAAATTTCATCTTATACACGTCAGCCTCTTTAACTTTTAATTGTTGATACCCTGATTGTAGATCAATCTTAGAGAAAATCGAAGCTCCTCGGAACTGGTCAAACAGATCATCAATCCTCGGTAGGGGATACTTATTCTTAATGGTTAGTTTGTGCAATTGACGGTAGTCGATACATATACGCATGGATTCATACTTCTTTTTCACAAAAAGAACAGGTGCTCTCCATGGAAACACACTAGGGTAGATAAAACCACGATCCAGTAATTCTTGAATCTGAGCCTTAAGCTCCACAAGCTCTTTCGGTGCCATTCTGTATGGGGCGATGGACACCGGAGCTGTACCAGTGAAGAGCTCAATCCCAAACTCTACTTCGCGGTTCAGAGGCAAACCCAGTAATTCCTTAGGAAAAACATCTGGAAAGTCCCTTACGATTCTGGTGTCCTTAACCGAAGAGTCTCCAGAATCAGAATCACTGATGTAGGCCAAGAATGCCTCACATCCCTTCAGTACCAACTTTTCTGCCACCAATGCAGAAATCACATTAGTCAGATAGTCTCGGCGTTCCCCAATCACCGCTATCTCGTTGTCCTTCTCAGTTCTTTAAACAACCATTTTTTTCGCACAGTCTAGACTTACTCGGTGCTTAACCAGTCAGTCCATTCCCAAAATCAAATCGAACTCCCCGAATGGAAGTTCTATCAGATCAGCTAGAAATACTGTCCCTTGAACCTCTAACGGGACATCTCTATATAGTTTACAAACTCGGATAGACTGCCCCAATGGACTCACAATAATTATCTCACTCGAAGTATTCTCAACCGGAATCCCCAATATTTCAGACACAAAACTAGCTACATAAGATTATGTAGAGCCTATGTCTATCAATACCAAATAAGGTACATTATAAATTAAAAACGTACCCGTGATGACATTCGGAGCATTTCGGTCTTTACGGCGATGAGCAGCATAAACTAGAGTGGTTGCCTTGCCTCAGTTGGACCAACACCTCTTTCTGGTGCTCTCTGTCCTCGACCCATACCATTACAACCCCTAGCATGACCTCGGCCCCTAGGTGGTTGCTGAGTTACTCTCGATGCCTGAGCAGTACCAGTACCCGCAGCTTGCATCTGATCAGTTCTCAGAGGACAATCCCTAACACGATGCTCAGTCGACCCACATCTCAAACATGCCCCAATCGTCCTTTAACACTCGCCCGGATGGAGTCTACCACAGTGTCCACACAGCGCTACCCCAGTAGGTGCGATAAGAGGCCCAACTCTCACCGACCCATCAGACCTGGCCTTCTTCTTAGGCCTCATCACAGAATTCAAGGGCTCTGATTCCCTCTTATTCTTTCTTTTTTCGCAGTTTTGGTGCTTCGCGCGTTTAACCACCTCGGCGATCTTCGCCTTCTCCACAATGTAGCAAACTCACACTCCCTCTGCAGAGCTATCAGAATTCACAAACTGTCCATGAGTCCATCCTCAAAACCGATGCAACGCTCATACTCGGTAGCCACCATACCTCGGGCATACCGACTCAATCTCAGAACTCAGCCTCATACTCAACCATTAATCCGTCTCCCCGGGTGAGATTAAGGAATTCACACCTCCTAGCATCAATGTAGCTAGCTCCTACATATTTACTTTGGAACACCGTCTTGAAGTAATTCCAAGTCAGTTTATCAGGCTGAGTGCCCGCCTTAACCGTCAGCTACCACTGGTACGCTTCGTCACGAAGCAGAGAAACAGCCCCCTTAAGCTTCTACTCTACAGAAAAATCCAAGTCATTCATAATTCTTTCCGTGGCCTCCATCCAATATTCGGCCACGTTAAGGGCCACTCCACTGACACCCCTGAATAGTTCCGCCCCATTGAACCGAAATCGTTTCGTTACTGACCCTCGATCCCCAAACCCAGTGTTGGGCCCAGCGACCCTATCCAATATTCTCAGTATGGCCTAGGACAGTGCGTCGTCCCCAGCCACACGATTATGAGACCCCATCTCCGTAACTGGTAAGACCGGTGTCTCCCTTGTATCCAGATTGGGCAGATTTCTAGATGATGAGGACCCAACTCGAGCCTTTCTACGGCCTCTACCACGGCCTTTAGTACCCCGTCCACGGGTACCTCGTGCACTCATCGTAAATTTGGAGTTTATCTAAACTAACAGTTTTATGCATTAGTTACAGTTCCAATATTTGTTAATAGATGTTTTATGCAGAACAGTATCAGGAGTTTAAAATTTGTTATCGCGAATTTCAGTCTTACTATGGTTTTCAGTTTCGCTACAGTTTTCAGTTTACACTACCTAGAGTGTTTCAATACAGTATACTACCTATTGGCTGTTTTAAGCATGCAAGTAGTATTTTCAGACAAATTTAAACAGAGTTCCAAATACTTACAATATCGGCGCCGGAGACTCGGTGTACCATATACTCATTCCAAAAATATTTTAAATCATTTCTTAAAAGCCAATTTTTAAAACCCAAACTCACAGCCAAGTTTTGTAACCTGACTATGATACCACTAAATGTAACACCCCAAACTCGGCCTAGATGTTATAGCAGAATCTGGCGATGTCATATGATAGTGCTTTGGAAAATATAATTACATTAAAACCCTTTTTCCTTGTCTTATGAAACTTTCAAAACGTGTCATTTGTTTCCATCATTATCCATTTTCAAAACGTTGTCTATTTTCTAAAATATTTAAAATTCGCGAAAGCATTTAAATAAGTTTGCGTATTCGTGGTGTTTCGGTAAAACATTTGTTTATTTTGAAATCTCGCGTCATATCCTACTGCTAGCAGTTATAAATCAAAGTAAAAATCTCAAATTAAAGTAACAACCTATAAAGGCCATTTACAGTAAAATTTTCCCCGGATAAAATCAAAAACATAAATAAAAATAAGAAACCGTAAAAGTCCAAAATCGTGGTCATTGCCAAGTCCTCCGTTGCACCAATCCGTCTAATGTTGGGGATTACCTGAACAGATTAAACAGAAAATGGTGAGTTTTCGCAACTCAGTGTGTAATCCCCACAAAAAACATGCACACGGCATAATATCAGAAAATAAATATAAACTCATAGTTCGAGTCTGAGCCCATTACAGAAATGGTGTGGACCTTAGCCCACTCAGATACAGAATCAGATATGTTCTAGAGCCTTAGCCCATTTCAGCCATAAAATGCAGATCAGAACAGAATAGCAGAGTCCTACCCACCAGCCTCTACAAACCAACTCCGTCCAACCCTACACACCATGTGGGGATAAAATCAACCCACTCATCCCTACACACCATGCTGTAGCGAATGAGGCACATAATCAGAAATTTGCAGCTGAGCTGCCAGATATCAGGCTTAAGAGCCTTTCAAACACGACCTCTAGTAAATCATCAACCCACCCCGATGAATGCAACATACATAAAATGTCATGCTATTATGAAAATAGAGTTCATACACTCAGATATCAGAATTCATGCTCAGTACAGAAATCAAAAAGTCAAGTCACATAATTAGGGGTCTAGGTAAAGCTTACCGACCTTACAATAGGTCCAGAGCCGACTAGGGCGACCCGTGCAACCTTACCGAACTTCTCAGAAACTGCCCGTGTGAGCCCACATGCCCGTGTGGCCCACACGTCCCAAATTGGCCTTAACCGTGTGGATCACACGGCCTGGCCCAAAATTTCACACGCCCGTGTGGCCCACACGGCCCATATGTCGCACACGGCCTTGCCCTGTTGTCACACAGCCATGGCACTCGCGCATGGCTTGGCTCGTCAATCACACGGTCGTGTGGTGAGTTACAGTCTTGCACACGGCCTACCACACGGGTGACCACACCCCCGTGTGGCGTCGACAGTGAGGTTTTCAGCTTTTGTCGAAACCTCATTTTCTGTATTTTCGGGTACACACATGGTATCGAATCAATGCTAACGTAATCTCGAGCAATCTCGAACCTATAATTGACATTACAAATTTTGGAATTAGCCTATAACCACGGTTTAAACGAATCCATCATTCCAACAACGAATCAACACAACCACTTAACACTTACCTCGAAGCCCCAAACGAACAAGACTGAAATTTCGCAGAAGAGGAACACAGTTCTAAACAATTCCTTGCTGTCAAACAAAAGATGTAAACCTCCAATCAATAACTTAATATCGAAACTATAACACACTTAAACTACTCACCAACTAACAACGAAATGGCGCAATGAATTTCGGAAGACCCCAATCGGGTGAATGGAGTAAGGAGAATAATAATCAGAAATGAAAAAGAAAATGGGAGGAAAGGGGAAAAATGTCAGAATGGTGGAGAGGAGAGGAAACCGAATTTTGGCAAAAAGAATCAAAAGAGTTTGAAACAAAAAAAGTAGGAGAAAGAAAATCAAAAATAAAAGATATTCAGATTTTTCCTTATCAAAAAATCCCTCAATATTCTTCCCATTATCCCCTTAATCTCAACTACTACAGTAGTTCAGTCTCATGTAATCTCTTATTGACGCCAGAAGAAAAAATTAATCCTTTACGCCCACGCAAGGATTCGAACACAGGACCTCCAGCTTTTTAACACACCACTTAACCACCAGACCAGCAAGCCCATTCTGATATATTTTCACAAATAATCAAATAAAACTGGGGGCTTCTCAGACACTCCCAGAACACATAACCACTGAAGCAGATACAGATTCGTGTCACAAATTTACAAATGCCGAAATTAAAGAAAAATCGGGGCGTTACATAATGAATTGGACTTGAATGGAATTGAAATGAATCATGAATTGTTGATTTATATGAATTGGTACAAGGTATGAATGTGAATTATTACAAGGTACGACATATAAATGTGGATCATCACAGGGTATAAACATATGAAAATGATTACAAGGATGATAATGAAAATATGTATAATTGATGCCCATGTGAACTTAGTAAAAGGTTAGGATACGGTTGGCTTGCCAATACGTCATATGTGCACTTGTACAAGATATGTGATTGTACAGAGATTATTACAGGTAATATTGAGATACAGCATTTGTTGCGGGTCATCGAGTATTATATGTCTCAACGAAGACCCTGGTGTGGTGGAAGGATATATTTGCATATGAATATGCATTTGATGCCTACGGGCTTTGCACTTCGATGCCCTAGTGTGGTGTAATTTATTACTTTTAATTAATTTTTTTTAAATAATATACCTTACAAGATAATACAAATTCCAGGAAAAAAGATAAAATATTAACTAAAACTATAAATATTTTATTTTATAATGAGAATGATGTATTTTAAAGTACGTGAAACGATAAACTTACTGAATATTTTTCTAAAAGAAAGTAAGAATTTAATAAAAGAAATAGCAAAACACAAACAAAACAAACAATGTGACCCTAATAATAAATCTAAATGTGAGATGTCATATGCGTTATTAGAACAACTCAAACTACAATCAATACATCATTATTAAACACAAATAGCCCTGACACTATCTAAATGGTCATTTATGCCATTTAGATCGCATTTTGATAAAGTTCAACCTTTAAAATAGTTTGCTCCCCATCCAAACGGTGTTTTGGTATAACTCAACTACTAGGATAGTTTGTTGTCCATTCGAATGGCTAACATCCGCCATCTAGAGGCCCTACGGCTACTAGCCTAAACAATATTAATTAATGATACTATATTTCTAAAACTTTTATGACATACGAAAACAACCTTAAAGTGCACAAAATCATGACAACCATTATACCAAATCATGAATAAGTAATTTAATACTCAAAAGCATGCATATAACAATTCTAATCAAGTTTCAAATTTCACCATTTGTAACATAATCAACTAACTAACCAAAATTAACATGTGAGACTCACAAAGTTCACTAAAACTTAAGGTACATGTCATTTACATTTCAAAATTCAAAAGAGCAATACAACCACTAGTTTATGCATGTTCTCAATTTAGTACCATTTATGCAACATAGTGGTTTTAGGGGTGTTATAAATAATGTTGTTATGAAAAATGTTTAAACTCCAATTGTGTAAATAGGATTTTTTTTTAAATTAGCTTTTAAATTGACTTTAATATTAGGTAAAGTTATGAATTTGGAGATCACCACTAAATTCTAAAAAGTTTTGTGTTCGGGATTTTATTTTTGTACACAAGTCATATATAGTTTGTGAGTTCATGGTCAAGTAGTATTATCGTCAAAAAGTCTCTATAATCCAAACTACGTAAAGACAATTTTCTCTTAGTTTTAACTTTAGTATGTACTTGGGACCTCTAATTAATTTATCACTTTTATATAAGTTAATTGTTGGTTATTTGATTGAATTGCGTTAATTAATTTTAATGTTTTTAGTTTTATATGCATGATTTATTATTAGTATGTTTAAATTTATATTTTAATGTGTATAATAAAATGATTTAATATTTAGGTTGCTCTAGCGACCATCATAATATTACAGATCCAAACTAAGATTTCCAAACCAAAGATTTCCAAACCAAATTTGAGGTGTTACATACCGAATAATTGCTTCAGTTCATCAATATCATACCACATTAAAATCTTTCAAAATCCACAGAAATCAAAGGTAACATTAAACCAGAACTAGACCCCCCCCCCGGGACACCGAATCAGCTTTATACTCTTGGATGAAGCCCATAACCACTTTACACCTTCACAATATAATATAACAGAAACCTTAGCTATCGGTCCTAATCCCTTTGCATAAAAAGCTCGACGCTCCAACAAGCGAAGTCATCCAGATAATAGTTATGCAATGCACATTCTCAGTCAATTAGTACATGCGCCATCCACGACAACCACACCTTGATACCGCTCATAGGGTATTACGCTATCTTAAAGGAACTCCAAGACAAGGAATCTTGTTTCCTTCACATAGTTCATTATCTCTAAAAGCATATTGTGATGCAAATTGGGAAGGATATCCGATAACATGTAATCTAATACATGTTATATTATCTTTCTTGGGTCTTGCCCCATTTCATGGCAATTCAAGTAACCAAAAAAAAATATGGGTTTCTTGTGCTTTTACTGAAGAAGCTGATTATAGTGCTATGGCCACTACCACTAAAGAGATCATACGGCTAAATAAGGCTTTTGTAGGATCTTGAGGTGACAAGTAGATAATAGTTAAATAAAAGATTGGATATGAATTGGGAAAACAAAGTGTCAGTGTCTGGAGTAGTTTGTAGTCCCAATCCTTCAACTCTAGCACTGTTTAGCTTTCCCTTATCCAATTTCAGGAAAAAATTCCGCGTGTAAGAAATGCATGCATTTAGCATTAGCACCAGAGTGAAGCAGCAGCAGGTACCGCCACTTGGCCGAGTTTCCAACGCAAGAAGAAAGATTCCAACAAACAAGAAATACTGTACTAGAAAATAATGGAGTGAGTCCCCCCTTTACCCACCACAATTAGGAAGGTTAATCTTCACCCAACGTGGTTGGCCAAATGCATCCACAACATGAGAGTGAAATCCAGACACTTGTCAATAATATGTTGGAAACAACGCATTTACTCTCTCTCCCTTCTATTATCATATCCTCTCTTTCTCAGGCTGTAAGCTAAGTGAATGTGATTTGTTATAAATAGAGCAGTCTCAAGTACCCTCCTCCACCATCAAGAGAATTGAGAGAGCAATTGGTGTGGCTGTGGCGAGGAGATCATATATCTCACATAAATAAGAGTATGGTTTTGGGTCGCATGCTTGCGTGGAACCATCAAAACTTTGCATTTGAAAAGGGGTGATGGTGCCACGCTGTGTGCGCCTAAAATGCATATTCTTCTACTATATTTGATGAAATGTTGGAAAATGTGCAAAGCTTAGCACTAAGGTTAAATCTTCACTTTGAAATGATGTGATGCCTCTCTGTTTTCTATGGACTTCCATTTCATGTCTTCTTGTTAATTTCCCCTCCTTGTCCCCCGGATTTCATAATTTCTGTCCATTATTTTATTGTGTCTATTTAGATTTCTTGTCCTTGTGTTAGCAGGTAGGGTAGTAGCTGACTGATAAGCTCCCAGTAAAGGATTAACAACCCTGGGCTTTTTGATGTTTTGACAAGAAAAAAAAGATTACAAATTAGAGTAGAGATATCAGTTGGTTTGTTTGCAGGACAGTAAAGGTCTCTACTCCGTAGCTGAAGATCAAGTGACCACTTCCTTAAGAAAATGCTGGTTTGAAAACAATTAGCCATCCACCCCCACGATGGATTGCGCTTTCGCTGAGATTAACTTTGAAATTAATGATGCATGGTAAGATTAATTAATGTAGTATTGAAATTTAATATTGTAATTATGATATTAAAATGTGTGGTTGAATTCAAAACTAATTATGAGGTTGGGGTTTAAATGGAAAAATGATCTTTAAATATAATGTATATATAAACTAAAAAGTATTAATTATTTGATATTTAACACTGTAGTTTTATTAATAAAATAATAATGTTTATCATAATATTTGTCTTCTTTTTTTTAAAAAATAATGTCTACATTAATTTAAGTGTATTGGTAATTGGATTATATGTATTTTTATAATATTTAACGTATAAAACTTTAAAATTCATATTAATATTTTAATGATTTATTTAATACTTATTTTAATTATTTAGTGTATTAAATGATAAAATTTTAATAAATTTTATTTAATTAAGAATTATTTAAAACAAATGAGAATAATTGTAAGTTTATTGATATCGGTCTTTCAAAATAGAAATAAATAAAACGTGAGTATTTGATATATTGGCAATATATTTTTATTCTACAAACAGTCTCAAAAAATTATAATGTACTTTTTTTAAATATTTTATCATACTTAAACCCTTGACATACATGTAGAATTTAAAAACTTCACTATCAACATATCAAATATTTCCCCAAAATGATATATTTGTTAAAAGAGGGTCCAGTGAGAATTCGAGACATCAATTGGCAAAGTACATTGATTTCATGTTATCGAAACACAAGTTTGCATGGCAATAGAAATTTTCGGGAGCTAAATACACCAAACTAAATTTAAATGTGCATCCAAAAGGACACTAAGAAAAACTGGTGATCCCCTTGTCACCTTTCTTATAAACAAAAATAAAGAACATAGTTGGGTTGGGACAAATTTGGCTCTTTGATTTGCTAACTTGACGTATATAAAAGAAGGATTAACATGGAGTGTTATGAAAATTATTAAAATATCAGCAGTATAATTCAATGCATATGTAGGATCTGTCTAGCCTGCGCAATTTAGATTTTGAGCGCCTCTTGGGAGGGATTTTGGAATGATAAAGTAGTTGAAATTCTGGTTGTATTTGTTTAGCTTGTTTTACAAAATAATAATAATAATAATAAATAAAGGATTTGGGATTAGGTAAGGCTTAACTGATAAAATGGTATTTAAATTATCCTATTTTCTTATTCTATATATAAATTTGTTTTCACTAGAAGTGATATTTAAATTAATTTTTTTAAGTTGATGTCTCCATCAATTAAATTTTAGTCAATCATGGTCAATAATGATGCGAGTCAATTACATAGCAACACATGACATAAAAAGCCACGTAAGCATTGTTCATTGACCGACATTAACTGATCAATCTTGGTCAACTTTTAATTTGGATTTTTTAAATTATTTATTTTTATATAATTATATATCATTTTTAGTTTATATAGTATAAAAGAATAAAATTTTAGAAATTAAAAAAAAAATGAAGTTTTATAAAATATTTAAAATTTTGTTTTTAATATTTAAATATTTTAAAATTTATATATTTTAAAATTTTGATATAATTTTTTTTAAATTTCATGTAATTAATATATTATAAACACAAGTTTCATAAATATCTTTTTTGAATTATATATATTTAAAAAGATTGTTTTAATTTTTATAAAATCTTTCCTTTATATATTTGGAATTATTTGATATAAACAAACACTTAACAATGATTATCTAAATAAATAAATATAATTTGTGTACCAATTTATAATTTAAATCTAAACAGTAAACTATTTTGTCCGAGTCAGAAATTGATTTCAAATTTTATTAGTGTTAGTATACTATTATGTCGTTATTTAATATAATAAAAAGAAAAGTACAGAAATATATATAAATATAAAGATATGTGTGCGTGGCTAAATTAATATATTGGGGAAAAGGGTTTTATAATTAAAAGTAAACTTCCGTTGGGAAGTTGAGGGGGGAGTTTAGAAATCAAAAAAAAAGAAAAAAAAAGGAGAGGATCATGGTCTCTCACTGGAACTTCCATCTTCCATCACCAATTTGACCCTTTTTGTATCAAGCCAGAGAAGAAGAAAAAGAAAGAAGAGAGGTGAACACCAACAAAAGTGGAGTAAAGAGAAACTTTGATCCGTCCAGCAGTCCAACTTCTCAAATTTAACTTGTTTACTCTCATATCTCTTGGCTTTTCGGCATTTTAATGCCTTAATATGTAATATGATTCAGGTTTTGAAATGTAGTAGTCATGCTAAGTTATTTGGAGTTATCGTGTTTGTAAGCATTTACTCAATGATTTTGCCATCTTCATTATTTTTTTTATTATTTTGTTTTAAAATAAATCAACATTTCCACGTTAAAGAAATGATGATAGGATGCCTTTTTCAAATCCGAGTGAATAAATATTTTGTTTTTACAATAAAAAATAAAAATGTACACTTGTCAGTTTTAAAATCTATTTCACTCAATTAAATAAATTTGTGTTGATTTTAATTTTAATAAACCACAATTAAATATTGAAAGCTTAACTCACATTTCTAAAACTCGATTTCTAAGTATTATTAGGGTACTATAATTTTTCTGGTACGTGATTGTCTCCTGAACCTACTCCAGTTTTCTGACGCATATCTTACAAAATATATATATATATATCTATTTAAAGATTTTGAAGTTTCTTTTTACTAAAGGTAATTTATTAGGTGGTCGATCACACCTTATCAAAAGATCAGTGGCGACTTATGTGTTCTTAAATAAAGCTTATTTTTTTAAAATTAATTTTTTTCTTGTTTATCTCAAATAAAGCCAAGTTAGCTAATTTTTATTTTAAAAACATTGTTTTGACAACTTGATAACTCCACTAGCTTATATGACTAATTAGCTATTGAAATCATTTTTGTATAAAATTAACTTAATGACATTTGAGAAATCCAAATATTAATTTTTAGAACACAGGGTTTTTTATTAAGGAGATATGAGTCACCACCTATCTTTTTTTGGCCAAGTGTGATCAGCCACCTATAAGTCACCCTTTAAAAATTTGTTTTTTAAAAGAAAAATTTCTGTCTACATTGAAGCCAATAGAAAACTTAGATTCATGAGTCAATTATGTTTGAGGAAAGTTATCGCACCCTTGTAATGTTCAGAAATTAGTTCTTTATTAATTATGTGATCATATTCAATAACTTTGACAATGATCCGGTCGATTTTGTTACTATTTAAAAATTCTTTTAAATTGACTTTCATGTGTTTAAGAAAAAAATCATACTTTTCTGATCATGCATGAATCTAATATGTAGCAGATAAATAAACTAAGAATGCATACACAAATAAGCACAAACCTTTATTAATACAAGGCCAAATATAACATATTATGCTCAACCACACAACATCATTTAACATACATAATAAATATACTTGTGCATATGTTTGGGATATAGTCTAAACAACATACGTACACTTATAATCTAAAACATGACCGAAAGCCTAATATATGCATATTATTTTAAGAGATGAATGAAAGCCGAAAATCCTACTTCAATATTTTCATGCATGCTATCTATGATTTTAACAAACTTTGACGGACATATACAAGCAATTATCAAAAATGAAAGCCAATAAAATTTTAAAAGCATATATTATTTGTTTTTAAAGCTACACGCAAAACAGGAACTTAGCATAATGTGCTTTTACCTTGCATCTTATCCTCTTCTATTCCATATGCATATTATATCATCATGTGAATTTTAAAGGCAATATCATCAACACAATCACGTATATTCGTGTATATGTACACGTACAGGGATTGCCCTTCGATACCTTAGGTTCTATAAACTGTCATTGCTTTAATGGGAGGAACAAGTCATACATATTTCTCACCAAAGATTCAACCTACATACAAAGAGAGAACAAATTAAGAAGTGAGATATTTGGATACAAAAAATACTGGTTAAAATATGAAGGGTCTCCTTTTCTTTGGATTTTCACGTCAGCTTTCTCCGTTTCTACTCCACTTGGTCTTCTTTCATACCCTTTCGTGTTCCTCCTTCTTGTATTGTCTAGCATTCCTTTTTTGTGTCTTTTCTTCTATAGTCCTTTCTTTGAAATTAAAAATAACCCAGGGGGTTACTTTTCAAAATAAAAATAAAAAGCCTCTTGTAACCACTATAGCAATTTAAGCTTTTAGTAGCCCTTTTAGTGGCATTTGGATCGAAAACACCGCAAAGGTTATACCATTAGTGGCGCTAACTGTAAAACGCCGCAAAAGGTAAAGCATTAGCGGCGTTTTTGCATAAATGCCGCAAAAGTTAAAACTATAGTGACATTTTTCTCATAAACGCCGCAAAAGGTAAAGCAATGGTGGCGTTTTTTCATAAATGCCGCTAAAGGTAAAGCAATAGCGGCGTTTTGCCATAAACGCCGTGAATTACTTTTTTTTGAAACAACGACGTTTTCATAGCCTTAGTTTTTTTTTTCAAAATCAATTTCCTCCCTTCATTTTTTCCCCAATTCATTTTCCCTAAATCCCTTAATTTTTTCCCCAAATCATTTTCCCCAATCCCTTAGTTTTTTCCCCAACGTCTGTTACATGGTCGCCGACAGACCTCTACTGCATCGCCATCAACAGTCCTCTACCGCATCGCCGTCAACGGTCTCTATCGCATCGTTGACGACAGTCTTCTACTGCATCGTTGTCGGCGTTTATAAGCGCTGCTAAAACAAAACGCCGCAAAAAACACCACTATAGACTACGCCGCTAAAAACCATGACTTTTAGCGGCACTTTTCTCACAAACGCCACTAAAAATCATGACCTTTAGTGACGCTTTTCCCACAAACACCGCTAAAGGTCATGTTCTTTAGTGACGCTTTTCAAAAAACACCGCTAAAAAACATAACTTTTAACGACGCTTTCCCAAAAAACGCCGCTAAAGAACATAATTTTTAGCAGCGCTGTTACCAAAAACACCGCTAAAGGTCATAAAAAATAAAAAAAATTAAAATATTATAAAAACGCCACTAATCCAATTTAGAAATGTATAATTTAATTTGAAGACGTATTAAAATGAAAATTCATGAACAAGACGTATAAGGAATCGCAATTGAGGTACGTTGATATCAATAGCATGATTAAAGAACTTAATCACATAAGGAAAACACATGGTTAGACAGATCTTTTTACATTTTAATACATCATAACCATAATACAATTTTATACCCTAATTGCTGCACCAACTGCAGTTTCCAGTTGAAGAACCTTGATTCCATTGACCTCCTGCAGCCAATTTTATAGTTTAGAAATCAGAAATCCACCAGAGACGACATAGTAAGAGAGAGATACAAACCTTCGAGTTTGGAATGATCTCCATCTTGAGTGCATCAGCTTCCACAAGCCTCTTGATAGCATTCAGGTTGACCCACCTGTAACATTGACTGATAGTACTAAGCCAAATAGACAGTTCTAACATGTTAAGGCAATATGACTTACAAATTGTTTGTATTGAAAATTTTAAACTTTTCTATAGACTTGAACTCATTGACCTGTTACAAAGAGAGAATCATGTCAGCCTCAACCGTAAAGTTTAATTATGCCCCCAATCCAAACATTCATCTAAACATTGATCTTATTGGAGTTTAATTCACAATATAACTTCTTCTTTTTTTAAATCTGAACATTCATCTCATTGGAGTTTTTAATTCTTTGATTTGCCTCAAAATCAAACAAACCAATCAAAATGAACGTGCAGTACCTAAAAGCATAAGTTCATAAAGCCATAAACCTTACCATATGCTAAAATTTTCCAGTCCCAACATTCATAAAAGTGAAATTAAACAAGCATAGATGTAACGAAGCTTTGGTTAATTATCCCGTCGACTTTCTTTAACGTTTTAAAATTCACTAAAACTAAAGGCACCATGCAAACTATCCAGTAAAGAGAAACAAATGTAAAACAAGTGGTCTCCAATCAGTATATATATATTTTTAAAAACACACAAAAATTTAGTAATTATAAAGACAATAAATAAAAATCAATACCCACAATTAAAACATAAAATGCCAAACATCAAAGAGACTAAGGACAGTATATATATACCTATACAGTATATAATAACTCTCCAAACACATGAAAAACTTAAAAAAAAAAAAAAAAGAAAAGAAATATATATATACCCATATCGGACAGTATGCATATCCACACAGATACATGAGTACAAGTAAACATAGCACACTAAAAGTATCACAAAATAACATCAGTGATTAAGGAAATTAATAGTAACATTAATAGTAACATCATGGCTAGCTAGACTCTGCGCTTATTTAAATGTGCAAGCTGTGCGACACCCTTTCATGCCCAATTGCTACAATACCAAAGATATACTTCCAGATAATGTATTTTTATGGAACTGTTTGGTTTTATTTTCAAGATAGCACCAAAGTATCTAATTAAAGTAGATGAATCAATGCAAAGAAATAATTAATATGAACCACAAAAAATCAAAACATAGTGTACTCTATAGGCATGAACATATCAAAGTGTTAATTCTTGAGCACATTAAGGTGAAATGACATCAGCATTGACCACAAAAGATAAAAGAAAGAAAGAAGCATATGCACAAAGTCACAGGGATGGAGAATGAGTAGGATGTTGGCAAAAAGAAAATAATCAGCTATCAAAAAAGCCACACCTCGATTATAATTGGTTTTCCATCTTTCATTGCCTTTTTTAGATCCCCATTCAACCCTAGGAAATAAACAGCACAAAACAAAATCAATAGTGAATATAACTTTACAAAAAAATACAAATAAAACATATAAGAAGCTATTTGGGTCTTATATGTCTCTAGGCAAGTCCTGCTTTTACATTTATAAGGAAAGAACAAAATTTCATCATAGCTAACTGGATATTTTAGAAACTACCTTTACAAACTATCCTGCATTCTCGACAAAATTCTGTAATCAACTCCTCGGAGGAATTGAAATCCTGTTCCCATACAGGAGTGGATGCCAATGGTGCACTGAAACAAATAAGATAAGTAAGCATTTTTTACAATCTGTTAAAAGTAAGGGAGGTCACGCAAACCAACTTCACAGATGAACTTTCTATTAAGGACAATCTACTTTTTCTAAGACACATGGAATGTGAGCGATAATAAAAATCAAGAAAATAATAACAATAAACATCTAAATCAAATGCATTATTCAATTTAAGGTAGTGCCTTTACATCTCCCTTTACCTGAAAAAGCAAGTGATTAGCAAAATAAACTTCTTATCTTGTAATCAATAGATAGCTGTGGTGACACTTTAGTGGAAAACCAAAAAGACACATTCTAAATGAAAAGCTTAATTCCTACCATGTATAACTATAACAAACTATTACAGGTTATGGAAAATGTCTTCCTTCGATTGAAACCATAAAATGTCTTACTTGATAACCATCATTTTATTTAATTTGTTGCACTGGTTTGAAATAGTCAGAAAACTTCTAAATTGGAACAGAAAGCTGTATAATATAAGAAGAGAAGAAAATAAATAGATTCTAGACATACTCCGTTGTTGTGCGCAGCAATTCATAAACCATATCTGTCTGTAACAAGACAAAAAAGAAATGTAAATACATAAAATAAAATAAAAAACATTATAAACAGATTTAACCAACAAGGAAATATGAAGAAAATATTAAAATTTCAGTAGAAGAAACAGAATGCTAAACCTATAAGACATTAGGCAAGTTCAAATCACAAATGGTCAACACAAGCAGCATACTTCTTGATGGCATTTCTATCTACCTAATCCTCATTAATATATTTTATATATTTCTTATGCATCATGGTATTTCTTTGTTTTTTCCCATTACTTTATATTGTGTTTTATTACAATCTATGCTAATACGATATGCATGAGACTTAGTTTGCAACAAGAGGACTTAGTTTCCATTACTTTATATTGTGTTGGAACAACCTGCAATGTATTCAAAGTAATGTTTAAAAGGAAAACCAACTCCATAACTCACATTTTGCATATAAGCAGTCCATCATTCCCTTCTCCAGATCCAGCTTGAACAATGGACCTGGGTCGCATTGAAGCCAACCAGTTGATAAATCCTGTAATCAGTACCCCCACACCATAAGTTTAATGAAAAAGAAACTGGTGCCTCTTGAAGAATCCAAGAAAAAGTTTGATCCAATAATTACCTTCCTTGGACAGGTTAGCCGTTTTAGTGACTTTTTTTAGTGCCTCTTGAAGAATCAAAGAAAAAGTATATGCAATAAATAAACATAAAACAGTTTCATGTTGGAAATAGTGAGTGATCTGTGAAATTAAAATTTAATTTAAATTTACATTTTTATGTATTCAATTGAACAAAATCAAAGTTCACCTATCACATTGCACAATATTTAGGTATAGATTTGAGATTTATCCTCAAAAATAATAATAAAGTAGTTGTAAATCTATTTCACAACTTATTTATGCTAAGTTACAAATAAAGCTTTAATCCTATATTCCTATTCCTAGATTAAAACTTTAACAATAACTTATAATCCTAACCATCCATCCATATCTCCAACAAACAATAAATAAGACTGAAACAATAAAATATCATAGCAGCAGCTCCTGCATTACACAAGCATATATATAATACAAGCTGGGAGAAGCATGTAGCAAATTAAGGTCAAAAGCAAAGCAAGCATCTTGATATACACTTACCATCTCCTTTTAAACCAGGGGGAGAAGCCTCTTTAGAGTAAAACCGGACAGGAATGGCAACCTCCTGCCGCAGAATAGCTTGACTACCATAAAGCTGTACAAATTACCCAAAGATTAGTTTCTAAAAGATGCAATATCTCAGCCAAACATCAAAGACAAAAAAACATATTATACCGCGGATTAGTAAAATTAATAACATAAAATCAAAAAATAAAAATAATGTATGCTAGATTCTGTAATAAATTTTCTTTTAGCTGTTGTGGGCTTGTGGCTGAAATCGTGCTTAATATTTACAAATTTTTTTCGGAAAAAAAATATAGGAACTTTTATTCCAACATTTTCTCATAAAATATTAGATGAAATCCCATAATATAAAACGACAATTTAACACAAATGACTTCCAATTTTTAGCTAAATCTGTAAGTAGAATCTAAACATCAAATTTCAAGTTCGCATAACAGATCCACAAATGAAATAAACGAAACTTGAATAATCTGAAAAACGAGAAACGAACCTTTTAAATCATAAAGATTGAAATGAAAAAAAAAAAGTAAAATAAAGGTTCGATTTAAAGCGGAAATTTTAAAGAAATCATAAATGGAGATCTGGAGTGAAGACGAAAGACCTGGCGAGATTTGTAGAGGAGACGGGTAGAAAACGCCATGAGAGAGCTCAATCAAACTTCTATTTGGGAGTAGGGTTTCTAGTATTTGTTTTGGGAATCCGATTGCTCAATCAAACGAGTCGCGAGCTGCTTTGTGTTTGATTTTCATCGTTGGATTTTCACTGCTTTCATATTACGAACGCCACTAAAAAAGTCAACAAAACGGCGCCGTTTTGACTAGAACAAAATAATTTTTTGCAGCGTTCATGAAAAAACGCCACTAATGCCTTAAAAATTTAAAATTATTTAATATATAAATTAAAAATAATCAATTATATATTCAAAAAATTTTAAGATTATTTTAAATAATAGTATTTTAATGTTTTCATTTAAATAAATATTTTTTTAAAATTTAATTAATATTTAAAAGAATTAGATAAAATTTGAAATTTTAAAATTATTTAAAATTTGAAATCTTTAAAATTTAAAATTATTTAATATATAAATTAAAAAACAATCAGTCATATATCCAAAATATTTAAAATTATTTTAAATAATAGTTTTCAATTTTTAACATATATTTTTCACATTAATTAATCTAAATCCTAAACCATGAAACATAACCTTTAACCCCTAAGCCCTTAACCATTAATCCTTAAACCCTGCCATTAAACCATGAATCATAAACCATAATCCCTAAACTCATAATCCATAAACCTTAAAATAGTAACTCTTAAATTTTAAACCCTAAACTATATATCCTAAACTATAAACCCTAAACTATAATGATAATTAATTCAATATTTTAAAATTAATATTATCTCTTTTACGATTACATAAGAATTTATTTAATATATAAATTAATTGTCAAAAAAATTTTAATATATAAATTAACAAACGTTTAAATAATATAAATTGAAAATATTCAAATATAAATTGAAAATAAATTGTATTTTAATTACGTGTCATTATTTTTTTGAAGAATTTAAATATTCAATTGAAAATAAATTGTATTTTAATTAATATAAATAAATCATTTAAATAATAAATAGACAGATAAAATGTTTTTTGTGGTGTTTTTGATAAAGCTCCGCTAAAGTTTAATATGTAGCGCGACCTATAGCGGTGTTTTTAAAAAAGCTCCGCTAATGCTCGATCTTTAGCGGCGTTTTTCAAAAAGCGCCGCTATTGCTCAATCTATAGCAACGTTTTTCAAGAAGCGTCGCTAATTGTCGACCTATAGCGGCGTTTTTCAAAAAGCGCCACTAATGCTAAAAACCTATTTTGTTGTAGTGTCAGGAGTCCCTTTTGACAGGTTTTATGTCTTTTTTCCCGTTTGTTCAGTTTTGTACCAGTTTCTAGGTTTCTTTCTTGTTTCAAATTATCAACTTTGTTGAAATAATCCACCAAGGAATCTAGAAGCTTTGATCAAATAAGTATTTAAATATTATTCAGAAAATAAAAAGAAAATAAAAACTTACTATTGTTTGTATATTGTCCAAGAAACTAGATAAACTTTCATCAGGTTCTCTTTTCTGCCATCTAAAACTCAAATTTATCTAATTGTCATCACAAGAGGGATCTTCTTAGCAAACAATCACTACAGATACTAGCCATTGGATGGTAAAACCTTTTTAATTGACCTTGAGATTTCATACTTCCAAAGTAACTTTGTATATGTCATTTTGACAGAGGCGCGTGGTGGACTTCTACATCTCGGATTTCCAGTCTGGGTTGAAAGCGTTGGTAAAAATTGGCCCCAAAGCAAGGATAACCCCTTATGTGGATGACTCAACCGTTATTGATTTCAACCAGCTAAAGAAGCGTTGTTTCTAGAATTTGTCAGGTGGTTGAGAGAAAGGAACCTTTCAAGTGATGATCGTGTGATACAAATGAAAGAAAGGTAAATGTTCTCCCTATTCATATTCTTACAATAATATTAAGTGCTTGTGTTACAAGAACACGATAAACAATGGCCTAACAGTCACCCTTTATATATTTTCTTTTGGTGCATTAAGGGCCTCTCTATTTCAGTGATGGCTAATAGGGCTTATTCTTGAGTTTGGAAATTCTTTAAGTTATATTCTACAATTCATGGTTTTCTAAATGAGTTGTCTTTTGTGATTTTCTCCTATTAGTTTGTTTCATAAGCTCGGATTGTAGAGTGAAGTGTAACGTAAGGTGACCTAGCTAGAGGTGCCACTAACCAATTTAATTATCCAGGCTGGTTCAAGACTAAACTGGACTAGAGATAGTTCAAGGTAAAGGCAATCAAAACCTGAAACAACTCAAACTTGTAGCAATTCAGACCTAAATAAGCCAGACTTAAAACGATCAGTAATGATAAATCTAAAGAAAAACCATAAAAACCATAAAAATTTGAAAAAGCTCAAACTGTAACTAACACAAGACTGACTAAACTCGAGATATCCCAAACTAGAAATAGTCTGAATCCAAAATTGTTCAAAATTCAAACCCTAGAAAGGCTTGAGTTGTCATTGTCCAATCTCTTCACTTAAATTTCTCTCGTTCTCTTCATTCCAATCTCTTTGTTCTGTTATTATTTTGTTGATTTCTTTGTTCTCTTTGTTCAAATATCTTTGTTCTGTTATTATTTTGTTGATTTCTTTTTGCAAAATTTCAATCATGCCCTCGCTTAGCAGAGAACTTGTGTTCCTTATACTTCAATTTATTTGGTTAAGGAGGAATTGAAAGACACTGTTCATAATTATGCTCTTTTGTTTGAACTCTTTTTTTTTTCTTTTCGTTTCTTTTGTCTTTTTAGAATTTAAATCTTTTAGGGGTTTAGGGGTTTGTTCTGTTCTGTTTTGTTTTTTCTTTTTGCTTTTATTCTCTATGGTTGTTGCTTGTAGGAGAGAAATAATTGTTGTCTTATTTCTGCTGCTAGTGGATGTTCATTAGTTCTTGATTTTGGTTCTCCTAATGTTTTATACTTCAGGTTTAGTTCATATTTGCCCTTTTTATGGTTCTATGTTTTGTTGACCTAGTTTAGTAGATTGTTGTTTCAAACTTTTGTGATGTATAAAAATGTTTGAATTCCCCTATATGGATTAAATTTGGGATATCTTCACATTTGGTGTGTTGCGACGTAAAATTTTGCTCGGGCACTAATTGAGAAAATAGAGTTTCGATTTTATTTTAAAAAAGAAGGGAGTCGCCACCGATCCTTTTTCCTAAGTGTGATTGGACACCTAATAAATCCTTTTTTAAAAGAATAATTATTTATCTATTTTTTTGAAATTTCTTAAAAAAAAAAGGCCGAGTTTAGGTCTACTTCAAAATTCCAAAGAGAAATAGGGTTCGGGAGTCGGTTACGCGCAAGGAAGGTATTAGCACCCCCGCGACGCCCAAAATTGGTATCTCGTTAAACGCGTGTTGTCTTAATTTTCAAAAATACAAGTTCAATTTAATATTTAATTGTGATCTGATTAAAACACGAGAATTTTGAAAACATGAAAATTTTAAAACTCGAGATTTTTTTTTGAAACTCGAGAATTTTTGAAAACACGAAAATTTTTTTTTAAAAACACGAAAACTTTTGAAAACACGAAAATTTTCCGAAAATTTTTGAAACACGAAAATATTTTGAAAATACGAAAATTTTGAAACACAAAATTTTTGAAAATACAAAAATTTTTGAAACACGAGAATTTTTGAAAACATAAGAATTTTTTAAAACACAGAATTTTTTTAAACTCGAGAATTTTGAGACATGAAAATTTTTTTTGAAAACACGAAAATTTTTGAAACACGAGAATTTTTAAAAACACAAGAATTTTTGAAAACACGAAAATTTTTGAAACTCGAGAATTTTGAGACACAAGAATTTTTTGAAAACACGAAAATTTTGAAACTCGAGAAATTTTTAAACCCGAGAATTTTTGAAAATACGAAAAATTTTTAAAACGGAAATTTTTGAAAACACGAAAATTTTTGAAATGCTAGAATTTTTGAAAACACGAAAATTTTGAAATACGATAATTTTTGAAAACACAGAATTTTTTTGAAAACACGAATTTTTTTTAAAAACACGGCAATTTTGAAAACATGAAATTTTTTTGAAACACGAATTTTTTTGAAAACACTAAATTTTTGAAATACGAGAATTTTTGAAAACATGAAAATTTTTGAAACTCGAGAATTTTTAGAAACTCGAAAAAATTTTTTGAAAGTATGAAAATTTTGAAATACAAGAATTTTCAAAAACACGGAATTTTTTTGAAACATGGATTTTTTTTATAAATTACATATTAAAGTATTATACAATTTAAAAATGATATTTTGATAATTCACAAATAACCACAAAAATAAACATGTGGGTTGTTTCTTGTTATTTTTTATTTATTTTTTTATGTCGTTTTTTTTTTAAAATGGGCTGCTGGACTCGGGTCGAAGAGCGAGTCGGGGGTCGGGTTGGGTCGGGTTGACCCAACTGATATTGATTTTTTCTTTTTCTTTTTTCTTTTCTTTTTTCTTTCTTTTTTTCCTTCTTTCTTCCGTCTTCTTCTTCTTCCTTATTCTCCTAGCTTGCACCGCCGCCTCTTTCACGTCGTCGCTTGTGCTGCTGCCGTCGTTTCCGTCCGGTGGTGCGACGAGGGGTAGCCTCTCCTCCTTTTCTCTCTTCTCTCTCTTTTTTCTTTCGAAAAGCTATCCTTCTTTTTTGTTTTTTTTCGGGTTCTTCCTTTTGTTGAGTGTGTGGTCCAATTTTTGGGGAAAAATCCCCTTTTATAGTTGTTTTTTTGCAGGTAGCAGGTGGCTAGGGGGAAGGGAAGTCATCCCTTAGGCCGGTGGCCGGAAATCACGGAGGGTAGGTGCCCAAATCTCGTGATTTTGCCAAAAGGACCAAATCGCCAATGCAGTGAAACTTTTGGGGCCGAAGTGTAATTTCGAGAAAGATGAGGGGTAAAATGTAATTTTAGAAAAATTTAGTGGCTAAAATGTAATTTTGGAAAAGTTTAGGGGTCAAAGTGTAATTTTGGAAAAGTTGATGGGTCAAAATGTAATTTTGATTTTTTTGTATTTTTTCAATTTTTTTAATTTTTTAAAAAAATTGAAAAATTAAATAAATAGTTAAGCCGGATAAAATTTAGTGATTACAGCTGCCCATCTTTGCTCATCGCTGTGAAACAGGGATAGAGCAAAGACTTAAAAGCACTAAATTTTGTTCGATTGTCCAATCCTTATTCTTTATTTTAAATGAAAAACAGAAATCGAAAATAGCTCGTCATGCGACCCGAAGCTCAACTCACTCTTCAGATTATGAGTTGATCTTTTGAAAAACAAAATTCGAAAATTACCTCAGCGTGCGACCTGAGGCTCAACTCACCTCTCGCAATATGAGTTAATTTTTTGAAAAACAGAAATTGAAAATACCTCAACGTGTGACCCGAGGCTCAACTCATCTCTCGCAATATGAGTTGATTTTTTTTTGAAAAACTGAATTGAAAATACCTCGGCGTGGACCCGAGGCTCAACTCACCTCTCGCAATATGAGTTGATCTTTTAAAAAGTAGAAATTGAAAATACCTCAGCATGTGACCTGAGGCTCAACTCACCTCTCGCAATATGAGTTGATTTTTTGAAAAACAAAAATTGAAAAATAATTTTAAAAAGTATCAGAATTTCAAAACATATCATCTGGTGAAACTCGAATGTCTTCCTTTTCCTTGGTTCGGTACAGCTATCATCAAAACCTCTTGCTTTACTGGAATACTTGTATATGTCATGCATGATATTATCACGATATGCACATGTTTGTCTTAAATGCTTTTATGCCTACATGATTATGCCATGCACCTTCGGCTTGTTTGCCATATATCGCTTTTAGTTACGATTTTCATAATGATCTGCATTCATTGCTTCGATTCTTGACTTTCCTTTCAGGTTTTGTACCCATCCTCGAGTAATCTGCGTTTTCGTATATCACTATTTTGTCCCCTGTTGAACTTTGTCCTTGCTTTGAGGCTCTTGTACTTACCAAATTCTCATCCGGGTAATACTCAACATTCCTTTTGTTTAGAGTATGTCATTTCACTATTTATTATTTAAATAAACCATAAATGAGATGAATGAAAATGGCAAAGTAGGTATGAAAGGGGTATCTCGCGTTCATTTTTATTTCAAAAGCAACAATCAAAAAAGTTGACAAGGAAAAGTTCAAAAAAGAGCTTTGAGAATTTTGGGATGATCTTGAATTCGAGGCCTTAAATTGTCATATCCTATCGTGCTGAATGTGATATTTTATTCCTTCGGAACAAAAGAATCTCAATATCCAACTTGAGTTATTTAAAACTTTAAAAAAGAATAGAATTTCAAAAATCGTTTCAATCTTTTCGACATTAGGACATCAATTAATCAATTTGGTACCAAATTTGGGCGTTGCGAGGGTGCTAATCCTTCATCGCACGTAACCGACTCCCGAACCCGTTTTTCTTCTTGAAATTCGTAGACCAAAATTGATTTCTTTTCTAAAAGTAATAAATAAAGCAAAACATTTTATAGGTGACCCGATCACATCTAAACAAAAAGGATTGGTGACGACTCTATCTGTCATTTAAAAGTTAATCCCCATTTTTCAAACTCGCAAAAATTGGTTTCGACACTCATTGTCTCGCTTGGCAAAGATGTGAAACCGATTTATGCTTATGCTCCTGGGGTTTCTTTTCTCTCAACCTTTCACATATGTTTCTTCCATTTTTTTCTTGGTTTTTCAAGTTTTGAAAGGTTTTAAATCCATTGTTTGGTTTACTTAAATTTAAAATTTAATCACTAAATTTACTTTACAGGACTTTAAATATTTCACTTGATACACACATTTAAATATATAGCTTTTTATTCTCTTTTTTATGAAATTATATAGTAATGATCCATTTTCAATTTTAATCACTATATTAAAATTTATTCTCCATACTTTAAATTTCGCATAAACTAACCTCATTAGTTAATTCAATATTTTATTCTAATAAAAGGTTGGCGTAAATTTTAAAAATTACCAATATTAATAAAATTATTGTTAAATTCAAGTATTGACTTGTTATAAAGACTTTAATAAAAAAATATTGAAATTAAATTTAAAATATACTAAGAGTATAAAGAATTTAAATATATTTTAATATTTAATTTGAATAAAGTTTTATTCTATTATTTTTCATTTATTAATATCAAGTAAGTATGTGTAGAATTCATGTTGAACTCATTCATTAAGGCCCAGTTTGGCAATATGTTTGATAGTGGAAAAGTGCTCTAAAAAAACATTTCAACTAAACGCAAAAGTTAGAGTTTAACACCATTTTATTGAATGATAAATTATTCTTTTATTTGGTTGAACGTAATACTTATTTAATGGAGTTATCATTATTTCCTAATTATTTGTCTTTTCGTAATAGTTATTCTTTGATATCACCAAAGAACGACTATTCCATGCAACATTGAATAACAAGACAAAATTAATTTCCAGATTAATCCTATAAAACTTAGACTCAGAATATATAAAAATAAATTATATGAAATATTTTTAATATAATCATTTTTATTAAATTATATTTAATAATTATATAAAATATGTTTAATAATAATCCTATTAAAATTTAATAACAATAATCATCTACTTAAAAAATATTATATTAAGGGTATTTTGGTCATTTCAATTTTCTTCCTTTTGCTATTACAATATACATTCCATTCAACTAAATACAAGAATAATATTATAGTTCTATTTCATTTCATTTAACCAAACAATTAAATTACTAATTACAACTCTATTTTATTACTATTCAATTCCATTACAACTTTATTTCATTACTATTCAATTCCCGGGCCATAAATATTTTTGGCTTTTGGATTTGGAGGTACAAATTATCAAAATATCTTTATTTATATTAACTATTTAACTTATATTTAACATTTTAGATTAAATTATATCTCATGTATTATTATATTAAATTATTTAAATATTATTTATTATTACATTTAAATTTTAAAATATTTCATGTGGAACTAAACTTACAAGTAACTTATTAATCATTAAAAAAGTATTTAAAATATTATTTTACATATAATTATATTAGAATAATTAATTATTATCTAAATTTATATTTAAAATCAACATTTTAACTTTTGACAGCTTTCTCATTGCACTTCATTAAAAGAAGTTTATCAAACGAAAAGTATTTTGAACCCATCGGCAATAAGCATTCTCAACCCCATCAGCAGTCTCAAGTAGCAACTCCTGCCATTTCTCGTTTGGGGACAAGGGAAAGCTGTTAATTTTGATTATAGCTTGTGGCATAGTTATATAAGAGCACACTCTGTCAAATAGTGAAACAAAGGGATACTTTGTAGCAACGACAGATCCTCAAAGCTTCCACCTTTCCCAGACAAATTTGTTACTATAATTAGCTTAAAATTTTAGGTATCAAAAAGCCTATTAAACCATACTCAACGATCTTGACAAAATTTCGTCTTCTAAAAAGAATCATGAATTAATCGATCTTCAAAAGGGGAGAGTGAATCTGAAATCAAGGGTAAAATACATCTGCATTTCATCTCCGTGTCACAATAACGATTTCTCAACTGGACTCACAGGAAATCCATGGAAGATGACTTATATTTACAGTAAAGTTCAGGGAAAGAAAAAAAAACAAAATATAAGAAGTGTGTGCTGAAAGATCAACAAACAGATCTGTTTAAATATAGAAACGAAGAACGAGAAGAATAGATAAGATTTACCTATTGAACTTACCAAGCGAAGGTGCAGGCATGAAATGAAAGAAAGAAGAAAGAAAATGGAGAAGAAGAACTAGAAATCAGTGGAATGGGGGGCATAGGAAAGATCTGGTTTGATCTCTTTGTGTGTGTGTATATATAAAAGAGAGGAGAAATGATCTTTCCTCGCACCCCACTTCCAAAAATTTCCAGTAACTCTCTCTCCGTTTCCATCTTCACCGATCTAAGCCTTTGTTTTCCCTTTCTACAGGGAGCCTCCTAGGCATTTTAAGCTGCCTTATAAATAGGTGCTCATACCAATCGCCTATGCTTTTCCTTTGTACTGACGAAAGCCCTAGTTCTTATGTATGTGGAGCGGTTTTTTACTAAAATAATACAAAAAAAAAAAAGAAGAAAATATCTAAAATGGCATGCCATTTTGATTATGTACCAAAATGGTACCTCCAGGGTGGTCACGCCAATGGCAGAGGCGGCACCACCCTGGTGTTAGACCTATTCTGCCGAAAAAAAAACAACAATTAAAAAATTGAAAACGAAGAAAAAAAGCTGACACAGCCTGGTCAATGGGCTGCCACAAGCGGCACCAAGAGTGCCATTGCCAGAGGTGGCATCGATGGTGCCAGTGGTAGAGGCGGCACCGATGGTGCTAGTGGCAGAGGTTATAATGAGACTCCTCATGCATGTCGTTTTGACATGTTCTGCCTTTTGGGGACCTTATAATGGTCCCCCAAATTTCAGTTTCAGCTGAGAGAGAAAGGGAAATGAGAAGAAGAAGAAGAAGAAGGAGGAGGAGGAGGAGGAGGAGACGGTGGCGCCGAAAAAAGAAAAG